>CM051456.1:83532304-83696677 GCA_028274465.1 Plantago ovata | reverse complement strand
GACCTTGTTCTCTTCTACCTTTACCTTAAACTTAGTAGTAACACAATCAACAAGCCTGTTGAAAATGTATTAGCCCAGTTAAGTTCCGTTTTATTTTCATGGATATGCATCAGCAATGGCCATCTTCTCAGGCCTACTTGGTCAATTCCTCAACTTGGGAGTCAAGAACTTTTATCAGTAGCAGAGCTACTAGACCAAGTGAATGGCAGAGATGCTTTCTCTTAACGTGCTTTGTCCAAGTCACGGGAGCTATCTCGCCTTTCTTCATTTTCTCATTTCTGACGTCACTGTAGAAAGCTTCAATTTCTTCGTCAGTGGCAGTGACGTCATCTTCAGTTCCAGTGGTTGGAATCTGAAAATCTCCGCTAAATCAGTCCATTTCAGGACGATTTGCGTGTTCTGAACATAAGTAAGGATCACTTTTTCAGTGACTCCTTTACTATCTGTAAGGGACTGGATTTCTGCATTGTTGTAGAATTCCATTGTATCAATCATGCTCACTTGCTTAGTGCGAGCAGAGATAAAGTTCATGAGGCCTTGTTGCTTGATGAACTCAAGCGCCTCTTCATTTTCGTCATCGAGATCTTGTTCATAAAAGTACCTAATGTACTTTTCTTTTGCAAAACCTCCCCATTGCATCAACATCTCACACTTTGCAGTGTCAAGATATGACGGAGGCATAGGTTTTCGGATATGCGGTCGTTTTTCAACACAACTTTCGTTGTGGTTGTAGACGGAGTAGTCACCGGAGCAGTGCGTGTTTCAGCACTGTCAACCTTTGACGACTTTGAGGACTTTGATAACTGTCTCTTGGGAGCCATTTCTTTTATAGAGCAAGAAAATGTGTACGAAAAGAGATAGTTTGCTTTTTGACCGGAGGTACAGTAGATTCAGGCTAGTATTTGCAGAGAAAGGAAATGTGAGTTAAAGAATTTTGTCATTTCTCTAACTCCTTCTTTATATAGTGTCTCTGGTGTGTGAGAAACTCAATCGATTTGAGCTCTCAGCAAGGGTAAAACAGAGAAACACTGGAGTTAGTGGAGCCTTTGCATTGAATGCGTAGTGGCCCACTAACTAAAACCGTCAGAGCACTCTTTCTCTTTGTTTTGTTAGCCGTTAGATAAGTAACTCCTTTTAATCAATGGCCACGATTGAATTTCATGTCATGATTATTGCAAGTTTAACGTCACAAATTGATTTTACCGAGTTTTAAGGGAATAGATTGCTTGCTGAAATAGTCAAGAATCTTTTCAGCGAGTTTGAATTATCACTCTAGATACTTGCTGAAAGTTCCCCCTTACTTAGATGTCTTGTATTTTCTTGAGTTTAAAAGATATTTCTGAGTTCCCGTATTAGTAAATACTTATCAGTAAATACTTTTGCACTTGAGATATCTTTTGGTAAAATCTTAGATATGAGCTTTGCTCTTTTTCTGAGTTCCCGTCTCAGAAATTCCTTAGATACTTGAATACCTGTTTCAGTATCTTTGATTGTCTGAGTGCCTGTCTCAACAATCCTTAAGTTCTTTCTCTTACTGAGTGCCTGTCTCAGCAGGTGTTCAAGTTTCCTATCAAATACCCGTTTTGAAGGAATTACTTGCTGAATGCCTGTTTCAGAAATCATGTAGTGACTTATCATTTCTTAGAAGAAATCAGTGACTGAGTCTTTTAAACAGGAATACTTTGGCTTGCTGAATACCTGTTTCAGCATTCTGCCAAGTGTATCCTTTATTGAGGTAGTTCAATCAATCCAAGGTTATACCTTAGCATTGCAAACCTATTATCCAGTAGGGGCTTGCTAAAGATGTCAGCAAGCTGATCATCAGTGCCTACTTTCACAACCTCAATATCACCTTTTTCCACATGATCTCTAATGAAATGATGTCTAATATGAATGTGCTTGGTCCTAGAGTGAAACTTAGGATTTTGCGTGATTGCAATAGCACTTGTATTATCACAAAAGATTGGTGTTTTCTTTGCAGAAATACCATAATCTCTTAATTGTTGCTAAATCCATAGGATTTGAGCTGTGCAACAACCAGCTGCAATGTATTCAGATTCAGTAGATGAATTGGCAACACAGGTTTGCTTCTTGCTGAACCATGATATTAATTTAGTACCCAAAAACTGACAAGTTCCAGAGGTACTTTTTCTATCAAGAGTTGATCCTCCATGATCAGCATCAGAATAACCAACCAATTCAAGTCCAGAATCTTTAGGATACCATAATCCAACATTGACTGTACCTTTAACATATTTCAGTATCTTGATTGCCTATCTGTAGTGTGATTCTCTTGGATCAGATTGGAATCTTGCACACACACAAACAGCATATTGAATGTCAGATCTACTTGCTGTTAGATACAACAAGGAACCAATAAGCTTCATATACTTGTGTTCTTCAACACTTTTGTTCTCTTTAGTATAGCCCAATTTGGTACCAACACTCATAGGGATCTTTTCAGGTTTCTCATCCTCTTTGATCCTAAACTTTATGAGCATTTCTTTCGCATACTTTGCTTGATTTATGAGTATTCCATCTTTGAGTTGCTTGACTTGCAATCCTAGGAAATAATTCAATTTTCCCATCATACTCATTTCAAACTTATTTGTCATGAGTTTTTCAAAATCATCACAAAGTTGCTTGTCCTTAGATCCAAAATTATGTCATCCACATAAATTTGAACTAAGAGTATTTTACCATCATGGTTCATGGTAAATAAAGTTTTGTCAACTTCACCTTTCTTGAAACCATTTTCCAGCAAGAACTTAGCCAAGGTATCATCTTTCTGAAGCTTGTATACCATCTTGATTTCTGAGGGAAGTTCAAAGCCAGGGGTTGTTCTAGGTAGACTTCTTCAACAAGTTCACCATTTAAGAATGCACTTTAACATCCATTTGGTAAACAATGAAGTCATTGTGAGTAGCAAAGGCCAAGAAAAGCCTAATTGCATCCAATCTTGCAACTGGTGCATAAGACTCATCATAGTCCAATCCTTCAGTCTGACAGTAACCTTGAGCAACTAAACGTGCTTTATTTCTTGTTACTTCACCAGACTCGCTCAGCTTGTTTCTGAACACCCACTTTGTACCAATAGCTTTCTTGTCTTCAGCAAGTGGCACAAGTTTCCAGACTTTGTTTCTTTCAAATTGATCCAATTCTTCTTGCATTGCCTTTATCCATTCAGAATGCTTCAAAGCTTCTTCTATGGTTTTAGGTTCAATTTCTAACACAAAGCGAGAGAACAATGATTCTACTTCTACGACAGTTGCTTCCTCAGCAAGTCCATGAGTAGCTTTGGATCTTTTCACTTGGCGTTTATTAATGTCGCCAATCATATCCGTAGAGGGATGATCTCTAATCCATTTATTAACAGGTTTTCTGTTTGTTGGATCAGGATATGTTTGCTCATCAGCATGTGACTCTTCAGTATGTACTTGTTTAGTACTACTGGGAATTTGTGTCTCTGCTGAGATTTGTTCATCAGCAGCCGCTTGTTCAGCATTGCTAGATTGAGGTATTTCATCAGCAGGCACTGGAGATTGCATAATTTCAGCAACTTCCGGAGCAACCGCGTCTTTTGCTGGAAATTCTTTGTCGTGAACTATATTTATCTTGTCATGACTAGGGGGAGGAGAGTCATTGTCAGAATCATCATTTAGTTCAGTTGACTTGATTTGCCTAGCATCAGATTCAGTTCTTTGCTCATGTATGATTAGCTTTTTCATACATTCTGATATTTCTTCTTCAGCAGGCACACCTTGTGACTTTTCGTAGAATACAACATGCACTGATTCTTCAATATTTTGTGCCTTTTTGTTGTAAACTCTATAAGCTTTACTATGCAAGGAGTAGCCAAGAAATATCGCTTCGTCTGCCTTTGGTTGAAATGTTCTTAGGTATTCTCTACCATTATTAAGAACGAAACACTTGCAACCAAATACTCTTAGATGAGTGATGTTAGGAGGTCTTCCAACAAACAATTCATAAGGAGTTTTGTTGTATTCCTTAGTAATCAAACATCTGTTTTGAGTATAACAGGCGGTATTAATCGCTTCAACCCAATAAGCCTCACTTATTTCAGTGTCAGCAAGCATTGTTCTTGCGGCTTCTTTCAGGGTACGATTCTTCCGTTCAGCAACACCGTTTTGCTGTGGTGTTCTTACTGAGGATAACTGATGTTGTATACCTTTTGAGGTACAATATTCAGTTATGTAATGGTTTACAAACTCAGTACCATGGTCTGTCCTTATGACTTTTACCTTGTCATTTTTCATGACTTCAAGCTTATTCAGCAAGTTAGGTATTTCAGTCTTGGTTTCAGATTTGTGCTTGATGAATACTACCCAAGTGAATCTTGAATAGTCATCTACCACGACTAGACCATACTTCTTACCAGCATAGCTTGTTGAAGAAGATTCAAACAAGTCCATGTGCAAGAGTTGTAAAGGTTTTGTAGTTGATGGTACTGCCTTGTTCTTGAAAGAAGATTTGGTTTGCTTTCCTTGCTGACATGCATTGCAAACACCATCCTTCTTAAAAGTAACCCTAGGTAATCCAACTACAAGTGCCTTTTTAGACAGCTTATTCAGCGTCTTGAAGTTTAGATGACTTGTTCGTTTACGCCATAACCATGCTTTTTCAGTAAGGCAATCATGATCTGAGACAAGGCATTTTCAACAATTGCTGAAGACCAATAAAAACGGTGTACAAGCCTCATGATCTTCTTGCAATCATTATTACCTTTTTAGTCTCGAAATCTACAAGTTTACATTCATCACATTTAATTTCGATGAAGTATCCTTTGTCAGCAAACTGACTCATGCTGAAAAGGTTAAACTTAAGATTTTTGACATAAAGAACTCCAGTAATGGTTATGCATCCTAACTTCACATCACCATAGCCTTTTGTAGAACCGGAGCCTCCACCAACAAACCTTATTGTTGGACCTTTAGACCACCGTCTATAGTTTATAAGGTTATTCTTGTTGCTCGTCATGTGCTTTCCACAACCACTATCAAAGTGCCAGATTGCATCGTTTGTCTCCGTGGCTGAAGTCTGCACAATCAAGAGCAAACAAGTTAATTATCCAATGATGGATGTCCATTAACATGTTCAAGAATGCGTCCAGTGGAAACCCAAGTCTTAAGTTTTTCAACTTTGACTTGTTTTCTACTTGCTGAGGAACTAGGAGGTTTTGAGCTGAAAGACTTTTGACTCGTACTGGTCAAATCCACTTTCTGATGTGGTGTCTTGCTCTGTTGACCTTTTTGCTGAACATACTTTTCAGTAAGTTCTTTTCTAGCAAGGTTCCTTCTAGTCCTAGCATTGAGAGTCTTTTCAGAACTCTTAGCCTTCCTTTTCTTCATCTCTTTGAAGTATCTTTGCTGACTTTGCTTATACTCATGAAAGAGTTGACTTTGCTTGGTTTTGAAACCGAGTCCACTTTTCGGAGAATGCTGAGCTTTTGCGTCAGCAACCTTACTTGATTCAGGTTTGTCAGCAAAGGACTTCTGATTACTTTTAGTAATCTTGCCTTTAGACTTAACAACTTGCTTTTCAGCAACTTGTTTGGCGGAATGCTTCACAGCATTCTTCTTCTTTCCAGTTTGCGTCTCAGCAACCTGTTTTCCTTTTAAAGTCTTGTTACTTTGAGTAGCAACAACGGGCTTTATGGTCATAGGTACTTGATTGCATGTTTCAGCAACCTTAGATTGACCAAACTGATAGATTTCTGGAAGACTACTATCAGTAGCACGTACAAAGGAGATAGGTGATTTGTCTTTTCTCAAGATTTCTACGTCATCACCTTCATACATTGCGCCTAAACCTTCTTTCTGAGATGGATCTCTCAAATAAGATTTTAGTTCAGTGAGCGTATTACTTGCGTCCACATAGGATTTGAAATTGATTTTCATCTTTTTCATTTCTTGGATTTCAGCAAGTAACTTTAGAATTGAGGACTGATATTCTTCCAATTCTATTGCCATTTGAGAATTTTTCTCTGCAGCCTCAGCAATCAACTTCTTAAGACGCCTTATTTCAGCATCCTTTTCTTCTGTCTCTTCCTTCAGCAAGACGTACTTTTCAGTAGTTTGCTTGGTTAGAGTTTCAGCAATTTGTAGTTTCTCTTGCTGTTTGCTGAGAGTTTTCTCAAATCTTTCGATTTCTCCTTGAATCTTGTCAAGGTCAATCTCGTCTTCACTTTCTGAGTCTGAGTCAGAGGTAGAGTTGTTTACCTGACCGGCCATGAGGCAGAATTCGTAGTTTGACACATCTGGATAAGCTTTCATAGCTATTCCACAAACTTCTTTGCCAATCGCCACGTCTAGAGTGGCATCTTCATTGTCGGTGTCTGAACTTTCATCCTCACTGTCTTCGGAGCTAGTATCAATACACAATGCATCGATTTTTGCTTGAAGCTTCTTCTTTTCTTCAGCAATAAAAGCTCTTTTGAACTTCTTCTGCTTTTCAGCAGATTTGCCTTTCAGCAAAGGGCAATTAGCTTTGAAGTGTCCAGGCTTTTTGCAGTAAAAACATAGATCATTTCCAACTGCTGGTTCTTCTGATGAAGTAGCTTGCTGAGCTTGCTTGTTCAGCGAGCTAGTCTCATTCTTGTACTTATGGTAGTTGTTACCAAGATGCTTTTTCAGCTTCTCTTTTGCTTTTCGCCTTTCATGTTCCTTGCTGATGAATTTCTTCATGTTTTTTACAACCAAAGCGTTTTCATCAGTAGGTTCTTTTTCATTCTTCTTTTCAGAAGATGATGGCTTTGCAGCAAGAGCAATGTTTTGCGATTTTTCGGCAATACACTTTCTCTTTGCTTTGTCTCATAGTTGACAGTAGCAAGATGAGAGAACAACTCTGTTGGTGTAATGTCTGGCATTCCTTGATTATAATAGAAGTTCTGAGTGTTGATCCATTCTTGATTCAGACTTTTGATGATAGTTTTCACTTTCTCAGAATCTGAGTAAAGATTTCCAACACCCAAGGCTGCCATTTCACTAACCAGAGTTGTGAATCTGAAATCCAAGTCTTCCAGTGACTCGTTTGTACCTTGCTTAAAGTTTTGTAACTTTAATTTAAGTACTTCAAGTTCGTTTTCCTTGGTCTTGTCAGATCCAGCACAAAGATCTTGAACCATTTTCCAAGCCTCCTTTGCAGTCTTAGCACCCCACAGTTTGCACTGTATGGTATCCGGAGTTGATCGAATGATGATATTTCTTGCTTGGCCATCAAGACGGAATCTCTTAGCTTCGTCAGAAGTCCATTCCTCTCTTGGTTTTGGCACAACCGTATTTGATGGTTCGCCTAGGATAGTTTCCTTTCCAGCTTCAGTGGTCTTGTGAGGAAAACTCCTTTCAATCTTAGTGATCTTGATAGGTCCATCATTAATGACGGTGACCATCTCATCACTAATGGCCTCAAGATGTAGCATCATGTTGTTTCGCCATTTCTCGTAATTTTCCAGCTTTAGCAAGGGAGCATCTCCTAAAGACATCCTGTCAGCAAAGCACTACCAAACTGATCAAGTGAGAGTGATTTACGGAAAGCACCTAAGGGGATCTAGGTTCAGTGCTGAAGGTTAAAGAACCTCCAGCTCTGATACCACTTGTTGGTCCCTTTAAACAACAAGAAAAGACTAGAGGGGGGGGGGGGTGAATAGTCTTTTCAAACTTTCGTCGTTTAAAACTTTCTCAGCAAGTGCTTATTACTTTTCAGTAATGAGTTTGCTGATACTTAACTTTCTCAGCAAGCGTAAGTTACTTTACAGTAGCTTGGTTTGCTGATACTTAAAATCAGAGAGCGGAAGTCTTTGATACAATAAGTGCTTTTTCAGTAAGTAAAGGTTTCAGCAAGTGATGTGAGTGACTGTGTACAGACAGATATGAATTGCTGAAAGCTAAGTACAGTAAGTAAATCAAACAACCACTTTTATAGTGGTATCTGAGAGTGGCGTAATCTCTCAACTAATCCACTTCGTCCTTTCTAGGACTAAATCCACTAAGATATGATTGAAGTTCCTTACAATCTCCTATCTAGAGCGATTCAACAGAAACCAAAGCACACTTGCTTTGTCTCCAACCTAATCTAGAGAACGTAACCTTGTTCTCCACCAAACTTGGTACTTTTAATCAGCAAAACTATGCTCGATTAAGTTCCCCCTGAATATCACGCCTGAAAGGGTGTATTTGCAGTTAGAGAGTTTTGGGGTGAGATAACTTAATTATAACTTATTCAGTTACAACAAGTAATCTAAGAAACTCAACTTGGAATACTTTGTAGTAAACAAGTTTGATTGTTTCTGGTGTCAATACTTGTTCTTGTTCGAAAGAAAGAACACTTAACTAATTTCTTAGCCGAGTTTGTTCTACTTCTTCACAAGTAGCTTTTTCAAGCTTTAAGTCTTGGAACGGATCAATGGCAGATGTAGAGAGTTTGAAGGTATGTGAGTTTTAAGCACAAGTGAGAGTTTGATCACGTTGTTGACACACTTCAACTCTTCGCCGGATGACCTCTATTTGTAGTGCAAGTAAGGAGCCGTTTAAATTTCAAATCCTAAGGCTTTTGTTCCTTAACATTTCACTATCTTGCTTTTGTACTTTCAGCAGCGTCTTTGTTTGTCTTCTAGTCTTCATGTCCTTCGCGTGTAAGCTTTGCATTTAATGCATATTTGAATAGAATTCAAACAGTAACATTGGAGCGCAAATTCAAGTACTTTCAGCAAGGGGTCACATATGTTTCATCAGCAAGTGGTTAGTCTCAGTTTCAGCAAGCACAACCTACTCTGTCTTTCAGATTTTCACTTATGCAATGCTGTTGCTGAATTTTCCACTTTCTGAGTAACACGTGCCTTTGTAGATGCCAGTCTTCAGCAATCTTCTAGTCTTCAGATCTTCGAATTCTTCAAGTCTTCAGATCTTCAAAAGTCTTCAAGATTCTGAGTGGTTTCTAAATGCTTCAATAGGTTATTCTCTTTTCAGAAAATAAGATACATCATAAGATTCAGCATCAATAAGTTATTTTCTTTTCAGAAAATAAAATACATCATTCGCGGTAAAGACCTTCTTAACTAACACCTAATCTAAGTCACCAGCAAACGTTCCTCTTTTACAATGTCCTTAAAATTCTAAATTCCTATGGACCTTAAGAGTACTAATTACTGGACTTTCCTTAATTTAGCATGGTTAATTGCTCATCAAAATTACAAGTTTCCTAACATAACTTTTATTGTCTTGCAGATAATCAAAGTATTGCAGATATCTTCGACTTCGACGAAGGAGAAGATTCACCGGACCATTACGAAGACTTCATCGATTGGCATATCGATTCAATACCTATTCTTGCATTTGGAGTATTGTAAGTCTTCTGATTAATGTGTTTATTATATACGTTATATGCATGATCAATTCACCTGCATGTTAAGAAATTTTTTTAAATTCCGCTGCGTAGCCTAGGGGTAACTCTAACCATATTTTCTTACATAAAGATCTATAGAGATAGGTCCAAGAGGATGTTAGGATTGACACAGTCCACCTACATCGACAAAATACTGAAGCGTTATAAGATGGACGACTCAAAGAGAGGCTTTCTCCCAGCTAGGCATGGGATCGTGCTATCAGTTAAGGATAGTCCTAAAACTGATGAAGAAAGAAAGGCAATGAGTCGTGTGCCCTGCTTCGGCAGTAGGGTCTATTATGTATGCAATGAATTGCACAAGGCCAGATGTGGCATATGCGCTTAGTGTCACTTGTCGACACCAACAGAATCCAGGAGTACCTCACTGGACTGATGTAAAGAACATTCTTAAGTACCTTCGACGTGTAAGAAAATATGATCAGAGTTACCCCTAGGGTACGCAGCGGAATTTCAAAAATTTTCTTAACATGCAGGTGATGAATGTGTATTTTACACTTTCATTCGAGTCTTTTTCACCGATTTTAGCTATCCTCTATGATAATTTAGCTATATTTTAGTGCATTTTATTAGAATAGTGTCACGTTTCCCTTTAGTTTTTATTTTACAGGTTTTGGTTGAAAAACGAGGATTTCTGGGCAATTATATTGAAGTTGACAAGGAATTTGTGTTCCAGAAGCCTATTTGGAGTATCTGAAGGTTTCCGGATAGGATTTGGAGTCTAGGGGTCGAATCTGGAGGTTAGAAGGCCACTAGAAGTCAGAAACCGAGTCCGAAATGGGGACGAAATCCTAAAACGCGTCGAAAACGCGGAATTCCGCAAATGTTACTCCCGGGCGAATCGCCCGGGACGTGGGGCGAATCGCCCCACACCAGGCGAATCGCCCGGTGTGTGGGGCCCTTCGCCCCACACAAATTCGAGGCCTATATATAGTTGCTCAGTTTTTCTCCGAAATTCATACTTTTCCAGACCTATTCTCTCACCTTTCTCTGTAGTTTTAGGTAGGTACTTCCCAGAGCCTGTTCTGGGGGTTCATAGCTTAGGAGACACTTTTTCATAGCAGTTTGGAGCTTGTAATATCGCGATTCTTCGGAGACTGACAACCTTCGGTAACATTGTATCTTACAGTTTTTCTACTTATTTTTATATATCTTTCAACATGTTTTCTTCTATGATTTTTGTTGATTGCATGACAACTATGAGTAGCTAAACTTATCGTTGGTGGTAGTATGTGAATTCTTAGCGAAGGGTTGATAATCATGCTAATGGCTATATCGTGCATTATACTCTGTGTTATTGCTTTATTTCGTTGATCAGGCGCCGCCTATATCTTCGTATGTTGATTAATTATTATGCACAATTGGACCCTCGTCGACCTATGCATATCTATATCTTTGTAGTATTGAATAATTACGAAACACAATTGGACAATAGTGTAGACCTGTCAGTATCTATATCTTCGTAGTGTTTAATAATTACAACAGGACAATTGATTGATCAAAGATCTCCATGCAAAACCGAGAAATTTACGCATGATTATTAACCCGTTATGCTTTGAAGGACCATACTATCACCAATCTCCATTATCTGTTAGAAAAACCTTTGCTATTCCCTCTGCTGTTTTTATATTCTAAATTAAATTTGATAAAGCTAGTTATAGTCCTCAGAGAACGACACTCGAGGTCATTCTACTGCTACACTACGGTTTTCGTTGTAGTCGTGAATTGCCTTTGGCTAAATAACAAATTTATTTGATTGATCCGGAACTGACAATCCCGCGTTCATCAAATTGGGGCCGCTGCCGGGGACTATACTCCTTTTTTCTGTTTAATTTGTTTATATTTTCAGCATTCAACCCCCAGAACAGGTCTTGGTTTGCTCTCAGGAAATTTCACTTTCTTGCCCTATTTCTTTCGTCCTATCTTCTTCAGTAAATTCATCTAATCTGATCTTGGTTACCTTGCGTGTTTGTGCTCTCGACATTTTTGGTTATATTGTGTTTGATTACGCTAATAGAACTAATTTTTTGTTTTGAGTTACTCTTACTACAGACATACAGGTATGATGTCCATGCGCGCTCGCATGACACCCCAATTCTCGCAGGTGAGGAGAGGATCATCCATATACCCGGAAGACGAGTTAAGGAGGTATGAGGTGACGGAGTCCATGGTGAGGTACTTACCAAGGTACGAAGATGGAGTAGGGATGGACCCATGGAGTTTCATTCGATCCTATGAGGAGGAAATAGAAAGAATTCCAGCAGAAGGGTTTACTAAGGACCAAATGTGCAGGAAACTATTTTCTTTTGCTCTTGGGTATCAGCCGAGGCGTTGGATTGCAAGGTTAGAACCAGGATCGCGGAAAACTTGGGGCCAAGTAGTAGAGGAGTTCTTGGCGCGGTTCATGCCTTATCATGAGACGATTGCCTTACGTGACAGGATCCAATATTTCGAGCAAGGAGAGTATGAGCAGTTTTGTGACGCCTACGAACGTTTTGAGATGTATAAACGTGAGTGCCCCCATCACCGTTTCGAAGATGGGGAGTTGATTTGGTGCTTCGTTGGTGGACTTCGTGAATAGGAACGACTTAGAGTGGATCAGTTGAGCGGCGGTATGGGAGAATGTATGGTCGATGAGGCAGAAGAAGTCCTCCGTAAGTACGCCAGAGGTTCAACACAATCCGATGAGGTCATACCAATTCACATCACCGCAAAGGAAGTAGATCGAGGTGAAGCAGGAAGCTCATCCGAGGAGTATTTTGAAGCCGAAGAACTCAGTGAGGAAGATGAAATTGCACATGCCGAGCAAGTTGAAGATGACATTCGTATAGCAAAAGTTGTTGAAGAAGTTGAAGTAACTGAGCATCTTACGGAAGAATTCAGCTTGTTGAATTGTGCTGAACTAGAAGAGGTTCGAGAACATGAAGAGGAGAAAGGATTGGAAGGCGACGCCCCCCTGGAGGTGGAGGGCGAGTCGCCCAGCATGGGGGGAGAACCGCCTCCCATGACCCGTGAGCTGGATGACCCCTGCTCCCCTGTTTCTTTACTCGCAGACATTCGCATCAATCCAAAGCCACTTCCTTCCGTTACTACTGAGGTTCTTAAGTACAAAGAAGTGAATCTACTCCTCCGAGGTGGAAAGCATGACAAGCAAGATACACATGAGCCACCACTAAACAAGCACCTCGATGAAGTCAAAGTGAATGTCCTCCTATTGATGAAGTCCTTATTGGATATGCCTGCAAAGAAAACTAGTCCATTCACCATGGTGAGATCTTTGAAGCTTCCTAGGTATCTTTGCTCCATCGGACCAAGAGAATGGCGGCCACCGTGGGGAGGTACTCTTGAGTCCATTCTTGAATACTCAGCCGACCGAGGCCAAACCGTTCGGTAACATCTAGTATCACTTTTTATTTAGTCATTCTCTTTTTCTAGGGACTAGCTTAAGTTTCATGAGGGGGATGGGATGTGAACCATGATGTTAAGTATTGTTTGGCTTTGTGATGTTGAGTATGGTATCTTGTTTTTTTAATTGCATTTGCACGTTTACCGCTTTCTTAGATTTTTTAGGTTGCATTCACTACATTCATCCTAGGATAATCTTGCATGTTTTATATGGAGTTTATTGCCGAACTTTTGGAACTTTTTTATTGGGTAGATCAACTTACTATGCCTTTAATCATATGCTTCATCTCTATGAATTTGTTTGAGGTTTTTCTCGCTTGGCTTGTCACATTTATGTATTGCACTTAGTTAAGCTTGGTAGTCTCGACATCACCTAGTGGTGTTTTCTCTACTGCGGTTCACGAAGGCCTTTATAATAGGATGATGCATGTTAGGGTCTTATGGTTGGTTTCCCGAGTAATTATGAACCTAAGAGGCAACAAGTCTTCACCATGCTTTGAGATTGCTAAATGCCTAGGAAGGTGGTAGTGTGAGGTTGTGTGATCCTTTGTTTATAACCTATTCTTCCGAATAGGTTTGGGGAGGGGGTTGCACCATCATAGACTTGTTTTTCGTTTTTCATTTCCGTATCGTGAGTTTATTTTTCTTTTTCCGTAAATTTTGTACTCCAACCTATTCTTTCGAATAGGTTTGGGGAAGTCGTGTGAGTCATTTTCTCTCTTTTTGTTATGCTACTGCTGGCTAAAAACAAAAATCGAAAAAAAAAAGAAAAAAATTCCAGACAAAAAGAAGAAAGAAATAAAGAATCTGGAAAGAAAAAAAAAAGGAAAAAGAGAAAAGACCCCAAAAAAACAAAAGCAAGGAAGGGTCCAAAAAAAGAAAGACAAATAGCAGTTTAGCAAAGTGTTGTGTCTCATTTTCCAATTCTTGTAATGTTCGTAATCATGTTGTAATTTTCTATTTTTTGACTTTTGTTTTTGAGTGTCATCTGTTCCAGATCACCCTCGTCCTGCCATTCAGGAAGTGGTGAATAGCTTAAGACTTTGCTTGAGAGATGGGTAGAATAGGGGAGTGTTATATTTTATAGGGAACCCTCCTTCGTTTGATGAGAGCCAGTACTGGTTCGACCTCTTTGAGGGAAAGTCTTAAACTTGGTAAACATCAGTACGTCCTCAGTTTCATAGGCACGGGACAAACATTCGTATCTTAGCATGCTTCTTTACGTCGTCACTGACTAGGTCCAGGTGGAGAATGTTACGAGAGACTATCTTGTCTTGACATAAGTGCTTATGTGGATGTGTATAAGTCAATCGAGGTATTCTTCAACCTATATTCATGCTTTGATTTATATGGTTTTTTCATATGTTTTTTGATAGATTCAGTGGATTAGTTCATTTTATTTGGCATGAGACTCCATTTTATGTGTTGCATTGTTTTTTGCATTAGAGTCTAGCTTAGTTGCTTGAGGACAAGCAAAGGTTTGGTTTGGGGAGTTTGATGAATGTGTATTTTACACTTTCATTCGAGTCTTTTTCACCTATTTTAGCTATCCTCTATGATAATTTAGCTATATTTTAGTGCATTTTATTAGAATAGTGTCACGTTTCCCTTTAGTTTTTATTTTACAGGTTTTGGTTGAAAAACGAGGATTTCCGGGCAATTATATTGAAGTTGACAAGGAACTGGTGTTCCAGAAGCCTATTTGGAGTATCTGAAGGTTTCTGGATAGGATTTGGAGTCTAGGGGTCGAATCTGGAGGTTAGAAGGCCACTAGAAGTCAGAAACCGAGTCCGAAAAGGGGAAGAAATCCAAAAACGCGTCGAAAACGCGGAATTCCACGAATTTTACTCCCGGGCGAATCGCCCGGGACGTGGGGCGAATCGCCCCACACCAGGCGAATCGCCCGGTGTGTGGGGCGAAGCGCCCCACAAAAATTCGAGGCCTATATATAGTTGCTCAGTTTTTCTCCGAAATTCATACTTTTCCAGACCTATTCTCTCACCTTTCTCTGTAGTTTTAGGTAGGAACTTCCCAGAGCCTGTTCTGGGGGTTCATAGATTAGGAGACACTTTTTCATAGCAGTTTGGAGCTTGTAAGATCGCGATTATTCGGAGACTGACAACCTTCGGTAACATTGTATCTTACAGTTTTTCTACTTATTTTTATAGATCTTTCAACATGTTTTCTTCTATGATTTCTGTTGATTGCATGACAACTATGAGTAGCTAAACTTATCGTTGGTGTTAGTATGTGAATTCTTAGCGAAGGGTTGATAATCATGCTAATGGCTATATCGCGTATTATACTCCGTGTTATGGCTTTATTTGGTGCTTCGTTGGTGGACTTCGTGAAGAGGAACGACTTAGAGTGGATCAGTTGAGCGGCGGTATGGGAGAATGTACGGTCGATGAGGCAGAAGAAGTCCTCCGTAAGTACGCCAGAGGTTCAACAAAATCCGATGAGGTCATACCAATTCACATCACCGCAAAGGAAGTAGATCGAGGTGAAGCAGGAAGCTCATCCGAGGAGTATTTTGAAGTCGAAGAACTCAGTGAGGAAAATGAAATTGCACATGCCGAGCAAGTTGAAGATGACCTTCGTATTGCAAAAGTCGTTGAATAAGTTGAAGTAACTGAGCATCTTAAGGAAGAATTCATCTTGTTGAATTGTGCTGAAGTAGAAGAGGTTCGAGAACTTGAAGAGGAGAAAGGATTGGAAGGCGACGCCCCCTGGAGGTGGGGGGCGAGTCACCCAGCATGGGGGGAGAACCGCCTCCCATGACCAGTGAGCTGGATGACCCCTGCTCCCCTGTTTCTTTACTCGCAGACATTCGCATCAATCCGAAGCCACTTCCTTCCGTTACTACTGAGGTTCTTAAGTACAAAGAAGTGAATCTACTCCTCCGAGGTGGAAATCTTGACAAGCAAGATACACATGAGCCACCACTAAACAAGCACCTCGATGAAGTCAAAGTGAATGTCCTCCTATTGATGAAGTCCTTATTGGATATGCCTGCAAAGAAAACCAGTCCATTCACCGGGGTGAGATATTTGAAGCTTCCTAGGTCTCTTTTCTACATCGGACCAAGAGAATGGCGGCCACCGTGGGGAGGTACTCTTGAGTCCATTCTTGAATACTCAGTCGACCGAGGCCAAACCGTTCGGTAACATCTAGTATCACTTTTTATTTACTCATTCTCTTTTGCTAGGGACTAGTTTAAGTTTCATGAGGGGGATGGGATGTGAACCATGATGTTATGTATTGTACTTAGTTAAGCTTGGTAGTCTCGACATCACCTAGTGGTGTTTTCTCTACTGCGGTTCACGAAGGCCTTTATAATAGGATGATGCATGTTAGGGTCTTATGGTTGGTTTCCCGAGTAATTATGAACCTAAGAGGCAACAAGTCTTCACCATGCTTTGAGATTGCTAAATGCCTTGGAAGGAGGTAGTGTGAGGTTTTGTGATCCTTTGTTTATAACCTATTCTTCCGAATAGGTTTGGGTAGGGGGTTGCACCATCATAGACTTGTTTTTCGATTTTCATTTCCGTATCGTGAGTTTATTTTTCTTTTTCCGTAAATTTTGTACTCCAACCTATTCTTTCGAATAGGTTTGGGGAAGTCGTGTGAGTCATTTTCTCTCTTTTTGTTATGCTACTGCTGGCTAAAAAAAAAATCGAAAAAAAAAAGAAAAAATTCCAGACAAAAAGAAGAAAGAAAAAAAGAAACTGGAAAGAAAAAAAAGAAAAAAGAGAAAAGATCCCAAAAAAAAAAAGCAAGGAAGGGTCCAAAAAAAGAAAGCCAAATAGCAGTTTAGCAAGTGTTGTGTCTCATTTTCCAATTCTTGTAATGTTCGTAATCGTGTTGTAATTTTCTATTTTTTAACTTTTGTTTTTTAGTGTTATCTGTTCTAGACCACCCTCGTCCTGCCGTTCAGGAAGTGGTGAATAGCTTAAGACTTTGCTTGAGAGATGGGTAGAATAGGGGAGTGTTATCTTTTATAGGGAACTCTCCTTCGTTTGATGAGAGCCAGTACTGGTTCGACCTCTTTGAGGGAAAGTCTTAAACTTGGTAAACAACAGTAAGTCCTCAGTTTCATAGGCACGGGACAAACATTCGTATCTTAGCATGCTTCATTACGTCGTCACTGACTAGGTCCAGGTAGAGAATGTTACGATAGACTATCTTGTCTTGACATAAGTGCTTATGTGGATGTGTATAAGTCAATCGAGGTATTCTTCAACCTATATTCATGCTTTGATTTATATGGTTTTTTCATATGTTTTTGGATAGATTCAGTAGATTAGTTCATTTTATTTGGCATGAGACTCCATTTTACGTGTTTTGCATTGTTTTTTGCATTAGAGTCTAGCTTAGTTGCTTGAGGACAAGCAAAGGTTCGGTTTGGGGAGTTTGATGAATGTGTATTTTACACTTTCATTCGAGTCCTTTTCACCTATTTTAGCTATCCTCTATGATAATTTAGCTATATTTTAGTGCATTTTATTAGAATAGTGTCACGTTTCCCTTTAGTTTTTATTTTACAGGTTTTGGTTCAAAAACGAGGATTTTCGGGTAATTATATTGAAGTTGACAAGGAATTGGTTTTCCAGAAGCCTATTTGGAGTATCTGAAGGTTTCCGGATAGGATTTGGAGTCTAGGGGTCGAATCTGGAGGTTAGAAGGCCACTAGAAGTCAGAAACCGAGTCCGAAAAGGGGAAGAAATCCAAAAACGCGTCGAAAACGCGGAATTCCGCGAATTTTAATTCCGGGCGAATCGCCCGGGACGTGGGGCGAATCGCCCCACACCAGGCGAATCGCCCGGTGTGTGGGGCCCTTCGCCCCACACAAATTCGAGGCCTATATATAGTTGCTCAGATTTTCTCCGAAATTCATAGTTTTCCAGACCTATTCTCTCACCTTTCTCTGTAGTTTTAGTTAGGAACTTCCCAGAGCCTATTCTGGGGTTCATAGCGTAGGAGAAACTTTTTCATAGCAGTTTGGAGCTTGTAAGATCGCGATTATTCGGAGACTGACAACCTTCGGTAACATTGTATCTTACAATTTTTCTACTTATTTTTATAGATCTTTCAACATGTTTTCTTCTATGATTTCTGTTGATTGCATGACAACTATGAGTAGCTAAACTTATCGTTGGTGTTAGTATGTGAATTCTTAGCGAAGGGTTGATAATCATGCTAATGGCTATATCGCGTATTATACTCCGTGTTATGGCTTTATTTGGTGCTTCGTTGGTGGACTTCGTGAAGAGGAACGACTTAGAGTGGATCAGTTGAGCGGCGGTATGGGAGAATGTACGGTCGATGAGGCAGAAGAAGTCCTCCGTAAGTACGCCAGAGGTTCAACAAAATCCGATGAGGTCATACCAATTCACATCACCGCAAAGGAAGTAGATCGAGGTGAAGCAGGAAGCTCATCCGAGGAGTATTTTGAAGTCGAAGAACTCAGTGAGGAAAATGAAATTGCACATGCCGAGCAAGTTGAAGATGACCTTCGTATTGCAAAAGTCGTTGAATAAGTTGAAGTAACTGAGAATCTTAAGGAAGAATTCATCTTGTTGAATTGTGCTGAAGTAGAAGAGGTTCGAGAACTTGAAGAGGAGAAAGGATTGGAAGGCGACACCCCCTGGAGGTGGGGGGCGAGTCGCCCAGCATGGGGGGAGAACCGCCTCCCATGACCAGTGAGCTGGATGACCCCTGCTCCCCTGTTTCTTTACTCGCAGACATTCGCATCAATCCGAAGCCACTTCCTTCCGTTACTACTGAGGTTCTTAAGTACAAAGAAGTGAATCTACTCCTCCGAGGTGGAAATCTTGACAAGCAAGATACACATGAGCCACCACTAAACAAGCACCTCGATGAAGTCAAAGTGAATGTCCTCCTATTGATGAAGTCCTTATTGGATATGCCTACAAAGAAAATCAGTCCATTCACCGGGGTGAGATCTTTGAAGCTTCCTAGGTCTCTTTGCTACATCGGACCAAGAGAATGGCGGCCACCGTGGGGAGGTACTCTTGAGTCCATTCTTGAATACTCAGTCGACCGAGGCCAAACCGTTCGGTAACATCTAGTATCACTTTTTATTTACTCATTCTCTTTTGCTAGGGACTAGTTTAAGTTTCATGAGGGGGATGGGATGTGATCCATGATGTTATGTATTGTACTTAGTTAAGCTTGGTAGTCTCGACATCACCTAGTGGTGTTTTCTCTACTGCGGTTCACGAAGGCCTTTATAATAGGATGATGCATGTTAGGGTCTTATGGTTGGTTTCCCGAGTAATTATGAACCTAAGAGGCAACAAGTCTTCACCATGCTTTGAGATTGCTAAATGCCTTGGAAGGAGGTAGTGTGAGGTTTTGTGATCCTTTGTTTATAACCTATTCTTCCGAATAGGTTTGGGGAGGGGGTTGCACCATCATAGACTTGTTTTTCGATTTTCATTTCCGTATCGTGAGTTTATTTTTCTTTTTCCGTAAATTTTGTACTCCAACCTATTCTTTCGAATAGGTTTGGGGAAGTCGTGTGAGTCATTTTCTCTCTTTTTGTTATGCTACTGCTGGCTAAAAAAAAAAATCGAAAAAAAAAAGAAAAAAATTCCAGACAAAAAGAAGAAAGAAAAAAAGAAACTGGAAAGAAAAAAAAAGAAAAAAGAGAAAAGATCCCAAAAAAAAAAAAGCAAGGAAGGGTCCAAAAAAAGAAAGCCAAATAGCAGTTTAGCAAAGTGTTGTGTCTCATTTTCCAATTCTTGTAATGTTCGTAATCGTGTTGTAATTTTCTATTTTTTAACTTTTGTTTTTTAGTGTTATCTGTTCTAGACAACCCTCGTCCTGCCGTTCAGGAAGTGGTGAATAGCTTAAGACTTTGCTTGAGAGATGGGTAGAATAGGGGAGTGTTATCTTTTATAGGGAACCCTCCTTCGTTTGATGAGAGCCAGTACTGGTTCGACCTCTTTGAGGGAAAGTCTTAAACTTGGTAAACAACAGTAAGTCCTCAGTTTCATAGGCACGGGACAAACATTCGTATCTTAGCATGCTTCATTACGTCGTCACTGACTAGGTCCAGGTAGAGAATGTTACGATAGACTATCTTGTCTTGACATAAGTGCTTATGTGGATGTGTATAAGTCAATCGAGGTATTCTTCAACCTATATTCATGCTTTGATTTATATGGTTTTTTCATATGTTTTTGGATAGATTCAGTAGATTAGTTCATTTTATTTGGCATGAGACTCCATTTTACGTGTTTTGCATTGTTTTTTGCATTAGAGTCTAGCTTAGTTGCTTGAGGACAAGCAAAGGTTCGGTTTGGGGAGTTTGATGAATGTGTATTTTACACTTTCATTCGAGTCTTTTTCACCTATTTTAGCTATCCTCTATGATAATTTAGCTATATTTTAGTGCATTTTATTAGAATAGTGTCACGTTTCCCTTTAGTTTTTATTTTACAGGTTTTGGTTCAAAACGAGGATTTTCGGGTAATTATATTGAAGTTGACAAGGAATTGGTTTTCCAGAAGCCTATTTGGAGTATCTGAAGGTTTCCGGATAGGATTTGGAGTCTAGGGGTCGAATCTTGAGGTTAGAAGGCCACTAGAAGTCAGAAACCGAGTCCGAAAAGGGGAAGAAATTCAAAAACGCGTCGAAAACGCGGAATTCCGCGAATTTTAATCCCGGGCGAATCGCCCGGGACGTGGGGCGAATCGCCCCACACCAGGCGAATCGCCCGGTGTGTGGGGCCCTTCGCCCCACACAAATTCGAGGCCTATATATAGTTGCTCAGATTTTCTCCGAAATTCATACTTTTCCAGACCTATTCTCTCACCTTTCTCTGTAGTTTTAGTTAGGAACTTCCCAGAGCCTGTTCTGGGGTTCATAGCGTAGGAGACACTTTTTCATAGCAGTTTGGAGCTTGTAAGATCGCGATTATTCGGAGACTGACAACCTTCGGTAACATTGTATCTTACAGTTTTTCTACTTATTTTTATATATCTTTCAACATGTTTTCTTCTATGATTTCTGTTGATTGCATAACAACTATGAGTAGCTAAACTTATCGTTGGTGGTAGTATGTGAATTCTTAATGAAGGGTTGATAATCATGCTAATGGCTATATCGCGTATTATACTCCGTGTTATGGCTTTATTTCGTTGATCAGGCGCAACCTATATCTTCGTATGTTGATTAATTATTATGCACAATTGGACCCTCGTCGACCTATGCATATCTATATCTTCGTAGTGTTGAATAATTACGGAACACAATTGGACAATAGTGTTGACCTGTCAGTATCTATATCTTCGTAGTGTTTAATAATTACAACAGGACAATTGATTGATCAAAGATCTCCATGCAAAACCGAGGAATTTACGCATGATTATTAACCCGTTATGCTTTGAAGGACCATACTATCACCAATCTCCATTATCTGTTAGAAAAACCTTTGCTATTCCGTCTGCTGTTTTTATATTCTAAATTAAATTTGATAAAGCTTGTTTTAGTCCTTAGAGAACGACACTCGAGGTCATTCTACTGCTACACTACGGTTTTCGTTGTAGTCGTGAATTGCCTTTGGCTAAATAACAAATTTATTTGATTGATCCGGAACTGACAATCCCGCGTTCATCAGCAGGTTAATTGATCATGCATATAACATATATAATAAACACATTAATCAGAAAACTTACAATACTCCAAAAGCAAGCACAAGTATCAAGTCTTCGTAATAATCCGGTGAATCTTCTCCTTCGTCGAAGTCGAAGATATCTGCAATACTTTGATTATCTGCAAGACAATAGAAGTTAGTTTTCAGCTCCTTGAACCTCAACCTTGGTATCCACGGGTGAACAACTTATCGGAAAGAACGCTAGGATATTCTTTGTGTGGCCAAGAAGATGGGGCGGCAATTTTCCTCCGGCAGGGTGGCGCGCGCGTGGCTTGGGAGAGGTAGGGGAGAGCTTTTAATTTCTCTAAGAAAACTGGTAGAGTAACTGTATGTTAAAAGCTCTCTAATACTCTACTATATATAGTAGTCAATTGAAGCCTAAAGAATAATCAATTAGACTTCATAAAGGAATAAGAATCTAATTCTTATCGCACTAGGAAACCAATTCAAGTCTAGATTCATTCCCAATCAAATTAAAACTCAATCAGGAAAAATCTAACTTATCCCTTGACTTCTAATAGAGGAAGGAGTCGAACTCCTTCCCCTATTGCAGCTGCGCGCGCGCGCGTCCAAGGGGGAATAGGTGGGACCCGATTTTGGGACCCACTTATAATTCTAAGGCAATTCAAACTCCAAGTAGATTTTGCCCATGTGCATATATTAATTCTAAATTAACATATTCTTTCAAATCAAACCTCTATTATATTTCTAAAATATAATCTTTAATTGTATTTACATAAAATACAATTAATCAGCCAATTCAATTAATAATTCCAAATCATTAATTGAACCACAAATTATTATAATTAATTCCAAATCAATTATAATTCATCAATCACAATTAATTCTAAATTAATTGCAATTCCATTTTCAAGGATATTCGGATAAGCTGAATCACCACATAGTGTGACCCATAGGGCCTCATTGTATTAAGCAAGTCCTAGACTAGGCAAAATGGAATTCCTAGACGGTTCCATTTGCAATATTAATACATGAGGACATTTGAGAGGTTTCTCAAAGCAAACCCTTTCGTTGTGAAGTCTATTGCGCTCAACGCGGCGATGGTAACGTCCCTTGATCTGACTGACTCGAATGCATCTAGGATCGATGAAGTGTCTATCACAATAATACATCCACGGGCGTCTTCAGTGAGTTGCTTGGTGAATCCAATATCTATTATGACTATCATAATAATATTGATACGCTGGCCAGCGGTTTTACCAATCACAACTATGAACGACTATGAGCAGTGCTCTCCTGTGCTACACATGAGAGATGAATCCTTCACAGAATCACTTATCATCCCCATTTGTATGTAGCCATAATCCTGGATCGTGTCTTGGGTCAACTGCTTATTCAGAGCTGACATCGACGGGTCCACCAAGGATATGGGGCAACAAATGTGATGATAAAGTCCTGTAAGTCCAAAGGACGACTGGCATCACTTCGACAACTTTCCGGTTCCCATAGACACTTCGGTGTAGAGTATACATAGATGAGAGTTTCCGGTGGGTACTTCCATTGTTCGGTAATCACCCTTCGAACAACTATGCGGAGTTATGGGAACGTTTCTGATTGTCCAACAATCCGTTCCGTGTCCATGGGATCGGCTCACACTTGCTCTAACAAGTATAACCTCCACGCATACTAGTCTCAGCTGGTTCATTCAGACCCCTACATCCGAGATGAACCGCAACTAGGAAGAGTTTGGGATAGATGATAACTCACATAGCTCCCACTATCTGTGTGATCGGTCATCTATCCGAGGGGACATGTTTAATATCAATACAGACAGGAATAGAGGTATGACATGTTGTATGCCTGGTGTAATATAAATATGAAAGCGATACTCAATAGTCAAACAACAAACATATATTATATTACGTTGACCTGTGTAATAGTACATATATGCCCTTAATAAGGGTTGCATGCCCTTAATAAAGACTGTCTCTAGGACATATACACTATCAATCTCCCACTTGGACTAGAGCCAGTCACCTTTATGCTTAATACCTAGATTAGCATAATGTCTTAAGTGGAAATCCACTGATAAGACCTTGGTGAAAGGATCTGCCACGTTGTCCGTGGTTGAGACACGTTCTATACTAACTTCTCAATAATCTCACGTATAACGTGATACTTTATAAGTACATGTTTGTTCTTGTTTGTAGATCTAGGCTCCTTGGCTTGAGCGACGGCGCCCGTGTTGTCACAATAATTCGTTATTGGACTAGGAGAAGGAACAACCCTCAATTCCTTCAAGAACTCTGAAATCCAGACAGCTTCTTTCGATGCTTCTGATGCAGCAATGTACTCGGCTTCTGTGGATGAGTCAGCAATCGTGGCTTGCTTAGAACTCTTCCAACAGATAGCACCTCCGTTCAATTTGAATACGTATCCTGTCTATGACTTAAAGTCATCAGGATCTGATTCAAATCCAGCGTCGACATAACCAGACATCTTCAATTCTGGTTCTTCACCAAACACCAAGAACATTTCCTTAGTCCGTCGAAGGTACTTCAGAATGTTCTTTATAGCAGTCCAATGAGGTACTCCTGGATTCTGTTGGTGTCGACAAGTGACACTAAGCGCATATGCCACATCTGGCCTTGTGCAATTCATTGCATACATTATAGACCCTACTGCCGAAGCATAGGGCACACGACTCATTGCATTTCTTTCTTCATCAGTTTTAGGACTATCCTTAACTGATAACAGGATCCCATGCCTAGCTGGGAGAAAGCCTCTCTTTGAGTCGTCCATCTTATAACGCTTCAGTATTTTGTCGATGTAGGTGGACTGTGTCAATCCTAACATCCTCTTGGATCTGTCTCTATAGATCTTTATCTCTAGGATGTAGTTCACTTCACCCAAGTCCTTCCTTGAGAAGGTACATGATAACCAAACTTTGGTCTCTTCTAGCATAGAGCCATTGTTTCCCATGATCAAAATGTCATCAACATAAATGATCATGAAAACGACTCCCTTGTCGCTGTGCCTAGTGTAGACACAGGGATCTTCTACGCTTCTGACGAAGTCAAACGATTTGACAGCTTCATCAAAGCGGATATTCCAGCTCGTAGACGCTTGCTTTAGCCCATAGATGGATCTCTGTAATTTGCATACAAC
Organism: Plantago ovata; assembly: GCA_028274465.1. Taxonomy (NCBI): domain Eukaryota; kingdom Viridiplantae; phylum Streptophyta; class Magnoliopsida; order Lamiales; family Plantaginaceae; genus Plantago; species Plantago ovata. The sequence goes on along the minus strand of CM051456.1, from coordinate 83,672,043 downwards.
AGTTGGCCTGGTTTTACTAATAAAACCTTCCGGTTGTACCATATAAACCTCTTCCTCAAGGTTGCCATTGAGGAAGGCAGTCTTTACATCCATCTGCCAGATCTCATAATCATAGTAGGCAGCTATCGCAAGTAGAATTCGAATGGACTTCAACTTTGCTACCGGTGAAAAGGTTTCATCGTAATCGATGCCATACCTTTGCATGTAGCCTTTCGCCACAAGTCTAGCCTTGTGCGTTTATACCTTGCCTTCGGCATCTGTCTTTCGTTTAAAGACCCATTTGCACCCAATAGGTCTAACCCCTTGAGGCAAGTCTACCAAGCTCCATACTTGGTTCAGGTACATGGAGTCCATTTCCAATTCCATGGCCTCTTGCCATTTGTCTGAGTCAATATCATTTATTGCCTCTTTGTAGGTCTCGGGATCTTCCCGATCTGATAAGCCAACATCAAGTTCACTGATGTCTTCTATCATAAGGCTTTGCTTCTGAGATCCTTTTGGGATCCTCTTCGACCTACGGAGCTCGACTGGTGCTTCTGTCGGCGTTTCTGGTGCTTTCCTTTTCTGACTTCGTGTAGCGAACATTATCAGTGGGTACTGATACAGTCGGTCGTGCGCAGCGACCCCGTTCCCTAGCGGGAGGCTACTCTTGTGCAACTCGTTGCATAGGTTGATTGACAATGGGTTCTATTGGTGTGGTTTCAACTGTTGATCTAATCACAGGACTCCCACTGACTATGACATACCTAGCAAGTGTCATATCATTACCCTTGTCTGCTTCGAAAGCTCCCACTGAACTTGAGTCCAAATCAGAAGATTTAGAGAACTCATGTTCGCGCGTGTCAAAGTCTTGAATTTCTTCAAGTTATATCATGTCATCTAATCTCTCTTCTTCGAGGTATTCTGCTTCTAAAAACTTGACGTTTCTAGATACTATCACCTTGTGATCTTCAGCATGATAGAATTCATAGCCTCTCGTCTGACGAGGATAGCCTATGAAATATACTTTGACACCCTTGGCATCTAACTTATCAGTGAGCAACAATTTGACTATCGCAGGACAGCCCCAAGGTCTAAGATAGCCCAGTGAGGGCTTCTTTCCTTTCCATAACTCATACGGAGTTTTCTCCACTGATTTAGATGGTACACGGTTCAGAATGTAGATTGCAGTTTGTAGCGCATATCCCCATAGATATTTAGGAAGAGTCGAGAATCCAATCATTCATCTCACCATGTCTAACAGGGTTCGATTCCTTCTCTCAGACACACCATTTAATTGTGGTGTTCCAGGATGGGTCCATTGCGATTGAATTCCATTCTCCTTCAAGTAGTCGATAAATTCTTCACTAAGGTATTCACCTCCTCGATCTGATCGAAGAGTGACTATCCTTAGGTTCAATTCATTCTCGACCTCATTCCTAAACTCCTTGAATTTCCCAAAGGTCTCACATTTATTCTTCATAAGATAAATATATTCATACCTTGAGAAATCATCAGTAAAGGTAAGGAAGTACGGATAACCCCCACGCGCATGGACTTTAAAATGTCCACGTACATCGGTATGTATGAGCTCTATGCAGCGAGTGGCACGAACACCTTGTCCAACAAAAGGTTTGTTCGTCATCTTACCCTTAACACATGATTCGCATGTACCATATGATTCAAAATCAAATGGTTCTAAGTAGTTCAACTTCCTTAGTCTTTGAATCCGTGTTTCATTGATATGGCCTAGCCGACAATGCCATAGATGGATTATTCTTCCTACTTGAAGACGGTTGTTTGTTATTCTTCCTACTTGAAGACGGTTGTTTGTTAGCAAATCGAAAGGAAAAACCCAAATTGTCTAACAATGGAATGGAAATAATATTTCTGACAATGGATGGAACAAATAAACATTATCAAGTTCTAAACATTGTCCCGAAGGTAAATCAATCTTGCAGTGTCCAACACGTTTGGCTTCAACTGGATTGCCGTTCCCAACATGCAAGTCGATTTCACCTTGCTTGACTAGCCTGTGTTCAATTAGCCCCTGCACATTATTACAAATGTGTGAGCCACAAGTTGTATCTAATACCCAACCATTGGAGTCAAAAGTAGTCATGTTCATTTCAATAACAAACATAGCTGAGGTAGAAGTCGGCGGCTTCTTAGCTTGATCTGCCCTTAGCTTAGGGCAATCTTTCTTCCAATGCCCTTTCTGTGTACAGAAAAGACATTCATCTGTGGGTACCATTCCGCTTCTCTTGAACTTCCTTTTCTGGTTCAGACGCTTAGGCTTATCACTCGAAGTGTTAGCCTTGGCTCCCGACTTTCTCTTACCCTTAGCACCTTTGTTTCTCGGGTTTGGGTTAGACGGTTGCCCAACATACATGATCCACTTTTCCTTCTTAGGAAGAGTTTGATCATATGTCTTCAGCAGATTATGGAGCACGGGCAGTGTAACGTCCTTCGCATTCATCGTGTAGTTAATGATGGACTGCGAATACGAACTCGGCAATGATTGAAGGACAAAGATCACCATGATCTTATTCTCCAGCTTGACACCGGCATCGGCAAGCTTCTCAAATAGACCAAGCATTTTGAGAACATGTTCAGACATGTTCCCTCCTTCATTGAGCTTGCATCTGTGTATCTCTTTGATCAAATCAAATTCAACACTCCTAGCTGTCGTCTTAAAGAGCGACTCAAGATGCTTCAGCATCTCATACGGCAACATGCTTTCATGTTGCCTCTGCAGCTCATTGCTCATTGCCGCCATCATAATACACTGCGCGGATCTAGCATCCTCATGATGCTTATTAGACTTTGCCTTGTTGGCTTGATTCCAAGCAGCTACCTGATCGGCAGTCTAATTCTCGGGACACACGGGAATGACCTCGTCCAAGACGTACTCAATCTTTTCGTACCTCAGCATGAAACGAATATTCCTGATCCAATCTAGGAAGTTTGGTCCGATCAAAATTTGCTTCTCTAAGACAGCACGGAGCGAGATACTCACCATTTTGGTTTTCCTAAGGAGAAATAGTATAGACCGAAAATAATAAATCAACTATTGAAATACTATTTCTAAATACACAGTCAACATATGTTGGTCCCTTTAAACAACAAGAAAATACTACAGGGGGGGTGAATAGTCTTTTCAAACTTTCATCGTTTAAAAACTTTCTCAGCAAGTGCTTATTACTTTTCAGTAATGAGTTTGCTGATACTTAACTTTCTCAGCAAGTGCAAGTTACTTCTCAGTAACTAGTTTTGCTGATACTTAAAATCAGAGAGCGGAAGTCTTTGATACAATAAGTGCTTTGTCAGTAAGTGATAGTTTCAGAAAGTGAAGTGAGTGACTGTGTACAGATAGATATGCTTTGCTGAAAACTAAGTATAGTAAGTAAATCACACAAACACTTTTATAGTGGTATCTGAGAGTTGTGTAATCTCTCAACTAATCCACATTGTCCTTTATTAGGACTGAATCCACTAAGATAAGATTGAGGTTCCTTACAACACCTATCTAGAGCGATCCAAACAGAAACCAAAGCACAGTTGCTTTGTTTCCAACCTAACTAGAGAACGTAACCTAGTTCTCCACCGAACTTGGTACTTTTAATCAGCAACACTATGCTCGATTAAGTTCCCCCTGAATATCACGCCTGAAAGGGTGTATTTTCAGTTAGAGAGGTTTGGGATGAGATAACTTAATTATAACTTATTCAGTTACAACAAGTAATCTAAGAAACAAAACTTTGAATACTTTGCAGTAAACAAGTTTGAATGTTTCTGGTGTCAAGACTTGTTCTTGTTCGAAACAAAGAAAGAACACTTAACTAATTTCTTAGCCAGTGTAAGTTCTACTTCTTCACAAGTAGCTTTTTCAAGCTTTAAGTCTTGGAACGGATCAATGGCAGTAAGAGTGTTTGAAGAGTATGTGAGTTTAAGCACAAGTGAGAGTATGAACACGTTGTTGACACACTTCAACTCTTTGCCGGATGACCTCTATTTATAGTGAAATAAGGAGCCGTTTGAATTTCAAATTCTAAGGCTTTTGTTCCTTAAAATGTTACTATCTTGCTTTTGTACTTTCAGCAGCGTCTTTGTTTGTCTTCTAGTCTTCATGTCCTTCGCGTGCATGCTTTGCATTTAATGCTCATTTGAATGAAATTCAAACAGTAACATTGGAGCGCAAAAACAAGTACTTTCAGCAAGAGGTTACAAATGTTCATCAGCAAGTGGTCAGTCTCAGTTTCAGCAAGCACAACCTACTCTGTCGATTAGATTTTCACTTATGCAATGTTGTTGCTGAAGTTTCCACTTTCTGAGCAACATGTGCCTTTGTAGATACCAATGTTCAGAAATCTTCTAGTCTTCAGTGTTCGAAATCTTCAAGTTTCTGAGCGGTTCTAAATGCTTCAATAGTTTCTTTGTGTAAACAAAGTACATCATCAGCAAATGCTTCAATAGGTTGTATTTCTTTTAAGAAAACAAGATACATCATAAGCGGTAAAACCAACCTATCTAGTACCTACTCTAAGTCTTTAGCAAACGTTCCTCTTTTACAATGTCCTTAAAATTCTAAATTCCTATGGACCTTAAGAGTACTAGTTACTGGACTTTCCTTAATTTAGCATGGTTAATTGATCATCAAAATTACAAGTTTCCTAACAACATAACTAAACAACAAGGTCCTTTAGCTGTTTAGATCCCACTATTTTCACATTTGATTGCCCCCAAAACAAACATACGGGTAATGTCCAACAAGTTACCGTAGTGGCCAAGATCTTCTTCTTGATCCTTAGCAGTTAGATAGAAATAATCATAAGGAATCAATCCAAGTCTCTTCTTTGTTTTCTTGGTCACAGTGTCAGAGTAATAAGCAATGCCAACTTGTTTTATCAATTCAAGTTCTTGTCTTATAGACTTACCAATTGCAGTTCTTCTTAATGAGACTTCTAGATTCAACCATCTCCCAGCAATATTTCTTGGTAGGGACTCAGCCATTTCTTTCCTTTTTACCTTGAGATCAATCCAAGTGAACATTTGGTTCAATATGGCTGTTGGAAAGAACTCATTCACCAACAAATCTTCCAGCTTTAAGATCCAGCAACCATGAACGTTTCTGATCACGTTCTGAGTGGTTTCATCATTGCTGGTCTTTGTGTATTCAATGCCGGAGCCAATAGCAATGCTGGCCAGCCTCTTTTCTTCCTGTCTTTGCCTTCTTCTTCTTGACTTAGCATTGTCTTGATCTCTTGCTGAAGATCTTGAGTCAGAAGAGAAATGCTTTGAATGGCCAGACGAAGTTAAGGCTGTAATTGGTCTAGCTCTTATGGCTTGAGCTATTGTCTGATTGTCATCATCATCATCTTCATTCAGAGCTTGATGACTTTTAGTGTGACAAAATCCTTGAGTTTCAGCAACAATTTTTCTCTTTTTGGGACTTGCTGAATTTAACTCGGATTCTGCTTGTCTTTTAGAACTTTTCTCTCTTTCAGCAGGAGGTTCTATGGCCATTTGCGCTTCATCGGTAGGAGGGGTTTTCTTTCTTGTACTTCTCTTTTGTATATTTCCACCCTTAGACATGGATTGCAACATCGGAGTGATGTGCAAAGAGAAGAACTCATTGCAATTTTCAGCAAGAGTACTTAGGTTGTTGTATTTCATGATGATTGCTTGCTGATCAGAGGTCAGCTTTGACAATTCATTTTTAACACTCACCATAGTCTCCTCATGTCTGTGCTCTGTTGCGGCCTTTTCTTCCATGAAAGTCTGAGCCTTGACTAATGCAGACTTTGCTAGCCGGAGTGATTGACTTACATCTTCTTCATAGCTCTTGTGATAAAGACTGATGTCTTTCTGAGCTATTGTAAGAGTAGTAGTGCGTCTCAGCACTGTAGCCAATATCTTTCCAATATCAAGCGGGCTCTCAGCAAGCAGTGCATCATCTTCTGCTTTGCAGGCATCATGGACTTTCTTCAGTGCCAAAATTCTTGGAGTAAACTCCTCTACACGTGGGAACGGCACTAGATTGGGGGTCAAGGAATGAACTTTAAGTTCTGAAGCAAATTGATCATCTTGCAGCAACAATTCTCCTCTTAAGTCATCTCCTTCATCATTTATGTAGTCAGGAGGAGGAATTTCAACCACTTTGGGTTCTTTCTTGGAATTTTCATCCTCATTTTCTGAGAGATCGTCTTCATCCTCAGATTCATCAAGGCCAGCAACCTTGGAACCTAAGTCAGTAGCTTCATTTCCTTTTGGTTGAGTGGTTGCTGATGGCAACACTTCAGACTCAACAACTGGAGTTTCACCAGTAGTAAGTTTTAATTGAGTAGTTGCTGATGGCAACGTTTGAGACTCAATCACTGGAGTTTCACCAGTAGTAAGTGGAAGGGAGGGGACTTCCTGTGGCTTTACTCCTGAAGATTGACCAATGTCCAAATTCTGCGTATGCCTTGCATGAATTTGGATATTGTTTTGTAGTGCTCTTTGATAGTCTTCATCCAGTTCATCTTCATCACCAAGGTTTGGATCAGTGACCTTGGCATCGAGTAAAGGTAACTCGGCATCAGAAAGTTGGCTCTTGCCATGTTTCAAGGCAGCTCGCTTTCTGGCGTATTCCTCTTCAGTATCAGCGCTTTGTACAGGTGCTTGATTTTCAGCTTCAGCAGGAGCAGGTTGAGATTCATGCTGAGTTGGTGTTTGTTCAGCTTGCTGATTGTCTTGTTGTTCAGTTCAGCAACTGTCATTTTTAGTCCACCAGCATCAGGACTAGGACCTTGATTGTCATCATCGTCATCCTTTTTGTCCTTTGAATCTTTCCCTTCATCATCACTGGGATCAGTTGGGATGTTTTCATCTTCTTCCTCTTCATCATCGTCAGTCAAGATAACTAGCTCGAGATGCTTGTATAAAGCAACACTCGTTACTTCCTCTTCCTCATTGATTTTGTGGGGATCAGCCACCACGGGTACAAATGAAGCCTTGAGCATCACAGCTTGTTCAGCTGGAGAGGCACTCTTAAATTTTGCCTTCATATTCTCTCTGATTTGAGCAATCAGATTTGAGCTCATCAGCTGAGAATATGAAAATTCTTCAGGAAGTATGAAGTGGACAAATGTCTCGAGCTTCAGCAGAGAAGATCTCTTTTTCTCATTTGATAGATGAAGATGGAGATCAGAAAAGTCCATCCTTCTGTACCTTTGCCAGTTGCTGACAGACTTAGCAACTGTTGACAAGGTTGTTCTTTTGAAGTTCAAGTAAAGTTCCTCAGAACTCACTTGTGGATCTTCAGTGATGTGCACCACTTCAGTGGTCTCCTTTGGAGCCTGAAAAAGAATAAGATTTAGATCAGGAGAGGTTTGGAAAATTGTTCTAGAGTCCAAAACTGAAACATGAATTACCTGCTGAGTTTCAGCAAGCTCATGTTGCACATTTGTTTGTGCTGGTACAATTTCCATTCCTTGAGGAGCTTGAGAAGCATCCTCCATTTGTTCATCCTGAAATAAATGTGAGTTAGATACAAGTACTAAGTTGTCAAACTTAGTTGTATTACCAAAAACTTTAACTACCTGCTGAGCAGGAAGTGTTGATTCTGGTGCAGAGGCTTCAGCAACCGTCTGACTTGCATCTTTAGAAGTCTGTAGAGAAATCATAATATTAGCAAAAGATTGAGTTTCAGAAAATGAAGATTTACTGATGGTTGAGTGATCTACCTGCTGAAGAAGGACAGGTTGTGGCTCAGTCCTTTCAGCATTAACACTTTCTTCAGTTTCTAGGACTGTTTCTTCAGCAGACTTCTTGGCTTGCTCTGTTTGAGAAAGCTGCGCGGTTTCAGCAATCTCCCTTGTCTCTGAAATGACAAGTTGAGCGGAAGCATCATGACCCTTAAGTTCACTGCTTGTCATAAAAACATCAATGGATTTGTTGGATGATTCTTCAATATCCAATTCCATCTGTTGGCTTAAAGCTTCCAGTACAAGCTGGACTTTTTCAATTGATGTCTTTGGTGAACTGGGGCCAGTATTCTCAGCATCGCGAGATGCGTCGTCGAATAATGCTTCTTGAGTTTCTTCAGCAACTTCTGGGACTTGAACCATTGTTGTCTCGGCAACTGGTTCTTCACCAACCTGATTAGTTGCTTGTTCAGCAGCCATCGTTTCAGCAACGACAGCTTCAGCAAGTGCCGCGGTTCTTATATCAGCCGCGATATCAGTAACCGGTTCTAGAGTTGGGTCATCTAGATTATCTACAATGTAGATATCTAGTGTTAGTGTTGAAATATGTCCAGTCCGCATGTACGAACTGGAGCGGTCTAAGAGCATCATAGGCCGTCCCTCAAGGGGCACGACCACACCCAAGTATGTCACTAAGGTGTGGATCGACCAAACATAGGGTCCGACCATCACTAGAAGGACAACCCTCAAAATAAGCTCCTCACAAGGACAAAGCTGCCAGTGAGCTCGAGGAGCATCTCTCGGGCTCGAGGAGACCTTACGTCAAGGTAACGCTCCTTGACAGAAACTGAGCAGGATACTACTCGCACCTTTCACGTACAAGGGAGGCACGAGGACCCTGAGCGACCAGCCATGGTTGCTCCCTTGGGCCAGGGCCCATGGACCTCCTTAATGGGCCTGGGCCGAGGAAGGCCTCAATCCTAGGCGTACACGTGTCGTGATCCTACACGCCCGGAAGATGAAAGGCCACGAGTATATAAAGGCCTCATTTACTCCTCAACAGTAAGCAATATTAACTCCTGTCAACCACCACATTTACTACTTGTACTAGGTAAGCCTCACAACTCCCTACTCGTAAAGTCGCCTCTTCGGTCTGATACCTTACAGATCGGGCAAGAGACACTAACCCCCCCCTCTAGTCTATTTCAGGTACGAGGAAGCTACAAGAAGGCTCACTTCCTATCTTAGAAGAACACTACATGAAGAAGAACTAAAAAGACTTAGATTAGTGATTTACTGCGAACTTAGAAAGAAACACGAATTACCCTTCAACATTTGGCGCCGTCTGTGGGAATCGACACGAAAGGTCATTCCTCGCCCTACTAGTCGAGCCACAACTCTCCTCGTGACCCTTCACGAATATGCCTCCCAGAAGAAGCAACCGTCTTGCTAATGCACCACCCAGGAATCCTCCACGACCTAGAGGCCGTCCCTCAAGTAACGGTCGCAGAGGAGGAACGGAGGATGCTCCAAGGGAACCAAGAAACAACAATGTTGCAAGGAATCGGGATTACACGGAGGGGGCATTTACTAATGTCACCCACTCCCGAAATGAAAGATCGGGCAAAAACAACCCGCAAGGAATCCCGGTAGGAAATGCCTATGGAGCGTTGAGAGTCCCGAACAACGCCGAGCCTAGGGGGCAGCCTCCTCCAGTAGCAATCAACCACCCTCCCGTAGCAGTGAACCCTCCTCAACCGGCCGCATTGACCTTCACCCTTCCAGATGGACGTGTAGTCCGACCATCAGACTTCGGGATGGGCGAAGCTCAATACGGTCTCTTCCTTCTTACTCTACAAGGATACGTCGGGGGTAATGAGGCTGTTAGGGTTAACACTGAGATACAAGCTCAAGGAGCACAACCAGCGCCGGTGCAAGAGCAACCTCGTGACACCGTGGTCGCTCCACGTCAATCCCAAGGAAGAGCACCAGTTGCACAAGATGAAGCACATTCGAGACCCAACACAAGGCCGATCCAATCTCGACTTGGACCATCAAGAATTCAATCGAGGTTAGGACCCCAAGGTGCCCCGGATGACTTGAGAGACTTGATTGATAGAAGGATACGGGCATCGCTACAAAATGTGGCGCAACAAGAAAATAGAGTTCAGGTGGTCGCTACACCACCCGTTCTCCCCAATCAAGTTACCCCCAACCAGGTAACACCTCAGAACCAACAAGAGGCAGTGGAGGAGAATCAAGCATTGAGAACAGTAGTTGAGGTAACCCCCCTGATCGACCCGATCACGGGGAGGAGGCTCACTCTGGAGGAACTCAACGCGAGGAAATCAGCACTTGATGCTCAGATAGAGACTCTACGAGGAACTGTCCAAGAGAAAGAGCAAGACCAAGATCCGAGCCCTTTGTGTGATGAGATCAGAAGCCACCAAGCCAAAATCGAAAGAGGCTTCCCCACCTTCGAAAGCTATGATGGAACAAGTTGTCCAAAAGACTACTTGGTAAGATTTGGCACTAAAATGGACGCTTACGGTCATGATTCAAGGACCAAAGCACTCCTCTTCCCGACTAACCTCTCCAGAGAAGCCATGAAGTGGTGGTCGCGCCTCCCTCACCGATCCATCAAGTCATATAGAGATCTCTGTAAGGAGTTCTCTAAGCGTTTCGAGAAGGTAATGAACGCCAAGAGACGGGTGAGGTACTTGGATGAAATCGTTCAGAGAAACAATGAAGACTTGAGGGACTTCATCAATCGCTTTCATGAAGCAGCCCTACAAGTCGAAGATCACTCGATCAATGAGAGGAAAGAATATTTGTATGGTAACACTACCAACATCAAATTCCAAGATGTACTCTCAGCATCGTGTGTGGAGAATGAAGCACAACTTGCCAAAGCTTACAAGGATTTCCTCGAGGCTGAGGAATTCCGAAAAACGGTCACCGTAAGAACCAATCTTCCCAAGGAAAAAGGGAAAGAAAAAGAAAAAGAGAAGGAGTACCCTCCTCGTCCCCAAAATCCCGGAAAGCAAAGGAAAGAGCAAAAATTTGGCTTGATCAAGGAGGGCAACTCCAGAAATGATTTCAGAGACAAGAGGTCTCCTCCTCGAAGGTCACCTCCAAGACGATATAGCAACTACACAGACTTAAATAGACCAAGATCCGACATCTTGAACTATATAGTCTCGAGGAAGCTAGACGTCTCGTGGCCACCCCCGATTAAGGAAAATCAAAGGAACAAGAGCTCGGAAAATTTTTGCAAGTTTCACAAGGGGAAAGGGCACACCTCAGATGAGTGTGTCGAGCTCAAGAACGAAATTGAGAGGATGATACGTAACGGTCAATTGGTTAACTACATCCGGAAGGAGGAACCCCTGGCACTCCTGCCCCCACCACCTCGAAGTGGGAGCGAGCACCCTTACCAAGGAAACCCTCATGACGATGACATTCATAATTACAACAATTATGAGAACCGCCCTGTGAATGGAAGCATCCACACTCTCACAATTGCGGGAGGACCCGCCGGCGGCGACACTCGTAATCAAAGGGAGATTACGGCGGACAACCTTAGGGTCCGAGATGTGAAGTATGCTCAAGCCGCACGACCAGGAACCAATGTTATCTCTTTCGATGATAGCGAGATACCATGCCGGAGGAGGGAACATATATGATCCTTGCGTTCCACTCGTAGTTTCCTTGGATGTTCAATCATACAAGCTAGGAAGGATCCTCGTCGACACCGGGTGCTCGGCGAACTTGATTTTCACAGGAACCTTGAAAAGGATGCAAATGAACCCAAGGGAAGGGCTCTGAGAAGTGAGAAGCACATTGGTAGGATTTGGAGGACAACCTATCATGCCACTCGGAATGATCAACCTCACGGTGTCAATGGGTAGCGCTCCTAGACGAGTGACGCAACAGGTTCCTTTCGTGGTCGTCGATATGCCATTTGACTATTTTGCAGTCCTAGGCCGACCCGGTCTCTCCCAATTCCGAGCCGTAGTGTCCACGGTCCACAACAAGTTGAAGTTCCCCACTCCTTTGGGAATTGGACAAGAAGTAGGAGACATACGAGAACAATGGGAATGCTACACCATGTCAGCCAAGTTCACTTCTAGGGTTGCAATCGGAGAACCAAACCCAGGGCAGTCATCCGAGGAAACATCCCTAGTTCACAATGCGCCTTATCGTTTCTACACGGTTCGACGAGTGAAGATAAAGTCAAAAAAGCCAAGTCCGTCACTTAGGCGAAGAAAAGCAATCATGAAGAAAGACAAGGATACTCTAGTAGGAGCTGTTAAGGAGCTCGAGGAGTATCAAGTGATTCCACCAGTCCCACCCTCTTCCAAAAAGAAGAAATTCTTTGAGGAAAACAAAATTGAAGCAAGAGAAGCCCTAGAAGAAATCCAAATTTTCGAAGGAAGTGCCGACAAGGTCACAAAAATTGGCACCGAGATGACTACTGAAGTCAGGATGAAACTCATCCAGTGCTTGAAGGATAACAACGATATCTTCGCATGGAGTACCGAGGACCTCAAGGGGATCGACCCACGTGTTGCTGTTCACCGTCTGAACGTAGACCCGTCGATCACCCACATCAGAGAAAAGCGAAGAGACTTCAGTGCGGAAGATAATGCCATCATAGAAGCGGAAGTCCAAAGACTTCTTAAGGCCGGCCACATCAAGGAGGTGAGATACTCTGATTGGGTATGCAATGTGTTCCTCGTGGAGAAAGGCCCGGGAAAATGGAGAATGTGCAACAATTTCACAAGGCTCAACAAGTTTTGCCCGAAGGATCCATACCCTCTCCCATGGATCGACCAGCTGGTCGATTCCACCGCCGGATGCGCCCTCCTGAGTTTCATGGATGCATACCAGGGCTTCTACCAGGTCAAAATGGCCAAAGATGATGTGCCCAAAACTGCCTTCTTCGCTAATGGCAATGTGTATTGCTTCAACGTGATGCCATTTGGTCTTAAGAACGCCGGAGCGACCTATCAGAGGTTGGTTAACAAAATGTTCAAAGAAGAGCTAGGTAAAACAATGGAGGTATATGTCGATGACATGCTCGTCAAGAGAAAAACCGAGGAGCAACATGTAGGTTACCTGACAAAATGCTTCTCGATCTTGAGAAAGTATGGCATGAAGCTTAACCCGGCGAAGTGTACCTTTGGTGTCAAAGGGGGGAAGTTCCTCGGTTACATGGTAACAGAAAGAGGAATAGAGGCAAACCCCGAAAAGATAAAGGCCATCCTCGATCTTCCTCAACCTCAATCCATTAATGAGGTGCAACAATTGGTCGGAAAGTCAATTGCGTTGAGTAGGTTCATCTCGAGGTCGGCCGAGAAAAATCTACCTTTTTTCAAAGTGCTAAGGAAGAGCAGCCACTTCGAGTGGACGAAGGAGTGCGAGGAAGCCTTCGAGAAGTTGAAGGAGTATCTACTTGCTCCTCCACTATTGTCGAAACCCGTAGAAGGAGAGGTACTCTATTTATACCTGGCAGCAACAGGGGAAGCTATCAGCTTGGTCTTGGTACGAATCCAAGGAAACGACCACTTGCCCATCTACTACTTGAGCAAAGTACTTGCCGGGGCTGAAACGCGGTACATGGATATCGAGAGGCTTTCCTTAGCCCTCGTTTATACTGCAAGGAGGTTAAAACCCTACTTTGGTGCTCACAAGGTTGTAGTCTTGACAAAGCAACCTCTTAAGCAAGTCCTCGGAAAACCCGAAAATTCGGGAAGAATGGCAAGATGGGCGATCGAGTTAAGTGAGTACGACATCGACTATCAAGCACCTGTGGCCAAGAAAGCACAAGTCATCGCCGACTTCCTCGTGGAGTATCCCTCAAAAGGAACTTCAGAGGAAAACTCTTCAGAAACAAAGAATGCTATGATGATGGTCGAAGAGCAACCCCAGAAAAACAACCCCATGCAAGCTCTGGAAGACGCTTTAAAAGAGCTTAAAGCGATGTCACAAACCAAAAGAAAAAGGCATGAAGTGTTCCTGGCTGAGAAAATCGACGAGCCAAAGGGTGCGGAGACCGTCTCTCCAAAACCCAAAGAATTAGTCGACCATGGAGACGTCTGGATTCTTCATGTTGATGGATCCTCATCAGGAAAAAATGGCGGGATAGGAATATACTTCAAGAGTCCCGGAGGGGCTGAACTCGAGTACGCCGTTACTCTTAGTTTCCCGGTCTCCAACAATGAAGCAGAATATGAAGCCATCCTCATAGCTCTACGTATGGCAAAATCATTGGAAGTGATGAAGCTAAATCTCTTCACTGATTCCCAACTGGCCGAGAAGCAAATCTCGGGGAAATTCAGAACCAAGAAGGACTCACTGGCCGAGTACAAGAGCGCCATCACCGAAGAAATCCAAAAATTCGAAAGTTGCGAGATTGAAAAATTCTCGAGGGATCTCAATCAAAGGGCAGATGCCCTATCAAAGTATGCTTCAGCCTCCGGAGGAGTTGATACCCGAAACGTGATACTTATGAGAATCAACGCATCATCTTTGTGGTCATCAAAGCCAAACGTCTTGGCAATTGACGATCAACCGAGTTAGATGCAAGAGATAACAACATATCTCAAAAATGGAAGCCTTCCTCGTGACAAGGCTGAAGCGAGGAGGATCAAGGGAAAAGCTCCTCGATACATCATGCAAGGAGACTACTTGTACAAAAGGTCTTTCGAGGGAGTCTACTTGAGATGCGTCGCCGAGCATGAATTTCAAAAACTTCTTGGAGAAATGCATCGAGGAAGTTGCGGAGACCATGCCGGAGGAAGAACCCTCGCCCAAAAAGTCATTCGACAAGGATACTACTGGCCCACCGTTCGCGAAGACGCTGCCCAATTTGTGAGAAAGTGCGAAGAGTGTCAAATGCACGCGAATTTGATCAACGTACCGGCGAAACCTCTCATGCCCATCACCATCACTTGCCCTTTCGACATATGGGGCATCGACATAGTCGGTCCTTTCCCAAGAGGCACGGGGCAAAAGAAGTTCATCATTGTTGCGGTCGAATACTTTAGCAAGTGGGCGGAAGCCGAGGCAGTATCTACCATCACCGAACAAAGAGTGATGAACTTCGTATGGAGGAACATTGTGTGTCGATTTGGCTTGCCAAGGGTCCTCATCTCGGATAATGGGGCTCAATTTTGCGGCCAAAGATTCAATGAATGGTGCAAGGAAATGAAGATTGAGAGGAGGTATACCTCTGTAGGACATCCTCAATCCAATGGGCAAACAGAAGCCGTCAACAAAATCCTCGTCAACAACTTGCAGAAGAGGTTCACCACCAACAAGGACTGGGTCGACGAGCTTGATGGAGTGGTATGGGCATACCGCACTACTTTAAAAACAGCTACGAGAGAGACTCCCTTCTCGCTAGTTTACAGGTCCGAGGCGGTCATACCAGCAGAAGTGGCGGTAGAAACCCTCAGAATCCAAGGGTATCAACCCGAGGACAATCATACAGAGAGGCTCTTCGACCTGGAAACGGTTAGTGAAGCGAGGACCAACGCTTTGGCCAACATCCTCAGATATCAAGCATTGATCGCGAAGACCTACAACAAAGGCGTGAGAGAGAGAGACTTCCAAGTAGGAGACCTAGTACTCCGAAGAGCAGACATCCTGGGCAAAGTTGGGAAGATGCAACCCAATTGGGAAGGCCCCTACAAGATAATAGAAGCAAGGTCCAATGGAAGTTATCGTCTTCAAGACATGGAGGGGAGAGTATTAAAGAACCCATGGAATACTTCTAACCTCCAGAGATTCTACGCTTGAGTTGTAGGGAGAAAAAAGCTTTTTGAAAACCCATGTGAAAGGCCCATGGATCGAGAAGGAATCTTCACCGTTTCAAGTGAGAGGTACCTCTTGTTTTTGTTAAGGAGTTGTTGTAAGCAAGCTGGCCGAGGAGCCCCCATTGTAATTGTATTTCCGACAAATCAATGCAATGTCTACCTTTCAAAAACTGTTCAATTTTAGAACTAATATGCTGCTATTCAATCATGAAAGCTTACTCGACTTACGTATGATCTACCCGATTTCGTCTTATTAAGGGAACCCTCCCCGATCTCTTAGCTGAAAGAGATAACTAATAGTGAATCCTTTTAAGGCGGTGGAACCGGCGAGCAGAAGGCGATCGAGGAGAACCAGAGTCGTTTTGGCCCAACACTTAGAGTTTCCCTTAATTATACCGGGAAATCGAGGAGCGCTGCAACTCCCTTAGGAACTCGAGCAGTATTGACCAAGTTAACAAAGATCATCTTGATATCTTACGCCTCGAGGAGCAAGGTTACTCGATCTTAACTTGCTCGTATTTGACTACTCTATTTAAGTTATACGTCATAACTACGGAGTAAGTAGAAAAATACAAAGTACGGAAAAGAAATCGAGGAGAAAGTTGCATTGAGCGAAGCAAGGAAAGCATACTTTATGTTACAATACAACATGGATCGAGTACGCCACAAAGGGCCGAACAACAAATTATAAAGTATGCCACAAGGGGCCGAATAGCATTTTATGAAAGCAGGAAATTGTTCGGAAAAAACTTGAAAAACTACAAGTACAAAGGTAACCGAGCATACTCGGCCTTGGTCAAGCTCTCATGCCTTTAACGGGTCCGACTGGCCGAGAACTCGCTCTGATTCCCCGGCACACTGCTCGTCGAAGCACCAGCTCGAGTAGGGCTGCTCGGATTGTTCAAGTTCATGTCGCCACCCTTCTCGCGAGCCTCCTTGATTGCATTAGCATGAGTAGTCAGCTCCGGCTCCACAAAACCCTCTCCGCGCCCCATGACCGGCTTGTTCAGTTGAATCCAGTTGGCATTCCGAAGAGGGGCCTTCTCTAACGGAAGAAGTAGACCGGCCCGGATACACTCGGGGACCCAGCGAGGGAGATAAGAAGGCTTACTCGGGTAAGGCACCTCCGGATCAGTAACGAGCTCGCCGAACTCGCAAGCATGATGCATCTCGTCGCTCGGAATCTCATCAGGATACCGGGTCATGTCATCGCGCCTCCCAGCATGCATGTCATCGCGAGCATCTACATCGAAATCTTCAGGAAGGAGCTTGACCCTTTTGAGCTGCCCGATACAGGAGAAGAAACCCTCCTCGCGAGTAGTATCCTTGATGTCCTGAGTAGCCAACTTATAAGTGGCGGACTCCATGAAATCCCTGGCTGTCTCGAGCCTGCTACCGACGAGGAAGGATAGCACACTGTCCTTAAATTTTTGCATGCATTGCGACAGTGTGGAATATCCACCTTTGTAACTCAGAGCTCTCTGCTTCTCCCTAGCCAATTCCTTCTCGAGCTGATCCACCTTTTCATGAGACTTGCGGACCTCTTCATTCGCCACCTGGGCCTTCGCCTTCTCCGCCGCCACTGTCTTCTCGAGCTCCTCGATAACTTGGCCGATATCGGACCGATCAGCTGCAACATTGGCATACGCCTCCTTGATGTGCACGAGCTGCGATGAATTGTAAAAGTTAAATTTTGC
Source organism: Plantago ovata (assembly GCA_028274465.1). Classification (NCBI taxonomy): domain Eukaryota; kingdom Viridiplantae; phylum Streptophyta; class Magnoliopsida; order Lamiales; family Plantaginaceae; genus Plantago; species Plantago ovata. The sequence goes on along the minus strand of CM051456.1, from coordinate 83,654,856 downwards.
AAATGTGAGGAGGAAGGAAGTTACAAACTTGTAAAAAATTTGTAAGTTTACCTGTAGAGCGCAGAGGCTCAATTCATGAGCGCGGTCCAACTCGGACATTTGGACAAACCGCTTAATCTCAGCCTCGCGGTCGAATCCAGAGCGGCCGACCCCTTTTTGCAGGTAGGCTGGTCGCTCCCGCCTAGGTTTAGGTGCCTCTTCGCGCCAGCTCTTTTTGCTGGAGGGGCCCGATCCTTGGGACGCTTCTCCGGGTTACCCTCCCCGGTCATTGCGGCCGCCGCGTCCGCCGCGGCCTTACGTTTGACAGCCTCCAAGGGGTCCTCGATCGTCACGAGCCCCTCCTTGGCCAGAGTATCTCGGTGCTCCGCCGCATTCTTCGGATGGCTAATGTCAAGAGACCCGAGGATCTTCGTGGTCTTGCCAGCCAAGCGCTGTTTCCTTCCCTGCTCCTCCTTGGCCTCTAGGGTCTTCGACATGATCCAAGCAAACCAGTACTCTGCACAATCGAGGAGAACAAATGATTAGCAAACGCGAGGAGCAAGGGTATTCGGTACAGGGAAAACAGAGAAAAAACACAAGTAAAAACATTTCTAAAGCGGTCCTCGATCTAGTTACCAAAGAGAAGGTCGTCGGTATATCCAGAGTCTTTGTAGCCCGTGTAGACCGGAGAGGACAGACCGGCCAGATAAGGGAGCGGTTGCAACACCAAACCCCAGTAAAAGTACTTCTCGGGGTCTTCGCAAGCATTTCTCTCCTCGAGCGCCTGTACCCAGGGGTCGAACTCCACAGGGTGGGGGTACCGATCAGAAATCGGTCCTCGATAAAAGTGCTTGGGGACTCCCCACTCTACATCCGCGTCTCTCATACTGGGGAGCTTCTTCTTCTTAACATAGACGTAGTGATGAAACCACTTGTAGCCCGAAGAGGACGGAGCGTCCACAATGAATCCGAGCCCGGGCCGAGTATTGAAGTAATAGAACAATTTATTTCCAGAGCTCATCGATACTCTGAAAAGCTGGTTGAAATTATGAAAGTTCACCGGGATCCCAAGCTTCTTGCAGAGTACCCCGAAGCAAATAAGAGTGCCGAATGCACTGGGGAGAAGCTGCCATGGAGCGAGACCCAACTGGTTGATTATGTCCTTGAAGGGGTCACAAAAAGGAAGGATCCATCCTCGATCCAGTGTCAGAAGATGCACGGCCATATAACCTGGAGGAGCATTGTAGAATGTCTGGTCGGGCTTTGGAACGAGAATGTCGATCTTCCTCTTGCTCAGTCGATATTTTTGCCGAATGGATGGTATCTCTTCCTTCTTAACCGTTGAGGCGGTCGTCGAGATTAAACCATCTTCGTTCTTCTCACCCTGTGGATCGGGGAGGTCAACGTCTTTGGGTCCTCGTGTGAACTTCTTTACACTGGCCACAGTTACTTTGGCAGTCTCCTCGGCTTCTACATTTTTCTTCCTAGATCGAGAAGCCTTCTTCTTCGATCTCTTCGGGGCCTTACCCGGAGCATGAACAACTTCTTCGTCATCCTCAGAACGCGAGACCTCTTCGCCCCTCTTACGCTTACGAACGCGTTCGAGCACAGCTCTGGCCCGCTCCCCTTCAGCCTCCTCGCTCAGAATGGGAGGTCTTACGTTATTTGTCGCGGGGAAGCTGAAATCGATCTGGGTCGGATCGATAGTTTCGTAGGGAATCAGGTCGTCGATAAAGTACTGCTCTTGTATTAGCAGTTCTCGCTCCGCGTTCCGGTTCATCTCAGAAAATGAAGGAGAGGGAAAACTACGGCTCGGACCAGCTTCATTCCCATGAAGATCGCCTATTAGCTCAAGGGAATCCTCATCGCTACTAATCACCGTGCGACGAACTGTTTGCACGGGCAGCTCGGACCTGCGTACTCGAGATGAGGAAGGCTGCTCGGTTTCCTTATGCTGGCCTCCTTGGAAAGAATGTTCCCCCTCCTCGAACCAAGCAAGCTCAGGGGTAGGCTGCTCGGTATCGTCCATATCCTCTATCCGGATAGGAGCTGGGTCGATATTGCCCCGGACACCATAATCTCGCCCTAAAACTTGGGCGGCTTGTGTTAAGATGGCGGCCGGGACACCCGTGTCGGGAGGACCCCCTTCTGCCTCGGTCCGATCATCTATAAAATGCTCGTCGGCATTCCGTCTTCTTCGGACATCCAGACGGAACTCGTCCTCCTCTTCCTCCTCTTCGGAGTCATCCTCTTCTCCAGACTCTTCACCCTCTTCTCCTTCCTCGACCTCCTCCTCCTCGCTCTCCTCACTCTCAACTTCCTCGACCTGAGGAGCCGGTTCTTCATGATCAGAGGAGAGCTCCATGGTCTGATCCAGGAAGGTGGCCGATACCGATGTCTCCTCGGACATCTCCTGGCCGCTCCCGTAATCAAGGGCGTCGTGACGGTTTTGACTGTCGTCGCTCTCGGACATCCTAAAAGGTTGGCCAGAAAAATAGTAAGGATGGGTGGTGATAGTCCGAGAGGTCCGTTTATGTGTATTGATTATGCTCGACCTCCCGAACGGAGATAAATCTCACAAAAAAAGAAAAACGGCACAAATACGCAAGAAGTTACTCTACAGCAAAAATAAAAGCGGATCGAGTAGCATGCAAGGAGCGACCAACCGCTCCATACTTAGAAAATTTTGGAGGCATCGGGGTATACAGAAAAATAAAAGGGGGAAGCATTCCGTTCGAGCGTGCTCATTAACGGAAAAAATCCAAAGTTCTACGGGTCCGTTTACATTTTATTAAGTCCATGAACGTGTTCAAACCGCCGCCCACCGGCAAATTCTCAGGTGACCATTCCGGAAAGACAAAATCGAAAGAGGGGCAAAATTGAAAGCAACACAGAAAATTCGAGCAAAAAGGAAGAAATTCAAGCAAGTAACCGTAAAGAGAAGAAGAAAACTTACTTGATACTAAGTGTTGGAAGATTGAAAACCGGAAGGGAAGCCGGAAAAACTGAAAATCCGCCTGAAAATTGGATTTTGACTACCGGAAGATCTCCTCGCGCTCTCTTGGTCTCGACCACGTAGCTACTCGATCACAAAATGATGCTCTTCGACTGCTTTTTTATGCTCCTCGCTCTCTCATGTGATTTCAATAGAAATTTTGGCAGAAAGTGAAAAATGAGTTCGGCCCTCACCTATCTATAGAAGGGTATCCGAGGAATTTGAAAGGTCGCTGCCCCTCGCTCCATCGGGACCGAACACGTGGCAGATATCAACGGCTCAGATCGCCGCCGCCGGGCGAATTCCCCATTTTGCCCTTCACGCTCCCGCTCTGGCTCGAGCACGCTTTCAAATCCGGAGCGAATTACCTAACCACAGTAGGTAATTCGTGAGAGCGACCACCGCACAACTTGGACCAGAGATTGATGACCGTACTGCTTCCTCCTCGACACCACACAGAGAAAAAGGTTAGAATAGCAAAAATCGACGGACAATGACAGGGGTTCGGGTAGCCACTCTCACAAATATCTCTCCTCGAGATATTTGGCAAAGAGAAAACGGCAGGAAGTCATTCCATTCCACTCTCACAAATATCTCTCCTCGAGATATTTGGCAAAGAAAAAGCGGCATTCTATTCCACTCTCACAAATATCTCTCCTCGAGATATTTGGCAAAGAGAAAGCGGCAGGAAGTCATTCCATTCCACCAAGGAATACTTACCCGGATCCAATCTCTGCCCAGCAAACATACCTCTTTTCATACGGTCCGAGCAACGTCTGCTCGCACCCTATAAAAAGGGGGGGGGGAAGGGAGAGATAGGAGGAGGGAAAGATACCAAGGTGCGAATACGGAAATCTTTTTTCGCCCACTATTAGTCGAGGCTCTGCTCGACCTCTACTTCAACATAGTTCCTCAACTATCTTTCACAAAGATACTTGGAAACTAGGGGGACATATGTTAGTATTGAAATATGTCCAGTACTGGAGCGGTCTAAGAGCATCATAGGCCGTCCCTCAAGGGGCACGACCACACCCAAGTATGTCACTAAGGTGTGGATCGACCAAACATAGGGTCCGACCATCACTAGGAGGACAACCCTCAAAATAAGCTCCTCACAAGGACAAAGCTGCCAGTGAGCTCGAGCAGCATCTCTCGGGCTCGAGGAGACCTTACGTCAAGGTAACGCTCCTTGACAGAAACTGAGCAGGATACTACTCGCACCTTTCACGTACAAGGGAGGCACGAGGACCCTGAGCGACCATCCATGGTTGCTCCCTTGGGCCAGGGCCCATGGACCTCCTTAATGGGCCTGGGCCGAGGAAGGCCTCAATCCTAGCCGTACACGTGTCGTGATCCTACACGCCCGAAAGATGAAAGGCCACAAGTATATAAAGGCCTCATTTACTCCTCAACAGTAAGCAATATTAACTCCTCTCAACCACCACATTTACTACTTGTACTAGGGAAGCCTCACAACTCCCTACTCGTAAAGTCGCCTCTTCGGTCTGATACCTTACAGATCGGGCAAGAGACACTAACCCCCCCCCCCCTCTAGTCTATTTCAGGTACGAGGAAGCTACAAGAAGGCTCACTTCCTATCTTAGAAGAACACTACATGAAGAAGAACTAAAAGACTTAGATTAGTGATTTACTGCGAACTTAGAAAGAAACACGAATTACCCTTCAACATCTAGGACTTGGGCAGGAATTTCATTTCCACTGCCTTGTGGTCTATTCACAGTAGAAGGATCAACATTGAGTTGATTGTTGAAGGCTTCCGCAAACACTTCAACGTTGCTGACATAGGTTTCAGTAACCGCCTTGTCAACATCTACTGGAGTTTGCTTTTCAGCAACTGCTTGGGAATCGTCCGAGAGATCATTGACAATTGGTACTGACTTGCGAGCCAGTGTTTTCTTTCTCGGATTATTTGTCCTTTTTCTCTTGGGGATGGGGTTTGCTGATGATGCTGCAGTCTGAGTGTCATCATCAGCTTTCCTCTTTTTCTTCTTGGATTTCTCCAGTTTCCTAGCAGAGGCGTCAGTAGTTGCATTTTCAGCAACGGGTGTAGTGGTGTCAGCATGATCACCATCTACAGCAGTTTCATCTCTGTCACCACCATCTACAGCAGTTTCATCTCTAAGTTGCTGAGTGATGACATCTGCAGCTGTTGTATACCTTTCTTGTTGGCTTGTGCTGACAACATTTGCAGCTGTTGTCTTCTTAGATTTTTCAAGTTTCTTGCCAGCAGTCTTAGGTACATTCTGCTTGTAGAAGGCTCTTCCCACATTGCATACAAATTTCTTGATTGGCAATGGGTTTCTCAGCTGAATCTTGAAATGTTCAAGAATGAAGCATATCTTTATTCGATACATAACTGGTAAGGTAGGTGAGACTTTGTTGTCTTCCACCTTAACCTTGAACTTAGTAACACAATCAACAAGTCTGTTGAAATGTACTTAGCCCAGTTGAGCTCCGTTTTGTTCTCATAGATATGCATCAGCAGCGGCCACCTTCTCAGGCCTACTTGGTCTATTCCTCCAACTTGGGAGTCCAAGACTTTGATTAGTAGCAGAGCTACAAGACCAAGTGAATGGCAGAGATGCTTCCTCTTAACGTGCTTTGTCCAAGTCACGGGAGCAATCTCTCCTTTCTTCATTTTTTCATTTCTGACGTCACTGTAGAAGGCTTCAATTTCTTCATCAGTGGCAGTGACGTCATCTTCAGTTCCAGTGGTTGGAATCTGGAAGATATCCGCTAAATCAGTCAATTTCAGAACGATTTGCGTGTTCTGAACTTTAGTAAAGATCACTTTTTCAGTGACTCCTTTACTATCAGTTAGGGACTGGATTTATGCATTGTTGTAGAACTCCATTGTGTCTAACATGCTCACTTTCTTAGGGCGAGCAGTTATAAAGTGAATGAGGCCTTGTTGCTTGATGAATTCAAGCGCCTCTTCATTGTCACCGTCCAATTCTTGTTCATAGAAGTATCGGATATACTTCTCTTTAGCAAAACCACCCCATTGCATCATCATCTCACACTTTGTAGTGTCAAGATATGAAGGAGGATTGGGTTTCTCGATGATTCTGTCATTTTTCAACACAACTTTCGTTGTGTTTGTTGCCGGAGTAGTCACCGGAGCAGTGCGTTTCTCAGCACTGTCAACCTTTGACGACTTGGAGGTCTTAGATGATTGTCTTTTCGGTGCCATTTCTTTATATAGAGAAGAGAATGTGTACGAAAAAGATAGTTTGCTTTTTGACCGGAGGTACAGTAGATTCAGGCTAAAATTTGCAGAGAAAGGAAATGTGAGTTAAAGAATTTTGTCATTTCTCTAACTCCTTCTTTATATAGTGTCTCTGATGTGTGAGAAACTCAATCGATTTGAGTTTTCAGCAAGGGTAAAACAGAGAAACAGTGGCGTTAGTGGAGCCTTTGCATTGAATGCGTAGTGGCCCACTAACTAAAACCGTCAGAGCACTCTCTCTCTTTGAAATGTTAACCGTTAGATCAATAACTCCTTTTAATCAATGGCCACGATTGTTTTTCATGTCATGATTATTACGAGTTTCTCTGCCCGTTTAACATCACAAATTGATTTTACCGAGATTTATGGGATTAGATTGCTTGCTGAAATAGACAAGAATCTTTTCAGCGAGTTTGCATAAATAGCCTAGATACTTGCTGAAAGTTCCCCCTTACTTAGATATCTCATATTTTCTTAAGTTTAAAAGTTATTTCTGAGTTCCCGTATCAGTAAATTCTTTTGTACTTGAGATATCCTTTGGTAAAATCTGAGAAATGAGTTTTGCTCTTTTTCTGAGTTCCCGTCTCAGAATATGATGAACGAGATTGTCAGACTCAATTAATCAAATAAATTTGTTATTTAGCCAAAGGCAATTCACAACTACAACGAAAACCGTAGTGTAGCAGTAGAATGACCTCGAGTGTCGATCTCTAAGGACTATAACTTGCTTTATCAAATCTAATTTCGAATATAAAAACAGCAGACGGTATAGCAAAGGTTTTTCTAACATATAATGGAGATTGGTGATAGTATGGTCCTTCAAAGCATAACAGGTTAATAATCATGCGTAAATTCCTCGGTTTTGCATGGAGATCTTTGATCAATAACTTGTCCTGTTGCAATTATCAAACACTACGAAGATATAGATTCTGATAGGTCTAAGACTAAAGAATTGTCCAATTGTTTTCCGTAATTATTCAACACTACGAAGATATAGATATGCATAGGTCAAAGACCAGTCCAATTGTGTGCAATAATTAATCAATATACGAAGATATAGATTCCGCTAGATCAAAGAAATAAAGCAATAACACGGAGTATAATGCGCGATATAGCCATTAGCATAATTATCAACCCTTCGCTAAGAATTCACATACTACCACCAATGATAAGTTTAGCTACTCATAGTTGTCATGCAATCAACAGAAATCATAGAAGAAAACATGTTGAAAGATATATAAAAATAAGTAGAAAAACTGTAAGATACAATGTTACCGAAGGTTGTCAGTCTCCGAAGAATCGCGATCTTACAAGCTCCAAACTGCTATGAAAAACTATCTCCTAAGCTATGAACCCCCAGAACAGGCTCTGGGAAGTTCCTACCTAAAACTACAGAGAAAGGTGAGAGAGAAGGTCTGGAAAAGTATGAAAAACGGAGAAAACTGAGCAACTATATATAGGCTTCGAATTTGTGTGGGGCGAAGGGCCCCACACACCGGGAGAGTTGCCTGGTGTGGGACGATTCGCCCCACGTCCCGGGCGATTCGCCCGGGAGGTTTTTTCGGGATATTCCGCGTTTTCGACGCGTTTTTGGATCTCTTCCCCTTTTCGGACTCGGTTTCTGATTTCTAGTGGCCTTCTAACCTCCAGATTCGATCCCTAGACTCTAAATCCTATCCGGAAACCTTCAGATACTCCAAATAGGCTTCTGGAACACCAATTCCTTGTCAACTTCAATATAATTGCCCGGAAATCCTCGTTTTTCAACCAAAACCTGTAAAATAAATACTAAAGGGAAACATGACACTATTCTAATAAAATGCACTAAATATAGCTAAATTCACATAGAGGATAGCTAAAATAGGTGAAAAAGACTAAAATGAAAGTGTAAAATTCACATTCATCAAACTCCCCAAACCGAACCTTTGCTTGTCCTCAAGCAACTAAGCTAGACTCTAATGCAAAAAAACAATGCAACACATAAAATGGAGTCTCATGCCAAATAAAATGAACTAATCTACTGAATCTATCAAAAAACATATGAACAAAAACCATATAAATCAAAGCATGAATATAGGTTGAAGAATTCCTCGATTGACTCATACACATCCACATAAGCTCTTATGTCAAGACAAGATAGTCTCTCGTAACATTCTCTACCTGGACCTAGTCAGTGACGACGTAATGAAGCATGCTAAGATACGGATGGTTGTCCCGTGCCTATGAAACTGAGGACTTACTACTGTTCATCAAGTTTAAAACTTTCCCTCAAAGAGGTCGAACCAGTATTGGCTCTCATCAAACGAAGGAGGGTTCCCTATAAAATATAACACTCCCCTATTCTACCCATCTATCAAGCAAAGCCTTAAGCTATTCACCACTTCCTGAATGGCAGGACGAGGGTGGTCTAGAACAGATGACACTCAAAAACAAAAGAAAGATAGAAAATTACAACACGATTACGAACATTACAAGAATTGGAAAATGAGACACAACACTTTGCTAAACTGCTATTTGGCTTTCCTTTTTGGACCTTTCTTTGCTTTTTTGGGGTCTTTTTTCTTTTTTTCTTTTTTTATTTCCAGTTTCTTTTTTTCTTTTTTTTATTTCCAGTTTCTTTTTTTCTTTTTTTTTTTTCCTGGAATTTTTCTTTCTTTTTTTTTGATTTTTTTTTTTAGCCAGCAGTAGCATAACGAAAAAGAAACAAGATGACTCACACGACTTCCCCAAACCTATTCGAAAGAATAGGTTGGAGTACAAAATTTACGGAAAAGGAAAAACGAACTCACAACACGGAAATGAAAAACGAAAAACAAGTCTAATGATCGTGTAACCCCCTCCCCAAATCTATTCGAAAAAATAGGTTATGAACAAAGGATCACACAACCTCACACTACCTCCTTCCTAGGCATTTAGCAATCTCAAAGCATGGTGAAGACTTGTTGCCTCTTAGGTACATAATTACTCGGGAAAACAACCATAAGACTCTAACATGCATCATCCTATTATAAAGGCCTTCGTGAACCACAGTAGAGAAAACACTACTACGTGATGTCGAGACTACCAAGATTAACTAAGTGCAATACATAAATGTGACAAGCCAAGCAAGAAAAACCTCAAACAAATTCATAGAGATGAAGCATATGATTAATTGCATAGTAAGTTGATCTACCCAATAAAAAAGTTCAAAAAATTGGGCAATAAACCCCATATAAAACATGCAAGACTATCCTAGGATGAATGCAGTGAATGCAACCTAAAAAACTAAGAAAGCGGTATACGTGAAAATGCAAATGCAAACGGATAAAATATGCAAGGTACTATACTCATCCTACCAATACCAAGGTCCAAACTATCAACACTAGGTCACTTAAATCCCATCCCCCCTCATGAAATTAACGCTAGTCCCTAGCAGTAAGAAAATGAGGAAATAAGATGTGATACTAGATGTTACCGCATGGTTTGGTCTCGGTCGGTTGAGTATGCTGCTTGTGAGTTATTGGGACTGCTCTGGGAGCCTTATAGGGTGTCATCAGGTCTTCTGGTAGGTGCGGTAGCTCTAGTTATAGGCCGGATAGGAACAACTCCTCAATCTGTATCATTATTGTCCGTATGACCTTCATTGTCACTACTGTCACGCACATCCTCACCAGTAGAGTTGCAGTGTCGAAAAGAATCTTCAAGATTGGCCGCCTCTGTTATGGAATCCTCCATCCTGTAGCCCTCCAATAGGCTGTGAACCGTTGAAGGGGAAAGAGCAGTGGTATCGACGCCTCCCTCTCCAGCGTTTTACACCCCGAGGAGGTTACAGTAAGCTGCTCGGATACTCAGAAGCCTTCTACCATTTTTTCCAATGTCGACTACATTCTCTACGGTTGATCCGACCAATGTCTATATGATGCTCCCTTTAGAGGCAGTCAAGGGGTACCCCAACGAGGGGTTGGGCACCCATGTCATTATGTTTTGGAACCAAGCTTGCGCTTCGGAACCTTCTAGCAACTGCGAACTCAAGTTTGAATCCGTCGCGGCAAGATCGTCCCGGTGCCTTCCAGTTCACACGAACTTTGCAGTCCTTGTGATGGATTGCTGACGTAACAATTGTTTTTGTCCCTTCGGTGGTGCATGAATAGGCATAGGAGTCCTTACTCCAGGTGTACTCTAGCTCCTCCTCTTGGGTAATCCACGACGTTGTTGCAAGAGCCCGTGGCTCGAACGCACCTCTAACGAGATCACTCTTCTTGACATGGTTGTAATCGATCCCCCTCCAATACTTCATAGTAATCATATGGGAATGCTCCTCTCCGTTGGCATGATTCCTACAAACAACAGTTAGTACCTCGCATGACACAAAACTGACTCATGCATATGCTAGTGTAAGAACGAAACACACAAGTGATAAAATCAACAATCGAGCTCCCCAAATCCTTTATGTATAGCCTAGCTTCTTCAACATGCAACATACCAATGTAACTACTACATGCAATACATCACATTATGCTCTTGCTAGACAACCAATAACCTAGATAACAAGGCTCAATTCATACCATAGTAGCGAAAAATTCTAGCATCATAAATCCTCATACTCAACAATTAAGCATTCTATCATCAAATCCATCATCATTACATCAATAAACACAATCATATGCAAGAAATCAAAGATAAAGACATATTGCATAACAAGATATATCATCTAGTAGCAAAATTCTCAAATCAACAATCCAAGCATAATTAAGCATGCAATTGATAGTAAATAATGCTTCTAATCATACAAACAACCTACCCATGCATCATATAAGCATAATTGAAGCTCAAATTAGAAAACCCCCAAATTGGAAAAATTAGGGTTCGTAAGAAGATACCTCAGATCTGGAAAACTAATGCACTAGGGTGAAATCTGTTCGGATGAAAAGATAGATCATGTAATAGGCTTCGATTGAAGCTAAAGAACACTAAATTTGGTGAAGAAATGAAGAAGCTACGAAGATTTGAAGGTATTTTCGCAAATTCCAATTTTTGGGGAGAAGAAGGTGGAGAGAATGAACAAAATGAGCTGAAAAGGGGGAGATCCGCGTTTTTGACCATCAGGGGCTGCGGGGCGAGTCGCCCCAGGTGCGGGGCGAGTCACCCCGTGCGGGGTGATTCGCCCCCCACTCCCTGATGCGCTGGGAGACGAAATCTCCGACAAAAACGTGGTTTTTAATCCCCGAAACCATTTTTTTTCTCATAAAACCACTCGAAAAATATCACTCCAACATAAGCACATACGACACAGAGATGAACAAATTCACATATGAGAAGCAAATTGTGCAAGAATGAATGCATGCAATAAAGCGGTAAAGAAAGCGAAAAAAACTCCGGGTTGCCTCCCGGATAGCGCCATTGTTTTAAAGTCTTTGGCCCGACTCCTGTCTGTGCCTAGCTCTTCTTCTTGAGGGTACTAGACTTCCCCTTCACGGATCTCCTCCTCATGCCTCGAACCTGCAAATAAGAATGAACATAGACATTAAGACCACTGTAGTCAACAGTGTGAGAAGTATCAGGTGGATCAGATATGGCTCGCAACACATGTTGCTTGCCATCCACTTCAATAGTGCAAGTGCTTCGGTAGATGTCCATCACGGAGCGTAGCTTAGTCAAGAACGTTCGCCCCAAGAGAATGACATCCCCTGTCCCAGGTGTAGACACCGGCATAACTACAAAATCGGTGTATACAAAAGCTTCACCAATCTTGACCAATACATTGTTCACAACGCCTTCGGGGCTCAAAAAGGATCCATCCGCTAGTTGCACAATAGCCTTATGCACAGATAGTTTTCCAAGGCTACTCTTCTCGTACACATTCAAAGGGAGCACATTAGAGTAGGATCCCGTGTCTAGTGTGGTACGAACATCTTCAAGTTCCCCAATCCCGACCTTAACATCGAAACTTTGAAGGAGTGGCTCGGGATCCTCTTGCTCCTCTTCACTCTCGTCAGAACCAAGGTCCTTCTCTTCTTCCTTAGCCTGTGGGGGCACTTCCCCCTTGCAACTCTCGCACTTAGCAACCTTCTTGATGGTGATTTCAACAGGTAGATTACCCACCAAGTTAATGGACATCGACTTCTCAGTGTTGCTAGCAGCTTGCCTTGCTCCCTACTTGCTCCTCGGTCGATCAACTCTTGCATCTTTTGATGGGCAAGCCTAGTGCTCTCTTCCAACCTATCAAGTCTTGCTCTAGTCTTCTCAGAATCTTATTCATAATGTTTGAGAAAACTTTGGGTGTGATCAACCATCTTTTGCAAGTTCTCCATCAGTTGAGCCGACTTCGACTTCGGTGGCTCTTTCGGAGCGGGGTTTTTGCAGTGATCATTACCATAGTTTAGCCTACTACGGTCTTGCTTAGGGCCATAAGTTTGGCTAGCCGGTGCATATCCTTGATTGTTTCGGAACCCTCTTCTCCAAAATCCAACTCGAGGATTCCTACTATCTTGTCCGTAGCTAGCTTCTTGAGTAACAAACTCCGTAGCAAAGGCTTCCTCTTCGCCTCCTTGTGCCCAGTTTCCATCATCATACGCAAGCTCCGATCTACACATATGAGCTCCTTGTCCGTAGTTCTTGCATATTCGGCAAACTTCATTTGAAACAGTTGTTCCAGTGGCACTCTTGAGGACTTGCTTCAATTCGTTGGTAAAGCACTCGAATTGATCCCCATCCCCCCTATACATAGGGGCTTCTTGAGTCGGTGGAGCTTCAGGTCCACGTCTCCTAACCATCGCTCTTGGGTCCTTGAACTGTGAACCCTTAGCTAGCCTTTCAAAAACTGCCCAGACGGCTTCTGCGGTTTCCTCCCAAATATTGTCTCGGCATTGGAAATCCACCACTTGTTGGTTCTCGAAAGTTAGTCCATTGTAGAAGTGGTTGACTAGGTCAGAAAGTTCAAAACCATGGTGAGGGCACTTGTTCGTGAGATCTTGGAACCTCTAAAACGCGGTGTAGATGGTCTCATCATAGTCCTTCTTGAATCCAGTGATTTGCGCCTATAGCGCGGTAGTCAAGGTGTGAGGGAAGTATTTTTCCATGAAAGCTGAAAAAACCATTTCCCAAGTGTCCAGCGAGCCTGATGGTAGAGAACTCAACCATGACTTGGCTCTGTCGCCAAGCCCCATAGCAAAAACCTTGATCCGCAACTCATCCGTTGTTATTTCAGCTCCGGGTCGTGGGAGTTGGTTGACGAAATCATCGATATCGTGCAAGTACCCCATCACAACTTCCCTTGATAAGCCATAGAACCTCGGAAGTTGTTGGAATGCGTGGTTCTTGATTTCCAGATCTCGAGTTGCAGACGAAAGAACAATTGTCGGCCCCCTCAGACGATCCTTGGAGGGTTGAATCCATGCTTTCAGTGGTCTAGCTTCTGCCATTCCGTCGATTTCCTTGAAAAGACTGTGTAGAGATTCAGAGAAATCGGTATCCTCTATTTCCTCTAGTTCACGCCTTTGAAGTAGTCGCCTTCTTTGGTGGTAGACTCTGTCGATCTCAACAATTGAATCAGCAAGCGGTGTCCCCCTAGATCATGTATGTGGCATACACTATCTGTAACAGACTAGGAAAGCAGTATCAGAGAGAGATTAAAAAGGAAAACTAAAACTACTAGAATTAGGAATTGAATGCTGAAAATATAAACAAATTAAACAGAAAAAAAGTGTATAGTCCCCGGCAACGGCGCCAATTTGATGAACGAGATTGTCAGACTCAATTAATCAAATAAATTTGTTATTTAGCTAAAGGCAATTCCCAACTACAACGAAAACCGTAGTGTAGCAGTAGAATGACCTCGAGTGTCGATCTCTAAGGACTATAACTTGCTTTATCAAATCTAATTTAGAATATAAAAACAGCAGACGGTATAGCAAAGGTTTTTCTAACAGATAATGGAGATTGGTAATACTATGGTCCTTCAAAGCATAACGGGTTAATAATCATGCGTAAATTCCTCGGTTTTGCATGGAGATCTTTGATCAATAACTTGTCCTATTGCAATTATCAAACACTACGAAGATATAGATTCTGATAGGTCTAAGACTAAAGAATTGTCCAATTGTGTTCCGTAATTATTCAACACTACGAAGATATAGATATGCATAGGTCGAAGACCGGTCCAATTGTGTGCAATAATAAATCAACATACGAAGATATGGATTCCTCTAGATCAAAGAAATAAACCAATAACACGGAGTATAATGCGCTATATAGCCATTAGAATAATTATCAACCCTTCGCTAAGAATTCACATACTACCACCAATGATAAGTTTAGCTACTCATAGTTGTCATGCAATCAACAGAAATCATAGAAAAAAACATGTTGAAAGATATATAAAAATAAGTAGAAAAACTGTAAGATACAATGTTACCGAAGGTTGTCAGTCTCCGAAGAATCGAGATCTTACAAGCTCCAAACTGCTATAAAAAAGTATCTCCTAAGCTATGAACCCCCAGAACAGGATCTGGGAAGTTCCTACCTAAAACTACAGAGAAAGGTGAGAGAGAAGGTCTGGAAAATTATGAAAAACGGAGAAAACTGAGCAACTATATATACGCTTCGAATTTGTGTGGGGCGAAGGGCCCCACACACCGGGCGAGTCGCCTGGTGTGGGGCAATTCGCCCCACGTCCTGGGCGATTCGCCCGGGAGGTTTTTTCGGGCGACGCGTTTTTGGATTTCTTCCCCTTTTCGGACTCAGTTTCTGACTTCTAGTGGCCTTCTAACCTCCAGATTCGACCCCTAGACTCCAAATCCTATCCGGAAACCTTCAGATACTCCAAATAGGCTTCTAGAACACCAATTCCTTGTCAACTTCAATATAATTGACCGGAAATCCTCGTTTTTAAACCAAAACCTGTAAAATAAAAACTAAAGGGAAACGTGACACTATTCTAATAAAATGCACTAAAATATAGCTAAATTAACATAGAGGATAGATAAAATAGGTGAAAAAGACTCAAATGAAAGTGTAAAATTCACATTCATCAGAATATTCCCTTGATACTTGAATACCTGTTTCTGTATCTTTGATTGTTTGAATACCCGTTTCAGCAATCTTTAAGGTTTTTCTCTTACTAAGTGCATATCTCAGCAAGTGATCAACTTTCCTAACAAATACCCGTTTGGAAGGAATTACTTGTTGAATGCCTGATTCAGCAATCATGTAGTGACCTATCATTTCTTAGAAGAAATTAGTGGAAGGAGCTTTTAATGAAGTAGGAGTACTTTGGCTTGCTGAATACCTGTTTCAGCATTCTACCAATTGTATCTTTTATTGACGTAATTCAATCAATCCAAGGTTATACCTTAGCATTGCGAATCTATTATCTGGTAGGGGCTGGTAAAGATGTCAGCAAGTTGATCATCAGTACCTACTTTCACAACCTCAATATTTCCTTTTTCCACATGATCTCTAATGAAATGATGTCTAATATCAGTGTGTTTGGTCCTAGAGTGAAACTTAAGATTTTGCGTGATAGCAATAGCACTCGTATTATCACAAAAGATTGGTGTTTTCTTTGCAGAAATATCATAATCTCTTAATTGTTGCTGAATCCATAGGATTTGAGTCGTGCAACATCCAGCCGCAATGTATTCAGATTCAATAGATGAATTGGCAACACAGGTTTGTTTCTTGCTTAACCATGATATTAATCTAGTACCCAAAAACTGACAAGTTCATAGGTACTTTTTCTATCAAGAGTTGATCCTCCATGATCTGCATCAGAATAACCTACCAACTCAAGTCCTGAATCTTTAGGATACCATAATCCAACATTGACTGTACCTTTGACATATTTCAGTATCTTGATTGCCTTTTTGTAGTGTGATTCTCTTGGATCAGATTGGAATCTTGCACACACACAAACAGCATACTGAATGTCAGGTCTACTTGATGTTAAATACAACAAGGAACCAATGAGCTTCCTATACTTGTGTTCTTCAACACTTTTATCTTCTTTAGTATATCCCAATTTAGTACCAACACTCATAGGGATCTTTTCAGGTTTCTCTTCCTCTTTGATCCTAAACTTTATGAGCATTTCTTTCGCATATTTGCTTAATTTATGAATATTCCATCTTTGAGTTGCTTGACTTGCAATCCTAGGAAATAATTCAATTTTCCCATCATACTCATTTCAAATTTGTTTGTCAAGAGTTTGGCAAAATCATCACAAAGTTGCTTGTCCTTAGATCCAAAAATTATGTCATCCACATAAATTTGAACTAAGAGTATTTTACCATAATGGTTCATGGTAAATCAGGTTTTATCAACTTCACCTTTCTTGAAACCATTATCCAGCAAGAACTTAGCCAAGGTATCATACCATGCTCTTGGTGCTTGCCTTAGATCATATACAGCTTTCTGAAGCTTGTATACCATCTTGATTTCTGAGGGAAGTTCAAAGCCAGGGGGTTGTTCTAAGTAGACTTCTTCAGCAAGTTCACCATTCAACAATGCACTTTTAACATCCATTTGGTAAACAATGAAGTCATTGTGAGCAGCAAAGGCCAAGAAAAGCCTAATTGCATCCAATCTTGCAACTGGTGCATAAGACTCATCATAGTTCAATCCTTCAGTCTGATAGTAACCTTGAGCAACTAAACGTGCTTTATTTCTTGTTACTTCACCAGACTCACTCAGCTTGTTTCTGAACACCCACTTTGTACCAATAACTTTCTTGCCTTCAGCAGGTGGTACAAGTTTCCAGACTTTGTTCCTTTCAAATTGATCCAGTTCTTCTTGTATTGCCTTGATCCATTCAGAATGCTTTAAAGCTTCTTCTATGGTTTTAGGTTTAATTTCTGAAACAAAGCAAGAGAACAATGATTCTACTTCTACAACAGTTGCTTCTTCAGCAAATCCATGAGTAGCAGAAACTTTGGATCTAGTCACTTGGCGTTTATTAATATCACCAATCATATCCATAGAGGGATGATCTCTAATCCATTTATTAACAGGTTTTCTGCTCGTTGGATCTTGATATGTTTGCTCATCAGCATGTGACTCTTCAACATGTACTTGTTCAGTACTACTGGGATTTTGTGTCTCTGCTGAGATTGGTTCATCAGCAACTGCTTGTTCAGCATTGCTAGAATGTGGTAATTCATCAGCAGGCACGGGAGGTTGCATAGTTTCAGCAACTTCCGGAGCAACTGCGTCTTTTGCCGGAAATTCCTTGTCGTGAACTATATTTATCTTGTCATGACTTGGGGGAAGAGAGTCATTGTCAGAATCATCATTTAGTTCAATTGACTTGATTTGCCTAGCATTAGATTCAGTTCTTTGCTCATGTATGATTAACTTTTTCATACATTCTGATATTTCTTCTTCAGCAGGTACTCCTTGTGTCTTTTCGTAGAATACAACATGCATTGATTCATCGATCTTTTGTGCCTTTTTGTTGGAAACTCTATAAGCTTTACTATGCAAAGAGTAACCGAGAAATATCGCTTCGTCTGCCTTTGGTTGAAATGTTCTTAGGTATTCTCTACCGTTATTAAGAACGAAACACTTACAACCAAATACTTTTACATGAGTGATATTAGGAGGCCTTCCAACAGACAACTCATAAGGAGTTTTGTTGTATTCCTTAGTAATCAAATATCTGTTTTGAGTGTAACAGGCGGTATTAATTGCTTCAACCCAGTAAGCCTCACTTATTTCAGTGTCAGCAAGCATTGTTCTTGCGGCTTCTTTTAGGGTACGATTCTTCCGTTCAGCAACACCGTTTTGCTGTGGTGTCCTTACTGAGGATAACTGATGTTGTATGCCTTTTGAAGTGCAATACTCAGTTATGTACTGGTTTACAAACTCAGTACCATGGTCTGTCCTTGTGACTTTTACCTTGTCATTTTTCATGACTTCAAGCTTATTCAGCAAGTTAGGTATTTCAGTCCTAGTTTCAGATTTGTGCTTGATAAATACTACCCAATTGAATCTTGAATAGTCATCTACCACCACCAGACCATAATTTTTACCAGCATAGCTTGTTGAAGAAGATTCAAACAAGTCCATGTGCAAGAGTTGTAAAGGTTTTGTAGTTGACGGTACTGCCTTGTTCTTGAAAGAAGATTTGGTTTTCTTTCCTTGCTGACATGCATTGCAAACACCATCCTTCTTAAAAGTAACCTTAGGTAATCCAACTACATGTGCCTTTTTAGACAGCTTATTCAGCGTCTTGAAGTTTAGATGACTTGTTCGTTTATGCCATAACCATGCTTTTTCAGCAAGGCAATCGTGATCTGAGACAAGGCATTTTTCAACGATTGCTGAAGACCAATCTACGGTGTACAAGCCTCCTGATCTTCTTGCAATCATAATAACCTTCTTAGTCTCGAAATCTATAAGTTTACATTCATCACTTTTGATTTTGATGAAATATCCTTTGTCAGCAAACTGACTCATGCTGAAAAGATTAAACTTAAGATTTTTGACATAAAGAACTCCCGTAATGGTAATACATCCTAACTTCACATCACCATAGCCTTTTCAGCATATTTGCCTTTCAGCAAAGGGCAATTAGCTTTGAAGTGTCCAAGCTTTTTGCAGTAAAAGCAGAGATCATTTCCAACTGCTGGTTCTTCTGATGAAGTTCCTTGCTGAGCTTGCTTGTTCAGCGAGCTAGTCTCATTCTTGTACTTATGGTAGTTGTTGCCAAGATGCTTTTTCAGCTTCTCTTTTGCTTTTCGCCTTTCAAGTTCCTTACTGATGAATTTCTTCATGTTTTTAACAACCAAAGCGTTTTCATCAACAGGCTCTTTATCATTCTTCTCTTTAGAAGATGACGGCTTTGCAGCAAGAGCAATGTTTTGCGATTTTTCAGCAAACACATTTTCTCTTTGCTTTGTCTCATAGTTGACAGTAGCAAGATGAGAGAACAACTCTGTTGGTGTAATGTCTGGCATTCCTTGATTGTAATAAGTTATGAGTGTGGATCCATTCTTGGTTCAGACTTCTGATGATGGTTTTCACCTTCTCAGAATCTGAATAAAGATTTCCAACACCCAAGGCAGCCATTTCACTAACAAGAGTTGTGAATCTGAAGTCCAAGTCTTCCAGTGACTCATTTGTACCTTGTTTAAAGTTCTGGAACTTTAACTTCAGCACTTCGAGTTTGTTTTCCTTGGTTTTGTCAGATCCAACACCAAGATCTTGAACCATTTTCCAAGCTTCCTTAGCAGTTTTAGCACCCCACCACTCAAGCTGCGAGAACAGCCTGACTCTGTCAATAAAATAAAGAAGATCTATTCTAGGCCCGGTTCACTGCTCTTTCTTGATCGGAAGCTCGACCTTCTTTTCTGGGGAAGCTGCTCTTTCCTGCACTGTATGGTATCCGGAGTTGATCGAATGATGATGTTTCTTGCTTGACCATCAAGACGGGATCTCTTAGCTTCGTCGGAAGTCCATTCCTCTCTTTGTTTTGGAACATCGGTATCAACCGGTTCGCCTAAGATAGTTTCCTTTCCAAATTCAGTGGTTTTGTGAGGAAAACGTCTTTCAACCTTAGTGATCTTGATAGGTACATCATTAATGACAGTAACCATCTCATCACTAATGGCCTCAAGATGTAGCATCATGTTGTTTCGCCATTTTTCGTAGTTTTCCAGCTTCAGCAAGGGACCGTCTCCTAAAGACATCCTGTCAGCAAAACACTACCAAACTGATCAAGGAAAAGTGATTTACGGAAAGCACCTAAGGGGATCTAGGTTCAGTGCTGAAGGTTAAAGAACCTCCAGCTCCGATACCACTTGTTGGTCCCTTTAAACAACAAGAAAAGACTAGAGGGAGAGGTGAATAGTCTTTTCAAACTTTCTTCGTTTAAAAACTTTCTCAGCAAGTGCTTATTACTTTTCAGTAATGAGTTTGCTGATACTTAACTTCTCAGCAAGCGCAAGTTACTTTTCAGTAACTAGTTTTGTTGATACTTAAAATCAGAGAGCGGAAGTCTTTGATACAATAAGTGCTTTGTCAGTAAGTGATAGTTTCAGCAAGTGAAGTGAGTGACTGTGTACAGATAGATATGCTTTGCTGAAAACTAAGTATAGTAAGTAAATCACACAAACACTTTTATAGTGTTATCTGAGAGTGGCGTAATCTCTCAACTAATCCAGTTTGTCTTTTCTTAGGACTGAATCCACTAAGATAAGATTGAGGTTCCTTACAACACATATCTAGAGCGATCCAAACAGAAACCAAAGCACACTTGCTTTGTTTCCAACCTAACTAGAGAACGTAACCTAGTTCTACACCAAACTTGGTACTCTTAATCAGCAACACTATGCTCGATTAAGTTCCCCCTGAATATCACGCCTGAAAGGGTGTATTTTCAGTTAGAGAGGTTTGGGATGAGATAACTTAATTATAACTTATTCAGTTATAACAAGTAATCTAAGAAACAAAACTTTGAATACTTTGCAGTAAACAAGTTTGAATGTTTCTGGTGTCAAGACTTGTTCTTGTTCGAAAGAAAGAAAGAACACTTAACTAATTTCTTAGCCGTGTAAGTTCTACTTCTTCACAAGTAGGTTTTTCAAGCTTTAAGTCTTGGAACGGATCAATGGCAGTAAGAGTGTTTGAAGAGTATGTGAGTTTAAGCACAAGTGAGAGTATGATCACGTTGCTGACACACTTCAACTCTTTGCCGGATGACCTCTATTTATAGTGAAATAAGGAGCCGTTTGAAATTCAAATTTTAATGCTTTTGTTCCTTAAAATGTCACTATCTTGCTTTTGTACTTTCAGCAGCGTCCTTGTTTGTCTTCTAGTCTTCATGTCCTTCGCGTGCAAGCTTTGCATTTAATGCTCATTTGAATGAAATTCAAACAGTAACATTGGAACGCAAAAACAAGTACTTTCAGCAAGAGGTCACAAATGTTCATCAGCAAGTGGTCAGTCTTAGTTTCAGCAAGCACAACCTACTCTGTCGATTAGATTTTCGCTTATGCAATGTCGTTGCTGAAGTTTTCACTTTCTGAGCAACATGTGCCTTTGTAGATACCAGTCTTCAGAAATCTTCTAGTCTTCAGTCTTCGAAAACTTCAAGTTTCTGAGCGGTTCTAAATGCTTCAATAGTTTGTTTGTGTAAACAAAGTACATCATCAGCAAATGCTTCAATAGGTTGTATTTCTTTTCAGAAAACAAGATACATCATAAGCGGTAAAACCAACCTATCTAGCACCTACTCTAAGTCTTCAGCAAACGTTCCTCTTTTACAATGTCCTTAAAATTCTAAATTCCTATGGACCTTAAGAGTACTAGTTACTGGACTTTCCTTAATTTAGCATGGTTAATTGCTCATCAAAATTACAAGTTTCCTAACAACATAACTAAACAACAAGGTCCTTTAGCTGTTTAGCTCCCACTATTTTCACATATGATTGCCCCCAAAACAAACATACGGGTAATGTCCAACAAGTTACCGTAGTGGCCAAGATCCAAATCCATACTATGCTATACTCCAACGGGGGCTGGTCGCATAGCATAATATGATCGGTAGGACTATCCAATTGCGTCACGCAACTCTTGGGTGTTAAATCTAATTTAACCCGATGCTCTACATATTGTACCTATCGAGGTCGCTAGATACAATATGCAGTAAGTTATAACCATAGGCTTACTCTAATCTGACGACCACTGCGAGTCTGCAAGACGAGGTCGCCAATAAAGGGAAACACAATGAAAGTTCAGAATTAAAGCACCCCATGGAAAGCATCTCAGAAACATATACATATACATATTTCTGCACTTATATTGGTTGGGGCTTGTAGCTTGAGGGTTGTTATCAGTCATCTACAAACAGATAAGGGCGCCGCCTACCCATGATGCATGAGCGGTCTACACGTAATGGATGCCGCCTATCCATTCTAGTTCTAAACGCGGTCAAGCACATAATGGGCGACGCCTACCCATACATAAAAATATGCGGTCCGTCAAATAAGAGGGCGCCGCCTACCCTCGCATGCATAGCGGTCGAACAGAAAGTAAAAATACGTGGTATTTAAACATACATTGTCAAACAATAGCATATTGAGCATACAAACAAATAGTAGCCTATGTGGATGCCAAATGACTTCACAATTTCATTATGAAAATTATAATCCCATACTTATAATCTCTATGAAAAAATTGAAAATTTGGACTATATTGAAAAATCGTAAATTCTATTGACCAGATAGCAATTTTTGAAAACCCGAAGGACTCAATTGTAATTTTCAAAACTTTGGAGGTGTTAAATTTAAATTCAAAAGTAGAAAGACTTATTTGTAATAAACAATAAATTGATAAATCACAAATAAGCCCCTTAACTTTATACTCCCTCCGTCCCAATGATAAGCCTACGTTTGCTTTTTACACTGTTTTTAATGAACGGTTTTGTTTGGTAGTGTTATATTAATATTGTATGTAATGTGGGGTAGTTGATTAAAAGAGTGTGAAATATGAGGGGAGATAAAGAAGTGTAAAATTAGGGTCCATGTTTAAAATAATATAGATGGGATGTGGGGTACTTTCCAAAAATGGAAACGTAAAGAATTGATTGGGACGTACAAAAAAGGAATACGTAAAGAATTGATTGGGACAGATGAGTACTAATTAAATTTAACCCCTCTAGTTAACAATAATTACAATTAAATCATATTTATATTCCAAATATAAAATTCAATCCTCAAAATTTCAAAAATTCGATTTTGGGTCCAACCCCAAAAAAAAATATATATATATATAATATACGGGAACGGGATCGAGTCCCGTCCCCTAGTGTGCCTGTGACCGCAGGCGGGTATATATATATATATATATATATATATATATATATATATATATATATATATATATATATATATATATATATATATATATATATATATATATATATATATATATATATAAATAATTTTTTTTTTAAAAAAAATATAAATTCTAAATTTATATAAAAAACAAAACTTTTGGAAATCGAATTTATCATAGAATCAATTGTATCCACATAAACTACAAAATCATATAACATATATACGTATATTCATAATCAATTAACCTGGATCTGATACCACTGTAAGAAAATATGATCAGAGTTACCCCTAGGGTACGCAGCGGAATTTCAAAATTTTTCTTAACATTGAGGTTAATTGATCATGTATATAGCATATATATTAAACACGTTAATCTGAAGACTTACAATATTCCAAAAGCAAGCACAGGTATCAAGTCTTCGTAATAATCCGGTCAATCTTCTCCTTCGTCGAAGTCGAAGATATCTGCAATACTTTGATTATCTGCAAGACACTAAAAGTTAGTTTCCAGCTCCTTGAACCTCAACCTTGGTATCCACGGATGAACAGCTTATCGAAAGAATGCTAGGATATTCTTTGTGTGGCCAAGAAGCTGGGGCGACAATTTTCCTCCGGTAGGGTGGCGCGCACGTGGCTTGGGAGAGGTAGGGGAGAGATTTTAATTTCTCTAAGAAAACTGGTAGACTAACTGTATGTTAAAAGCTCTCTAATAGTCTACTATATATAGTAGTCAATTGAAGCCTAAAGAATAATCAATTAGACTTCATAAAGGAATAAGAATCTAATTCTTATCGCACTAGGAAACCAATTCAAGTCTAGATTCATTCCCAATCAAATTAAAACTCAATCAGGAAAAATCTAACTTATCCCTTGACTTCTAATAGAGGAAGGAGTCGAATTCCTTCCCCTACTGAAGCTGCGCGCGTGCGCGTCCAAGGGGGAATAGGTGGGTCCCGATTTTGGGACACACTTATAATTCTATGGCAATTCAAACTCCAAGTAGATTTTGCTCATGTGCATATATTAATTCTAAATTAACATATCCTTTCAAATCAAACCTCTATTATATTTCTAAAATATAATCTGTAATTGTATTTACATAAAATACAATTAATCAGCCAATTCAATTAATAGTTCCAAATCATTAATTGAGCTACAAATTATTATAATTAATTCCAAATCAATTATAATTCATCAATCACAATTAATTCTAAATTAATTGCAATTCCGTCTTCAAGGATATTCAGATAAGCTGAATCACCACATAGTGTGACCCATAGGGCCTCATTATATTAAGCAAGTCCTAGACTAGGCAAAATGAAATTTCTAGACGGTTCCATTTGCAATATTAATACATGAGGACATTTGAGAGGTTTCTCAAAGCAAACACTTTCATTGTGAAGTCTGTTGCGCTCAACGCGGCGATGGTGACGTCCCTTCATCTGACTGATTCGAATGCATCTAGGATCGATGAAGTGTCTATCCCAATAATACATCCACGGGCGTTTTCAGTGAGTTGCTTGGTGAATCCAATATCTATTATGAATATCATAATAATATTGATACGCTGGCCAGCGGTTTTACCAATGACAACTATGAACGACTATGAGCAGTGCTCTCCTGTGCTACACATGAGAGATGAATCCTTCACAGAATCACTTATCATCCCCATTTGTATGTAGCCATAATCCTGGATTGTGTCTTGGGTCAACTGTTTATTCAGAACTGACATCGACGGGTCCACCAAGGATATGGGGCAACAAATGTGATGATAAAGTCATGTAAGTCCAAAGGACGACTGGCATCACTTCGACAACTTTCCGGTTCCCATAGACACTTTGGTGTAGAGTATACATCGATGGGAGTTTCCGGTGGGTACTTCCATTGTTCGGTAATCACCCTTCGAACAACTATGCGGAGTTATGGGAACGTTTCTTGATTGTCCAACAATCCGTTCCGTGGTCGTGGGATCGGCTCACACTTGCTCTAACAAGTATAACCTCCACGCATACTAGTCTCAGCTGGTTCATTCAGACCCCTACATCCGAGATGAACCTCGACTAGGGAGAGTTTGGGATAGATGATAACTCACATAGCTCCCACTATCTGTGTGATCGGTCATCTATCCGAGGGGACATGTTTAATATCAATACAGACAGGAATAGAGATATGACATGTTGTATGCCTGGTGTAATATAAATATGAAAGTGATACTCAATATTCAAACAACAAACATATTATATTACGTTAACCTGTGTAATAGTACATATATGCCCTTAATAAGGGTTGCATGCCCTTAATAAAGACTGTCTCTAGGACATATACATTATATGGAAACTAACTTTCATTGTCTTGCAGATAATCAAAGTATTGCAGATATCTTCGACTTCGACAAAGGAGAAGATTCACCGGACTATTACGAAGACTTCATCGATTGGCATATCGATTCAATACATATTCTTGCTTTTGGAGTACTGTAAGTCTTCTGATCAATGTGTTTATTATATACGCTATATGCATGATCAATTAACCTGCATGTTAAGAAATTTTTTGAAATTCCGCTGCGTACCCTAGGGGTAACTCTGACCATATTTTCTTACACTAAATGCTTCAATAGTTTGTTTTTGTAAACAAAGGACATCATCAGCAAATGCTTCAATAGGTTTTTTTTCTTTTTAGAAAACAAGATACGTCATAAGCGGTAAAACAAACCTATCTAGCACCTACTCTAAGTCTTCATCAAACGTTCCTCTTTTACAATGTCCTTAAAATTCTAAATTCCTATGGACCTTAAGATTACTAGTTACTAGACTTTCCTTAATTTAGCATGGTTAATTGCTCATCAAAATTACAAGTTTCCTAATATTTACCGTCGTATTTGTCACATCACATAGTTAGACATGTCTCTACTCATTTATGAATCTCTACCACTGATGAACGCGCGGGTTTGTCGGGTCCGGGTTCAATCAAATAAATTTGTTATTTAGCCAAAGGCAATCCACAACTACAACGAAAACCGTAGTGTAGCAGTAGAATGACTCGAGTGTCGTTCTCTCAGGACTATAACTAGCTTTATCTATTTAACTAGGGAATATAAAAACAGCAGACGTAAAGCAAATGTTTTTCTAACAGATAATGGAGATTGGTGATAGTACGATCCTTCAAAGCATAACGGGTCAATAATCATGCGTAAATTCCTCGGTCTTGCATGGAGATCTTTGATAAATCTAATGTCCTGTTGCTATTATTAAGCACTACGAAGATAATGATACTGACAAGTCAATCTCTATTGTCCTATTGTGTTCCGTAATTATTCAACACTACGAAGATATACATGCGCATAGGTCGACGAGGGTCCAATTGTGCATAATAATAAATACAACATACGAAAATTTAGGCTGAGCCTGATCAACGAAATAAAGCAATAACACGGAGTATAATGCGCAATATAGCCATTAGCATGATTATCTTCCCTTCGCTAAGAATTCACATACTACCACGAACGATAGTTTAGCTACTCATAATAGGCATGCAATCAACAGAAATCATAGAAGAAAACATGTTGAAAGATATAAAAAATAAGTAGAATAAACTGTAAGATACAATGTTACCGAAGGTTGTCAACTCCGGAGAATTGCGATCCTACAAGCTCCAATCTGCTATGAAAAAGTGTCTCCTAAGCTACGAACCTCCAGAACAGGTTCTGGGAAGTCCCTACCTAAAACTACAGAGAAAGGTGAGAGAGAAGGTCTGGAAAAGTATGAATTTCGGAGAAAAACTGAGCAACTATATATAGGCTACGAATAAGTGTGGGGCGATTCGCCCCACACACCGGGCGGTTCGCCCGGTGTGGGGCGAGTCGCCCCACGTCCCGGGCGGTTCGCCCGGGAGTGATTTTCGCGGAATTCCGCGTTTTCGACGCATTTTTGGATTTCTTCCCCTTTTCGGACTCGGTTTCTGACTTCTAGTGGCCTTCTAACCTCCAGATTCGACCCCTAGATTCCAAATCCTATCCGAAAACCTTCAGATACTCCAAATAGGCTTCTGGAACACCAATTCCTTGTCAACTTCAATATAATTGCCCGGAAATCCTCGATTTTCAACCAAAACCTGTAAAATAAAATGAAAGACTAAATTATAGCTAATAAAATGAAAGACTAAATTATAGCTAATAATTGCCCGGAAATCCTCGATTTTCAACCAAAACGGACACTATTCTAATAAAATACACTAAAATATAGCTAAATTAACATAGAGGATAGCTAAAATAGGTGAAAAAGACTCAAATGAAAGTGTAAAATACACATTAATCAAACTCCCCAAACCGAACCTTTGCTTGTCCTCATGCAACTAAGCTAGACTCTAATGCAAAAAACCATGCAAGACACAAAATGGAGTCTCATGTCAAATAAAATGAACTAATCTACTGAATCTATCAAAAAACATATGAGCAAAAACCATATAAATCAAAGCATGAATATAGGTTGAAGAATACCTCGATTGACTTATACACATCCACATAAGCACTTATGTCAAGACAAGATAGTCTCTCGTAACATTCTCTACGTGGACCTAGTCAGTGACGACGTAATGAAGCATGCTAAGATACGAATAGTTGTCCCGTGCCTATGAAACTAAGGACTTACTGTTGTTCCACCATGTTAAGACTTTTCCTCAAAGAGATCGAACCAGTACTGGCTCTCATCAAACGAAGGAGGGTTCCCTATAAAAGTTAACACTCCCCTATTCTACCATATCTCAAGTAAAGTCTTAAGCTATTCACCACTTCCTGAATGGCAGGACGAGGGTGGTCTAAAACAGATGACACTCAAGAACAAAAGACAAAAAATAGAAAATTACAACACGATTACGAACATTACAAGAATTGGAAAATGAAACACAACACTTTGCTAAACTGCTATTTGGCTTTCTTTTTTGGACCCTTCTTTTCTTTTTTGGGGTCTTTTCTTTTTTTCCTTTCTTTTTTTATTTTTTCCTGGAATTTTTCTTCCTTTCTCTTTTTTTTTTTTGATTTTTTTTTCTAGCCAGCAGTAGCATAACAAAAAAAAAAAAAAACAAAACAAAATGACTCACACGACTTCCCCAAACCTATTCGAAAGAATAAGTTGGAGTACAAAATTTACGGAAAAGGAAAAATAAACTCACGATACGGAAATGAAAAACGAAAACAAGTCTAACGATGGTGTAACCCCCTCCCCAAACCTATTCGGAAGAATAGGTTATAAACAAAGGATCACACAACCTCAAACTACCTCTTTCCTAGGCATTTAGCAATCTCAAAGCATGGTGAAGACTTGTTGCCTCTTAGGTACATAATTACTCGGGAAAACAACCATATGACCCTAACATGTATCATCCTATTATAAAGGCCTTCGTGAATCGTAGTAGAGAAAACACCACTAAGTGATGTCGAGTCTACCAAGCTTAACTAAGTGCAATACATAAATGTGACAAGCCAAGCGAGAAAAACCTCAAACAAATTCATAGAGATGAAGCATACGATTAATGGCATAGTTAGTTGATCTACCCAATAAAAAAGTTCAAAAAATTCGGCAATAAACTCCATATAAAACATGCAAGACTATCCTAGGATGAATGTAGTGAATGCAACCTAAAAAATCTAAGAAAGCGGTAAACGTGCAAATTTTGCAAACAAAAGGTTTCACGAGTAATCATAAGCAAAACAAGTATAGAAATACCGGCGATAACCCCCCCCCCCCCAAACCTGAACGTCATCGCTCGTCCCGAATGTTGAAAGTGAATTTAAGGTGAGAGCTAGCTTGTACCTGTAACTTATAGGACTCAAGGAAACTCGTGAGAAACCAAAAACATACGGAAATATAAAATAAAACACAATGATATGCATGCATTAAAGCGGTAAAAAAGCGATAAAAACTCCGGGTTGCCTCCCGGATAGCGCCATTGTTTAAAGTCTTTGGCTCGACTCCTGTCTGTGCCTAGCTCTTCTTCTTGAGGGTACTAGACTTCCCCTTCATGGATCTGCTCCTCATGCTAGGAACCTGTGAATAAGAAAGAACATAGGCTGCAAGACCACAGTAGTAAGTAGTGTAAGATTTATCAGGTGGATCAGATATGGCTTGCAACACGTGTTGCTTGCCATCCACTTCAATAATGCAAGTTCTTTGGTAGATGTCCATCACGGAGCGTAGCTTAGTCAAGAACGTTCGCCCCAAGAGAATGACATCCCTCGTCCCAGGTGCAGACGTCGGCATAACTACAAAATTGGTGTATACAGAAGCTTCACCGATCTTGACCAACACATTTTTAACAACGCCTTCGGGTCTCACAAAGGATCCATCCGCTAGTTGCACAATGGCCTTATGCTTCGAAAGCTCTCCAAGGACACTCTTCTCAAACACATTCATGGGTAGCACATTCGAGTAAGATCCCGTGTCTAGTGTGGCACGGACATCTTCAAGTTCGCCAATCCCGACCTTAACATCGAAACTTTGAGGGAGTGGCTCAGGATTCTCTTGCTTCTCTCCACTCTCATCAGTACCAAGGTCCTTCTCTTCTTCCTTGGCTAGTGGAGGCCCTTCTTCCTTGTAACACTCGCATTTAGCAACTTGCTTAATGGTGATTTCCACTAGTTGATCTCCCACCAAGTTGATCGACATGGACCTCTCAGTGCTGCTATGTAACTTCCCTTGCTCTCTACTAGCTCTAGCTTCCAATTGATCCAGACAAGCATTGATCTTTGCCAAATCCTCCTCGTATCTCTTCAAAAACACTTGGGTGAAATCCACCAATTTCTGTAAATTATCCAAGAGAGTTGCTGACTTGGATGTAGATACTTCGTCCTTAGGAGTACGATTACTACGGTTTCCCAAGTGAACATCTTCTCGTGCTAGATCTGATCTACACATATGAGCCCCATGCCCATAATTCTTGCACACCCTACATACCTCGTTGGAGAGAGAAGTTCCGATTAGGCCACTTAGAGCTTGCCTCATCTGATTGGCGAAACCTTCGAACCTATCGCCACTCACACCATTCACTTCATGCATTGGGATCTCCTGGTTTGGTGGAGCCTCAGGTCCACGCCTTCTAACCACTACTCTTGGATCCTTGGATTGAGATCCTTTAGCAAGCCTTTCGAAACACGCCCACACATCCTCGGCGGTCTCTTCCCAGATAGTACCACGGCATTGGAAATCCACCACCTGTTGACTCTCATATGTGAGTCCATTGTAGAAGTGTTGGACAAGATCAGGAAGCCCAAAACCATGGTGTGGACACTTGTGCATGAGGTCCTTGAACCTCTCGAAAGCGGTGTAGATGGCCTCATTATAGCCCTGTTTGAATCCTGTGATTTGCGCCTTAAACGCGGTAGTCAATGTGTGAGGAAAGTATTTCTCCATAAAAGCAGAATACACCTTGTCCCAGGTGTCTAGTGAGCCTGCTGGTAGAGAACTCAACCATGACTTGGCTCTGTCGCCAAGTCCCATAGCAAAAACCTTCATCCTCAACTCATCCGTTGTTATTTCAGCTCCGGGTTGTGGGAGTTGGTTGACGAAATCATCGATATCGTGCAAGTACCCCATCACATCTTCCCTTGATAAGCCATAGAACCTCGGAAGTTGTTGGAATGCGTGGTTCTTGGTTTCCAGATCTCGGGTTGCAGACGAAAGAACAATCGTCGGTCCCCTCATACGATCCTTGGTGGGTTGAACCCATGCTTTCAGTGGTCTAGCTTCTGCCATTCCGTCAATTTCCTTGAAAAGACTATGTAGAGATTCAGAGAAATCGGAATCCTCTATTTCCTCTAGTGCACGCCTTTGAAGTAGTCGCCTTCTTTGGTGGTAGACTCTGTCGATCTCAGCAATTGAATCAGCAAGCGGTGTTCCCCTAGATCGTGTATGTGGCATACACTATCTGTAACAGACTAGGAAAGCAGTATCAGAGAGAGATTAAAAAGGAAAACTAAAACTAATAGAATTAGGAATTGAATGCTGAAAATATAAACAAATTAAACAGAAAAAAGGAGTATAGTCCCCGGCAAAGGCGCTGTAACGGTACGGTAATTTTGAAAATTATATTTAATAGGAAAATTGAACGGTTCTTTAAAAAATGGTAAGTAAAGGTCTTGGCTCTCTAACGAGCATACAAATTAAACAGAAAATAAATGTGGAAGCTAAAACGAAATTAAGTTCAATTGAAATTAACAAGCGAAGACAAAGTTTTTTCTTATTTGAAATAACCCCAAAGCCAATAAATCGCCCACACTCTCGAGTCGCCAGACGCCTATTCAAGCTCATCGGAAGTCGAACCTACAAGGAAGTATTTTGAAAGAGTGGTGAGATAAAGGATCTCAGTGGTGTTCATGCAGTAGTGATTTTCATGCATTTTTGTCGGAAAGATTTCAGTTGTAAGACATAAAGGCAAAGTACAAGCAGTAAATTCAGACAACAGTAACATATAAAAAACACACAACAAATTCAGAAAAACAGGTAGATCAATCAGTTCAGAAGTCAGAAACAATAAGTCATTTCTTTTGAAAACAGTAACAGTCGGTGCAGCCCACCTTATTGCTCCTACTCCCAATAGCCCTTATCACCCCGTCTAGAAAGATCAATTCTAGCCAGTACAGTGTCCTGCGTACGTTCAGGAAATGCCTACGACCCAAATAGACCTCAGCTTCTTTTGCCTCGCGTCTTAAGGGATTAGACTAGGTGACTCATAAATAAACCTGATAGTCAACACTACCCAGGCCTACCTACTCATCAACCTAATCGACCGGTCAACAGTTAACAATAAACAGTGCTCGGAAACCGAGAAAGGTGTTGGAAAAGTGAACTGTTAAGCAGACAGTATCAATGGCACGGAAACAGAAGTGAGACACTCAGAATATACGATACATAGGACATTAACATTAATCAAAATCAATGCTCAGTAATTTAATAATGAACATATATGGACTTGCAAACCTATTATCGTGTTTCGAATGGTGGAGTACATGCATATATATTTGAAAGAACAATAACATAAAGTGACGCACAGTAATGTAGTAACAATTAACACATAACTTCCTTGTAGTTTTAAAAACAGACAGTAACACTCACCTTAGAGATAGCTTGAACTCAACCACAGATTGAACAGTTCGGATTAAAGAACACCAGACAGGGAACCTAGACAGAATACGAACAGTTACTAGTTAGCAGTCGGATCGAAAGTCGTAACGATAAAAGACAACGGAACGGAGACGAGGTGACGGAAGGGGGAGACAAACTTGGAACCTCTCGGTTAAACTCTCAATACTAGCAACCCAAACAGTTTTCAACATCAGAAAGTAGCTAAGTAACGGTTAAGTTTCGAAAAGTCAAACAAACCCCAGAATAAACGGTTTTTACAAACTAGTCCCTAGAGTATCAGTGAATTACTAAAAGCCCTTACATTTTACAAAATTAACAAATAAGGCAAAAAGTTTCCTGAAATAACCATAATGTTCAAAAACTTTAGAAAAATTACACTTTAGTCCCTCCAATAATCAAAACCACAAATAAGTCCAGCACTTTTCAGAAATTACCAGATTACCCACATATTTTAGATAATTAACAAACAATCCCACAAGTCTCCAAAATTACAAGAATCTCCCGAACAGTTTTCGACATCAAAACAAGATGATTTCTGGCAGTTAGATATCTACATGTCAGTATAAGATTCCTATAAACAGGGAACAAAAAGAGGAAGATAAAGGTTGGCAAACTCACCAATGCGCAGATTTTGTGAACTGCACTGAAACTTTTCTGAATCAATTCAGGGACTGTAACTCGATGGAATATAAAATTTCAGCATCAGAATGTGATCTATACAGAGAGAGCAACGTGTGGATATCAAGTTCCTAAAATTTGGATAGGTAATGAAAGAGATATGAGCCGATGAACATACCCTATACAAGCAATTCTCTGTTGGAAGTTTAAGCTCAATTTGAAATAAATGAATCTAGAAGGGCCTAGTTGAAAGAGGAAAATAATAGAGGGACCAAGGTGCAATCATGAAATAAAAGGACTTGGAGAAATCTGGAAAAGCAAGGTCGGTTAATGACTAGAGAAGATAAAGGAAGAAGAATCCAGAATGTTGAAGAAATGAAAAGAGGAAAGCTAGTGGCTGAATATTAAAGAATGTTCTAGTATGGCGGCAGGGAAATGAGCTAAAGAATTATCTAGCTAGCTCTACAACCGACATAGTAGTAATAGTATAAATATATGAATGAGTGAGTGAAAAAAAAAATTAAGAGAGTTACAAGAAGCAACTTGAGAGTAAGTGAGACACAACAAGAGTGATAGATTAGAGCAGCAGCTCGTGAGTGAGAAAATAAGTGTGTGAGATTGTTGTTTCATAAATTGTTGTACTTTCTTGTGTAAATAAAAGTGAAATTTTTCCGTTGCACCGAAATTATCGATCCTGGTACTTGTAAGATGTTGAAACGTCCATCAAATTTGGCATCGGAGCTGAGTTGTTTGGAGTTTAAGGAGTGCAAAGAGGTACGTTAGTCTCATCTATGGCGTCCTTATCGAATATGTTGCAGCCGCAAGTGCCGAAGTTGGAGAAGCATAACTATGGAAATTGGAGCATTCAAATGAGAGTCTTGTTGCAATCACAAGACTTGTGGGATATTGTTGAAGCGGGATATGATGAACCTGCGTCACCGGAGGCCGAAGCTGCATTGACGAATAATCAGAAGAATGCATTAAGGGAGGCGCGGAAGCGTGACAAAAGAGCGTTGTACATTATCTATCAAGGAGTAAATGAAACGATGTTTGAAAGGATCAGCGGAGCGGCGACGTCAAAAGAAGCATGGGAGATTTTGAAGAATTCCCACACAGGTGTAGATATAGCGGTACGTGTTCGTCTACAAACTTTACGTTTTCGAATTTGAAGCATTGAATATGAGTGAGTCAGAGTCCGTTGGTGATTATTGCACGAGAACATTGGTGCTCGTAAACCAAATGAAAAGGCTCAGAGAAAAAATTGAAGATGTTCGAGTTGTGGAGAAGATTTTAAGGTCGTTAACTGGGAAGTTTGAACACGTAGTCGCAGCGATTGAGGAATCGAAGGACCTCAATATGATGACGGTGGACCAATTGCAAAGTAGTTTGGAGGTGCACGAGCAGCGTATGAAGAAGAAGAGTTCTGGATCATTGGAGAATGCTCTAGAAGCAAAGCTGAATATAAAAGAAGATAATAAGTTGGAGTTTGCAACAACTCGAGGAAGAGGCAACCGTGGACGCGGTTATTTTCGTGTTCGAGGAGGCCGTGGAGCTTATCCGAGACAGGGAGGACAGAATTACGGTGCTGGTCAAGAAGTGTTTGCACCAGGAGGCCGAGGTAAAGGACGCGGACGAGGCTATAGAGGAGGCTGACGCAACCAATTTGTAAGTCAGCAGACTTTTGATAAAAGAAATGTTGAGTGCTATAATTGTCAGAAGTTTGGACATTATAGCAATGAGGGTCGACAAGCGAAATTCAATGGAGGTCGGCAACAAGTAAATTATGTAGATGCCAGTGCCGAAAATGATGATGGAGCAACATCATTGTTCATACATAAAGGTGTTGATGGAGATGAATATTCTACGTGGTATCTCGATAGTGGAGCTAGCAATCATATGTGCGGAAAGAAGGAGATGTTCACGGAGTTGGAAGAAACTTCACAAGGAGATGTATCGTTCGGAGACTCCTCCAAAGTTCCGGTCCAAGGCAAAGGTACGATTCTTTACAAATCCAAATATGGTAATCACGGTGACATATCGAACGTTTATTACGTACTAGCTTTGAAAAGTAATATTTAAGCCTTGGTCAACTATTGGAGAAAGTTTTTAACATCACTATGAAAGATTCGCACTTAACACTTAGAGATTCACGTGGAAACTTAATTGCACATGTTAAGATGGCGAAGAATAGGTTATTTCCGATAGCATTAAGGCATGATACACTGAAGTGTATGAAAAGCATCATAAAAGAGGAGTCGTGGTTGTGGCATCTACGGTTTGGACATTTAAATTTTGGAGGCTTGAAGTTGTTGTCCACAAAGAATATGGTGAAAGGTCTGCCTCACATTGATCACCCGAATGAAGTATGTGAAAGATGCATTTTTGGAAAGCATCATAGGCCAAGTTTCTCGAAGGAGAAGAGATGGAGAGCCGCGTGTCCATTGGAGATAGTGCACACTGATGTTTGTGGTCCACTCACACCCGTCTCACTTGGAGGTAACCAATACTTTCTTACTTTTATTGATGATTTTTCTAGAAAGACATGGGTTTATTTCTTGAAGAGAAAATCAGAAGTATTCGAAGTCTTTAAAGAGTTCAAGAATTTGGTGGAGAAACAAAGTGGTTACCGCATAAAAGTTTTAAGGTCTGATCAAGGTGGCGAATATACATCAGAGGTGTTTGAGAGATATTGCAAGGATCATGGGATCATTCACCAACTGATGCCTGCTTACACACCGCAGTTGAATGGAGTGGCGGAAAGGAAGAATCGCACGATATTGGACATGGCAAGGAGCATGGTGAAAGGGAAGAACTTGCCAAGAGAGTTTTGGGCTGAAGCCGTAGCAACGAGCGTGTACCTGTTGAACCGTTGTCCGACAAAAAGTGTACGGTTCAAGACACCAGAGGAAGCATGGAGTAAATTCAAGCCAGGCGTCTCACACTTAAGAGTATTCGGATGCATTGCATATGTGAAAATCCCGGATGCCAGAAGGACCAAGCTTGACGACAAAGGTGAGAAGTGTATTTTTGTTGGATATGGAGCTAGGACGATGGGTTATAAGCTATATAACCCACTTACGAAGAAGAATATTATAAGTCGGGATGTCGTCTTTGAAGAAGATCAAATGTGGAATTGGAATGATCCACAAGATAAAGGAAAATCTATTGTCGTCGAAGGTGAAGCAGAAGCTCGCATAGAAGCCGAAGAAACGGAGTCGCCACCCAGAAGAACACGAAGCTTAAGAGATATATATGAAGCAACAGAAGCACAAGAAGAAGATGAGAATACAAATCTGATCTGCTTCTACATGGATGTTGATCCTATGAAATATGAAGAAGCCGCGCAAGAGAAGAAATGGAGAATTGCGATGGATGAAGAAATCAACTCCATTGAGAAGAATGATACTTGGTACTTGACGACGTTGCCAGAAGGCCGCAAATAAATCGGTGTGAAATGGGTGTACAAGACTAAGAAAAATGCCCAAGGAGAAGTCCAGAGATACAAAGCGAGATTGGTGGCAAAAGGATACAGTCAAAAAGAAGGAATTGACTACAGTGAAGTATTTGCTCCCGTAGCACGAATGGAAACAATCAGGTTGTTTATCTCGCTTGCTGCACAACACAACTGAAAAATTTATCAGCTGGATGTGAAGTCTGCATTCTTGAACGGATTTCTTGAAGAAGAAATATATGTGGAGCAGTCCGAAGGCTATATTAAGGGAGGACAGGAGAACAAGGTGTATAGACTGAAGAAAGCATTATATGGGCTCAAGCAATCACCACGCTCCTGGAATAAAAGAATCGATGAGTATTTTCTGAAGGATGGATTTACGAAGTGTCCGTACGAGCATGCGCTATACATGAAGAAAGACGCAGCAGGTAATATGTTATATGTTTGTCTCTATGTCGATGATTTGATCTTTACAGGAAATAATGAAGCAATGTTCGAGAAGATTAAGAAGAGCATGATCAAGGAGTTTGAGATGACCGATATCGGTTTGATGGGGCACTTTCTCGGAATCGAAGTGATGCAAAGCAAAGAAGGTATTTTCATCTCCCAAAGTGCCTATGCTAGACAGATATTGGAGAAATTCAATATGGCGTCGTGCAATCCAGTAAACACTCCAGTCGCATGTGAACAAGAGTTCAAGAAGTCTTATGAGGAGAATCGTGTGGATCCGACTTACTTCAAAAGTCTCGTGGGAAGTCTCAGGTTAGGCTTGTTGGTTATTCGGATAGCGATTGGGGTAGAGATCTAGATGAAAGAAAGAGTACAACTGGTTATTGTTTTTATACTGGAGATGCCACATTTACATGGTCATCCAATAAGCAAGACATTGTGACTTTATCGACATGTGAGGCGGAGTATGTCGCAGCAAGCTCTACCGTGTGTCAAGCAGTCTGGCTAAGAAATTTGCTAAGTTTTCTCGGATTCGCACAAGTCGAACCGACGAAGATAAACATTGATAACAAGTCAGCAATCGCATTGGCAAAGAATCCTGTATTCCATGAAAGGAGTAAGCACATTGACACACGCTACCACTTTATTCGGGAGCATGTTGGAAATCAAGAAGTGGATTTAGTCTATTGCAGATCAGAAGATCAAGTAGCGGATATTTTCACGAAGCCATTGAAGCAAGATGTATTTAAAAGATTGAAGATGGCACTCGGGATGAGGACGTTACAAAATTGAGCTTAAGGGAGGATGTTGGAAGTTTAAGCTCAATTTGAAATAAATGAATCTAGAAGGGTCTAGTTGAAAGAGGAAAATAATAGAGGGACCAAGGTGCAATCATGAAATAAAAGGACTTGGAGAAATCTGGAAAAGCAAGGTCGGTTAATGACTAGAGAAGATAAAGGAAGAAGAATCCAGAATGTTGAAGAAATGAAAAGAGGAAAGCTAGTGGCTGAATATTAAAGAATGTTCTAGTATGGCGGCAGGGAAATGAGCTAAAGAATTATCTAACTAGCTCTACAACCGACATAGTAGTAGTAGTATAAATATATGAATGAGTGAGTGAAAAAAAAAATTAAGAGAGTTACAAGCAGCAGCTTGAGAGTAAGTGAGACACAACAAGAGTGATAGATTAGAGCAGCAGCTCGTGAGTGAAAAAATAAGTGTGTGAGATTGTTGTTTCATAAATTGTTATACTTTCTTGTGTAAATAAAAGTGAAATTTTTCCGTTGCACCGAAATTATCGATCCTGGTACTTGTAAGACGTTGAAACGTCCATCATTCTCCACTCGGACAGATCGTTCCACAGGTTAATTTCAGGGCCTTAAACACAACCAAATCAGAAATTTCAAGATCCTAAAGTGATCTACACAGAAAAAGGAACGACTGGGTATAAAATACAAGAAATTTCAATAGATAACGAAGGTGACCGGAAGCAATGAACTTACCCTGCACAAGCAGTTTTCTGCCGGGACAGAACCTGTTACAGGTCCGATTCAGACCTCAATACTCAATGGAACTCCTCCATTCGAAATCCTATGAAAACCTACACTCATAGAGGAACGTTTTGATATAAATTATGATAAATTACGACGGATAATGATGGAGATACAAGGCAATGAACTTACATAACTGAATCTGATGGACATGAGATTGTTCAAGAGATGATATGCGACATATAAGGGCTGTACAGTCCAAGGCATGCTGTGCACTGTATATGACCATGTTCCACATCAAGAATGGATTTCAATGAAATGAACAACGAAGCATTTGGTAGATGTTGGTCAAAGATTCGGATGCAAATTTGAGCCGGCAATTGCTCATCCGCTCCTGGCTGTATGCATCAGGTTGGAAGTTGTTGTGACTTATTTAAGATTATGATGGCGGATGGATGATGATCGTGTGATAATGGAGTGGAGGTTAGGCGGCAGTACGTAAGAGAAAGGAATAGAGAGGTCGAGAGGCTGGAGTAAAATTAACATCCAAAATTATTGATATTAGGGTTTGAACTTTTGGGCTTGCACTGAAATAAATGTTGGTGATTTCAAAATTGAGCTGGAGTAGATGGCCAAGGCTTGAATCAGATTTGTATCTAGCTCGTGTAGCTAAATTCGTAAGACGTGGTAAAAATTTTAATCACTTTGACTTCAACTTCGATTTTCTTCAGCGCAGAAATGAACCGAGAATTTAATAGGAATAAAATAATTAAATTACCAAGATAATTAACTAAATAATAATTAATATTAAAGAAATTAAATTAATTAAAAATACGGGGTATTACACTCAACCACCTAAAAAGAAGTTTCGTCCTCGAAACTTATCTAACGCAATTCTAACAGGTGGAAAACGGGAAACCGAAAATCTTCAAACTTGAAATGCAGATGAATTGAAGTACTCCACAAACGACTATATCGGAGTCTGTTGTTGTGGTAGAGATGGTGGCGTATTAACGTGCTACATGACTTGGCATACAGAGCTGCGATCACATGTTGCATCGGGTCTTGATCAGTGTCATCATGGTTGGTGTGCTGGCGTATGACATTGGTGCCTTTGCGAGATCGTCTTACTTAGCATAAATAGTCTAAAGTTGGTAATTATTTAACATCCTCAAGCGTGACTAACAGAAGGCACAAACGTTAACTAAGGCACTAACTTAAAGTGATCTATTGTAAACAAGAAAGAGAAACGCAAAAGTAAGCATCAATGCTAAGGTCATACTCAAATTAGGAAAACATACGTAGGACGGTAACTATTATTTACTCAAATCCTCGAGTGGGTCTAACCTAGCATGCAAGGCAGACATAAATTGAAAATGAGATGATAAAGCATATGTACGAAATTCAATGTGGTACACCATCATAAATATAAGTCAAATAATAACTAAAAAAATATTCTATCACACAATGACAAGTCATTTGACCTCAGTTAGCACGAATCACACAAACAGTCGGCCGCCTGCCAGTGATTTGTGTCGACTATGGTTAAACGATAGATCACAATATGATAGAACCAAGCAAGAACATATATCCACCACAATAAGTAAAATTATTGCATAAATAAGTTTTTAAAGCCAAAACATGCATTTTACTTAAATCAACATAATCAGTCTGTTAATATTAGTGAAAATAAACAGAGTCAACAATACGGCCATGCTAACGTAAAAAGTATTGTAATTCAACTAAATGGAAGAGAAAAAAGTCATTCAAAAACATTAGGACAAAAACGTAGTAAGCTAGTTAACAGCTCAGTTAAGAGATCAATAGGAAGCTCAGTTAAGGGATCAATCAATGCATACAGTAGGACAACTTTGAGAAAACAGAACAATAGAATGGTTAACAAACCAACAGAGTAGTTCAGAGTTAGTGTGTAAGACTAAACGGTAAATGCGACCGAACAATGACCACTCAATCTATGCAGCGACTCGGACCCTCACACAAACACCCCAAAGGCCAGAAGACCCTATCCTAGCAAGCTTGAGTTTGCACTCAAGCTCTGATACCATCTGTAACGGTACGGTAATTTTGAAAATAATATTTAATAGGAAAATTGAACGGTTCTTTAAAAAAAATGGTAAGTAAAGGTCTTGGCTCTCTAACGAGCATACAAATTAAACAGTAAATAAATGTGGAAGCTAAAACGAAATTAAGTTCAATTGAAAATAACAAGCGAAGACAAAGTTTTTTCTTATTTGAAATAACCCCAAAGCCAATAAATCCCCCACACTCTCGAGTCGCCAGACGCCTATTCAAGCTCATCAGAAGTCGAACCTACAAGGAAGTATTTTGAAAGAGTGGTGAGATAAAGGATCTTAGTGGTGTTCATGTAGTAGTGATTTTCATGCATTTTTGTCGGAAAGATTTCAGTTGTAAGACATAAAGGCAAAGTACAAGCAGTAAATTCAAACAACAGTAACATATAAACAACACACAACAAATTCAGAAAAACAGGTAGATCAATCACTTCAGAAGTCAGAAACAATAAGTCATTTCTTTTGAAAACAGTACAGTAACAGTCGGTGCATCCCACCTTATTGCTCCTACTCCCAATAGTCCTTATCACCCCGTCTAGAAAGATCAATTCTAGCCAGTACAGTGTCCTGCGTACGTTCAGGAAATGTCCTACGACCCAAATAGACCTCAACTTCTTCTGCCTCGCGTCTTAAGGGATTAGACTAGGTGACTCATAAATAAACCTGATAGTCAACACTACCCATGCCTACCTACTCATCAACCTAATCGACCGGTCAACAGTTAACAATAAACAGTGCTCGGAAACCGAGAAAGGTGTTGGAAAAGTGAACTGTTAAGCAGACAGTATCAATGGCACGGAAACAGAAGTGAGACACTCAGAATATACGATACATAGGACATTAACATTAATCAAAATCAATGCTCAGTAATTTAATAATGAACATATATGGACTTGCAAACCTATTATCGTGTTTCGAATGGTGGAGTACATGCATATATATTTGAAAGAACAATAACATAAAGTGACGCACATTAATGTAGTAACAATTAACACATAACTTCCTTGAAGTTTTAAAAACAGACAGTAACACTCACCTTAGAGATAGCTTGAACTCAACCACAGATTGAACAGTTCGGATTAAAGAACACCAGACATGGAACCTAGACAGAATACGAACAGTTACTAGTTAGTAGTCGAATCGAAAGTCGTAACGATAAAAGACAACGGAACGTAGACGAGGTGACGGAAGGGGGAGACGAACTTGGAACCTCTCGGTTAAACACTCAATACTAGTAACCCAAACAGTTTTCATGATCAGAAAGTAGCTAAGTAACGGTTAAGTTTTGAAAAGTCAAACAAACCCAGAATAAACGGTTTTTACAAACTAGTCCCTAGAGTATCAGTGAATTACTAAAAGCCCTTACATTTTACAAAATTAACAAATAAGGCAAAAAGTTTCCTGAAATAACCATAATGTTCAAAAACTTTAGTAAAATTACACTTTAGTCCCTCCAATAATCAAAACCACAAATAAGTCCAGCACTTTTCAGAAATTACCAGATTACCCACATATTTTAGATAATTAACAAACAATCCCACAAGTCTCCAAAATTACAAGAATCTCCCGAACAGTTTTCGACATCAAAACAAGATGATTTCTGGGAGTTAGATATCTACATGTCAGTATAACATTCCTATAAACAGGGAACAAAAAGAGGAAGATAAAGGTTGGCAAACTCACCAATGCGCAGATTTTGTGAACTGCACTGAAACTGTTCTGAATCAATTCGGGCACTGTAACTCGATGGAATATAAAATTTCAGCATCAGAATGTGATCTATACAGAGAGAGCAACGTGTGGATATCAAGTTCCTAAAATTTGGATAGGTAATGAAAGAGATATGAGCCGATGAACATACCCTATACAAGCAATTCTCCACTCGGACAGATCGTGCCACAGGTCAATTTCAGGGCCTTAAACACAACCAAATCAAAAATTTCAAGATCCTAAAGTGATCTACACAGAAAAAGGAACGACTGGGTATAAAATACAAGAAATTTCAATAGATAACGAAGGTGACCGGAAGTGATGAACTTACCCTGCACAAGCAGTTTTCTGCCGGGACAGAACCTGTTACAGGTCCGATTCAGACCTCAATACTCAATGGAACTCCTCCATTCGAAATCCTATGAAAACCTACACTCATAGAGGAACGTTTTGATATAAATTATGATAAATTACGACGGATACTGATGGAGATACAAGGCAATGAACTTACGTAACTGAATCTGATGGACATGAGATTGTTCAAGAGATGATATGCGACATATAAGGGCTGTACAGTCGAAGGCATGTTGTGCACTGTATATGACCATGTTCCACATCAAGAATGGATTTCAATGAAATGAACAACGAAGCATTTGGTAGATGTTGGTCAAAGATTCGGATGCAAATTTGAGCCGGCAATTGTTCATCCGCTCCTGGCTGTATGCATCAGGTTGGAAACTGTTGTGACTTATTTAAGATGATGATGGAGGATGGATGATGATCGTGTGATAATGGAGTGGAGGTTAGGCGGCAGTACGTAAGAGAAAGGAATGGAGAGGTCGAGAGTGTGATAATGGAGTGGAGGTTAGGCGGCAGTACGTAAGAGAAAGGAATGGAGAGGTCGAGAGGCTGGAGTAAAATTAACATGCAAAATTATTGATATTAGGGTTTGAACTTTTGGGCTTGCACTGAAATAAATGTTGGTGATTTCAAAATTGAGCTGGAGTAGATGGCCAAGGCTTGAATCAGATTTGTATCTAACTCGTGTAGCTAAATTCGTAAGACGTGGTAAAAATTTTAATCGCTTTGACTTCAACTTCGATTTTCTTCAGCGCAGAAATGAACCGAGAATTTAATAGGAATAAAATAATTAAATTACCAAGATAATTAACTAAATAATAATTAATATTAAAGAAATTAAATTAATTAAAAATACGGGGTATTACAGGCGCCAATTTGATGAACGCGCGGGTTTGTCGGGTCCGGGTTCAATCAAATAAATTTGTTATTTAGCCAAAGGCAACCCACAACTACAACGAAAACCGTAGTGTAGCAGTAGAATGACTCGAGTGTCGTTCTCTCAGGACTATAACTAGCTTTATCTATTTAACTAGAGAATATAAAAACAGCAGACGTAAAGCAAAGGTTTTTCTAACAAATAATGGAGATTGGTGATAGTATGATCCTTCAAAGCATAACGGGTCAATAATCATGCGTAAATTCCTCGGTCTTGCATGGA
Organism: Plantago ovata; assembly: GCA_028274465.1. NCBI lineage: Eukaryota > Viridiplantae > Streptophyta > Magnoliopsida > Lamiales > Plantaginaceae > Plantago > Plantago ovata. The sequence goes on along the minus strand of CM051456.1, from coordinate 83,611,353 downwards.
GATCTTTGATCAATCTAATGTCCTGTTGTAATTATTAAGCACTACGAAGATAATGATACTGACAAGTCAATCTCTATTGTCCTATTGTGTTCCGTAATTATTCAACACTACGAAGATATACATGCGCATAGGTCGACGAGGGTCCAATTGTGCATACTAATTAATACAACATACGAGAATTTAGGCTGAGCCTGATCAACGAAATAAAGCAATAACACGGAGTATAATGCGCGATATAGCCATTAGCATGATTATCTTCCCTTCGCTAAGAATTCATATACTACCACCAACAATAAGTTTAGCTACTCATAATAGGCATGCAATCAACAGAAATCATAGAAGAAAACATGTTGAAAGATATAAAAAATAAGTAGAATAAACTGTAAGATACAATGTTACCGAAGGTTGTCAATCTCCGAAGAATTGCGATCCTAGAAGCTCCAATCTGCTATAAAAAAGTGTCTCCTAAGCTACGAACCCCCAGAACAGGCTTTGGAAGTCCCTACCTAAAACTACACAGAAAGGTAAGAGAGAAGGTCTGGAAAAGTATGAATTTCGGAGAAAAACTGAGCAACTATATATAGGCTACGAATAAGTGTGGGGCGATTACCGGGCGGTTCGCCCGGTGTGGGGCGAGTCGCCCCACGTCCCGGGCGGTTCGCCCAGGAGTGATTTTCGCGGAGTTCCGCATTTTCGACGCGTTTTTGGATTTCTTCCCCTTTTCGGACTCGGTTTCTGACTTCTAGTGGCCTTCTAACCTCCAGATTCGACCCATAGACTCCAAATCCTATACGGAAACCTTCAGATACTCCAAATAGGCTTCTGGTACACCAATTCCTTGTCAACTTCAATATAATTGCCCGGAAATCCTCGATTTTCAACCAAAACCTGTAAAATAAAATCTAAAGGGAAACGTGACACTATTCTAATAAAATGCACTAAAATATAGCTAAATTAACATAGGGGATAGCTAAAATAGGTGAAAAAGACTCAAATGAAAGTGTAAAATACACATTCATCAACCACCAACATTTCTCTCTGCTAAACTAATTTAATTAGTTACGTCGATTCTTATTTATTTAGTTATTTTGTCAGATAGTCATCAACCAATTAATCCTCTTTGGTTTACAAAATTGAATGACTCTTGCTAGACTACAGATTAGGTGAGTCAAAGAGCACGCCACTCAAGATTAGCTTACCTCTACACAATTGTTTCTGGTGTGTAGTTCTAACCAATCTTCGGCTTACATAAATTTAAGAGTTAGATTTGATGCATCAAGTACTTAAGTATTTTACTTATGCTTGAATATGGAAATTACAAATTACAAAGTTTAACAATGTCAAGTTGACTGTAAATCCTTTTTTATAATTTTTCCATATGGAGATTTGGGAATCTCATCAATGAATAGCACTCTATGTATTCTCTTGTAGTAGATAACCTACACAGAGAATGCATATTGTATGAGGGTTTTGATTATGTTATGAGAAAAAGTGCCAACTGAAGGGGATAAATAATTTCCGGTGGGAATATATATATATATATATATATATATATATATATATATATATATATATATATATATATATATATATAAGTTGGTGAATAATTATGCGAAAGAAGTTAATTTCTAGGATTGAAAGACACCTGCATGGAGATGAATAGTTTGATTTCATCTTTCCTTATGGAGGAACCAATTTTACGGACAACAAAAGCAACAGGGACTTCGTCTGCTTGGTCATCTTCCATCCTGCACTATGCATGTACATGTTAGTAAAAGTGAGAAAAATTACCTCTAAGGCTAAGCAGCGGAAGTTTAAATTTTTTTTTAATCTCACTAAACTGATATGACTATATTACATTTATTAAGCTAGAAGATATCACTTACGTGTCCTCCAGCAGATAAACAAATTCACCGGATAGTTGTTCCTTAATCTCCAGACAGAGCCTTGCAGTCTCCTCGCCCGGCTGGTTGATTTCTTCTTCGTCAGAAATGAAATCTTCGTCAACAGAATCTCCAAGATGGCTCATCAACAGGTTCATTACTTCCTTCGACCTTGGTATCCACGGGCAATGATTTCTATCAAGAACGCTAGAAGGTTCTTCTGTTTTGAGTTAATAGAGAGAGAGAATATTTTCTTTCTGACTTTCAGAGAGAAAGTGTTTTTCACGTGTGTTGGAATTGAATGGAAGAGTTATTTCTTTCTTTTTTATTTAGTCAGTTAGTTTGTTTAGAATATCACGTAAGATTTCTTATCCCACCAAATCTAATTGACTAGGAGACTTCAAAAGTCATCAACAAATCTAACAAACAGATAAATCGAATTACTAAAAGAAAGAATTAAAAGAAAAGAAGAAAATAAAATAAAATAAAACAAAATACATGGGGCAGCAAACGCTGCCCCCCTCCACCGGCCATCAGTTGGGTTTCGACCCAGCTGTCTGGTTCTGTTTTATTTATTATTATTTTATTCCCTTCATTTTCTTCTTTATTTGGACCTCATTCTAAATTCCGCCCAAATGCACAAGTCTTCAATTAATTAATTAAATACAATTAAAATCAATTATTTATATTTATAAAATATATTCCACATATAATAAATTAATATTAATGTAATTAATAATAATTCCATTATATATTTTATATAATAATTTGATATTAATCTAATTAATATTTAATCTAATATACATAGCTCGTTTGTAGAAACACCACCTTGAAGTGTGACCCATAGGGCCTTGCATATTAAGCAACAATCTAATTAAGGTCATAATAAATTCCTAGACGATTTATCAGACAATATTAATATGCAAGGAACGATTGTGGGGAAAACAAACCACCTGTAGTGTAAGGTACTTTGATGATACGGTCCCTTCATTCACGAATACTCGAATGAGTCTAGAATATGGTTATGTGTCTATTCTAATAACTTCATTCATTGTCTCTCACTCTTATTAGTCGATCTATGAATTATGTCCAAATACCATTTTGACATATTCACATACGGTGGCCACCGGTTTTGTGATCGCACTAAATATGAGAAGTGAGTATTCTCTCCTAGTATCTATTACCGAGGAATGAATCCTATCTTGGCCCAATCACTCACACCATATGCTTCCTATTGTACCCAACACATGCCATATCTACCCTACTTTAAGAGTGCAAGCGTTGCGCATGGTCAAAGTACATTATTCCATATATGATGTAGTATTGGCCTCAAGTGTAAGGACTACTAACTCACCCTACACACCGATACTACCATAGACACTTAAATAGCTTTACCAAATGGTTTCTCGGTCGGGTATGCCAACACTCTCCAAAGTGTCTATATGTTCATTATGAATAACCAAGTTCATTCGTAGCAGTGAGACCTACTACATTCTCGAAGGATCTAATACAACATATGCTAGCTTCAATCGCATCATTGATATCCCGTATCTCAAAGACCTTCAGCTAGTGGCTTTTTTTGGACTTAATTATTGACACACAAGCTCCCACTAATTTGGTGATTACCTTAATCCTTTGGAACATTTTATCGAATAATTCAAACAACCAAATAATATATTCATAAAAATGTAATGCTAATTGTATTTAATAATGTATAAATAAATGAACATAAATAAATAACAATAACTGAATGTGATCAAGTACATATCGTCCCTATCGTAGGTTGTCTCTAGGACATATATACTTTCAATCTCCCACTTGGCCTAGAGTCAATCACCTACGTGTCTAACACCTATGTTGTTGAAATGTCTAACATGTTTGTCAATGTTCAACACTTTGGTGAAAGGATCTGCCACATTTTCCTCAGTGGAAACTCGTTCTATAGATACTTCTCCTCTAGCTATCATCTCTCTAATTAGATAATACTTCCTAGGTACATGCTTATTCTTGTTAGTGGGTCTTGATTCCTTTGCTTGTGCAACAGCGCCTTCGTTGTCGCAGTAGACCGTTATAGGACTACTATTAGAAACTACCCGTAGTTCCTTTAGGAATTCTGAAATCCAGACAGCCTCCTTTGAGGCTTCTGCAACAGCAATGTACTCGGATTCGGTCGTAGAATCAGCCAAGGTGGATTGCTTTGAACTTTTCCAAGTGACGGCCCCACCATTGAGTGTAAACACATACCCAGTTTGTGATTGGTAGTCATCTGGGTCCGATTGGAATCCAGCATCGACATAACCACTCATTCGCAACTCTTGTTGTCCACCATATACCAGAAATGAATCTTTAGTTCTTCTAAGATACTTAAGAATTGCTTTCACAGCTGTCCAGTGTTTCATACCTGGATTCTGTTGGTGTCGACAAGTACAGCTAAGCGCATAGGCAACATCCGGCCTTGTACAATTCATGGCATACATGACACATCCAATAGCTGATGCATATGAGATTCTTTTCATGTGTTCGATGTCCTCATCAGTAGAAGGACTATCCTTCGTAGTGAGAGCGACGCCATGTCTAGCTCGTAAGAAACCTTTATTTGATCCATCCATATTAAAGCGTTTCACTATCTTGTCGACATATGTGGATTGTGACAATCCTAACAATCTTCGTGATCTATCCCTATGGATTTCGACTCCAAGAATGTAACAGGCTTCACCTAAGTCTTTCATCGAGAAAGTCTTAGATAACCACTCCTTTGTGGATCGTAACATTTGGACATTGTTTCCCATGATTAATATGTCATCAGCATATATAACCATAAAAACAATTCCAGCATCGCTGTGTTTAACATAAACGCATGGATCTTCCGCACATCTGATGTAGTCAGACGATTTGAATGCTTCATCAAAGCGAATATTCCAACTCCTTGAGGCTTGCTTTAGTCCATAAATGGATCTCTTTAGCTTGCAAACTAATTTGGGATTTGACTTAGATGTAAAACCTTTAGGTTGTATCATATACACCTCTTCCTCGAGATTTCCGTTAAGGAAAGAAGTTTTCACATCCATTTGCCAAATCTCATAATCATAGTATGCTGCTATAGAAAGTAAAATTTGAACAGACTTAAGCTTGGCTACTGGTGAAAACGTTTCGTCATAATCGATACCATATCGTTGACTAAAACCTTTCGCCACCAGCCTAGCCTTGTATGTCTGTATGTTGCCATCAGCATTTGTTTTCCTCTTGAAAACCCATTTGCAACTGATAGGTCTAACCCCTTCTGGTGCATCAACCAAGTCCCATACTTGATTTTCATACATTGAGTCTATTTCGGATTTCATGGCTTCTTGCCACCTTCTTGAATCAATGTCCAACATTGCTTCTTTGTAAGTCTTAGGGTCATCTTTGTGAGATAAGTCAAGTTCAAACTTGTCATCCTCCAAGAGTAAACTTATCTTCTTGGAAGCTCTCACTTCTAACCTTTTAGACCGACGGAGTGCGGGTTTGTTTGGTTGTAGTGGCTGTATATTCTGATTGTGAGATGGTTCAACTTGTTCAATCTGTTGAACAGTTGAAGGCGGATCGGATGCAACAGTTGCACATGGTTCAGGTGCAACGGTTGCAACTGTATCCTGGAGAGTTGGTTCCGACATGACCTGTTGAACCCTTCCAGTCGGTTCATTCAATGCCGGCTTGGTAGGGGCATTTTGGGAATTAGTCAAATTTCCTAAAATGCTCCCACTGGCTGGCAGATATCTTCCCAAAGATGTGCTCGAGCCATAATATCCTCCTTGAGCTCCCACTGAATCATTGTCATAACTATTTGACAATTCATTAACCTCAATGTTATCTTCTTGTTCTTGGATTTCCTCGAGTTCTATCTCATTTCTACTATGTTGTTTGAAGACATAATCATCTTCCAGAAAGGCAGCCTGTCTGGAAACAATGATGTTATGTTCCCCAGGCAGATAGAAGTAGTAACCCTTGGTTTCCTTAGGATATCCAATAAAAATAACATTTCTCACTTTTGGGTTCCAGTTTCCCTGCGAGCATTCTTTTCACATATGCCGGACAACCCCAGGCATGCATATGTGAAACACTTGGCTTCTTGCCATACCATAACTCATACGTTCTTTTCTCGACTGATTTGGATGGAATCCTATTCAGAATATAGATTGAGTCTAGTAACGCGTATCCCAGAAGAAGATTGGAAGAGTTGTGAATTTCATCATGGATCTTACCATGTCTAACAAAGTTCGATTTCTCCTCTCAGAAACACCATTCATTTGTGGTGTTCCTGGTGGAGTCCATTGTGATTGAATTCCATTAAGCTTTAAGTAATCCAAAAATTCCTTACTTAAGTATTCTCCTCCTCGATCTGATCGAAGAGTCTTAATACTTCTTTCAAGTTGTTTCTCTACTTCAACCTTATACTCTTTGAATTTCTCAAAAGTTTCAGATTTTTGTTTCATAAGATACACATAGCCAAACCTAGAGAAATCATCGGTAAAGGTTATGAAGTAAGAATACCCACCCCTAGCTTGAGTTTTAAAAGATCCACACACATCAGAGTGAACTAACTCAAGTACTTGTTTAGCACGAGTACCCTTCCCGAAAAAAGGTTTCTTGATCATTTTACCTTTGAGACATGATTCACAGTTCCCATATGATTCAAAATCAAATGGTGCTAAATAGTCTAACTTTCTTAGTCTTGCAATTCTTGTCTCATTAATGTGACCAAGTCTACAATGCCACAAGTAAGTGGTGTTTCTTTGATTGAATTATTAAGCTTTGGTCGTTTATTTTGTATATGAAATAAATTATGTCTACATTCAAGTAAGTACAAACTATTCATAAGAGGAGCATTTCCAATATCAATACCATTATGCGAAGAATAACAATTATTATTGGCAAAACGGAAGGAAAACCCTTCATTGTCTAACATCGGAATGGAAATAATGTTTCTTACAATTGAAGGAACGAAATAACAATTATTCAATTCTAATACAAAACCCGATGCAAAATTTAATCTATAAGTTCCAACACGTAGGGCAGCAACGGACGATCCATTTCCTACGCGTAGATCAATTTCCCTTGGTCTAACCTGTCGGCTATCCATGAGCCCCTGCAAATTGTTACAAATATGTGAGCCACAAGCAGTATCTAACTCCCAACAATTCGAGTTTTGTGTAGACATATTTATCTCAATGACAAACATACCTTGATGGGAGTCAGATGCAGCATGCGTGGTCACAACTCCATCAGCAATTGCCTTCGGGCATTCTCTCTTCCAGTGTCCTTTCTGCTTGTAGTAAAGACACGTCTCCTTCTCCATGTTAACCACCTTCTTCTGATTTCCAGCCTTACGCTTAAAAATCTTAGCTTTAGGTCCAACCTTTGGCTTCTTGGTTAGCTTAGCCTTACCCTTTGAGCCATAGCCCTTAGGGTGAGCCTTCGCAGATGATCCAACCAGCATAACAGACTTCCTCTTAGGTTGAGCCTGTTCATAGGTCTTAAGCATATTATGGACTTCAGGAAGTCTAGCATCTTTGGCATTCATATTGTAATTCATGATGAATGTGGAATATGAATCCGACAATGATTGAATGATGATGATGACTGAAACACGGTTCTCAAACACTACAAGAAATATAGCTTTTAGCGACGGATTAATAGATACGGATGACATTGATGAACGTATTTTTGACGCGTTCATCTTGTCTTTTTTACCTTCTTTTGCTATCTTTTAGCCTTGTTTTTTGGTTAGTTTTGTAGAATAGTGTCACGTTTTGTGTTTTCTGCATTTTCAGGCACTTAGGTACGAAACGGCGTTTTTGGAGCTAAAAACGAGCCTTTTTGATGGAAAAGATGGCCCCGTTGAAGTTCCCCAATCTCCGTGGCTTGTTCGTGAGTGTCTGAGCCCCAATAAGTGCCGAGAAGGACGAGCCCAAGGAACCCGAGGGCCGTTCGTGGGCAAAAGATCGAGTTTCGACGCCAAAATCTGCCGAGGAGGCAAGCCCTTCGCTTGGAATTGGAGAAGCGGGGCGCTTGGAATTTCAGGAGATTTCAAAAGAGGAACAGGAAGCAAGCGCTTCGCTTGGCTCTGCCCAAGCGAAGCGCTTGGCAGCCATTACAGATCCAGATTTTGCCTTCATTACTTGATTTTGGAGTTACTTTTTGATATACAGAACATTGGAGACGAGTTTTGGACAGCCCTAAGCCCCAAAAACTCAGAGAAACTCATAGATTCATTGTAATTTAGCTTGGGATTCAAGATTTTGATTGGAATTCATCCTTTGTAATCATCTACCGAGAGGTTTTCTTTGATTTCCACCGATTAGTGACAGCTTTGGTGGTAACTTGTATCACTCTCTTGTCTTGTAGTTTGATATGATGTATTCTGATTATTATTCATATGAATTGATGTCTATGTTGATGAATATGTGTAGCTAAATCCTTGTGTTGGTGGTAGAATGTAGAATTATGCATGTTATGGATTATGCTTATGCTTACATGAGGTTGTGAGTCAATCTTGCTGCAAATTACTTCATATGATTCGTAGTTGCCTATAAAATATATTCGAATAGAGTATGTGACAAACTCGTTGGTCAATGAAAGCTATAGGATTGTATGTTAGTGATTTGCAGCATGCTAGATAAATGGTGTTAGTGACAAACACCTCTAAATTATTGATAGTAGTCTTTCATGATGTGTGTCTTGAAAGTTACCTAGACAAGTTGCTTAGCAGACTTAGTTGAAGGTTTTACGCACTGAACTTGTGAGCATATTCATAATCCATGCATGTGTATTCGATTTCTACCACCGACTGTTTTCCAAACTTGTTTACAAAAACTCTTGATTTCTCTCTTCCTTTGTTCAAACATCTTTCTCAAAAATCATCATCTAGTTGACTGAAATTAGCTAGCAAAAACCTTGATCAAAGCCACGTTAGGTCCCGAGAGAACGACACTCGGGGACAACTTGCCATTGCACTCTGTTTGTGCAGTGAAAGGTGTTCTTTGGCTTTTTAAACAAATTTAATTGGTGAAAAACGACATCATCAATTTGGCGCCGCTGCCGGGGACTTAACTCCTTTGGTTGGTGTTTTTGTTTGGTTTTTTTCAGCCAACATCTCTTCTTCGTCTCATTTCTGTTTTTGTTTCTTTTTGCTTGAGATACTCACTATCTTGTATTTCAGGTGTGTGTATGCCTAGAACCCGAACGGGTGGGCCTAACGTTGAACCTCACATAGACGAAATCGATCGCTTGTATCGGAGGAGAAGAAGGAATCTCAATTCTCAGTTTGAAAGGGTAGCATCTAGAGCTTCCACATCTGGAAGTAGAGAAGAATCTTTCTCACATCTCTCTGAACCAATTCTTGGAAGGTGAAATGGCGGAGCAACCTATTCGTTCACTCACCAAGCCAACGGTTGGGGCTAGAGGACCAGCAATTGTCCTCAATGATGCCACTAGGAACCTGGAGATAAAGAACCACATGTTCCAACAACTTCCCAAGTTCTATGGGATGGTCAATGAGGACGTGATTGAGTTCTTGAATGAGCTCGAGAACTTTGTTCTCCATCTTGGGCGACCGGGTGCTGGAGTGACGGACGATGATCTTCGCATGAAGGTTTTCTCCATGGGTCTAGGTGATCGAGCAAAGGCTTGGCTCAATACTCTAGAGGCTGGGTCTTTGACTACATGGGCGCTCTGTTTCGACAAGTACATGGATCGGTACTACCCCGCTTCCAAGACGATGGCTATGAAGAGCCAAATTAGCACCTTTGATCAGCGATATGATGAAGCTTTTCACGAGGCTTATGATCGTTTCATGGGGTTGCAACATAGATGCCCTTACCATGGGTATGATAAAGGTCAGCTTCTCCAATTCTTTTACAATGGCTTGCATCCTGAGATTCAATCTCAAGTGGATAGCATTTGCGGTGGAAGTATCAGAGAGTTGACTCCTACTCAAGCTCAAATGAAGCTAGACACGATGTACCGGAATTCTCAAAACCGGAATGTTAGAGCTCGTGTGCTTCAAAAGGAGCAAAGGGGAGAGGCAAAGGTAGTAGTGGAACAAGATGCCTTTGATGGGTTCGCCCATGAGGTCAAGCAAGCTTTGAGGCAAAGCGTTTCTATCCCTTCTACGGAGATTTGTGGTGTCTGCAAGAATTATGGGCACCCGGCCTATCTATGCCGTTCTGAGTTTGCTAGAGAGCAATTCATCAAGAACGCGGTCCGTCAAGAGGTCTATGCTGCTGCCGAAGGGGAGCAAGTGACCGAGGACGTGAACTATGGCCAAGGATATGGCAATGTTAGGCCACAAAACCGTGGGGGACAAGGACGACGAGGTGGGCACCAGAACCAAGGCAACCGTGGTTATGTCCACAACCCGGACCAATATGCCTATGGTCCACATCAAGATCGAAGCCGTCTCAACTATGGGAACAACTGGTATGAAGGAGCACCACCTTCTAATTCCACACCCCCACCTCCGGTTACTAGTTCAGGACCGCAAGGTGGAGGGGTGCTCCCTTCTCCTCTTGTTACTTCACTCAATGATCTGGTTATGAAGACGAACAAATTCATGGAGCATTACTATCGTAATGAGGCTACTAACAATCAACGCTTTGAGAAGCTTGAGGCTAGTAGTAGCAGTCTCCATAAGAAGCTACAAGAGCTTATAGATCGAGGGGCGAGTAGAGAGCAAGGGAAGTTTCCCGGAAACACGGAGAAAGCCATGGCTATAACCGTGGTGACTGATTTTCCCGTGGAGATCATGGTTGTGAGAGACAATGCACGAGTTGAGGTGCCAAGTTGCAAGATAACTGAAACTTGCAAAGTGAGTGAGGAGCTTGAGACTCCTAAGGTAGTTGTGGAAGAGAAAGTGGTCGCACAATCTGATGCGATAGTGGAAGAAGTGAATGACGTCTGAGGATGAGTTGGTGGATATGGTGGAAGTGCCTATCCAAGAGAGCTTTGATGTGGAAATCGGCTTGGGTAAGAAGGATGGAATAGTGGCAACTCTAGACACTGGAGCGGGTGTGAATGTCATACCTTTGAACGTCTACGAAGAGTCGGGTTTGTCTGGCTTAAGACCAATGAAGTGCATGGTGCAATTGGCGGACGGGTCTATGAAGAAGCCATTGGGTGTGATCGAGAATCTAGTGGTAAGAGTCGCCGGTGTAGAGGTCAAGACGAACTTCATCGTCATGCCTACATCCTCCGCAAAGCTCAAGGATGTGGTTCTTTTGGGTAGATCCTTCATCAACAAAGTACATATGGTGATAAACATGTATCGTCGTACATGTAGCTTCGATGTAAATGGCAAGCAACATACGTTGCGAGCCATAATTAATTCATGTGCTTATGTTGATACTAACGAACTTGTAGGATTCTTTGGTCCTCTTTATGTTCGTCAAGATGTGCAGGGACTTGATGCTTTGAAGAGCACTTGGACGGGGAAGTCTAGTACCCGATGCGAAATTGATCCCGCATGAGCTAAGACGAGTCGAGCCAACGACTTCTAAACAAAGGCGCTTCTCGGGAGGCAACCCGAGGTTGTAGGTAATTGCATATAGATTAGAAGCATGTTTAAATTTTGTTTTGTTGAGTAGACAAGGTTTTTGAGGTGAAAATTGAGAAAAAGTCGAAAAAAAATGAAGTTAGGAGCTCCAGGTCCCAAGCGCTCCGCTTGGCTCAAGCCAAGCGGACCGCTTGGATTTACAGTAGGAACTTCTCCTACTGTAAATCCAAGCGAAGCGCTTGGGGCGACCCAAGCGTCTTGCTTGAACCAAGCGCTTCGCTTGGGACGCTCAAGCGGCTCACTTGGCTTCTTTAAAAGCCAAGCGAGCCACTTGAGTTTTGAAGCTCTCCTCTTCATTCTTTTTCATCTTCTTCCCGATTTTTCACCCCAAAAACTTCAATCTCACTCAATTCTCCACCAATTTTTGCAATCTTGTGCATTCTAAAGAGCCCATCACCTCCTCTGTCATCTAAACCGAACAAATTTCACGTTTGAAGCATCATTCACAAGGAATCGAAGGTAACCCTCTAGAACCCTAACTTTCTTGAATTTGGGATTTTGATCTTATTGGCTTCAATTGTGTTATGTATTGGTAAATTAGAGTTTGATATTGATTGTTGAGCATGTTTCTTATTGGATGTGATGTCTAAATTCGAATTTTGCTTACTTTGATTTTGATGAACTCTATGGCTTGAATTCTTGCCAGATAATTGTTTGCATGATTGTTAGCTCGAAATTTGAGTATTGATATGACGTTGGTGTTGTTTAGATTGCTTGAGAATGTGTAGGATTGGTTGGGTAGTTCTAATGGCGAGTTTGTTTGCTTGGTTTGATTCGAATTAGCTAATCGTAACGAAGTGTTAAAGCTTCTCGATTCGCTATGTTTGAATTTTAGCAAGCCTTCAAACTCGTTAAAAAGAACACTTGAGTGAGTTTTGGCGTCTAAGAGTCGACTTGTTGCGTTATGACTTGTTTTAAACGAAGAACGTATACTTGTCTTAGAGTACAAGTAGATTGATTGGTAGTAGTGTAAGAGTCTAGTCATTTTGATCTATTGGAATGGTCTAATGGGATTTTTCTAGGTACCATGGACACAAGAGCCAAGAAGAAAGCAAGGAAGGATGGAGCTTCAACCTCCAAGGAGAATCCGGCATCAACTCCAAGGGAGATTCCCCGTGATGAAGGCGACCGTGACCCATACAAAGAATCGGACGCATTGCGGAGGTTCCGATACAACTTCTATAGGGGAGGAGAACGGTCAGTGATTTGGGACCGTAGCATCTCCTTTACTTCAAAGGAGTTGGACGTACTAAATGGGACAAAATATGAGAACAAGGGACTTTTCTTTGATGTACCCTATGCTCACCTTACCACGCTTATAACGGAGAGAAGATGGACCTTCTATGGGAAAGAACTCTCCGGATGGGATAGAGACCTTGTCGAGGAGTTCCACATTGCCTTCGAGGACTATAAATATAAGGCCGAAGCAGTACCTATTCGTGGTGTGATGGTCCCTTTCTCACCATTGAGTATCACTAGTTTTATTATGGGACTAGAGGAACCCTTGCGGGAAGACAAGAATAAGGTTCGTGGCCTGTGTGCCTTTTGTCGTGTTTAGAGTAGCTTAGCCTTTTGTCTTGGTGCCTTAGTTGGTTAGAATTGAGAAAAATTCGAAAAAATGGGGAAACAGGGCAAGCGCCCCGCTTGGGCATCACCAAGCGGACCGCTTGGATTTTCAGTAGGATTTAATCCTACTGAAAATCCAAGCGGCCCGCCCGGATGATGCCAAGCGGGCCGCTTGGGCCCTGTTCCCCCAATTTTCCCTTTTTCTCATTTCGCCACCTTTGTGCACCCGTTTTCACATGTTTCTTGAGTCCTTTCAGGTACTACTCATATATAGGAGATTGGACACGAACCTTTATCTCAGGGAAGTGTACTTTCAGTCCAATTTTTCCTTTTCATTCAACTTTTCTTTGCTCGAGGACGAGCAAAAGTTTAGGTTTGGGGAGGGGGTATTGGATTTTCAGTACTATATGCTTGTGTGGTTCGTACATGCCTGATTTTACTCAAGTTCATGTGATTTGTCGTGTTTTTTCAAATTTTTGCATGCATATCATCCATAGATTAGTTGTTGCATGTTGTTGTGTGGAGTCTATTGCCAAGTTTTTTCGAACTTTTCTATTGTGTAGACTAAGTGCTTATGACCATTATCATATGTTGCATCACTTTGCAAGTAGTTTGAGGCTTGTCTCGCTTGGTTTGTCACATTCACTAGTGCACTAGTTAAGCTTAGTAGTCTCGACATCACCTCGAGTGGTGTTTCTTCTACTGCGGTTCACGATGACCATATAAAATGATGCATGTTAGAATCTATGGTTGTAACCCGTGTAATTATGTACGTAAGAGGCGACAAGTTTTTCACCTCGATTAGAGATTGCCAAATGCCTAGGAAGGAGGTAGTGTGAGGTGTGTGATTCCTTGTATTAAACATATTCTATCGAATAGGTTTGGGGAGGGGGTTACGTTGTTATACTTGTCTTTCGTCTTGAGTCGTTGTAGATTTTTCTTAGCTTTATTTTTCTTTTGTTTTGTGTCCCAACCTATTCTCTCGAATAGGTTTGGGGAGGTGTCTTTGTAAAAAGTTTTTTCCTTTTTCTTTTTCCTCTTTGTGCTCAAACCTATTCTCTCGAATAGGTTTGGGGAGGTTTTTGACACGTAGTACTGCTGCTTGCCTAGCTATATATAAAAAAAATAAAAAAAAAAAAAAAGAGAGAAAATAAAAAGAGAAAATAAAATAGAAGAAAGAAAATAAAGAATAAGACCCAAAAGCAAAAGAAGGGTCGTTGCAAGCCAAAAGCAGTCTCGTAGTGTCAAGTGTCATGTATATATTTTGTCCTTGTGAAGTATCGAGTTGTAAATTCTATCTTTTGTTTTCGTGTCGCCTTTGTCCAAGGCCTGTTCTTGACCACCCTCGTCTTGCTATTCAAGAAGTGGTTGATTGAGATTCGTTCTTTGAGAGTCTGGGTAGAATAGGGGAGTGTCTTCTTTTTCTAGGGAACCCTCCTTCGTTTGATGAGAGCCAGTATCGGTTCGCCCTCTTTTGAGGAAAAGTCTCGCTTGGTGAACAGTAGTAAGCCCTCGGTTTCATAGGCACGGGCCAATTGTAGTATGATAATGTGAATCATTGTGTCGTCATTGGCCAGGTCCAGGTAGAAGATGTTACGAGAGACTCCTTTGCTTAACCAAGTGCACATGAGAATGTGTATATTCGCAATCGAGGCATTCTTCAACCTACTTGCATGTCATGCTCATTTGGTTTTGTTCATAAGCATTTGGTAGATTCAATAGATTAGTTCACTTTACTTGGCATGAGACTCCTTTTGTGTTGCATTTAGGATAGTTTGTTGCTTGAGGACAAGCAAAGGTTTGGTTTGGGGAGTTTGATGAACGTATTTTTGACGCGTTCATCTTGTCTTTTTTACCTTCTTTTGCTATCTTTTAGCCTTGTTTTTTGGTTATTTTTGTAGAATAGTGTCACGTTTTGTGTTTTCTGCATTTTCAGGCACTTAGGTACGAAACGGCGTTTTTGGAGCTAAAAACGAGCCTTTTTGATGGAAAAGATGGCCCCGTTGAAGTTCCCCAATCTTCGTGGCTTGTTCGTGAGTGTCTGAGCCCCAATAAGTGCCGAGAAGGACGAGCCCAAGGCACCCGAGGGCCGGTCGTGGGCAAAAGATCGAGTTTCGAGGCCAAAATCTGCCCAGGAGGCAAGCCCTTCGCTTGGAATTGGAGAAGCGGGACGGTTGGAATTTCAGGAGATTTCGAAAGAGGAACAGGAAGCAAGCGCTTCGCTTGGGCGCTTGGCTCTGCCCAAGCGAAGCGCTTGGCAGCCGTTACAGATCCAGATTTTGCCTTCATTACTTGATTTTGGATTTACTTTTTGATATACAGAACATTGGAGACGAGTTTAGGACAGCCCTAAGCCCCAAAAACTCAGAGAAACTCATAGATTCATTGTAATTTAGCTTGGGATTCAAGATTTTGATTGGAATTCATCCTTTGTAATCATCTACGGAGAGGTTTTCTTTGATTTTCACAGATTAGTGACAGCTTTGGTGGTAACTTGTATCACTCTCTTGTCTTGTAGTTTGATATGATGTATTCTGATTATTATTCATATGAATTGATGTCTATGTTGATGAATATGAGTAGTTAAATCGTTTGTGTTGGTGGTAGAATGTAGAATTATGCATGTTATGGATTATGCTTATGCTTACATGAGGTTGTGAGTCAATCTTGCTGCAAATTACTTCATATGATTCGTAGTTGCCTATAAAATATATTCGAATAGAGTATGTGACAAACTCTTTGGTCAATGAAAGCTATAGGATTGTATGTTAGTGATTTACAGCATGCTAGATAAATGGTGTTAGTGACAAACACCTCTAAATTATTGATAGTGGCCTTTCATGATGTGTGTCTTTAAAGTTACCTAGACAAGTTGCTTAGCAGACTTAGTTGAAGGTTTTACGCACTAAACTTGTGAGCATATTCGTAATCCATGCATGTGTATTCGATTTCTACCACCGACCGTTTTCGAAACTTGTTTACAAAAACTCTTGATTTCTCACTTCCTTTGTTCAAACATCTTTCTCAAAAATCATCATCCAGTTGACTGAAATTAGCTAGCAAAAACCTTGATCAAAGCCACGTTAGGTCCCGAGAGAACGACACTCGGGGACAACTTGCCATTGCACTCTATTTGTGTAGTGAAAGGTGTTCTTTGGCTTTTTAAACAAATTTAATTGGTGAAAAACGACATCATCAGACATCCGTCGCTAAATAGCGACGGATCGCTACTCGTACCGACAGATAAGGACGAACTTCTCTCTAAGCTCAGTTCGTCCTTTGGAACACCCAATCCGGCTTGCATTTATCGACGTATTAGTTTTATTTTATCCGTCGCTAAATTGGCGACGGATATAACTGTCCGTCGCTATTGGAGTTGACCAATATAAAAATAAAAGGGAAAGAAATTGGATAATCAACCTATAGCGACAGATATTTTCATCCGTCGTTAAATAGCGACGGATAACCTTATCCGTCGCTAAGTGCTGTATACAGATCGCGGTCGTCTTCTTCCTCCCCCATTTCTTATCTGCTCTCCCATTCCTCTCTTACCGCGAAAAAAAGGAAAAATTTGAAACTTGTGCATTACTCATCCAAATCGAGCAATCTTGGAGTCTATTCGAAGCTAGTGGAGCAAGGAACAAGATTGGGCATTCAATTTCATTACCCATGGACCATTTGTTCCAAAATTGATGGTAATTTGCATACACCCTAACTTTGAAATATTTGGGAATTTGTTGATTTTCGATGTGTTTGAGCAAATTCATGTTTATGTTTAGTTCCTACTAGGTTGTTTAACAAGTATTGAGTAGTATATTATCCTTGGACTTGATAATTTGATAGATTTATGGTGAAATTGAATTCTTGGTGATATTGAGTATTGAGTATGGATGGTAAATGTTGAAATTGAGTATTGACTATATGATGTATGGATGCTAAATGTTGAGATTGAGTATTGACTCCATGTTGTAATTAATATTATTTTGTTTAGATTGGTATTTTTATATATAGGTAGTTTATCCGATGGATCGTTCTTGGATGTACAACCGTGTTGCTGATGGATTCATCCTTCCTAGTTTTTAGGAAGGCGTACGAGCCTTCATTGAATTTGCATTGGCACATCCCCATTGTGTGAGCAAAGGGTCTATAAATTGCCCTTGCAATGCCAAAAAATGTAGGAATTTCAACTATTTACCTCCTGCAACGGTAGTTGAACACTTGAGACGGAATGGGTTTGTTCCTGGATATGCTATATGGGATTTTCATGGTGAGAAACTACCACCACGTCCCTTTCCAATAGACCCACAGATGATGAAGAAGAGACAAAGGAGGGGAAGTGCCTCTCACCCCCGTCCAAGTTCTCAATTGTTTCCCCGACTTCGTCATGCTTCTGATGGGGAGCGGATGGAAGAGATGGTGCATAATCTAGCTGGTCCAGCTTTTGCTCCTAATGATGTAGAGGAGCCACCAAATGCGGAGGACCAGAAATTCTTTGACATGTTGGAAGCTGCGAAGAAACCCATATGGGAAGGATGCCCTACACACACGGAGATGTCTTTGTTGTCTAGGATGATGGCTAACAAGGCATTGGGTGGAGGCCTGTCTGAGGAGGCCTTCAGTGCAAATGTTCAGTTGCTATCCGAGTGTTGTCCTCAACCCAATCTAGTGCCTAAGGACTATTACCAAGCTCAGAAGAAGATGAGAGCTATGGGGTTGCCTATGGAGAAGATAGATTGTTGTGAGAAGATGTGCATGATTTATTGGGGGGAGGACAAAGATCTACTTGAGTGCAAGTTCTGTGTCCATGCAAGATACAGTCGCTACAAAGAGGGGGCATCAAACGAACGACAGAAGAAGAATCTATCTTTCAAGAAGTTGTGGTACTTTCCCCTAGCACCTCGGTTGAAGAGGTTGTATGCATCCATCACAACGGCTGATAAGATGCGGTGGCACAGTGAAAGAGTGGCTCCAAAGGATCCTAAGCTAATGGAGCACCCAACAGACACACTAGCATGGAAAGAGTTTGACAAGCTCTATGGAGATTTCGAAGGCGAGCCTAGGAATGTACAACTCGGGCTTTGTACAAATGGGTTTAACCCGTTCGGTAGTGAATGGAGGTACTCGTGTTGGCCAGTGATGCTAACCCCGTACAATCTTCCCCCTGGTGACTGCGTGAAGTCACCATTCATTTTCTTGACTGTTTTGGTGCGTGGGCCAGATGATCCTGGTGTGAAGTTGGATTTATTCTTGCAGCCCCTTATCAAGGAGTTGCTCGAGTTATGGGAGAAGGGCATCCCTGCATATGATGTCTCGAAGAAAAAGAACTTCACCTTGAGAGCAGCACTTCTATGGACAGTCTCTGATTTTCCAGCATACTCTATGCTTTCTGGTTTGAAGACATCGGGGAGACTTGCTTGTCCCCATTGTTTAGATGATACTGATGCTTTTAGATTGACTGTGAGTGCGAAAGAGAGTTGGTTTGATTGTCATCGGAGGTTTCTAGAGCCTGACCATCCTTTCCGAAGGAACACTACTCAATTCAAGAAAGGGGAGGTTGTAGAGAAAGGGCCCCCGAAGCATCTAACTGGCAAAGAGATCCTAGCAATTATTGATGAGTTGGGTCTGAAGAAAGTGACTGAGTTAGGGTGGGAGAAGCATAACAATAAGATCAGCGAGACTTGTGGATGGAAGAAGAGAAGCATCTTTTGGGACTTGCCGTATTGGAGCAGTCTTCTCATACGACACAACTTGGATTTCATGCATGTTGAGAAGAACGTGTTCGAGAACACCTTCAACACCATTTGCAACATCCTTGGTAAGACAAAGGATACAGATAAGTCTAGGCAGGAAATAAATACATGGTGTAAGAGGACGGAGATGGCAAAGAATAGTGCTGATGGAAAGTGGCCAATGGCATGCTATGCCATTGACAAGGATACTAGGGCCCGACTCTTTGATTGGGTGAAGACAATCAAGTTCCCCAATGGCTATGCATCTTAGTTGGGTACTCGTGTGGATACCAACAAGACGAAGATGTATGGGATGAAAAGCCATGACTGTCATGTGTTCATGGAGAGACTACTCCCGGTTGCAGTCCGAGAGTTGTTACCTAAGCCAGCTGTTCGGAGTGCTTTCACTGACTTGAGCTTATTCTTCAAGAATATAAGCACAAGGGTCGTGCACGAGGATGTGTTGCTTCGTCTTGAGAAGGACATACCCGTGATTCTGTGCAAGCTTGAGCGTTTCTTACCACCTAGCTGGTTTGATTCTATAGAGCACTTACCTATGCATCTCCCATTCGAGGCGAGGCTTGCTGACCCAGTACAGTATCGATGGATGTATCCATTTGAGAGGTCAGTAATGTAGAAGATTTAAGTACACGTATTTGATACCTTATATAGATATGCATGCAAGTCTAACAATTACATGTGTCAAAGGTACTTGGGTAAGCTGAAGAGATTTGTGAAGAACAAAGCGCAGCCTGAGGGATCGATTACAATTGCTTACTGTAAGAAAATACAGTCAGAGTTACCCCTAGGGTACGCAGCGTAATTTCAAAAATTTTCTTAACATACAGGTTAATTGATTATGTATATGTCGTATATATTTAAACACGTCAATTAGAAGACTAACCTTACTTCCAAAGCAGCTTCCAAGTCTTCGTAATAATCCGATGTATCTTCTCCTTCGTCGTAGTCGAAGATATCTGAAATACTTTGATTATCTGCAAGACAATAAAAGTTAGTTTCCAGCTCCTAGAACCTCAACCTTGGTATCCACGGATGAACAGCCTATCGGAAGAATGCTAGGATATTCTTTGTGTGACCAAGAAGATGGGGCGGCGATTCCTCCGGTAGGTGGCGCGCGCGGGTGGCTATAGAGGAGGGGAGAGTTTTTATTTTCTCTAAGAAAACTGGGTAGAATGACTGTGAAAGTCTCTGTCAAAAACTCTCTAATAGTCTACTATATATAGTAGTCAATAGAAGCCTAAAGCATAAGCAATTAGACTTCATAAAGGAATAAGAATCTAATTCTTATCGCACTAGGAAACCAATATCAAGTCTAGATTCATTCCCAATCAAATTAAAACTCAATCAGGAAAATCTAACTTATCCCTTGGACTTCTAAAAGAGGAAGGAGTCGAACTCCTTCCCCTATCCAGCTTGTGCGCGCGCGCGCGCCTGTCCTACGGGAGATAGGTGGGTCCCAATTTTGGGACCCACTTATAGTTCTAAGGCAATTCAAACTCCAAGTAGATTTTGCCCATGTGCATACGTTAATTCTAAATTAACATATCCTTTCAAATCAAACATCCGTTATATTTCTAAAATATAATCTTTAATTGTATTTACATAAAATACAATTAATTAGCCAATTCAATTAATAATTCCAAATCATTAATCGAGCCACCAAGTATTATAATTAATTCCAAATCAATTATAATCCATCAATCACAATTAATTCCAAATTAATTGCGATTCCATCTTCAAGGATATTCTGATAGGCTGAATCACCACATAGTGTGACCCATAGGGCCTCATCGTATTAAGCAAGTCCTAGACGAGGCAACATGGAATTTCTAGACGGTTCCATTTGCAGTATTAATACATGAGGACGTTTGAGAGGTTTCTCAAAGCTAACCCTTTCGTTGCAAAGTCTGTTGCGCTCAACGCAGCGATGGTAACGTCCCTTCATCTGACTTGCTCGAATGTATCTAGGATCGATGAAGTGTCTATCCCAATAATACATTCACGGGCCAGCGGTTTTACCATCACAACTATGAACGACTATGAGCAGTGCTCTCCTGTGCTACACTTGAGAGATGAATCCTTCACAGAATCACTTATCATCCCCATTTGTAAGTAGCCGTAATCCTGGATCGTGTCTTAGGTCAACTGCTTATTCAGAGCTGACATCGACGGGTCCACCAAGGATATGGGGCAACAAATGTGATGATAAAGTCCTGTAAGTCCAAAGGACGACTGGCATCACTTCAACAACTCACCGGTTCCCATAGACACTTCGGTGTAGAGTATACATCGATGGGAGTGTCCGGTTAGTACTTCCATTGTTTGATAAAGCTTTTTCGAACAACTATGCGTAGTTATGGGAACGTTTCTCGATTGTCCAACAATCCGTTCCGTGGCCGTGGGATCGGCTCACACTTGCTCCAACAAGTATAACCTCCACGCATACTAGTCTTGTCTGGTTCATTCAGACCTCTACATCCGAGATGAACCTCGACTAGGGAGAGTTTGGGATAGATGATAACTCACATAGCTCCCACTATCTGTGTGATCGGTCATCTATCCGAGGGGACATGTTTAATATCAATACATACAGTAATAGAGATATGACATGCTGCATGCCCGGTGTAATATAAATATGAAAGTGATACTCAATAGTAAAATGCAACAAACATATATTATATTACGTTGACCTGTGTAATAGTACATATATGCCCTCTACAAGGGCACCATGCCCTTAGTAAGGACTGTCTCTAGGACATATACACTATCAATCTCCCACTTGGACTAGAGCCAGTCACCTTTACGCCTAATACCCAGATTAGCATAATGTCTTAAGTGGACTTCCACTGATAAGACCTTGGTGAAAGGATCTACCACGTTGTCCGTGGTAGAGACACGTTCTATACTAACTTCTCCTCTATCAATAATCTCACGTATAACGTGATACTTTGTAAGTACATGTACGTTCTTGTTTGTAGATCTAGGCTCCTTAGCTTGAGCGACGGCGCCCGTATTGTCCCAATAAATCGTTATTGGACTAGGAGCAGGAACAACCCTCAATTCCTTCAAGAAATCTGAAATCCAGACAACTTCTTACGAAGCTTCTAATCCAGCAATGTACTCGGCTTCTGTGGATGAGTCAGCAATCGTGGCTTGCTTAGAACTCTTCCAACAGATAGCTCCTCCGTTCAATTTGAATACGTATCCTGTCTGTGACTCAAAGTCATCAGGATCTGATTCAAATCCAGCGTCGACATAACTAGATATCTTTAATTCTGGTTCTCCACCAAACACCAAGAACATTTCCTTAGTCTGTCGAAGGTACTTAAGAATGTTCATTACAGCAGTGCAGTGAGGTACTCCTAGATTTTGTTGGTGTCGACAAGTGACACTAAGCGCATATGCCACATCGGGCCTTGTGCAATTCATTGCATACACTATAGACCCTACTGCCGAAGCATAGGGCACACGACTCATTGGTTTTCTTTCTTTATCAGTTTTAGGACCATCCTTAACTCATAAGTGATGAATGTGTATTTTACACTTTCATTCGAGTCTTTTTCACCTATTTTAGCTATCCTCTATGTTAATTTAGCTATATTTTAATGCATTTTATTAGAATAATGTCACGTTTCCCTTTAGATTTTATTTTACACGTTTTGTTTGAAATTCGAAGATTTCCGGGCAATTATATTGAAGTTGACAAGGAATTGGAGTTCCAGAAGCCTATTTGGAGTATCTAAAGGTTTCCGGATAGGATTTGGAGTCTAGGGGTCGAATCTGGAGATTAGAAGGCCACTAGAAGTCAGAAACCGAGTCCGAAAAGGGGAAGAAATCCAAAACCGCGTCGAAAACGCGGAATTCCGCGAAAAAGCCGCCGGGCGAACCGCTGCGGAGCTGGGGCGAACCGCCCCGTGGTAATTCAAAGCCTATATATAGTTGCTCAGTTTTCTCCGAAAATCATATCTTTCCAGACCTACTTTCTCACCTCTCTCTGTAGTTTTTGGTAGGGACTTCCCAGAGCCTGTTCTGGGGTCCGTAGCTTAAGGGATACTTTTCATAGCGGATTGGAGCTCGTAGGATCGCGATTCTCCGGAGATTGACAACCTTCGGTAACTTGTATCTTACAGTTTAATCTACTTATTTTATATATCTTTCAATATGTTTTCTTCTATGATTTCTGTTGATTGCATGTCTATTATGTGTAGCTAAACTTATCGTTGGTGGTAGTATGTGAATTCTTAGCGAAGGGAAGATAATCATGCTAATGGCTATATCGCGCATTATACTCCGTGTCATTGCTTTATTTCGTTGATCAGGCACAGCCTAAATTCTCGTATGTTGTATTAATTATTATGCACAATTGGACACTTGTCGACCTGTGTGCGAGTTTATCTTCGTAGTGTTGAATAATTACGGAACACATTAGGACAATAGTGATCGACTTGTCAGACCAATTATCTTCGTAGTGCTTAATATTTGCAACAGGACACTAGATTGATTCAAAGATCTCTATGCAAGACCGAGGAATTTATGCATGATTATCGACCCGTTATGTTAAGAAGGATCATTCTATCACTAATCTCCATTATCTGTTAGAAAAAACCTTTGCTATCTGTCTGCTGTTTTTATTTTCTAAATTAGATTTGATAAAGCTAGTTATAGTCCTGAGAGAACGACACTGGAGTCATTCTACTGCTACACTACGGTTTTCGTTGTAGTTGTGGATTGCCTTTGGCTAATTACAAATTTTATTTGCTTGAATTCGGAGCATGACATCCGCGTTCACCAAATTGGCGCCGTTGCCGGGGACTATACTCCTTTTTTCTGTTTAATTTGTTTATACTTTCAGCTTGAGATTCCTAATTCTATTAGTCTTAGTTTTCCTTTTTAATCTCTCTCTGATACTGCTTTCCTAGTCTGTTTCTAATTCACTTTTCCTAGTCTGTTACAAATAGTGTATGCCGCATACACGTTCTGCAGGAACACCGCTTGCTGATTCAATTGCTGAGATCGATAGAGTCTACCACCAAAGAAGGCGACTACTTGAAAGGCGTGCACTAGAGGAAATAGAGGATACCAATTTCTCTGAATCTCTACACATTCTTTTCAAGGAAATCGACGGAATGGCAGAAGCTAGACCACTAAAGGCATGGGTTCAACCCACCAAGGATCGTATGAGGGGACCGACGATTGTTCTTTCGTCTGCAACCCGAGATCTGGAGATCAAGAAGCACGCATTCCAACAAATTCCGAGGTTCTATGGCATATCAAGGGAAGATGTGATGGGGTACTTGCACGATATCGATGATTTCGTCAACCAACTCCCACGACCCGGAGCTGACATAACAACGGATGAGTTGAGGATGAAGGTTTTGCTATGGGACTTGGCGACAGAGCCAAGTCATGGTTAAGTTCTCTTCCAGCAGGCTCGCTGGACACTTGGGAGAAGGTTTTTTCAGCATTCATGGAGAAATACTTCCCTCACACCTTGACCACCGCGCTTAAGGCGCAAATCACTAGATTCAAACAGGACTATGATGTGACTATCTACACCGCGTTTGAGAGGTTCCAAGATCTCACGAAAAAGTGCCCTCACCATGGTTTTGAACTTTCCGACCTAGTCCAACACTTCTACAATGGACTAACCTTCGAGAACCAACAAATGGTGGATTTCCAATGCCGAGGCAATATTTGGGAGGAAACCGCAGAAGCCGTCTGGGGAGTTTTCGAAAGGCTTGCTAAGGGTTCGCAGTTCAAGGACCCAAGAGCAATGGTTAGGAGACGTGGACCTGAAGCTCCACCGACTCAAGAAGCCCCTATGTATAGGGGGAATGGGGATCAATTCGAGTGCTTTACCAACGAATTGAAGCAAGTCCTCAAGAGCGCCACCGGAACAACTATTTCGAACGAAGTGTGCAGAATATGCAAGAACTATGGGCATGGGGCTCATATGTGTAGATCGGAGCTGGCATACGATGATGGCAACTGGGCTCGAAGAGGCGAAGAAGAAGCCTTTGCTACGGAGTTTGGTACTCAAGAAGTTAGCAACGGACAAGACAGTAGGAATCCTCGAGGTGGATTTTGGAGAAGAGGATACCGTAACAATCAAGGATATGCACCGACTAACCAAACTTATGGACCTAACCAAGACCGTAGTAGGCTAAATTGTGGTAATGATCACTACGAAAACCCCGCTCCGAAAGAGCCACCGAAGTCGAAGTCGGCTCAACTAATGGAGAACTTGCAAAAGATGGTTGATCACACACAAAGTTTTCTCAAACGTTATGAAGAAGATTCTGAGAAGACTAGGGCAAGGCTTGATAGGTCGGAAGAGAGCACTAGGCTTGCCCATCAAAAGATGCAAGAGTTGATCGACCGAGGAGCAAGTAGGGAACAAGGCAAACTGCCTAGAAACACTGAGAAGTCGATGTCCATCACCTTGGTGGGTGATCTACCTGTTGAAATCACCATCAAGAAGGTTGCTAAGTGCGAGAGTTGCAAGAGGGAAATGCCCCCACCAGCCGAAGAAGAAGAAAAGAACCTTGGTACTAACAAAGGTGAAGAGGAGCAAGAGGATCCTGAACCACTCACTCAGAGTTTCGATGTTAAGGTCGGGATTGGGGAGCTCGAAGATGTCTGAGCCACACTAAACACAGGATCCTACTCTAATGTGCTCCCTTTGAATGTTTTCGAAAAGAGTAACCTTGGAGAACTGACTGTGCATAAGGCTATTGTGCAACTGGCGGATGGATCACTTGTGAAACCCGAAGGCATTGTGAAGAATGTATTAGTCAAGATTGGTGAAGCTTCTGTCTACACCGATTTTGTAATTATGCCGGCGTCAGCACCAGGGACGGGGGATGCCATACTCTTAGGACGAACATTCTTGACTAAGCTACGCTCCGTGATGGACATCTACTAAAGAACTTGCACTATTGAAGTATATGGCAAGCAACATGTGTTGCACGCCATATCTGATCCACCTGATCCACCTGGTACTTCTAACACTATTGATTACAGTGGTCTTAACGTCTATGTTCACTCTTATTCACAGGATCGAGGCACGGGAAGGAGACTCGTGAAGGGGATGTTTAGTACCCACAGAAAGAAAAGATAGGCGAAGACAGGAGTCGAGTCAGAGACTTTAAACAATGGCGCTATCCGGGAGGCAACCCGGAGTTTTTATCGCTTTCTTTACCGCTTTATTGCATGCATTCATACTTGAACAATTTGCTTTTCATATGTGAATTTGTTCGTTTCTGTGTCGTATGTGCTTATGTTGTGTTCGAGTGCGACTTTTCGAGTGATTTTTTGAGGAAAATGATTTTTCGGGGACTAAAAACCGCATTTTTATTTTAAAAACGTTCGTCTCCCACCTCAGGAGTGGGGGTCGAACCGCCCCCCATGTGGGGCGAATCGCCCCACGTCCAGAGCGCGCGCGAGCTCCGGACGTGCGGGGCGGTTCGCCCCAGAGGTGGGGCGAACCGCCCCACGGCCACCAGAGAGAAAAATCGGGGATTTCATCCCCAATCTCTCATTTTCCTCCATTTTCATCTTCCTAACTCCAAAATTTCCTCCATATTCAAAATAACTTCAAATCTTCATAACTTCTTCATCTCTCCATCATTTTGCGTGTTCTTTAGCTTCAATCGAAGCCCGTTACGTGCTCTATCTTTCTATCCGAACAAATTTCTTCCTAGCTCATTCAATTTCCGGATTTGAGGTATTATCACATGAACCCTAATTTTTACAATTTGGGGATTTTTTGGTTTATGCTTCAATCAAGCTTGTATGATGTATAGGTTGATGTTTTATGTGATTAGATTCGTTATTCATTGTCAATTACATGTTTAATTAGGCTTGGTTTGATGATTTGAGATTTTTGCTAATTAGATGATATATGTCTTGTTAGGGAAGTGTATCTCTTACTTTCATTCCATGCTTAAACATGTGTTTGTTGATATGATAATGATGGATGTATTGGTAGAATGCATGATTGATGGAATTGAGGATTTATGCTAGATTTTTTATTTTTATGGTATGGATTGAACCTTGTGATTCAAGGCATTTGTTGTTTAGCAAGAGCATAATGTGATATGTTATTGTAGTAGTTACATTGATATGTTGCGTAATGAATTAGATAGACTAGGCTTTGGGTTTTTGAGGAGTTGGATTTTTGAAAATATTGCTCGTTTGTTCGCTCGTATATTTTCATATGCATAGGTCTGTTTTGCATCGTACAATATACTAATTGCTGTTTGTAGGAATCATGGCACCGAGATCAAGGAGAGCCGGCTCTAGCAAAAAGGGGAAGGGAGTAGCATCAAGCTCCCAACCATCTCACGATATGTTCGAGTTGTCTGTAGCTGCGATAGAGGTGCGTCAAAGCCTAGAGGCGGAGATGGCCGACGGAGGAAGGTCGATCATCCCAGATAGGAGGATTGACATTCCCGAGTCCGCAGTAGATAGAGCGGGATATAGGACGCTGTCACGATTGGAGTCACAAAGGAATTGGGCATGGTACAATTCCAACAGGTTCAAAGGTTACGACGAGAGCCTCCTCCAAGAGTTCTACACTGGATACAAGGATCTCGAGGAGAAGAATGGGGTGCTAGTCCGAGGCCTGATTATACCGTGGACACAAGAATACATCTCTTCATTCATCCATTTTGGGCTACAAGAATTCACAGGGAGCGACCAAGCCTACCTATATTCGAGGGCCTCTAGGGGGATAGGGAGACACATCACCGACGCGATCTGCAACAGGGCTTACCGATATCCAGAACTCGGGGGAGAACCTGGACGGATCAGTTATAGCGACCTTAGCATTGAAGCTAAGGTGATGATGAAATTTTGCATCTCCGACTTGATCCCTAGGAAGAATGACACATGGATTCAGCCCTACTACGCCGAGCTCCTCTACTGCCTCATAGACGGACATCAGATCGACATAGGGCGCATTATGTATGAGGAGTACGAGCGCCACTGGGAAAAGAAGAGGAAGCCTTTCATCTTCCCAAGCTTCATCACAGTGTACTGCAAATATCATGGGGTAGATGATATTGAGGAGGGGGATTGCGAGGTCGCTGCCCTTTCACCCTCGACCATTGAGGTGCAGCTCAACAGGTATCAGTTGAAGAACCCCACAGCTGCCGCTGCTGATGTAGGAGCACCATTCCAGCCCAATGATTCCGATCATGAGGATGCTATGGAGGCCGATGTTGGCGAAGCCCCTATCCCAGATATCCCGTTTGTCCATAGAGCGCCACATGCACCACCTAGAGCACCACAGGGGTCTAGAGGATTTGACTTCTCTGAATTCCGTACCTACCTCGACAGCCGCTTCGACAGAATTGATGCCAACAACGCGGCCATGCGACAGGCACATTGTCCAGCACAACCGCGATTGGGAGATATTCGAGGAGCATCGCCGAGAGGATAGGCAGCACATGTGGGAGCAGCAACAGCTCATCCAGCAGCAGCAGGAGGCTCTACGTCAGTCCAATGAGCTCATGAATGACATGTGGAGTGACTCTTATGGGGACTACCATCCCGATGATTAGTCCTTCCGCATGTCCACTCTCAGCCAACCGAGGCCAAACCGTTCGATAACATCTAGTATCACTTCTTATTACTCATTCTCTTTTTCTAGGGGCTAGCTTAAGAATCGTAAGGGGGATGGGATGTGAACCGTGATGTTAAGTATTGTTTGGCTTTGTGTTGATTAGTATCTTGTTCTTTGTTTGCATTTGCATTTGCACGTTTACCGCTTTCTTAGATTTTTTAGGTTGCATTTCACTACATTCATCCTAGGATAGTCTTGCATGTTTTATATGGAGTTTATTGCCGAATTTTTTGAACTTTTTTATTGGGTAGATCAACCAACTATGCCATTAATCGTATGCTTCATCTCTATGAATTTGTTTGAGGTTTTTCTCGCTTGGCTTGTCACATTTATCTATTGCACTTAGTTGAGCTTGGTATTCTCGACATCACTTAGTGGTGTTTTCTCTACTGCGGTTCACGAAGACCTTTATAATAGGATGATGCATGTTAGGGTCTTATGGTTGTTTTCCTGAGTAATTATGAACCTAAGAGGCAACAAGTCTTCACCACGCTTTGAGATTGCTAAATACCTAGGAAGGAGGTAGTGTGAGGTTGTGTGATCCTTTGTTTATAACCTATTCTTCCGAATAGGTTTGGGGAGGGGGTTGCACCATCTTTAGACTTGTTTCTGTTTTTCATTTTCGTACCGTGAGTTTATTTTTCCTTTTCCGTAAATTTTGTACTCCAACCTATTCTTTCGAATAGGTTTGGGGAAGTCGTGTGAGTCATTTTGTTTCTTTTTTTTTTATGCTACCGCTGGCTAAAAAAATCGAAAAAAAAAAGAAAGAAAGAAAAAAAAATCTGGAAAGAAAAAAAAAGAAAAAAAAGAGAAGACCCCAAAAAAGCAATGAAGGGTCAAAAAAAAGAAAGCCAAATAGCTGTTTAGCAAAGTGTTGAGTCTTTTCCAATTCTTGTAATGTTCGTAATCGTGTTTTTCTATTTTTTATCTTTTTTGTCTTGAGTGTCATCTGTTCTAGACCACCCTCGTCCTGCCATTCAGGAAGTGGTGAATAGCTTAAAACTTTACTTGAGAGATGGGTAGAATAGGGGAGTGTTATCTTTTATAGGGAACCCTCCTTCGTTTGATGAAAGCCAGTACTGGTTCGACCTCTTTTGAGGAAAAGTCTTAACATGGTGGAACAACAGTAAGTCCTCAGTTTCATAGGCCCGGGGCAACCATTCGTATCTTAGCATGCTTCATTACGTCGTCACTGACTAGGTCCAGGTAGAGAATGTTACGAGAGACTATCTTGTCTTGACATAAGTGCTTATGTGGATGTGTATAAGTCAATCGAGGTATTCTTCAACCTATATTCATGCTTTGATTTATATGGTTTTTGTTCAAATGTTATTTGATAGATTCAGTAGATTAGTTCATTTTATTTGGCATGAGACTCCATTTTGTGTCTTGCATATTTTTTGTATTAGAGTCTAGCTTAGTTGCTTGAGGACAAGCAAAGGTTCGGTTTGGGGAGTTTGATGAATGTGTATTTTACACTTTCATTCCAGTCTTTTTCACCTATTTTAGCTATCCTCTATGTTAATTTAGCTATATTTTAATGCATTTTATTAGAATAGTGTCACGTTTCCCTTTAGATTTTAGTTTACAGGTTTTGGTTGAAATTCGAAGATTTCCGGGCAATTATATTGAAGTTGACAAGGAATTGGTGTTCCAGAAGCCTATTTGGAGTATCTGAAGGTTTTCGGATAGGATTTGGAGTCTAGGGGTCGAATCTGGAGATTAGAAGGCCACTAGAAGTCAGAAACCGAGTCCGAAAAGGGGAAGAAATCCAAAACCGCGGCGAAAACGCGGAATTCCGTGAAAAAGCCGCCGGACGAACCGCTGCGGAGCTGGGGCGAACCGCCCCACACCGGGCGAACCGCCGGGCGTGTGGGGCGAACCGCCCCGTGGTAATTCGAAGCCTATATATAGTTGCTCAGTTTTCTCCGAAAATCATATCTTTCCAGACCTACTTTCTCACCTCTCTCTGTAGTTTTAGGTAGGGACTTTCCAGAGCCTGTTCTGGGGGTCCGTAGCTTAAGGGATACTTTTTCATAGCGGATTGGAGCTCGTAGGATCGCGATTCTCCGGAGATTGACAACCTTCGGTAACTTGTATCTTACAGTTTAATCTACTTATTTTATATATCTTTCAATATGTTTTCTTCTATGATTTCTGTTGATTGCATGCCTATTATGAGTAGCTAAACTTATCGTTGGTGGTAGTATGTGAATTCTTAGAGAAGGGAAGATAATCATGCTAATGGCTATATCGCGCATTATACTCCGTGTCATTGCTTTATTTCGTTGATCAGGCACAGCCTAAATTCTCGTATGTTGTATTAATTATTATGCACAATTGGACACTTGTCGACCTGTGTGCGAGTTTATCTTCGTAGTGTTGAATAATTACGGAACACATTAGGACAATAGTGATCGACTTGTCAGACCAATTATCTTCGTAGTGCTTAATATTTGCAACAGGACACTAGATTGATTCAAAGATCTCTATGCAAGACCGAGGAATTTATGCATGATTATCGACCCGTTATGTTAAGAAGGATCATACTATCACCAATCTCCATTATCTGTTAGAAAAACCCTTTGCTATCTGTCTGCTGTTTTTATATTCTAAATTAGATTTGATAAAGCTAGTTATAGTCCTGAGAGAACGACACTCGAGTCATTCTACTGCTACACTACGGTTTTCGTTGTACTTGTGGATTGCCTTTGGCTAATTACAAATTTTATTTGCTTGAATTCGGAGCATGACATCCGCGTTCATCAATAAGACAATCCCATGCCTAGCTGGGAGAAAGCCTCTCTTTGAGTTGTCCATCTTATAACGCTTCAGTATTTTGTCGATGTAGGTGGACTGTGTCAATCCTAACATCCTCTTGGATCTATCTCTATAGATCTTATCCCTAGGATGTTCACCCAAGTCCTTCATTGAGAAGGTACTTGATAACCAAACTTTAGTCTCTTCTAGCATAGAGACATTGTTTCCCATGATCAAAATGTCATCAACATAGATGATCATGAAAACGACTCCCTTGTCGCTGTGCCTAGTGTAGACACAGGGATCTTCCTTGCTTCTGATGAAGTCAAACCATTTGACAGCTTCATCAAAGCGGATATTCCAGCTCCTAGACGCTTGCTTTAGCCCATAAATGGATCTTTGTAATTTGCATACAGCAGTTGGCCTGGTTTTTCTAATAAAACCTTCCAGCTATACCATATAGACCTCTTCCTCAAGGTTCCCATTGAGGAAGGCAGTCTTTACATCCATCTTCCCGATCTCATAATCATAGTAGGCAGCTATCGCAAGTAGAATTCGAATGGACTTCAATTTTGCTACCGGTGAAAAGGTTTCATCGTAATCGATGCCGTACCTTTGCGTGTAGCCTTTCGCCACAAGCCTAGCTTTGTGCGTTTGTACCTTGCCATCGGCATCTGTCTTTCGTTTAAAGACCCATTTGCACCCAATAGGTCTAACCTATTGGGGCAAGTCTACCAAGTTCCAAACTTGGTTCAGGTACATGGAGTCCATCTCCAATTCCATGGCCTCTTGCCATTTGTCTGAGTCAATATCAATTATTGCCTCTTTGTAGGTCTCGGGATATTCCCGATCTGATAAACAGACATCAAGTTCACTGATGTCTTCTATCATAAAGCTTTTCTTCTGAGGTCCTTTTAGGATCCTCTTCGACCTACGGAGCTCGACTGGTTCTGGTGCTTTTCTTTTCTGGCCTCGTCTAACACGAACATTATCAGTGGACACGGATGCAGCTAGTCACGCCACGCGACCCTGTTCCCTAGCGGGAGGCTGCTCTTGTGCAACTTGTTGCACAGGTTGATCGACAACGGGTTCTATTGGTGTGGTTTCAACTGTTGATCTAATCACAGGACTCCCACTGACTATGACATGCCTAGCAAGTGTCATATCATTACCCTTGTCCGCTTCGAAAGCTCCCACTGAACTTGAGTCCAAATCAGAAGATTTAGAGAGCTCATGTTCGCGCGTGTCAAAGTCTTGAATTGCTTCAAGTTCTATCATGTCATCTAACCTCTCTTCTTCGAGGTATTCTGCTTCTAAAAACTTGACGTTTCTAGATACTATCACCTAGTGATCTTCAGCATGATAGAATTCATAGTCTCTCATCTAACGAGGATAGCCTATGAAATATACTTTGACACCCTTGGCATCTAACTTATCAGTGAGCATCAGTTTGACTATTGCAAGACAGCCCCAAGGTCTAAGATAGCCCAGTGAGGGCTTCTTTCCCTTCCATAACTCATAAGGAGTTTTCTCCACTGATTTAGATGGTACACGGTTCAGAATGAAGATTGCAGTTTGTCGTGCATATCCCCATAGATGTTTTGGAAGAGTCGAGAATCCAATCATTGATCTCACCATGTCCAACAGGGTTCGATTCCTTCTCCTAGACACACCATTTAACTGTGGTGTTCCATTGCGATTGAATTCCATTTTCCTTCAAGTAGTCGATAAATTTTTCACTAAGGTATTCACCTCCTCGATCTAATCGAAGAGTGACTATCCTTAGGTTCAATTCATTCTCGACCTCATTCCTAAACTCCTTGAATTTCCCAAAGGTCTCGGATTTATTCTTCATAAGATAAATATATCCATACCTTGAGAAATCGTCAGTAAAGGTAACGAAGTAAGGATAACCCCCACGCGCATGGACTTTAAAAGGTCCACATACATCGGTATGTATGAGCTCTAAGCAGCGAGTTGTAACACCCCGTTTTTTTTAATTATCTAATTATTTATTTAATTATTTAATTATTATTTTATTATTTAATTATTTATTTTAGTTAATTAATTACCAGAGTAAATTATTTATTCGGTAATTAATTAATTATTTTCACGTAAGTTAGTGCGTTTTGTTTCGTTATCGAGCTGGACTTTCTATCTGATCGGTTTAGCCTTTCGTTTGGCCCAATTCCTAGCCCAGTCAATTGGCCTGTTGACCGGCCCAAGTTTGCTAACCCTAACCCTAGTTGGTTAGTCTCCCTTCCCCTTTCACTTCCCAGCCGTCAAACTCCATAAGCACAAAGAAAGAAAATTTCTTCTGTCTCTCTCTCATCCCTCACGCTCACCATCAACTTCAACATTCATCATCATTGTTTTTCATCATCATTCATCATCCCGAATTCATCATCATCAACCGCATCTTCACCATCATCATCGCCGTCGATCCGCCGCGCCGTTCTCCGTCGCGATTCCGCCGTGCCGATCTGAACCGTTCCGTCAAAGCGCCGCGTTTGCCTCCGCCGTACCGCACCAAGCCGTCATCACGGCGCCGCCGTTCGATCGATCTGCTCCGTACGCGCGCCGCCTCCGCCGCGTTTCGCCTTGTCGCCGCTCGCCTGTTCGTCGCCGTCGATCGGTGTCTGTCGGTCCGGTCTGCCGCCGATTCGATTCGTCCGATCCGTTTGTTCCGGTTCGGTCGGTAAGTCGGTTCAACCTTTCTGTTCGGGTTCGGTTTTGTTTTCGATTCGATTCGAATCTTGTTTTAATTCTCTTTTCTTTTCGATTTACTCGATTTGCAGATTGTTCAACTCTCTTTTTCGATTCGAAGGTAAATTTCGAATCCTTGGTTGTTTCTTTCGATTCGAAGTTAGTAATATGTTTGGACTTTTTGACTTGGACGATTTTGTCCTTGATCGATCTGACCTTGTTATTTATTTCGAACCGAGAACCGGGACTTAGGTTGTTAGTATAGTTACTGTTTGCTGGACTTGTGAATTTATTGACCTCGTATATTGACTTGATTTCCTGTTTGACCTCGAAAGGACTTTTGGACCTTGTTGTTCTGTTTTGGATTCTTTGTGGACTGATTTGGGAAACTTAAAAACCTAAAGGACCTTTTTGCAGTTTTACCGTTGACCGTAGTTGACTGACAGTAAGCTTTTATCGTAAACCTCGTTGTTTTGAAAAGACTGTTAAGTGTTAGAAACTTCTGGTTTGTTGGTTTTGTCTGTTTTCGAAAAGGGTATTTTGGTAATTTCCAGAATCTGAAAATCGAAAGAGTTTCTGAAAATGTTTTAAACTTAGTTTCTGTTTTGTAAGTTAGTATTGACTTGACTTGCTAGCTTAGTTGGTTAGGTTCTTGCTTGACTAACTTAGAGGTCCCGAGTTCGAACCCCGACTTTACCATTCCTTTTCCAACCTTTTTCCTTCCGTCCGTTCGACTTCTAAATTGTGTTTAGTACTTTCTTGTTAGGTTCTCCGTTGTCCGTAAACCCGTAAGCTCATTTCTTGTTGAAGGTCGTTTGCTCGCAAGCTAAGGTGAGTGTTCACCCCTAAACCTATTATTTGCGAAAAACTGGAAGGCTATGTGACTGTTTGTACCTATTACTGTATACTGTATATTGTATTCTTCCGCGTAAAAGTATAAGTCCTAAGTATGACTTTTGGTTTTCTGTTATTACTAATCTGTTCTGTACTGACCTTTCTGCAGGAACACCTCTCGGTGTTAATTAATTGTATCTGTTGTTCTGTTTCTGTGTGACCGGTCGATTAGGTTATGGTTAGGTAGGCTTGGGTAGTAGAGGACTATCGGGTTTGCTTGATCGTGGCCTAGTCTAATCCCTTTTAGGCGCGAGGCAGAAGTCGCTGAGGTCTATTAGGGTCGTAGGATCTGTTTCCCCAAAGTACACGCGGGTTTCTGTTTCTGTCCGGAGTTATGCATCCTCTGGAGGGAGTTATAAGGGCATTCTGGGAGTAGGAGCAATAAGGCGGGCTGGACCAACGGTCTACAACGTATCTGTGCTGTTAATCTGTTATATGTGCTCTGTTCTGGTTGCTCGTTTTTCTGAAAAGGATTTTGTTTTTAAAATCGATTGCTTTCTGTTAACTTAGAACCTCACTGAGATCCTTTATGTCACACTCTTTTGTTTTTTCAAAATTCCTTCCTTCCAGATGCTGCTGAGGATGTGAGTGACTAGGAAGCCAGCGACTGAGAAAAGGGTCTGGGGTGTCACGGGTTTCTTTTCAAAATAAGAAGATACACTTTTATTGTCTTCATTCGTTGTCTTTTCGAACTTGAGTTGTCATTGAATATTATTTATTATCGTTAGCGTCAAAGATTATTTTGGGCATTTATTGCCGACCGTTGTTATTAAAGTATTTTCGAATTTCCTTTTTCAAGAAAATAATTTGTTTTCAAAACCGGTACCGTTACAGTTGGTATCAGAGCTTGAGTTCAAACTCGAGCTTGCTAGGATAGGATCTTTTGACCTTTGGGGTGTGTGTGAGGGTCCGAGTCGCTGGTTAGGTCTTGTATTTTCTGTTGTTTTTCTGATTCGAGTCTTACGTACTAACCCTGAACCGTCTCTTCATCTTCTCTGTTCTGTTTCTGACTACCTCTGACCCGTTCTGAGACTGTTGACCTTCCGTGGTTGTTTGATTCTGACGAGGTTATTAACTAGTTAACTACGCGTGTGCTTACAGATAGGTATGAGTTCTGAGAAGAGGGTTATTCGTTATCGTCTAGTCGAAGGAGAATTTAACCCGTATACCTCCGTTCCTGTTGTTGGCGTTTACCCTAGATTCGTGATGGATAGAGTCGTGCATGAACGTGATCACTACTGGCTGGAGAACTTTAAGCTTCGAGATGTGATAGCAACGAAGGAAGCAGAGATCGGATTTCTGAAGACGGCCTTACGCGCCGCAAAGGAGCACTCTGGCTTTGTTACATTAACCGCGTCCAATGTTGGCAACCGGATTCGCAGGAGAAAGGCTCGGAGGACGTTCCCCGAGGGTTGCGGACCATCCCGTAGAGGAAAGAGTGAAGACGAAGAAGAATCCGAAGAAGATCCCGAGGAGGACTCCTCTGAGGGAGAAGGAGGAGATGCTCACGTGCCCGAGGGAAGTTCCGAGGATGATAGCGAGGACGCTTATTAGGATAGTTGTCTCTTCGAACTCGTACCGAACTTCTTTGTTTCTGTCAAGCGAGTTTTTCTTTTAGTTCAGCCGACTGAGGCTGCTTATGCTTTTCCGTTTATTTGACTCTGTGGTTTTCTGTTTTCCTCGCTAAGACGAGTAGAGACCGTTCTTCTTTTGTTTTATTGCATGCTTGACTGTTTTGAGACTTCGTTGTTTTCTTGTTTTTGCTTTTTGTTTTAATGTTCAAGGCATGTTTTCTTCTTCACTGCTCAGTTTATACCTGTTGTAGAAGATTAAGTACTGGGCTTAGTTCTTTGTTTTTCTGCTCTTCTCTAAGTTAGAGATTCGAGGTTGTTAAATCAACTGCTAAGTAGTGCCCTTTGTTAGAATGAGTCGCAGAAACACTCGTGGTGCCAGCAGCAATGGAAGTGGAGACGATCAGCACGCTGAAAATGGAGACCAAGTAGACCGTATCATCGCTGCTCTGGGGAATTTCAGCGAAACCATTCGCCGCGCTGGAGCACCAACACCACCTGTTCAGCCTCCGCCACCACCGTCGATCCAGACCATCGATCAAGCTGCGGAGCGATTCACTCGATTTCATCCTGAGAGGTTCGAGGGAACACCAGATCCCCGTAAGGCCGAGCTCTGGATCGAAGGTATGGAGAACTTATTCTCGATCCTGCATTATCCGGACGAGAGGAAGATCGAGCTTGCTGCTTTCCAGTTCATGGGAGCCGCCAGGAACTGGTGGAGAACTGTGAATGCGAGATGGAGACAAGAGGGAGTTGCTCGTACCTGGGAGAATTTCACCAAGGACTTCATGGACAAGTACGTGCCTCGCCTGGTTCGCGAGAACCGGAGAGACGAATTTCAAGCTTTGGTGCAAGGAAACATGGATGTTGCCGACTATGACTCAGAGTTTACCCGGTTACTGAAATACGTGCCGCATTTCCAGGATGATGAACGAGAGAAGGTTCGTCACTTTGTGAAGGGACTCAACTCTGAGATCCGGTACAGTCTATTTGGGACCAATATGCCTACCTATCTCAAGGCTGTCGAACTCGCCTCCGAGGTAGAGAGTGGTCTCAAGGAGATTAAGATGGCTGATAAACCATACTCGAGCAAGAGGAGCTACTCTAGTTCTTCTGGGAGCCATGGAGGAGGAAGCCAATCTGGGTATAAGCGGGAGAATCGAGGAGGATATCAATCTGGATATCAGGCACCACCGGCGAAGTATTCCCGTACTCAGCATGATAACCGCTCTCGCAACACCGCTGGAGGGTCTGGGCAGTCATCCCAGGCAAGGAAGAACTGCAACTACTGTGGAGGAGTCAACCACGATGAGCACAACTGCTGGAAAAGAAAGGGCTTATGCTTGGCTTGTGGGAGTAAGGATCACAAGATTAGCCACTGTCCGAACCGACATGCCATTGTCAAGGGAGGAAGGCCAGGAGACTATGCTCCGAGAAATGATGGAAAGGGTCCTATGGCGAAGCCCCGAGTTTTCAGCATAGGCGGTCATGAAGTTCCTGACACCGCAAATGTGGTTGAAGGTACGCTATTGATCGCTCAAACTTCTTCTAAAGCTTTATTTGATCCTGGTGCTACGCATTCATTTATTGCTGAAGTATTTGCTGAATCACTCGCTTTACCATACAAAGTATTACCCTACGCTTTAGAAGTATGTACGCCTTTGGGAGCTAGTCTAGTCACTAAGAAGTTCGTCGAGCGATGTGAGATTTCCATCCTAGGAAGAACTTTCCCTGCTGACCTAATATTTCTACCTCTATCGACCTACGATGTTATTCTGGGTATGGATTGGCTGTCCGAGCACTACGCGCAACTGGATTGTCGAACCAAGGCTATATCCCTGGGAAAACCTGGAGAGGAGAAAGTCGTATGGAAAGGAGATAAGAGAAAGGATGAGAAGTTTCTACTGTCTGCCATGGAAGCTAGGAAGCTGTACGTGAAGGGTGCTACCTGCTTTTTGGCGTATCTGATCAATAAACCCAAGGATCAACCAAAAATCGAGGAAGTCAGGGTGGTTAAGGAGTTCAAGGGTGTTTTCCCTGAGAAGCTGGATTCCGTACCCCCTGAACGAGAAGTGGAGTTTAGCATCGAGCTGGTACCTGGCACTGAACCTATATCGAAGTCACCGTATAGGATGGCACCTGCTGAACTTAAGGAGCTGAAGACTCAACTGCAAGATCTGGTGGATAACGGTTTTGTGAGACCTAGTTCGTCACCTTGGGGATCACCGGTTCTGTTCGTGAAGAAGAAGGATGGTACTATGAGGATGTGCATCGACTACCGAGGCTTGAATCAAGTCACTGTCAAGAACAAGTACCCCCTGCCCCGTATTGAGGAACTTTTCGATCAGTTGGAAGGTTCGAAGGTTTACTCAAAGCTTGATCTGCGACAAGGCTATTATCAAGTTAGGGTAAGGGAAGAAGACATACCTAAGACTGCCCTGAATTCGAGGTATGGTCATTACGAGTTCGTAGTGATGCTGTTTGGCCTTACGAATGCCCCGGCTGTGTTCATGGATTTGATGCACCGAGTTTTTCAGCCGTATCTGGATCAGTTTGTTGTTGTTTTCATCGATGACATTCTCGTTTACTCAAAATCTGAAGAAGATCATGAGAAACATCTTCGAATTGTCTTGGAAACTCTTCAGAACAACAAATTGTATGCCAAATTCAGCAAGTGTGAATTTTGGCTAGATAAAGTAGCCTTCTTAGGGCACATTATCTCTGGAGAAGGTTTGGAGGTTGACCCATCGAAGATTGAGTCGATAGTCAATTGGAAGAGGCCCGAATCTGTCACTGAAGTGAGGAGTTTTCTCGGTTTGGCTGGTTACTATCGCCGTTTTGTGAAGGATTATTCGAAGATAGCTGGACCCTTGTCCTCTTTAACAGGGAAAAATCCTAAGTTCGTATGGAGTGACCAGTGTCAGGAAAGCTTCGAGGAGCTGAAGAAGAGGCTGACCACCGCCCCTATACTAGCTCTTCCCGAGGGAACCAACGACTTTATAGTCTACACTGATGCTTCAAAGGAAGGTTTGGGTTGTGTACTGATGCAACGAGAAAAGGTGATCGCATATGCTTCGAGAAAACTGAAGCCATATGAAAGAAATTACCCAACCCATGACCTTGAGCTAGCTGCTATAGTCTTTGCGTTGGGAAAGTGGAGACACTATCTTTATGGTCCTGAGTTCACTATCCTCACGGATCATAAGAGCTTGAAGTACGTGTTTACCCAAAAGGAGTTAAACATGAGACAACGACGATGGATGGAATTTCTGGGCGACTACACCTGTACCATTCGATACCATCCTGGTAAGGCCAATGTGGTCGCTGATGCTTTAAGTCGTAGGGTACACGTGTCAAATCTCGAAGTATCCAAACTGTCGTGTATGTTCGCCAATATCACTTTGAGATATGAGTTGGCAAGAAAGATT
Source organism: Plantago ovata (assembly GCA_028274465.1). Classification (NCBI taxonomy): domain Eukaryota; kingdom Viridiplantae; phylum Streptophyta; class Magnoliopsida; order Lamiales; family Plantaginaceae; genus Plantago; species Plantago ovata. Next base: position 83,571,578 of record CM051456.1, on the reverse strand, counting down.
CTTGAGGCTCAAGAGCATGACGAAGAGCTTCGAGATATCAAGGCACATATTACTGAGCCTCGAAATGCGAAATTCTCTATTGATGAGAATGGAGCTCTAAGGTTTCAAGGAAGATTGTGTGTGCCTTCTGATGAAGAGCTTAGACGATTAATTTTGGAGGAAGCTCATAAGTCTAAGTATTCGATGCATCCTGGAGGAAACAAGATGTACGAGGATTTGAAGAAGGTTTACTGGTGGACCTACATGAAACGAGATGTTGCACAGTTTGTGCAAAGTTGTTTGATCTGCCAGCAAGTGAAGGCTGAGCACCAGAAACCGGGAGGTTTACTACAGCCACTCGAGATTCCACAGTGGAAATGGGAGATGATCACTATGGACTTTGTGACCGGTCTACCGGTAGCTAGGGGTGGTTTTGATAGTGTTTGGGTTATTGTCGATAGATTGACAAAATCGGCACATTTTCTACCCGTTAAAACCACCTACACATCCGAGAAATTAGCTGAAGTCTACCGCGATGAGATAATCAGGCTTCATGGCACTCCAGTGAGCATTGTCTCTGATAGGGATCCGAAGTTCGTCTCGAGATTTTGGAAGCGAGTACATGAAGGCTTAGGTACTAAGTTGAATTTTAGTACCGCAGTACATCCGCAGACGGATGGTCAATCCGAAAGGACCATTCAAACTTTAGAAGATCTTCTGAGATTGTGTGTACTAGATCACCAAGGAAGCTGGGCACAGCATTTGCCATTGGTGGACTATGCTTATAACAACAGTTATCAAGCATCAATTGGTATGGCACCGTTCGAGGCGTTGTATGGTCGGAAGTGTAGATCACCACTGTATTGGGATTTGAAGGACCGAGTTTCTACACCAGTAGCTGGAGAGAGGTCTCTCAACGAGATGATACAAGAAACCTTGGAAAAGGTTAGACTTATCCGAGACCGATTGAGAACTGCTCAAAGTCGACAGAAGAGTTACGCCGATAACCGTAGACGAGATTTGGAATTTGAAGTGGGTGATTTTGTGTTTCTCAAGCTATTTCCGAGAAAGGGAATTGTTCGTATGGGTCGTAGAGCTAAGCTGAACCCTCGATATGTGGGTCCATACGAGATCATTGAGAGAGTTGGCATTGTAGCTTATCGGTTGCAACTGCCCACTACCATTACTGGAATTCATAATGTGTTCCATGTATCTCAACTGAAGAAGTATTATCCGGATCCGTCGCACGTGATTCAACCCGAGGAAGTGACCATTGAGGAGGATTTGTCGTATGTGGAGCAACCGGTTCGTATTCTTGACCAGAAGGTACAACAGCTCCGTAATCGGCAAATCAAGCAAGTAAAGGTTCTGTGGAGAAATCATCAGTATGAGGAGGCAACCTGGGAAAGCGAGGATGACATGCGCCGGCAGTATCCCGAGCTCTTCAACTTTTCAGGTGCGAATTTGGGGACCAAATTCTTTTAAGGGGGGAAGAGTGTAACACCCCTTTTTTTTAATTATTTAATTATTTATTTAATTATTTAATTATTATTTTATTATTTAATTATTTATTTTAGTTAATTAATTACCAGAGTAAATTATTTATTCGGTAATTAATTAATTATTTTCGCATAAGTTAGTGCGTTTTGTTTCGTTATCGAGCTGGACTTTCTATCTGATCGGTTTAGCCTTTCGTTTGGCCCAATTCCTAGCCCAGTGAATTGGCCTGTTGACCGGCCCAAGTTTGCTAACCCTAACCCTAGTTGGTTAGTCTCCCTTCCCCTTTCACTTCCCAGCCGTCAAACTCCATAAGCACAAAGAAAGAAAATTTCTTCTGTCTCTCTCTCATCCCTCACGCACACCATCAACTTCAACATTCATCATCATCGTTTTTCATCATCATTCATCATCCCGAATTCATCATCGTCAACCGCATCTTCACCATCATCATCGCTGCCGATCCGCCGCGCTGTTCTCCGTCGCGATTCCGCCGTGCCGATCTGAACCCTTCCGTCAAAGCGCCGCGTTTGCCTCCGCCGTACCGCACCAAGCCGTCATCACCGCGCCGCCGTTCGATCGATCTGCTCCGTACGCGCGCCGCCCCCGCCGCGTTTCGCCTTGCCGCCGCTCGCCTGTTCGTCGCCGTCGGTCGGTGTCTGTCGGTCCGGTCTGCCGCCGATTCGATTCGTCCGATCCGTTTGTTCCGGTTCGGTCGGTAAGTCGGTTCAACCTTTCGTTTCGGGTTCGGTTTTGTTTTCGATTCGATTCGAATCTTGTTTTAATTCTCTTTTCTTTTCGATTTACTCGATTTGCAGATTGTTCAACTCTCTTTTTCGATTCGAAGGTAAATTTCGAATCCTTGGTTGTTTCTTTCGATTCGAAGTTAGTAATCTGTTTGGACTTTTTGACTTGGACGATTTTGCCCTTGATCGATCTGACCTTGTTATTTATTTCGAACCGAGAACCGGGACTTAGGTTGTTAGTATAGTTACTGTTTGCTGGACTTGTGAATTTATTGACCTCGTATATTGACTTGATTTCCTGTTTGACCTCGAAAGGACTTTTGGACCTTGTTGTTCTGTTTTGGATTTTTTGTGGACTGATTTGGGAAACTTAAAAACCTAAAGGACCTTTTTGCAGTTTTACCGTTGACCGTAGTTGACTGACAGTAAGCTTTTATCGTAAACCTCGTTGTTTTGAAAAGACTGTTAAGTGTTAGAAACTTCTGGTTTGTTGGTTTTGTCTGTTTTCGAAAAGGGTATTTTGGTAATTTCCAGAATCTGAAAATCGAAAGAGTTTCTGAAAATGTTTTAAACTTAGTTTCTGTTTTGTAAGTTAGTATTGACTTGACTTGCTAGCTTAGTTGGTTAGGTTCTTGCTTGACTAACTTAGAGGTCCCGAGTTCGAACCCCGACTTTACCATTCCTTTTCCAACCTTTTTCCTTCCGTCCGTTCGACTTCTAAATTGTGTTTAGTACTTTCTTGTTAGGTTCTCCGTTGTCCGTAAACCCGTAAGCTCATTTCTTGTTGAAGGTCGTTTGCTCGCAAGCTAAGGTGAGTGTTCACCCCTAAACCTATTATTTGCGAAAAACTGGAAGGCTATGTGACTGTTTGTACCTATTATTGTATACTGTATATTGTATGCTTCCGCGTAAAAGTATAAGTCCTAAGTATGACTTTTGGTTTTCTGTTATTACTAATCTGTTCTGTACTGACCTTTCTGCAGGAACACCTCTCGGTGTTAATTAATTGTATCTGTTGTTCTGTATCTGTTCTGTTTCTTTGTGACCGGACGATTAGGTTATGGTTAGGTAGGCTTGGGTAGTAGAGGACTATCGGGTTTGCTTGATCGTGGCCTAGTCTAATCCCTTTTAGGCGCGAGGCAGAAGTCGCTGAGGTCTATTAGGGTCGTAGGATCTGTTTCCCCAAAGTACACGGGGGTTTCTGTTTCTGTCCGGAGTTATGCATCCTCTGGAGGGCGTTATAAGGGCATTCTAGGAGTAGGAGCAATAAGGCGGGCTGCACCAACGGTCTACAACGTATCTGTGCTGTTAATCTGTTATATGTGCTCTGTTCTGTTTGCTCGTTTTCTGAAAAGGATTTTGTTTTTAAAATCGATTGCTTTCTGTTAACTTAGAACCTCACTGAGATCCTTTATCTCACACTCTTTTGTTTTTTCAAAATTCCTTCCTTCCAGATGCTGCTGAGGATGTGAGTGACTAGGAAGCCAGCGACTGAGAGAAGGGTCTGGGGTGTCACGGGTTTCTTTTCAAAATAAGAAGATACACTTTTATTGTCTTCATTCGTTGTCTTTTCGAACTTGAGTTGTCATTGAATATTATTTATTAGTGTTAGCGTCAAAGATTATTTTGGGCATTTATTGCCGATCGTTGTTATTAAAGTATTTCCGAATTTCCTTTTTCAAGAAAATAATTTGTTTTCAAAACCGGTACAGTTACACGAGTGGCACGAACACCTTGTCCAACAAAAGGTTTGTTCGTCATCTTACCCTTAACACATGATTCGCATGTACCATATGATTCAAAATCAAATGGTTCTAAGTAGTCCAACTCCCTTAGTCTTTGAATCCGTGTTTCATTCATATGGCCTAGCCAACAATGCCATAGATAAGATGGATTATTCTTCCTACTTGAAGACGGTTGTTTGTTATGTATTTGAAATAAAGGTAGACTAATTTGCAAAATATATAAACCATTCACCAAGCGAGCCTTTCCATAATACTGATCATTTACAAATAAGCCCTTTAACTTTATACTAATTAAATTTAACGCCTGTAGTTTAAAACAATTACAATTGAATCATATTTATATTCCAAATATAAAATTCAATCCTCAAGTAAATATACACTATCACAAATAAGTCTTTCTACTTTTGAATTTTTAATTTAACACCTCCAAGGTTTCGAAAATTACAATTGAGTCCTTCGGGTTTTCGAAAATTGCTACCTGGACAATAGAATTTTCGAATTTCAATCTAGTCAAAATTTTCAATTTTTCATAGAGATTATAAGTATGGGATTATAATTTTCATAATCAAATCATGAAGTCATTTGGCATCCACATAGGCTACTACTTGTTTGTTTGCTCGATATGTTATTGTTTGACAATGCATGTTTAAATACCTCGCATTTTTTCTTTCCGTTCGACCGCTGTGCATGCGAGCGTAGGCGGCGCCCTCTTATTTATCGAACCGTATATTTTTATGTATGGGTAGGCGGCGCGCATTATGTGCTTGACCGCGTTTAGAACTAGAATGGATAGGTGGCATCCATTACGTGTAGACCACTCATGCATGATGGGTAGACGGCGCCCTTATTTGTTTGTAGATGACTGATAACAACCCTCAAGCTACAAGCCCCAACCAATATAAGTGCAGAAATATGTATACGTATGTGTTTTTGAGATGCTTTCCATGGGGTGCTTTAATTCTGAACTTTCATTGCGTTTCCCTGTATTGGCGACCTCGTCTTGCACACTCGCAGTGATCGTCAGATTAGAGTAAGCCTATGGTTATAACTTACTGCATATTGTATCTAGCGACCTCGATAGGTACAATACGTAGAGCGTCTGGTTAAATTATATTTAACACCCAAGAGTTGTGTGATGCAATTGGATAGTCCTACCGGTCATATTATGTTATGCGACCAGCCCCTGTTAGAGTATAGCATAGTATGGATTTGGATCTTGGCCACTACGGTAACTTGTTGGACATTACTTGTATGTTTGTTTTGGGGGCAATCATATGTGAAAATAGTGGAAGCTAAACAGCTAAAGGACCTTGTTGTTTAGTTATGTTGACTGTGTATTTAGAAATAGTATTTCAATAGTTGATTTATTATCTTCGTTCTATACTATTTCTCCTTAGGAAAACCGAAATTGCGAGTATCTCGCTCTGTGTTGTCTTAGAGAAGCAAATTTTGAACGGACCAAACTTCCTAGATTGGATCAGGAATATTCGTTTGGTGCTGAGGTACGAAAAGATTGAGTACGTCTTGGACGAGGCTATTCCCGTGTGTCCCGAGAATTAGACTGCCGATCAAGTTACTGCTTGGAATCAAGCCAACAAGGCAAAGGATGATAAGCATCAAGAGGATGCTAAATCCGCGTAGTGTATTATGTTGGCGGCAATGAGCAATGAGCTGCAGAGACAACATGAAAGCATGTTGCCGTATGAGATGCTGAAGCATCTTGAATCGATCTTTAAGACGACAGCCAGAAGTGTTGAATTTGATTTGATCAAAGAGATACACAGATGCAAGCTCAATGAAGAAGGGAACATGTCAGAACATGTTCTCAAGATGATTGGTCTCTTTGAGAAGTTTGCCGATGCCGGTGTCAAGCTGGAGAATAAGATCATGGTGATCTTTGTCCTTCAATCATTGCCGAGTTCGTATTCGCAGTTTATCATTAACTACACCATGAATTCGAACGACGTTACACTGACCGAGCTCCATAATCTGCTGAAGACATATGATCAAACTCTTCCTAAGAAGGAGAAATCGATCATGTATGTTGGGCAACCGTCTAACCCAAACCCGAGAAACAAAGGTGCTAAGGGTAAGGGAAAGGCAGGAGCCAAGGCTAACACTTCGAGTGATAGGCCTAAGCGTCTGAACCAGAAAAGGAAGTTCAAGAGGAGCGGAATGGTACGCACAGATGAATGTCTTTTCTTTAAGCATAAAGGGCATTGGAAGAAAGATTGCCCTAAGCTAAGGGCAGATCAAGCTAAGAAGCCGCCGTCTTCTAGCTCAGGTATGTTTTTTATTGAAATGAACATGACTACTTTTAACTCCAATGGTTGGGTATTAGATACAGCCTGTGGCTCACACATTTGTAATAATGTTCAGGGGCTAATTGAACACAGGCTAGTCAAGCAAGGTGAAATCGACTTGCATGTTGGGAACGACAATCCAGTTGAAGCCAAACGCGTTGGACGCTGCAAGATAGATTTACCATCACGACATATTTAGAACTTGATAACGTCTATTTTGTTCCATCCATTGTAAGAAATATTATTTCCATTCCATTGTTGGACAATTTGGGTTTTTCCTTTCGTTTTGCTAATAATACTTGTTATTTTTCGCTAAATGACCAGTATTATGGAAAAGCTCGCTTACTGAATGGTTTATATATTTTGCAAAGTAGTCTACCTTTATTTCAAATACATAACAAACAATTGTCTTCAAGTAGGAAGAATAATCCATCTTATCTATGGCATTGTCGGCTAGGCCATATCAATGAAACACGGATTCAAAGACTAAGGAAGTTGGACTACTTAGAACCATTTGATTTCGAATCATATGGTACATGCGAATCATGTGTTAAGGGTAAGATGACGAACAAACGCTTTGTTGGACAAGGTGTTCGTGCCACTCGCTGCTTAGAGCTCATACATACCGATGTATGTGGACCTTTTAAAGTCCAAGCACGTGGAGGTTATTCTTACTTCGTTACCTTTACTGACGATTTCTCAAGGTATGAATATATTTATCTTATGAAGAATAAATCTGAGACCTTTGGAAAATTCAAGGAGTTTAGGAATGAGGTCGAGAATGAATTGAACCTAAGGATAGTCACTCTTCGATTAGATCGAGGAGGTGAATACCTTAGTGAAGAATTTATCGACTACTTGAAGGTGAATGGAATTCAATCGCAATGGACCCCTCCTGGAACACCAGAACTAAATGGTGTGTCTGAAAGAAGAAATCGAACCCTGCTAGACATGGTGAGATCAATGATTGGATTCTCGACTCTTCAAAAATATCTATGGGGATATGCGCTACAAACTACAATCTATATTCTGAACCGTGTACCATCTAAATCAGTGGAGAAAACTCCTTATGAGTTATGGAAAGAAAAGAAGCCCTCACTGGGCTATCTTAGACCTTGGGACTCACCTGCGATAGTCAAATTGTTGTTCACTGATAAGTTAGATGCCAAGGGTGTCAAAGTTTATTTCATAGGCTATCCTCGTCAGACGAGAGGCTATGAATTCTATCATGCTGAAGATCACAAGGTGAAAGTATCTAGAAACCTCAAGTTTTTAGAAGCAGAATACCTCGAAGAAGAGAGGTTAGATGATATGATAGAACTTGAAGAAATTAAAGACTTTGACACGCGCGAACATGAGTTCTCTAAATCTTCAGATTTGGACACAAGTTCAGTGGGAGCTTTCGAAGCAGACAATGGTAATGATATGACATTTGCTAGGCATGTCATAGTCAGTGGGAGTCCTGTGATTAGATCAACATTTGAAACCACACCAATAGAACCCGTTGTCAATCAACCTGTGCAACAAGTTGCACAAGAGCAGCCTCCCGCTAGGGAACACGGTCGTAGAATGTGACCAGCTGCATCAGTGCCCACTGATAATGTTCGTGTTACACGAAGCCAGAAAAGAAAAGCACCAGAAACGCCGACAGAAGCACCAGTAGAGATCCGTAGGTCGAAGAGGATCCCAAAAGGACCTCTGAAGCAAAGCCCTATGATAGAAGACACCAGTGAACTTGATGTTGGCTTATCAGATCGGGAAGACCCCGAGACCTACAAAGAGGCAATAAATGATATTGACTCAGACAAATGGCAAGAGGCCATGGAATTGGAAATGGACTCCATGTACCTGAACCAAGTTTGGAGCTTGGTAGACTTGCCCCAAGGGGTTAGACTTATTGGGTGCAAATGGGTCTCTAAACGAAAGACAGATGCCGACAAGGTACAAACGCACAAGGCTAGACTTGTGGCGAAAGGCTACACACAAAGGTATGGCATCGATTACGATGAAACCTTTTCACCGGTAGCAAAGTTGAAGTCCATTCGAATTCTACTTGCTATAGCTGCCTACTATGATTATGATATCTGGCGGATGGATGTAAAGACTGCCTTCCTCAATGGCAACCTTGAGGAAGAGGTCTATATGGTACAGACGGAAGGTTTTATTAGTAAAATCAGGCCAACTGTTGTATGCAAATTACAGAGATCCATCTATGGGCTAAAGCAAGCGTCTAGGAGCTGGAATATCCGCTTTGACGAAGCTTTCAAATTGTTTGACTTCGTCAGAAGCGTAGAAGATCCCTGTGTCTACACTAGGCACAGCGACAAGGGAGTCGTTTTCATGATCATTTATGTTGATGACATTTTGATCATGGGAAACAATGTCTCTATGCTAGAAGAGACTAAAGTTTGGTTATCAAGTACCTTCTCAATGAAGGACTTGGGTGAAGCGAACTACATCCTAGGGATAAAGTGATAGTGTATATGTCGTAGAGACAATCTTTATTAAGGGAAGACAACCCTTATTAAGGGCATATATGTACTATTACACAGGTCAACGTAATATAATATATATTTGTTTGTTTGACTATTTAGTATCGCTTTCATATTTATATTACACCAGGCATACAGCATGTCATATCTGTATTCCTGTCTGTATTGATATCAAACATGTCCCGTCGGAAAGATGACCGATCACACAGATATTGGGAGCTATGTGAGTTATCATCTATCCCAAACTTTCCCTAGTCGAGGTTCATCTCGGATGTAGAGTCTGAATGAACCAGGTGAGACTAGTATGCGTGGAGGTTATACTTGTTTGAGCAAGTGTGAGCCGATCCCACAACCACGGAACGGATTGTTAGACAATCTAGAAACATTCCCATAACTCCGCATAGTTGTTCGAAGGGTGATTACCGAACAATGGAAGTACCCACCGGAAACTCCCATCGATGTATACTCTACACCGAAGTGTCTATGGGAACCGGAAAGTTGTCGAAGTGATGCCAGTCGTCCTTTGGACTTACAGGACTTTATCATCACATTTGTTGCCCCATATCCTTGGTGGACCCGTCGATGTCAGCTCTGAATAAGCAGTTGACCCAAGGCACGATCCAGGATTATGGCTACATACAAATGGGGGTGATAAGTGATTATGTGAAGGATTCATCTCTCACGTGTAGCACAGGAGAGCACTGCTCATAGTCGTTCATAGTTGTGATTGGTTAAACCGCTGGCCAGCGTATCAATATTATTATGATAGTCATAATAGATATTGAATTCTCCAAGCAACTCACTGAAGAAGCCCGTTGATGTATTATTGGGATAGACACTTCATCGATCCTAGATGCATTGGAGTTAGTCAGATGAAGGGACGTTACCATCGCCGCGTTGAGCGCAACAAACTTCACAACGAAGGGGTTTGCTTTGAGAAACCTCTCAAACTTCCTCATGTATTAATATTGCAAATGGAACCGTCTAGGAATTTCATGTTGCCTAGTGTAGCACTTGCTTAATACAATGAGGCCCTATGGGTCATACTATGTGGTGATTCAGCTTATCCGAATATCCTTGAAGATGGAATCGCAATTAATTTAGAATTAATTGTGATCGATGAATTATAATTGATTTGGAATTAATTATAATTATTTGTGGCTCAATTAATAATTTTGGAATTATTAATTGAACTGGTTAATTGTGTTTTATGTAAATACAATTAAATATTATATTTTAGAAATATAATAGAGATTTGATTTGAAAGGATATGTTAATTTAGAATTAATATATGCACATGGGCAAAATCTACTTGGAATTTGAATTGCTTTAGAATTATAAGTGGATCCCAAAATCGGGACCCATCTAACCCCTTCATCAGCCGCGCGACCAGCAATAGTATGGGGAGGAGTTCGACTTCCCATATTAGAACTCAAGGGATAAGTTATATTTTCCTGATTGAGTTTTAATTTGATTGGGAATGAATCTAGACTTAAGTTGGTTTCCTTGTGCAATAAGAATTAGATTCTTATTCCTTTATGAAGTCTAATTGATTCTTCTTTAGGCTTCTATTGACTACTATATATAGTAGACTATTAGAGAGCTTTTTATATGATTGATTGAAGATTATTCTGAATCATTCTTCCTACTAGTTTTCTTAGAGAAAATAAAAAGCTCTCCCCACCTCTCTACAGCCGCGCGCGCCACTCCCACCGGAGGAAAATTGCCGCCCCATCTTCTTGGCCACATAAAGAATATCCTAGCATTCTTTCCAATAAGTTGTTCATCCGTGGATACCAAGGTTGAGGTTCAAAGAGCTGGAAACTAACTTTTATTGTCTTGCAGATAATCAGAGTATTGCAGATATCTTCGACTTCGACGAAATAGAAGATTCACCGGATCATTACGAAGATTTCATCGATTGACATATCGATTCAATACCTATTTTTGCTTTTGGAGTATTGTAAGTCTTCTGATTAATGTGTTTATTATATGTGTTATATGCATGATCAATTAACCTGCATGTTAAGAAAATTTTTGAAATTCTGCTGCGTACCCTAGGGGTGACTCTGACCATATTTTCTTACAGTGGTATCAGAGCCAGGTTAATTGATTATGTATATACGTATATATGTTATGTGATTATGTAGTTTATGAGGATGCAATTGATTTTATGATTAATTCGATTTTCGAAAGTTTTGTTTTTTATAAATTTAGTATTATATATATATATATATATATATATATATATATATATATATATATATATATATATATATATATATATATATATATATATATATATATATATATATATATCCCGCCTGCGTGCCGCAGGAGCCCGCGCTGGGACGGAATTCGATCCCGTCCGCGTACATTATATATATATATATTTATTTAATTTTTTCCGGGTTGGACCCAAAATCGAATTTTTGGAAATTTTGAGGATTGAATTTATATTTGGAATGTAAATATGAATTAATTGTAATTATTCTTAACTAGAGGGGTTAAATTTAATTAGTATTAAGTTGAGGGGCTTATTTGTGATTTATCAATTTATTGTGTATTACAAATAAGTGTTTCTACTTTTGAATTTTTAATTTAACACCTCCAAGGTTTCGAAAATTGCAATTGAGTCCTTCGGATTTTCGAAAATTGCTACCTGATCAATAGAATTTTCGATTTTTCAATCTAGTCCAAATTTTCAATTTTTCATTGAGATTATAAGTATGGGATTATAATTTTCATAAGGGAAATTTGCATCAAGATCCCTGCTAGTTTCATCAATTACACATTGGCCCCTACTAGTTCAACAACTACGCATTACCGATTGGAGCATTAAACAGCTCCGATCGGAGCTTTTGAACGCTACAAATCGGAGCTTTTATAGCTCCAAATCGAAGCTTTCAAAAGCTCCAATCGGAGCTGCACAATGGGAAGCTCCGATTGGAGCTTTAAACAGCTCCAATCGGAGCTGTTAAAAGCTCCAAATAACAGCTCCGATTGTAGCTGTAAAAGCTCCAACCGGAGCTGTACTTTTCGGCAGCTCCGGAAAAAATTCCGGTGCCGGAGCTGGAGAAGAAGAGGGACTTAAAAAAAAGAATAAGAAAATAATACAAGTAAAAAGAAAATAAAATTAAAACATGAAAGGAAAAGGAAAAATAAAATAAAATAAGTTAAGGGAGTGTTTGGCTAGCCACATTTTCAGAAAATTTTGGACTTGGTCAACTCGATTGGGGTAAAACGTAATAGTTGAACTAGTAGGGGGAAAATGAAATGAGGTGCACTAATAGGGGTTCATTCTGAAAATTTCCCTAAATTTGGCATCTACATAGGCTACTACTTGTTTGTTTGCTCGATATGCTATTGTTTGACAATGCATATTTAAATACCACGTATTTTACTTTCCGTTCGACCGCTATGCATGTGATGAATGTGTATTTTACACTTTCATTCGAGTCTTTTTCACCTATTTTAGCTATCCTCTATGTTAATTTAGCTATATTTTAGTACATTTTATTAGAATAGTGTCACGTTTCCCTTTAGATTTTATTTTACAGGTTTTGGTTGAAATTCGAGGATTTTCGGGAAATTATATTGAAGTTGACAAGGAATTGGTGTTCCAGAAGCCTATTTGGAGTATCTGAAGGTTTCCGGATAGGATTTGGAGTCTAGGGGTCGAATCTGGAGGTTAGAAGGCCACTAGAAGTCAGAAACCGAGTCCGAAAAGGTGAAGAAATCCAAAACCGCGTCGAAAAACGCGGAATTCCGCGAAAAATCCGGGTGGCGAACCGCCGCACCATGGGGCGAACCGCCCTGTAGTTTTTCGGGGCCTATATATAGTGCTCAGTTTTTCTCCGAAAATCATATCTTTCCAGACCTACTTTCTCACCTCTCTCTATAGTTTTAGGTAGGAACTTCCCGGGGCCTGTCCTGGGAGTTCTGTAGCTTAGGGGATACTTTTTCATAGCGGATTGGAGCTCGTAGGACCGCAATCATCCGGAGATTGACAACCTTCGGTAACTTTGTATCTTACATTTTTATTCTACTTATTTTATTATATTCTTTCAACATGTTTTCTTCTATGATTTCTGTTGATTGCATGCCTATTATGAGTAGATAAACTTATCGTTGGTGGTAGTATGTGAATTCTTAGCGAAGCGAAGATAATCATGCTAATGGCTATATCGCGCATTATACTCCGTGTCATTGCTTTATTTCATTGATCAGTTGTAACCAAAATTCTCGTATGTTGTATTGATTATTATGCACAATTGGACACTTGTCGACCATCAGACCAATTATCTTCGTAGTGTTGAGTAATTACGGATTACATTAGGACAATCATCAGACCAATTATCTTCGTAGTGTTGAGTAATTACGAAACACATTAGGACAATAGTGATTGACTTGTCAGACCAATTATCTTCGTAGTGCTTAATATTTGCAACAGGACACTAGATTGATTCAAAGATATCTATGCAAGACCGAGGAATTTATGCATGATTATCGACCCGTTATGTTAAGAAGGACCATACTATCCAAGAGGATGTTAGGATTGACACAGTCCACCTACATCGACAAAATACTGAAGCGTTATAAGATGGACGACTCAAAGAGAGGCTTTCTCCCAGCTAGGCATGGGATTGTCTTATCAGTTAAGGATGGTCCTAAAACTGATGAAGAAATAAATGCAATGATTCGTGTGCCCTATGCTTCGGCAGTAGGGTCTATAATGTGTGCAATGAATTGCACAAGGCCCGATGTGGCATATGCTATTAGTGTCACTTGTCGACACCAATAGAATCCAGGAGTACCTCACTGGACTGCTGTAAAGAACATTCTTAAGTGCCTTCGACGGACTAAGGAAATGTTCTTGGTGTTTGGTGGAGAACCAGAATTAAAGATGTCTGGTTCTATCAACGCTGGATTTGAATCAGATCCTGATGACTTTGAGTCACAGACATGATACGTATTCAAATTGAACGGAGGAGCTATCTGTTGGAAGAGTTCTAAGCAAGCCACGATTGCTGACTCATCCACAGAAGCCGAGTACATTGCTGGATCAGAAGCTTCGAAGCTGTCTGGATTTCAGAGTTCTTGAAGGAATTGAGGGTTGTTCCTGCTCCTAGTCCAATAACGATTTATTGGGACAATACGGGCGCCGTCGCTCAAGCTAGGGAGCCTAGATCTACGAACAAGAACAGACATGTACTTAGAAAGTATCACGTTATACGTGAGATTATTGATAGAGGAGAAGTTAGTATAGAACGTGTCTCTACCACGGACAACGTGGCAGATCCTTTCACCAAGGTCTTATCAGTGGAAGTCCACTTAGACATTATGCTAATCTGGGTATTAGGCATAAAGGTGACTGGCTCTAGTCCAAGTGGGAGATTGATAGTGTATATGTCCTAGAGACAGTCCTTATTAAGTGCATGGAACCCCACTACAAGAAATACTGGTTTTAGCAACCACCTTTAGCAACCGATCGATCGGTTGCTAAAATTAGCGACCGATCGCTCTTTTAGCGACCGATAAATGGGCCCTAGCGACGGATAAAAGAAAACGCCTTAGAGCGTACTGGGCTTAGCGACGGATGAGCCATCGGTCGCTAATTAGCGCCCATCCGTCGCTAAACTTGCGACCGATGATAGCTTCCGTCGCCGTTATTTAATTTATTTATTTTTTAAATTTATCTGGTGAACATGCGTAGCGACCGATGGTTCCATTGGTCGCTATTGTATATTTAAAAAAAAAAGATAAAAAAAAAAGATAAACGTGCGACAGATGAGCGTATCGGTCGCTAATTAGCGACCGATCGCTTTTTTAGCGACGGATACGCCATCCGTCGCTAAAAAACCTATTCATCATCTTCTTCATCGCCGATCGATCGGACAGAACTTCACACCCATTTCTTTCTTCTCTCGCGGCTCAAATCTCTCCTCCCCTATTTTCTTCATTTCTTCACCATTTCAATCAATCTTATAGTCATTTCGAAGCTCTTTCATCAAGGAATAAGTGTAGCTATTCAATTGCGTGATTATTTGCCCATTTCTTCCGCAATCAAAGGTATATATTTCGAACCCTAACTTGTCTAAATTTTAGTATTCTTCATTTTTTTTTCAATTCATTGAATTGTATGGATTCTACTAGTATCTATTATGTTGTGTAGCTCAAATTAGGGGGGATGCACAAGTTTTAGTTGGTGAATTGATAGATTTGGGATGAATTGAGTATTTTATAGTTGAGTTCGATTATGTTTGGTCAATTAGTGTAGTTTTGTTTCAGATATACTAATTACTAATTAGATTTGGAAATTGTATAAGTATAATGGAAATATGAGTAAATTATTGTGTATTGTAAGTAGTTATAATAATGGAAATTGTATAATTATAATGGAAGTATAGATATATATGTAATTATAGTATATTGTAAGTAGTTATTATAATGAAAATTGTATAAAATATAGATAAATATAAGTAATTATTGTTTTAAAAAACGTAAGTATGAAGGAAATAACTCGATCATAGGTAAATTTAAATTAGAAAATATTGGGAGTATATATAATGCAATGTAAAAAACTGATAATTAAAATGAATAATCGATGAAAAGATACGTTAGCCGCCGCAATGTACTAAACTTCTATTGGCCAGGTTTAGCATTCAATTATGAATTCCGATCGTACTTGGATGTACAGTAGGATTGCAGATGGAGTACTTTTGCCTACGTTTGTACAAGAGGTCAATGCATTTGTCGAATTTGCATTGTCAAAACCCGAGTGTTTGAGTACTGGGATGATGAAGTGTCCTTGCAACCATAAGAAATGTAGGAACCGTAAGTACTTACCCTCAACGGTGGTTGTAGACCATTTGAAGCGTAATGGTTTTGTCCCTAAATATGAGGTGTGGAATCATCATGGTGAGGCAGTTCGTTTGTTGGGGGATTATTCCATGTTGTCGGGGAAGCGTAGGAAAAGGCAGGAGAGTAGTGCTACACCAGGTGCCTGTACTCATGATGATGCCACAGGGGACCGGATGGAAGAGATGGTCCATAACGTTGCAGGTCAACAAAATAACATGTCCTTACTTAAGAGCACTAGCAAGTGGACCTGGGAGAAGATACTCCTCCTTCCCATCTTACATTGTAAATGGACTTAGGTTCAACAGTAGTGAGTGTGGATCGACAGATGCTACAGTTAATGGTGGGGTTCGTGTCTTGGGGAAAGACATAGGTGATGATGTCTACGATTACTATGGGAAGCTTAGGCGTATTATTCGCCTTGAATATCCCGGAGTACCTTTGAAAAGAACAATGTTGTTTGATGTTGATTGGTATGATCCCACTGATGTAGGCACCAGAAGGCTTGAGGAGTATGATATGGTGGAGATAAACTATAAGAAGAAGTACAAAGTGTACGAACCATTTATCTTGGCAAGTCAAGCACTTCAAACTGTATTTCTTCAGTTTCCTACCTTGAAAAAGGATAAGGGCGATTGGTTAGCTGCTGTACCTATAAATGCTCGATTCAAAGTTGAGTATGTGGAGAAGGACGAGTCAATTAACAACTCGTACCAAGAAGAAGATGTCGATGGTCAGGCTAGAAAATCTGTACAGGCTACAGTAGAAGTTATTCAGCTGCATGATGATGTTTTCATTGACTTACAACCAGAGTAGATTATAGAGGGTACGCGAATTAGTACTAGGTAGTTAGATTAGACTTAGCTTAGACTTATCTATTAGGCATATAATAAAAAAATGTTCATTACTTTATCTCTTAATGACTTTACATGTTTTATATTCGATTGTGTATGTACTAACACGGATCTTTTTATTGCAGATGCCACGACCCAGGAGGCCACGATACCTGACCCCGCAGTCCTAGAGCGATGATACCGACGGAGAGGACACCGGGCAGGGCTCACAGCAGGGCTCCCCTACTGTTTTTGGGACAACACCTGGGTCGAGCAGGGGCTCGACTCCTCATTCCTCCCTCCACGACCCGTGGGCCCATGTTCCAGACGACGGTTGTCCCTTTCAAAGGCCGGAAGATGGTCTTATGTGGAATGGTCGCCCTGTCCTTTATCCCAATGGAGAGAAGTAAGTATTAGACATTAACTGATTTACGAACTTTTAATATATATATACCGAACTAACCTTGTCACTATTGACTTACCTGTTCTTCACAGGTTGTATGGGGAGCGCACTGCTAAAGTACTCAGTGCGATAATACGGAACAAGATGATCCCACCGCAAGAGGGTGTAAGCCAGTGGCATTGCATCCCGGACCAAATTAAGGGAGAGCTGTTCGAGGAGCTGAGGGTGAGTTAATAATCGTACATTAATTACCTAATTGTTTGTGTTATGAGTGGTATGTTAGCCACTTTGTGTGAGTGGTATGTTAGTCACTGTACTTGGGTGATATGTTAGTCACCATTGTTTTAGTGAAATATAGGACAATGTGAGTGGTATGGTAGCCACTATATTTGAGTGGTATGTTAGCCACTGAACTTGGGTGATATGTTAGTCGCCGATATACCTGAATAGATGTTGTTTTCCCTTGTTATATATTTGATACATGTTAGCTCCCCTTGTGATACTTGAATGTTTTTAAGTATTCACCAACGTATGTGTTTCGATGTTTATTTGTAATAGTGTAGAAAGAATTCTTCCTTCCGAAAGCATTGCTGATGGATCTCTGGTGGAGCTTCAACTCTCACGGTAGTGCCCTTTACAAGTGCATGGTTCATAACCTGAAGAAACTGTGGACAAATAACCGTCCACGTACCGGTGATTGGCCCGGAGATGAAATTTGGGAGGCGTGGAAGGTGTATTGGGCTAACGAGAGAGTCCGAGCGCAGGCTGACCAGAACACTGAGAACAGGAAGAAGCAGCCGAATGATGGGAGCCGTACCCTGGTGACACACCGTTTTGGCTCTGAGTTGATCGCTACAGCACATGTGAGGCAGAAGGTAAGTGTATTAACTTTGTGAATTCATCATTCTTATACTTGTTATTTACTTGCGTTTCGAACTTTCAAACTAAGTATATGATGCTTTCATGTGTCATTCAGTTGAATGATAACCAGAGTCTCCTATTCACCTTGTTCTCGAGATCTCAGAAGGCCAAGGACGGACAGTAGTTGTGTGACGAGGCCACAACAATTGCGGTAAGTTCAACAATACATGTGTTTATTAAATACTGATGATTTCATAACTAATTAACAACATAACTAACACCTTATACTCTTGATTTATAATTTCAGACGACCTACGAGGACAGGATTCGTGATCAGGATCTCACTGTTGAGGAAATGAATGCCATTTTCCTCGAGGTGAATCCTCCAGACGAGAAGGGCCGTCGCTTGGGACTGGGGAGTGCAGCAGTCGTCCCTGAATTGGACTCGAGGCCGACTCATCGTTCCCGTGCCAGTACATCTTCATCATCTTCAGCAGCAGCTTCCGCTCGAGAGTAGACCCTCTTACTTCAATTGCAGGAGAAGGATGAGGAGGTGAAGAGGCTAGCTGCGGAGCAGGCTGCGCAGAAGGCGGAGCAGGCTGCGCAGAAGGCTAAATATGGTACTATGTTTGCTGAGATGTATGCGAAGCTGGGAATGGATCCATGGATCCACCTCCCTCTCCATGATCCCCTATCCTTTTCGACTCTATTTACTTTTTTCTACATGAATACTGTGTACACTATGATATTATTTTGGATTAGTATTGTGTACGTATGATTATTATTATATGTATGGAGGGTTTTGGTACATTTATTATGATTTTTGTGGATTATTTTTTGGTTTATTTGGTCTATAGAATTTCTGTAACATGTTGCTTAATTGAACAGGTTGCATTTGATTTTGGGTCTCATTATTATATCTAAAAAATAAAAAAATAAAAAATAGCAACCGATCGGTTCATCCGTCGCTAGGAGCTTCAGAACTCCAGCGACGGATGAAATTATCCGTCGCTAAAGGTCCCGGAGACCCAGCGACGGATGAGACTTATCCGTCGCTAAAAAATAGCAACCGATGAGACTCATCCGTCGCTGGATCTCAGGTGACTTTTACGACGGATAATTCATCGGTTGCTAAAAGTCAACCTCATTTTCCGTCGCTAATCCGTCGCAAATTCGCGACGGACTACTCATCGGTCGCTAATTCGCTAGCGACTAACAGTTTAGGGACGACGAATTTATCTGTCGCTAAAAACACCGATCGGTCGCTAGCTTGTATTAGCGACCGATCGGTGTCATTTAGCGACGGATGGATCCGTCGCTAAATGCATTCTTCCTTGTAGTGCCCTTATAGAGGGCATATATGTACTATTACACAGGTCAACGTAATATGATATATGTTTGTCGTTTTACTATTGCGTATCGATTTCAAATTTATATTACACCAGGCATGCAACATGTCATATCTCTATTTCTGTCTGTATTGATATTAAACATGTCCCCTCGGATAGATGACCGATCACACAGATAGTGGGAGCTATGTGAGTTATCATCTATCCCAAACTCTCCCTAGTCGAGGTTCATCTCGGATGTAGGGGTCTGAATGAACCAGATGAGACTAGTATGCATGGAGGTTATACTTGTTGGAGCAAGTGTGAGCCGATCCCACGGCCACGGAACGGATTGTTGGACAATTGAGAAACGTTCCCATAACTGCGCATAGTTGTTCGAAGAAGGATTATCGAACAATAGAAGTACCCACCGGATACTCCCATCGATGTATACTCTACACCGAAGTGTCTGTGGGAACCGGTAAGTTGTCGAAGTGATGCCAGTCGTCCTTTGTACTTACAGGACTTTATCATCACATTTATTGCCCCATATCCTTGGTGGACCCGTCGATGTCAGCTCTGAATAAGCAGTTGACCTAAGACACGATCCAGGATTATGGCTACATACAAATGGGGATGATAAGTGTTTCTGTGAAGGATTCATCTCTCGCGTGTAGCACAGGAGAGCACTACTCATAGTCGTTCATAGTTGTGATTGGTAAAACCGCTGGCCAGCGTATCATTATTATTATGATGGTCATAATAGATATTGGATTCACCATGCAACTCACTGAAGACGCCCGTGGATGTATTATTGGGATAGACACTTCATCGATCCTAGATACATTCGAGCAAGTCAGATGAAGGGACGTTACCATCGCCGCGTTGAGCGCAACAGACTTCGCAACGAAAGGGTTTGCTTTGAGAAACTTCTCAAACGTCCTCATGTATTAATATTGCAAATGGAACCGTCTAGGAATTCCATTTTGCCTAGTCTAGGACTTGCTTAATACAATGAGGCCCTATGGGTCACACTATGTGGTGATTCAGCTTATCCGAATATCCTTGAAGATGGAATCGCAATTAATTTGGAATTAATTGTGATTGATGGATTATAATTGATTTGGAATTAATTATAATATTTGGTGGCTCAAATTAATGATTTGGAATTATTAATTGAATTGGCTAATTAATTGTATTTTATGTAAATACAATTAAAGATTATATTTTGGAAATATAATAGAGGTTTGATTTGAAAGGATATGTTAATTTAGAATTAACATATGCACTTGGGCAAAATTTACTTGGAGTTTGAATTGCCATAGAACTATAAGTGGGTCCCAAAATTGGGATCCACCTATTTCCCGTAGGACTGGGCGCGCGCGCGTTAGCTAGGTAGGGGAAGGAGTTCGACTCCTTCCTCTATTAGAAGTCCAAGGGATAAGTTAGATTTTCCTGATTGAGTTTTAATTTTATTGGGAATGAATCTAGACTTGATATTGGTTTCCTAGTGCGATAAGAATTAGATTCTTATTCCTTTACGAAGTCTAATTGCTTATGCTTTAGGCTTCTATTGACTACTATATATAGTAGACTATTATAGTGTTTTTGATATAGACTTTCACAGTCATTCTACCCAGTTTTCTTAGAGAAAATAAAACTCTCCCCTCCTCTATAAGCCTACGCGCGCGCCACCTCTGCCGGAGGAATCGCCGCCCCGTCTTCTTGGTCACACAAAGAATATCCTAGCATTCTTCCGATAGGCTGTTCATCCGTGGATACCAAGGTTGAGGTTCTAGGAGCTGGAAACTAACTTTTATTGTCTTGCAGATAATCAAAGTATTGCAGATATCTTCAACTTCGACGAAGGAGAAGATACACCGGATTATTACGAAGACTTGGAAGCTGCTTTCGGAGTAAGGTTAGTCTTCTAATTGACGTGTTTAAATATATACGGCATATACATAATCAATTAACATGCATGTTAAGAAATTTTTTGAAATTCCACTGCGTACCCTAGGGGTAACTCTGATCGTATTTTCTTACAGGTCTTCCTAACCGGTACCAGTTCTCCCTTCTCAGTTTCTTCCACCGTGACTCCTGATTTCTTAGGAACTACATGTACCGGGCTCACCCATCGACTATCAGGAATGGGGTAAATCATATCAGCATCTAGCAACTTGATCACTTCTTTCTTTACCACCTCTTGCATGGCTGGATTTATCCCTCGCTGAGGTTGTCTTACGGGTTTGGCATCTTGCTCTAGACTGATGTTGTGCACGCACCGTGTAGGGCTAATTCCTTTGATATCACTGATCCCCCATCCTATAGCTGCAGTATTTTCCTTCAATACTTCAATCAACTTACTTTCTTCATTGTCGGAGAGATGTGAGGAGACAATTACATGCTTCTTCTGATTTTCTCCTAAGTACACATACTTGAGGTGTGCAGGAAGCGGTTTCAATTCTAAGCTAGGTTCTTCAGGAAACCCACTTTCTTCCTCTTCTTCATCCAAAAGTTCAAGTACCTCCTCTCCTGCGGGAATTTCTGGGGTGCTATCCATTATTTCAACTAGTTCCCTTGCCTCTTCGATCATGTAGCACGTATCGGTTTGCATTGTCAATGCCTCCTCAAGTGGTTCACGATTACCATGGGAATGATGAAATTCGGGAATCACGGACTCATAGCAATCGACAAATTTTAACTCCTCCGCGACTTCCTTATCTCCGATGCTACATCCTACCAACTCAATCTTCTCGCCCATTACCTCCATGGTTATTTTCTTGCCCTTAAGTTCAAGGCATGTGTTGGTAGTTGCCATGAATGGTCTCCCTAGTAGTACTACGTGCTCACGGATATGGCTCTTTCCCTCGTCTGCGGACTTCATTACTACAAAATCAGCTGGGATTATCAATTTGTCCACCTTCACAAGGATGTCTTCTATTATCCCGACCGGCTTCTTCACAATTTGATCTGCCATTTGGACGACCATATCAGTTGGTGTCAATTCTCCGAGTTCCAGGGCCTTATACACCGAATAGGGCATTAAGTTAATGCTAGCTCCTAAATGATGAATGTGTTTTTTACACTTTCATTTAAGTCTTTTTCACCTATTTTAGCTATCATCTATGATAATTTAGCTATATTTTAGTGCATTATATTAGAATAGTGTCACGTTTCCGTTTAGTTTTTATTTTACAGGTTTTGGTTGAAAAACGAGGATTTCCGGGCAATTATATTGAAGTTGACAAGGAATTGGTGTTCCAGAAGCCTATCTGGAGTATCTGAAGGTTTCCGGATAGGATTTGGAGTCTAGGGGTCGAATCTGGAGGTTAGAAGGCCACTAGAAGTCAGAAACCGAGTCCGAAAAGGGGAAGAAATCCAAAAACACGTCGAAAACGCGGAATTCCGCGAATTTTACTCCCGGGCGAATCGCCCGGGACGTGGGGCGAATCGCCCCACACCAGGCGAATCGCCCCACACCAGGCGAATCGCCCGGTGTGTGGGGCCCTTCGCCCCAAACAAATTCAAAGCCTATATATAGTTGCTCAGTTTCTCTCCAAAATTCATACTTTTCCAGACCTATTCTCTCACCTTTCTCTGTAGGTTTAGGTAGGAACTTCCCAGAGCCTGTTCTGGGGGTTCGTAGCTTAGGAGATACTTTTTCATAGCAGTTTGGAGCTTGTAAGATCGCGATTCTTCGGAGACTGACAACCTTCGGTAACATTGTATCTTACAGTTTATTCTACTTATTTTTATATATCTTTCAACATATTTTCTTCTATGATTTCTGTTGATTGCATGACAACTATGAGTAGCTAAACTTATCGTTGGTGGTAGTATGTGAATTCTTAGCGAAGGGTTGATAGTCATGCTAATGGCTATATCGCGCATTATACTCCATGTTATTGCTTTATTTCGTTGATCAGGCGCAACCTATATCTTCGTATGTTGATTAATTATTATGCAAAATTGGACCCTTGTCGACCTATGCATATCTATATCTTCGTAGTGTTGAACAATTACGGAACACAATTGGACAATAGTGTTTGACTTGTCAGTATCTATATCTTCGTAGTGTGTGATAATTACAACAGGACAATTGATTGATCAAAGATCTCCATGCAAGACCGAGGAATTTACGCATGATTATTAACCCGTTATGCTTTGAAGGACCATACTATCACCAATCTCCATTATCTGTTAGAAAAACCTTTGCTATTCCGTCTGTTGTTTTTATATTCTAAATTAGATTTGATAAAGCTAGTTATAGTCCTTACAGAACGACACTCGAGGTCATTCTACTGCTACACTACGGTTTTCGTTGTAGTCGTGAATTGCCTTTGGCTAAATAAAAATTTTATTTGATTAATTGAGTCTGACGAAATCCGTTGCATCAAATTGGCGCCGCTGCCGGGGACTATACTCCTTTTTTCTGTTTAATTTGTTTATATTTTCAGCATTCAATACCTAATTCTATTAGTTTTAGTTTTCCTTTTTAATCTCTATCTGATACTGCTTTCCTAGTCTGTTACAGATAGTGTATGCCACATACACGATCTAGGGGAACACCGCTTGCTGATTCAATTGCTGAGATCGACAGAGTCTACCACCAAACAAGGCGACTACTTCAAAGGCGTGAACTAGAGGAAATAGAGGATACCGATTTCTCTGAATCTCTACACAGTCTTTTCAAGGAAATCGACGGAATGGCAGAAGCTAGACCACTGAAAGCATGGGTTCAACCCTCCAAGGATCGTATGAGGGGACTGGCGATTGTTCTTTTGTCTGCAACTCGAGATCTGGAAATCAAGAACCACGCATTCCAACAACTTCCGAGGTTCTATGGCTTATCAAGGGAAGATGTGATGGGGTACTTGCACGATATCGATGATTTCGTCAACCAACTCCCACGACCCGGAGCTGAAATAACAACGGATGAGTTGAGGATGAAGGTTTTTGCTATGGGGCTTGGCGACAGAGCCAAGTCATGGTTGAGTTCTCTACCAGCAGGCTCGTTGTACACTTGGGAGAAGGTTTTTTCAGCTTTCATGGAAAAATACTTCCCTCACACCTTGACTACCGCGCTGAAGGCGCAAATCACTAGATTCAAACAAGACTATGATGAGACCATCTACACCGCGTTTGAGAGATTCCAAGATCTCACGAACAAGTGCCCTCACCATGGTTTTGAACTTTCTGACCTAGTCCAACACTTCTACAATGGACTAACCTTCGAGAACCATCAAGTGGTGGATTTCCAATGCCGAGAATTGCGAAAATAACTTCAAAACTTCATAACTTCTTCATTTCTTCACCAAATTTAGTGTTCTTTAGCTTAAATCGAAGTCTATTACATGATCTATCTTTTTATCCGAACAGATTTCACCCTTATGCATTAGGTTTTCAGATCTGAGGTATCTTCTTATGAACCCTAATTTTCAAATTTGGGGGTTTTCTAATTTGAGCTTCAATTATGCTTATTTGATGCATGGGTAGGTTGTTTGTGTGATTATAAGCGTTATTTACTATCAATTGCATGCTTAATTATGCTTGGATTGTTGATTTGGGAATATTGCTACTAGATGATATATCTTGATTATGCAATGTGTCTTTATCTTTGATTTCTTGCATATGATTGTGTTTATTGGTGTAATGATGATGGATTTGATGATAGAATGCTTAATTGTTGAGTATGAGGATTTATGATGCTAGAATTTTTCGCTGCTATGGTATGAATTGAGCCTTGTTATCTAGGTTATTGGTTGTCTAGCAAGAGCATAATGTGATGTATTTCATGTAGTAGTTACATTGGTATGTTGCATGTTGAAGAAACTAGGATAGACATATAAGGTTTGGGGAGCTCGATTGTTGATTTTATCACTTGTGTGTTTCGTTCTTACACTAGCATATGCATTAGTCAGTTTTGTGTCATACGAGGTACTAACTGTTGTTTGTAGGAACCATGCCAAGGGAGAGGAGCATTCCCGCATGATTACTATGAAGTATTGGAGGGGGATCGATTACAACCATGTCAAGAAGAGTGACCTCACTAGATGTGCGTTCCGGCCACGGGGTCTTGCAACAACGTCGTGGCTTATCCAAGAGGAGGAGCTAGAGTACACCTGGAGTAAGGACTCCTATGCCTATTCATGCACCACCGAAGGGACATAAACCATTATTACGTCAGCAATCCATCACAAGGACTGCAAAGTTCGAGTGAACTGGAAGGCACCGGGACAATCTTGCCGCGACGGATTCAATCTTGAGTTCGCAGTTGCTAGAAGGTTTCGAAGCGCTAGCTTGGTTCCAAAACATAATGACATGGGTGACCGGCCCCTCTTAGGGGTGCCCCTTGCCTGCCTCTAAAGGGAGCATCGTATAGACATCGGGAGCATCAACTGTAGAGAATGTGGTCGACATAGGAAAAAATGGAAGACAACCTCTGAATACCCTAGCAGCTCGCTGTAATCTCCACGAGGTGTAAAACATTGGAGAGGGAGGCTCTGATACCACTGCCCTTTCCCCTTCAACAGTTCACAACCTATTGGAGAGATACCGGGTGGAAGATTCCATAACAGAGGCGGCCAATCTTGAAGATTCTCTTCGACACTGCAACTCTACTAGTGAGGATGTGCGTGACAGTAGTGACAATGAAGACAATAGGGACAATGATGATACAGATGGAGGAGTTGTTCCTATCAGGCCTATAAATGGAACTACCGCGCATACCAGAAGACCTGATGACACCCTATAAGGCTCCCAGAGCAGCCCCAATAACTCACAAGCAGCATACTCAGCCGACTGAGGCCAAACCATGTAACATCTAGTATCACATCTTATTTCCTCATTTTCTTACTGCTAGGGACTAGCGTTAATTTCATGAGGGGGGATGAGATTTAAGTGATCTAATGTTGTTAGTTTGGAGCTTGGTATTGGTAGGATGAGTATAGTACCTTGCATGTTTTATCCGTCTGCATTTGCATTTGCACGTTTACTGCTTTCTTAGATTTTTTAGGTTGCATTCACTACATTCATCCTATGATAGTCTTGCATGTTTTATATGGAGTTTATTGCCGAATTTTTTGAACTTTTTTATTGGGTAGATCAACCAACTATGCCAATAATCGTATGCTTCATCTCTATGAATTTGTTTGAGGTTTTTCTCGCTTGACTTGTCACATTTATGTATTGCACTTAGTTAAGCTTGGTAGTCTCGACATCACTTAGTGGTGTTTTCTCTACTGCGGTTCACGAAGGCCTTTATAATAGGATGATGCATGCTAGGGTCTTATGGTTGTTTTCCCGAGTAATTATGTACCTAAGAGGCAACAAGTCTTCACCATGCTTTGAGATTGCTAAATGCCTAGGAAGGAGGTAGTGTGAGGTTGTGTGATCCTTTGTTTATAACCTATTCTTCCGAATAGGTTTGGGGAGGGGGTTACACCATCATTAGACTTGTTTTTCGTTTTTCATTTCCGTATTGTGAGTTTATTTTTCCTTTTCCGTAAATTTTGTACTCCAACCTATTCTTTCGAATAGGTTTGGGGAATTCGTGTGAGTCATTTGTTCTCTTTTTGTTATGCTATTGTTGGCTAAAAAATCGAAAAAAAAGAAAGAAAAATTCCAGGAAAAAAGAAAAGAAAAAGAAAAGAAACTGGAAAGAAATAAAAAAGAAAAGAAAGAAAAGACCCCAAAAAAGCAAAGAAGGGTCCAAAAAAGAAAGCCAAATAGTAGTTTAGCAAAGTGTTGTGTCTCATTTTCCAATTCTTGTAATGTTCGTAATCGTGTTGTAATTTTCTATTTTTTGTCTTTTATTTTTGAGTGTCATCTGTTCTAGACCACCCTCGTCCTGCCATTCAGGAAGTGGTGAATAGCTTAAGACTTTACTTAAGAGATGGGTAGAATAGGGGAGTGTTATCTTTTATAGGGAACCCTCCTTCGTTTGATGAGAGCCAGTACTGGTTCGACCTCTTTGAGGGAAAGTCTTAACATGGTGGAACAGCAGTAAGTCCTCAGTTTCATAGGCACGGGACAACCATTCGTATCTTAGCATGCTTCATTACGTCGTCACTGACTAGGTCCAGGTAGAAAATGTTACGAGAGACTATCTTGTCTTGACATAAGTGCTTATGTGGATGTGTATAAGTCAATCGAGGTATTCTTCAACCTATATTCATGCTTTGATTTATATGGTTTTTGTTCATATGTTCTTTGATAGATTCAGTATATTAGTTCATTTTATTTTGCATGAGACTCCATTTTGTGTCTTGCATTGTTTTTTTGCATTAGAGTCTAGCTTAGTTGTTTGAGGACAAGCAAAGGTTCGGTTTGGGGAGTTTGATGAATGTGTTTTTTACACTTTCATTTAAGTCTTTTTCACCTATTTTAGCTATCCTTTATGATAATTTAGCTATATTTTAGTGCATTTTATTAAAATAGTGTCACATTTCCCTTTAGTTTTTATTTTACAGGTTTTGGTTGAAAAACGAGGATTTCCGGGCAATTATATTGAAGTTGACAAGGAATTGGTGTTCCAGAAGCCTATTTGGAGTATCTGAAGGTTTCCGGATAGGATTTGGAGTCTAGGGGTCGAATCTAGAGGTTAGAAGGCCACTAGAAGTCAGAAACCGAGTCCGAAAAGGGGAAGAAATCCAAAAACGCGTCGAAAACGCGGAATTCCGCGAATTTTACTCCCGGGCGAATCGCCCGGTGTGTGGGGCCCTTCGCCCCACACAAATTCGAAGCCTATATATAGTTGCTCAGTTTTTCTCTGAAATTCATACTTTTCCAGACCTATTCTCTCACCTTTCTCTGTAGGTTTAGGTAGGAACTTCCCAGAGCCTGTTCTGGGGGTTCGTAGCTTAGGAGATACTTTTTCATAGCAGTTTGGAGCTTGTAAGATCGCGATTGTTCGGAGGCTGACAACCTTCGGTAACATTGTATCTTACAGTTTATTCTACTTATTTTTATATATCTTTCAACATGCTTTCTTCTATGATTTCTGTTGATTGCATGACAACTATGAGTAGCTAAACTTATCGTTGGTGGTAGTATGTGAATTCTTAGCGAAGGGTTGATAATCATGCTAATGGCTATATCGCGCATTATACTCCGTGTTATTGCTTTATTTCGTTGATCAGGCGCAACCTATATCTTCGTATGTTGATTAATTATTATGCAAAATTGGACCCTTGTCGACCTATGCATATCTATATCTTCGTAGTGTTGAATAATTACGGAACACAATTGGACAATAGTGTTTGACTTGTCAGTATCT
Source organism: Plantago ovata (assembly GCA_028274465.1). Classification (NCBI taxonomy): domain Eukaryota; kingdom Viridiplantae; phylum Streptophyta; class Magnoliopsida; order Lamiales; family Plantaginaceae; genus Plantago; species Plantago ovata. The sequence goes on along the minus strand of CM051456.1, from coordinate 83,543,250 downwards.
ATATCTTCGTAGTGTGTGATAATTACAACAGGACAATTGATTGATCAAAGATCTCCATGCAAGACCGAGGAATTTACGCATGATTATTAACCCGTTATGCTTTGAAGGACGATACTATCACCAATCTCCATTATCTGTTAGAAAAACCTTTGCTATTCCGTCTGCTGTTTTTATATTCTAAATTAGATTTGATAAAGCTTGTTATAGTCCTTACAGTACGACACTCGAGGTCATTCTACTACTACACTACGGTTTTCGTTGTAGTCGTGAATTGCCTTTGACTAAATAACAAATTTATTTGATTAATTGAGTCTGACGAACTCCGTTGCATCACTAAGTCAAGCATTGCCTTCGTAGTTCGTCCATTCCCTAAGGCGATGTCGATGATAAAACTTCCAGGATCCTTTTTCTTCACGGGCAACCCGGCAATTGAGTTGACCGTTTCAACCCCATTCACTTCCTTTCCTGAAGTAAACCTTTTGTTCTTGATCTCACGAAAGAATTTCGTATAAGACGGAATGTTTTGGATTAACTCCAAGAGAGGCACCTTGACTTCCACTTTTGACAGGCGTTGGAATAGGGGTGATTCTTGAATATCCTTCTTGGCTGGCTTGATCCGACTTGGGAATGGTACATCTGGCTTCGGAGGCACATATGGATTGGAAGATTTGTGAAGTTCCCCTGGCGTACTAGTTCCTTCCTCGACTTCGTCATCACCTATGTCTATCACAGATGGTCTTGGTTCATCATTCCTTCCTGGAATTTCTTGAGGTTCTTTGGAACTTTCTCCAACTTCTTGTTCTGTGCTTGGTCCTGTATTTTTGGTCCCAGTAGATTCTATCCGTTGAGGACGCACGAAGTTAGGAATTTTGGTCATCTTGCCTCCACGGAGTAGTAGGTTCACCTCTTCGCACTCATTCTCCTTGGTAGTAACAGCTGGAAGTGGCTCGGGATCAGTTTCAGGTGTCACATCGGGAGGACTGGTGTCGTCCGATTCCCTAGAGTTGGGGGGCGATTCGCCCCCTACCTCGGGTGGTTTGCTCACTACTTCCAGGGGGGTGTCCTCGACTGCTTTGCCCCACCTTCCGCACTTCAATAGGCTAAGCTCCTTGATAAGTTGCTCAGTTACTTCGACCGCTTCAAAAGCCTTCTAGATGCGAAGATTGTTTTCTGCTTGCCCTGCGTGTGCTATCTCGAAAACACTCTCAATGGCTTTAATCCCTGCGTAAAATGCAAGTTCCTCCTCCTCACTGATGTCTTCGTCCTCAGAATATCCTTCGCATAACTTGTCAGCTTCGCCTTGATTTGAATATATGTTGGTGACTTCATTCGACATTATCTTCTCAGATTGTGCGGATCCATTGGCGTACTTTTGAAAGACCTTCTCTGCCTCTTTAACTGTACATTCTTCTAAACCTCCACACATCCCATCCACTTGAAGCCTAACTTCATCACGTAGTCCACCAACAAAAAACCAAATCAGCTCCCCGTCGTCGAAACGGTGGTGGGGGCACTCACGTTTATACAACTCAAAACGTTCATAGGTGTCACAGAACCGCTCGTATTCTCCTTGCTTGAAGTGTTCGATCCGATTCCGCAGTGCAATCGTCTCATGGTAAGGCATGAAACGTGCCAAGAACTCCTCTACTACTTGGCTCCAGGTCTTCAGTGATCCTGGTGCTAACCTTGATATCCAAATCCTCGGTTCATATCCTAGAGCAAAAGAAAATAATTTCCTGCATAATTGGTCTTCAGTGAACCCCTTTGCTGGAACTTTTGCTATTTCTTCCTCATAGGACCTGATGAAGCTTAACGGATTCATCCCCACTCCATCTTCGAACCTCGGAATCCTTCTCACTATAGAACTTGTTACCTCATATCCTGATAACTCTTCTTCCAAGTATGTAGCTAACCTTCTCTTGACTTGCGAGAACGTAGGTGTCAAGCGAGCTTTTAAGGTCGTCATACCTGGAAATCTGGAACAGGAGTAACTCAAAACTGAAAATTAGCCTCGTTAGAAATTTCGAAAATCGAGAAAATTTCTAGAAATCGAATACTACTAAGACTAGGAAAAGAGTATTAGAAAGAGATTAAAAAGGAAAACTAAAACTACTAGAATTAGGAATTGAATGCCGTAAATATAAACAAATTAAACAGAAAAAAGGAGTATAGTCCCCGGCAACGGCGCCAATTTGACGATGCAGGAATTGTCAGTTCTGATCAATCAAATAAATTTGTTATTTAGCCAAAGGCAATTCACAACTACAACGAAAACCGTAGTGTAGCAGTAGAATGACCTCGAGTGTCGATCTCTAGGGACTATAACTAGCTTTATCTAATTTAACTAAAGAATATAAAAACAACAGATGGTTTAGCAAAGGTTTTTCTAACAGATAATGGAGATTGGTGATAGTATGGTTCTTCAAAGCATAACGGGTTAATAATCATGCGTAAATTCCTCGGTCTTGCATGGAGATCTTTGATCAATGAATTGTCCTATTGTAATTATCAAACACTACGAAGATATAAATCTAGATAGGTCGAAGACCAATGAATTGCCCAATTGTGAGCAATAATTAATCAACAATACGAAGATATAGATTTAGATCGATCAAAGAAATAAAGCAATGACACGGAGTATAATGCGCGATATAGCCATTAGCATAATTATCAACCCTTCGCTAAGAATTCACATACTACCACCAACGAGAAGTTTAGCTACTCATAGTTGTCATGCAATCAACATAAATCATAGAAGAAAACATGTTGAAAGATATATAAAAAAATAAGTAGAAAAACTGTAAGATACAATGTTACCGAAGGTTGTCAGTCTCCGAAGAATCGTGATCTTACAAGCTCCAAACTGCTATGAAAAAGTATCTCCTAAGCTACGAACCCCCAGAACAGGCTCTGGGAAGTTCCTACCTAAAACTACAGAGAAAGGTGAGAAAGAAGGTCTGGAAAAGTATGAAAATCGGAGAAAAACTGAACAACTATATATAGGCTTCGAAATAGTGTGGGGCGAAGGGCCCCACACACCGGGCGAGTCGTCCGGGAGTATTTTTCGGGAATTTACGCGTTTTCGATGCGTTTTTGGATTTCTTCCCCTTTTCGGACTCGATTTCTGACTTCTAGTGGCCTTCTAACCTCCAGATTCGACCCCTAGACTTCAAATCCTATCCGGAAACCTTCAGATACTCCAATTAGGCTTCTGGAACACCAATTCCTTGTCAACTTTAATATAATTGCCCGGAAATCCTTGCTTTTCAACCAAAACCTGTAAAATAAAAACTAAAGGGAAACGTGACACTATTCTAATAAAATGCACTAAAATATAGCTATATTAACATAGAGGATAGCTAAAATAGGTGAAAAAGACTCAAATGAAAGTGTAAAATACACATTCATCAAGGAGCAGGTTGAGATTCATGCTGAGGTTGTGGTTGTTCAGCTTGCTGATTGTCTTGTGGTTCAGTTTCAGCAACTGTCATTTTTAGTCCACCAGCATCAGGACTTGGACCTTGATTGTCATCATCGTCATCCTTTTTCTACTTTGAATCTTTCCCTTCATCATCACTGGGATCAGTAGGGATGTTTTCATCTTCTTCCTCTTCATCATCATCAGTCAAAATGACTAGCTCAAGGTGCTTGTATAGAGCAACACTCGATACTTCCTCTTCCTCATTGATTTTGTAGGGATCAGCCACCACGGGTACAAATAAACCCTTGAGCATCACAGCTTGTTCAGCTGGAGAGGCACTCTTGAATTTTGCCTTCATATTCTCTCTGATTTGAGAAATCAGATTCGAGCTCATTAGCTGAGAATATGACATGTCTTCAGGAAGTATGGAGTGGACAAACGTCTCGAGCTTCAGCAGAGAAGATCTCTTTTTCTCATTTGATAGATGAAGATGGAGATCAGAAAAGTCCATCCTTCTGTACCTTTGCCAGTTGCTGACAGACTTAGCAACTCTTGACAAGGTTGTTCTCTTGAAGTTCAAGTAAAGTTCTTCAGAACTCACTTGAGAATCTTCATTGATGTGCACCACTTCAGTGGTCTCCTTTAGAGCCTGAAAAAGAACAATATTTAGATCAGGAGAGGTTTGGATAATTTCTTTAGAGTTCAAAGCTGAAACATGAATTACCTGCTGAGGTTCAACAAGCTCATGTTGTACAATTTCCATTCCTTGAGGAGCTTGAGTAGCATCTTCCATTTGTTCATCCTGAAATAAATATGAGTTAGACACAAGTACTAAGCTGTCAAACTTAGTTTTAATACCAAAAACTGTAACTACCTGCTGAGCAGGAAGTGTTGATTCTGGTGCAGAGGCTTCAGCAACCATCTGACTTGCATCTTGAGAAGTCTGTAGAGATATCATAATATTAGCAAAAGAATAAGTTTCAGAAAGTGAAGTTTTACTGATGGTTGAATTATCTACCTGCTGAAGAAGGACAGGTTGTGGCTCAGTCCTTTCAGCATTAACAGTTTCTTCAGTTTCTGGGACTGTTTCTTCAGCAGACTTCTTGGCTTGCTTTGTTTGAGAAAGTTGCGCGGTTTCAGCAATCTCCCTTGTCTCTGAAATGACAAGTTGAGCAGAAGCATCTTGACCTTTAAGCTCACTGCTTGTCATAAAGACCTCAATGGATTTGTTGGATGATTCTTTAATATCCAATTCCATTTGTTGGCTTATAGCTTCCAGTACAAGCTGGACTTTGTCAATTGATGTCTTTGGTGAACTTGGGCCAGTATTCTCAGCATCACGAGTTGCGTCGTTGAATAGTGCTTCTTGAGTTTCTTCAGCAACTTCTGGAACTTGAACCATTGCTGTCTCAGCAACTGGTTCTTCAGCAATTGTGGTTTCAGCAACTTGATGAGTTGCTTGTTCAGCAACCATCTTTTCAGCAGCATCAGCAAGTGCCGCAGTTCTCAGATCAGCAGCAATATCACTTGCTGGTTCCAGAGTTTGATCATCTAGATTATCTACAATGTAGATATCTGGGACTTGGGCAGGAATTTCATTTCCACTGCCTTGTTGTCTGTTCTCAGTAGAAGGATCAACATTGAGACGATCATTGAAGGCTTCCGCAAACACTTCAATGTTGCTGACATAGGCTTCAGTAACTACCTTGTCAACATCTACTGGAACTTTCGTTTCAGCAATTGTCTGGGAATTGTCTGAGAGGTCATGGACAATAGGTACTGACTTGCGAGCCAGTGTTTTCTTCCTTGTGTTACTTGTCCTTTTCCTCTTGGGGACAGGGTTTGCTGATGACGCTGCAGTCTGAGTGTCATCATCAGCTTTCCTCTTTTTCTTCTTTGATTTTTCGAGTTTCCCAGCAGAGGCGTCAGTAGTTGCATTTTCAGCAACGGGAGTAGTGGTGTCAGCATGATCACCATCTAGAGCAGTTTCATCTTTGTCACCACCATCTACAACAGTTTCATCTCTAAGTTGTTGAGTGGTGACATTTGCAGCTGTTGTATACCTTTCTTGCTAACTTGTGCTGACAACATCTGCAGTTGTTGTCTTCTTAGATTTTTCAAGTTTCTTGCTAGCAATCTTAGGTACATTCTGCTTGTAGAAGGATCTTCCCACATTGCATACAGATTTCTTGATTGGCAATGGGTTTCTCAGCTGAATCCTCAAATGTTCAAGGATATAGCATATCTTTATTCCATACATAACTGGAAAGGAAGGTGAGACCTTGTTGTCTTCCACCTTAACCTTGAACTTAGTGACACAATCAACAAGCCTGTTGAAAATGTACTTAGCCCAGTTAAGTTCCGTTTTATTTTCATAGATATGCATTAGCAACGGCCACCTTCTCAGGCCTACTTGGTCTATTCCTCCAACTTGGGAGTCCAAAACTTTAATCAGTAGCAGAGCTACTAGACCAAGTGAATGGCAGAGATGCTTCCTTTTAACGTGCTTTGTCCAAGTCACGGGAGCAATCTCTACTTTCTTCATTTTCTCATTTCTGACGTCACTGTAGAAGGCTTCAATTTCTTCATCAGTGGCAGTGACGTCATCTTCAGTTCCAGTGGTTGGAATCTGAAAGATTTCCGCTAAATCAGTCCATTTAGGACGATTTGCGTGTTCTGAACTGTAGTAAAGATCACTTTTTCATTGACTCCTTTACTATCAGTTAGGGACTGGATTTCTGGATTATTGTAGAACTCCATTGTGTCCAACATACTCACCTACTTAGTGTGAGCAGTTATAAAATGCATGAGGCCTTGCTGCTTGATAAATTCAAGCGCCTCTTCATTGTCACCGTCAAGTTCTTGTTCATAGAAGTATCGAATATACTTCTCTTTTGCAAATCCACCCCCATTGCATCATCATTTCACACTTTGCAGTGTCAAGATATGAAGGGGGCATAGGTTTTTCCGAGATTCTATCGTTTTTCAACACAACTTTCGTTGTGTTTGATACCGGAGTAGTCACCGGAGCAGTGCGTTTCTCAGCACTGTCAACCTTAGTCGACTTGGAGGTCTTGGAGGACTGTCTCTTTGGTGCTATTTCTTTTTATAGAGAAGAGAATGTGTACGAAAAAGATAGTTTGCTTTTTGACGGGAGGTACAGCAGATTCAGGCTAAAAATTGCAGAGAAAGGAAATGTGAGTTAAAGAATTTTGTCATTTCTCTAACTCCTTTATATAGTGTCTCTGATGTGTGAGAAACTCAATCGATTTGAGTTCTTAGCAAGGGTAAAACAGAGAAACAAAGGCGTTAGTGGAGCCTTTGCATTGAATGCGTAGTGGCCCACTAACTAAAACCGTCAGAGCACTCTCTCTCTTTGTTTTGTTAACCGTTAGATCAATAACTCCTTTTAATCAATGGCCACGATTGTATTTCATGTCATGATTATTACGAGTTTATCTGTGCCCGATTAACGTCACAAATTGATTTTACCGAGTTTTATGGGACTAGATTGCTTGCTGAAATAGACAAGAATCTTTTCAGCGAGTTTGCATAAATAGCCTAGATACTTGCTGAAAGTTCCCCTTACTTAGATATCTCATATTTTCTTAAGTTTAAAAGATATTTCTGATTTCCCGTATCAGTAAATTCTTTTGTACTTGAGATATCCTTTGGTAAAATATGAGAAATGAGTTTTGCTCTTTTTCTGAGTTCCCGTCTCAGAATATTCCCTTGATACTTGAATACCTGTTTCAGTATCTTTGATTGTCTGAATGCCCATTTCAGCAATCCTTAAGGTTTTTCTCTTACTGAGTGCCTGTCTCAGCAAGTGATCAAGTTTCCTAACAAATACCCGTTTTGAAGGAATTACTTGTTGAATGCCTGTTTCAGCAATCATGTAGTGACGTATCATTTCTTAGAAGAAATTAGTGGACGGAGCTTTTAAGTAAGAATACTTTGGCTTGCTGAATACCTGTTTCAGCATTCTGCCAAATGTATCCTTTATTGAGGTAGTTCAATCAATCCAAGGTTATACCTTAGCATTGCGAACCTATTATCTGGTAGGGGCTTGGTAAAGATGTCAGCAAGTTGATCATGAGTACCTACTTTCACAACCTCAATATCTCCTTTTTCCACATGATCTCTAATGAAATGATGTCTAATATCAATGTGCTTAGTCCTAGAGTGAAACTTAGGATTTTGCGTGATAGCAATGGCACTTGTATTATCACAAAAGATTGGTGTTTTCTTTGCAGAAATACCATAATCTCTTAATTGTTGCTGAATCCATAGGATTTGAGCTGTGCAACAACCAGCTGCAATGTATTCAGATTTAGTGGATGAATTGGCAACACAGGTTTGCTTCTTGCTGAACCATGATATTAATCTAGTACCCAAAAACTGACAAGTTCCAGAGGTACTTTTTCTATCAAGAGTTGATCCTCCATGATCAGCATCAGAATAACCAACCAATTCTAGTCCATAATCTTTAGGATACCATAATCCAACATTGACTATACCTTTGACATATTTCAGTATCTTGATTGCCTTTTTGTAGTGTGATTCTCTTGGATCAGATTGGAATCTTGCACACACACAAACAGCATACTGAATGTCAGGTCTACTTGTGTTAAATACAACAAGGAACCAATGAGCTTCCTATACTTGTGTTCTTCAACACTTTTATCTTCTTTAGTATAGCCCAATTTGGTACCAACACTCATAGGGATCTTTTCAGGTTTCTCTTCCTCTTTGATCCTAAACTTTATGAGCATTTCTTTCGCATACTTTGCCTGATTTATGAATATTCCATCTTTGAGTTGCTTGACTTGCAATCCTAGGAAATAATTCAATTTTCCCATCATACTCATTTCAAACTTGTTTGTCATGAGTTTGGCAAAATCATCACAAAGTTGCTTGTCCTTACATCCAAAATTATGTCATTCACATAAATTTGAACTAAGAGTATTTTACCATCATGGTTCATGGTAAATAAGGTTTTGTCAACTTCACCTTTGTTGAAACCATTTTCCAGCAAGAACTTAGCCAAGGTATCATACCATGCTCTTGGTGCTTGCTTTAGACCATATACAGCTTTCTGAAGCTTGTATACCATCTTGATTTCTGAGGGAAGTTCAAAGCCAGGGGGTTGTTCTAAGTAGACTTCTTCAGCAAGTTCACCATTCAGAATGCACTTTTAACATCCATTTGGTAAACAATGAAGTCATTGTGAGCAGCAAAGGCCAAGAAAAGCCTAATTGCATCCAATCTTGCAACTGGTGCATAAGACTCATCATAGTCCAATCCTTCAGTCTGACAGTAACCTTGAGCAACTAAACGTGCTTTATTTCTTGTTACTTCACCAGACTCACTCAGCTTGTTTCTGAACACCCACTTTGTACCAATAGCTTTCTTGCTTCAGCAAGTGGTACAAGTTTCCAGACTTTGTTCCTTTCGAATTGATCCAGTTCTTCTTGCATTGCCTTATCCATTCAGAATGCTTTAAAGCTTCTTCTATGGTTTTAGGTTCAATTTCTGAAACAAAGCAAGAGAAACAATGATTCTACTTCTACGACAGTTGCTTCTTCAGCAAGTCCATGAGTAGTAGATGCTTTGGATCTAGTCACTTGGCGTTTATTAATATCACCAATCATATCCGTAGAGGGATGATCTCTAATCCATTTATTAACAGGTTTTCTGTTTGTTGGATCTGGATATGTTTGCTCATCAGCATGTGACTCTTCAGTATGTACTTGTTCAGTACTACTGGGAATTTTGTGTCTCTGCTGAGATTGGTTCATCAGCAACTGCTTGTTCAGCATTGCTTGATTGTGGTAGTTCATCAGCAGGCACTGGAGGTTGCGTATTTCAGCAACTTCCGGAGCAACTGCGTCTTTTGCTGGAAATTCTTGTCGTGAACTATATTTATCTTGTCATGACTTGGGGGAGGAGAGTCCATTGTAAGATCATCAGCAGACCTCCTTGTGTCTTTTCATACAATACAACAGGCACTGTCTTTTCTTTTCGATCTTTTTGTGCTTTTTTGTTGTAAACTCTATAAGCTTTACTATGCAAGGAGTAGCCGAGAAATATCGCTTCGTCTGCCTTTGGTTGAAATGTTCTTAGGTATTCTCTACCGTTATTAAGAACGAAACACTTGCAACCAAATACTCTTAGATGAGTGATATTAGGAGGTCTTCCAACAAACAATTCATAAGGAGTTTTGTTGTATTCCTTAGTAATCAAACATCTGTTTTGAGTGTAACAGGCGTATTAATCGCTTCAACCCAGTAAGCCTCACTTATTTCAGTGTCAGCAAGCATTGTTCTTGCGGCTTCTTTCAGGGTACGATCTTCCGTTCAGCAACACCATTTTGCTGTGTGTCCTTACTGAGGATAACTGATGTTGTATGCCTTTTGAGGTGCAATACTCAGTTATGTACTGGTTTACAAACTCAGTACCATGGTCTGTCCTTATGACTTTTACCTTGTCCATTTTTCATGACTTCAAGCTTATTCAGCAAGTTAGGTATTTCAGTCCTAGTTTCAGATTTGTGCTTGATGAATACTACCCAAGTGAATCTTGAATAGTCATCCACCACGACCAGACCATACTTCTTACCAGCATAGCTTGTTGAAGAAGATTCAAACAAGTCCATGTGCAAGAGTTGTAAAGGTTTTGTAGTTGACGGTACTGCCTTGTTCTTGAAAGAAGATTTGGTTTGCTTTCCTTGCTGACATGCATTGCAAACACCATCCTTCTTAAAAGTAACCTTAGGTAATCCAACTACAAGTGCCTTTTTAGACAGCTTATTCAGCGTCTTGAAGTTTAGATGACTTGTTCGTTTATGCCATAACCATGCTTTTTCAGCAAGGCAATCGTGATCTGAGACAAGGCATTTTCAACGATTGCTGAAGACCAATCTACGGTGTACAAGCCTCCTGATCTTCTTGCAATCATAATTACCTTTTTAGTCTCGAAATCTATAAGTTTACATTCATCACTTTGGATTTTGTGAAGTATCCTTGTCAGCAACTGACTCATGCTGAAAAGATTAAACTTAAGATTTTTGACATAAAGAACTCCAGTAATGGTTATGCATCCTAACTTCACGTCACCATAGCCTTTTGTAGAACCGGAGCCTCCACCAGCAAACCTTATGTTGGACCTTTAGACCACCGTCTATAGTTTATAAGGTTATTCTTGTTCCCGTCATGTGCTTTCCACAACCACTGTCAAAGTGCCAGATTGCATCGTTTGTCTCCGTGGCTGAAAGTCTGCACAATCAAGAGCAACAAGTTAATTATCCAATATTGGATGTCATTAACATGTTCAAGATGCGTCCAGTGGAAACCCAAGTCTTAAGTTTTTCAACTTTGACTTGTTTTCTACTTGCTTGAGGAACTAGGAGGTTTTGAGCTGAAAGACTTTTGATTCGTGCTGATCAAGTCCACTTTCTGATGTTGTGTCGTGCTCGGTTGACCCGTTTTGCGGACATGGCTTTTCAGTAAGTTCTTTTCTTAAG
>CM051456.1:83493363-83532204 GCA_028274465.1 Plantago ovata | reverse complement strand
GGAAGGCTTCCGCAAACACTTCAATGTTGCTGACATAGGCCAGAACTACCTTGTCAACATCTACTGGAACTTTGTTTCAGCAATTGTCTGGGAATTGTCTGAGAGGTCATGGACAATAGGTACTGACTTGCGAGCCAGTGTTTTCTTCCTTGTGTTACTTGTCCTTTCCTCTTGGGGACGGGGTTTGCTGATGACGCTGCAGTCTGAGTGTCATCATCAGCTTTCCTCTTTTTCTTCTTTGATTTTTCGAGTTTCCCAGCAGAGGCGTCAGTAGTTGCATTTTCAGCAACGGGGTAGTGGTGTGTCATGATCACCATCTACAGCAGTTTCATCTTTGTCACCACCATCTACAACAGTTTCATCTCTAAGTTGCTGAGTGGTGACATTTGCAGCTGTTGTATACCTTTCTTGCTGGCTTGTGCTGACAACATTTGCAGCTGTTGTCTTCTTAGATTTTTCAGTTTCTTGCCAGCAATCTTAGGTACATTCTGCTTGTAGAAGGATCTTCCCACATTGCATACAGATTTCTTGATTGGCAATGGGTTTCTCAGCTGAATCCTGAAATGTTCAAGGATATAGCATATCTTTATTCCATACATAACTGGAAAGGAAGGTGAGACCTTGTTGTCTTCCACCTTAACCTTGAACTTAGTGACACAATCAACAAGCCTGTTGAAAATGTACTTAGCCCAGTTAAGTTCCGTTTTATTTTCATAGATATGCATCAGCAGCGGCCACCTTCTCAGGCCTACTTGGTCTATTCCTCCAACTTGGGAGTCCAAAACTTTAATCAGTAGCAGAGCTACTAGACCAAGTGAATGGCAGAGATGCTTCCTCTTAACGTGCTTTGTCCAAGTCACGGGAGCAATCTCTCCTTTCTTCATTTTCTCATTTCTGACGTCACTGTAGAAGCTTCAATTTCTTCATCAGTGGCAGTGACGTCATCTTCAGTTCCAGTGGTTGGAATCTGAAAGATTTCCGCTAAATCAGTCCATTTCAGGACGATTTGCGTGTTCTGAACTGTAGTAAAGATCACTTTTTCAGTGACTCCTTTACTATCAGTTAGGGACTGGATTTCTGCATTATTGTAGAACTCCATTGTGTCCAACATGCTCACTTGCTTAGTGCGAGCAGTTATAAAATGCATGAGGCCTTGCTGCTTGATAAATTCAAGCGCCTCTTCATTGTCACCGTCAAGTTCTTGTTCATAGAAGTATCGAATATACTTCTCTTTTGCAAATCCACCCCATTGCATCATCATCTCACACTTTGCAGTGTCAAGATATGAAGGAGGCATAGGTTTTTCCGAGATTCTATCGTTTTTCAACACAACTTTCGTTGTGTTTGATACCGGAGTAGTCACCGGAGCAGTGCGTTTCTCAGCACTGTCAACCTTAGACGACTTGGAGGTCTTGGAGGACTGTCTCTTTGGTGCCATTTCTTTTTATAGAGAAGAGAATGTGTACGAAAAAGATAGTTTGCTTTTTGACCGGAGGTACAGTAGATTCAGGCTAAAATTGCAGAGAAAGGAAATGTGAGTTAAAGAATTTGTCATTTCTCTAACTCCTTTATATAGTGTCTCTGATGTGTGAGAAACTCAATCGATTTGAGTTCTCAGCAAGGGTAAAACAGAGAAACAAAGGCGTTAGTGGAGCCTTTGCATTGAATGCGTAGTGGCCCACTAACTAAAACCGTCAGAGCACTCTCTCTCTTTGTTTTGTTAACCGTTAGATCAATAACTCCTTTTAATCAATGGCCACGATTGTATTTCATGTCATGATTATTACGAGTTTATCTGTGCCCGATTAACGTCACAAATTGATTTTACCGAGTTTTATGGGATTAGATTGCTTGCTGAAATAGACAAGAATCTTTTCAGCGAGTTTGCATAAAAGCCTAGATACTTGCTGAAAGTTCCCCCTTACTTAGATATCTCATATTTTCTTAAGTTTAAAAGATATTTCTGATTTCCCGTATCAGTAAATTCTTTTGTACTTGAGATATCCTTTGGTAAAATATGAGAAATGAGTTTTGCTCTTTTTCTGAGTTCCCGTCTCAGAATATTCCCTTGATACTTGAATACCTGTTTCAGTATCTTTGATTGTCTGAATGCCCATTTCAGCAATCCTTAAGGTTTTTCTCTTACTGAGTGCCTGTCTCAGCAAGTGATCAAGTTTCCTAACAAATACCCGTTTTGAAGGAATTACTTGTTGAATGCCTGTTTCAGCAATCATGTAGTGACGTATCATTTCTTAGAAGAAATTAGTGGACGGAGCTTTTAAGTAAGAATACTTTGGCTTGCTGAATACCTGTTTCAGCATTCTGCCAAATGTATCCTTTATTGAGGTAGTTCAATCAATCCAAGGTTATACCTTAGCATTGCGAACCTATTATCTGGTAGGGGCTTGGTAAAGATGTCAGCAAGTTGATCATGAGTACCTACTTTCACAACCTCAATATCTCCTTTTTCCACATGATCTCTAATGAAATGATGTCTAATATCAATGTGCTTAGTCCTAGAGTGAAACTTAGGATTTTGCGTGATAGCAATGGCACTTGTATTATCACAAAAGATTGGTGTTTTCTTTGCAGAAATACCATAATCTCTTAATTGTTGCTGAATCCATAGGATTTGAGCTGTGCAACAACCAGCTGCAATGTATTCAGATTTAGTGGATGAATTGGCAACACAGGTTTGCTTCTTGCTGAACCATGATATTAATCTAGTACCCAAAAACTGACAAGTTCCAGAGGTACTTTTTCTATCAAGAGTTGATCCTCCATGATCAGCATCAGAATAACCAACCAATTCTAGTCCATAATCTTTAGGATACCATAATCCAACATTGACTATACCTTTGACATATTTCAGTATCTTGATTGCCTTTTTGTAGTGTGATTCTCTTGGATCAGATTGGAATCTTGCACACACACAAACAGCATACTGAATGTCAGGTCTACTTGTTGTTAAATACAACAAGGAACCAATGAGCTTCCTATACTTGTGTTCTTCAACACTTTTATCTTCTTTAGTATAGCCCAATTTGGTACCAACACTCATAGGGATCTTTTCAGGTTTCTCTTCCTCTTTGATCCTAAACTTTATGAGCATTTCTTTCGCATACTTTGCCTGATTTATGAATATTCCATCTTTGAGTTGCTTGACTTGCAATCCTAGGAAATAATTCAATTTTCCCATCATACTCATTTCAAACTTGTTTGTCATGAGTTTGGCAAAATCATCACAAAGTTGCTTGTCCTTACATCCAAAAATTATGTCATTCACATAAATTTGAACTAAGAGTATTTTACCATCATGGTTCATGGTAAATAAGGTTTTGTCAACTTCACCTTTGTTGAAACTATTCTCGAGCAAGAACTTAGTCAAGGTATCATACCATGCTTTTGGTGCTTGCTTTAGACCATATACAGCTTTCTGAAGCTTGTATACCATCTTGATTTCTGAGGGAAGTTCAAAGCCAAGGGGTTGTTCTAAGTAGACTTCTTCAGCAAGTTCACCATTCAAGAATGCACTTTTAACATCCATTTGGTAAACAATGAAGTCATTGTGAGCAGCAAAGGCCAAGAAAAGCCTAATTGCATCCAATCTTGCAACTGGTGCATAAGACTCATCATAGTCCAATCCTTCAGTCTGACAGTAACCTTGAGCAACTAAACGTGCTTTATTTCTTGTTACTTCACCAGACTCACTCAGCTTGTTTCTGAACACCCACTTTGTACCAATAGCTTTCTTGCCTTCAGCAAGTGGTACAAGTTTCTAGACTTTGTTCCTTTCGAATTGATCCAGTTCTTCTTGCATTGCCTTTATCCATTAAGAATGCTTTAAAGCTTCTTCTATGGTTTTAGGTTCAATTTCTGAAACAAAGCAAGAGAACAATGATTCTACTTCTACGACAGTTGCTTCTTCAGCAAGTCCATGAGTAGTAGATGCTTTGGATCTAGTCACTTGGCGTTTATTAATATCACCAATCATATCCGTAGAGGGATGATCTCTAATCCATTTATTAACAGGTTTTCTGCTTGTTGGATCTGGATATGTTTGCTCATCAGCATGTGACTCTTCATTATGTACTTGTTCAGTACTACTGGAATTTTGTGTCTCTGCTGAGATTGGTTCATCAGCAACTGCTTGTTCAGCATTGCTTGATTGTGGTAGTTCATCAGCAGGCACTGGAGGTTGCGTAGTTTCAGCAACTTCCGGAGCAACTGCGTCTTTTGCTGGAAATTCCTTGTCGTGAACTATATTTATCTTGTCATGACTTGGGGGAGGAGAGTCATTGTAAGAATCATCAGCAGACACTCCTTGTGTCTTTTCATACAATACAACATGCACTGATTCTTCGATCTTTTGTGCCTTTTTGTTGTAAACTCTATAAGCTTTACTATGCAAGGAGTAACCGAGAAATATCGCTTCGTCTGCCTTTGGTTGAAATGTTCTTAGGTATTCTCTACCGTTATTAAGAACGAAACACTTGCAACCAAATACTCTTAGATGAGTGATATTAGGAGGTCTTCCAACAAACAATTCATAAGGAGTTTTGTTGTATTCCTTAGTAATCAAACATCTGTTTTGAGTGTAATAGGCGGTATTAATCGCTTCAACCCAGTAAGCCTCACTTATTTCAGTGTCAGCAAGCATTGTTCTTGCGGCTTCTTTCAGGGTACGATTCTTCCGTTCAGCAACACCGTTTTGCTGTGGTGTCCTTACTGAGGATAACTAATGTTGTATGCCTTTTGAGGTGCAATACTCAGTTATGTACTGGTTTACAAACTCAGTACCATGGTCTTTCCTTATGACTTTTACCTTGCCATTTTTCATGACTTCAAGCTTATTCAGCAAGTTAGGTATTTCAGTCCTAGTTTCAGATTTGTGCTTGATGAATACTACCCAAGTGAATCTTGAATAGTCATCCACCACGACCAGACCATACTTCTTACCAGCATAGCTTGTTGAAGACGATTCAAACAAGTCCATGTGCAAGAGTTGTAAAGGTTTTGTAGTTGACGGTACTGCCTTGTTCTTGACAGAAGATTTGGTTTGCTTTCCTTGCTGACATGCATTGCGAACACCATCCTTCTTAAAAGTAACCTTAGGTAATCCAACTACAAGTGCCTTTTTAGACAGCTTATTCAGCGTCTTGAAGTTTAGATGACTTGTTCGTTTATTCCATAACCATGCTTTTTCAGCAAGGCAATCGTGATCTGAGACAAGGCATATTTCAACGATTGCTGAAGACCAATCTACGGTGTACAAGCCTCCTGATCTTCTTGCAATCATAATTATCTTTTTAGTCTCGAAATCTATAAGTTTACATTCATCACTTTGGATTTTGATGAAGTATCCTTTGTTAGCAAACTGACTCATGCTGAAAAGATTAAACTTAAGATTTTTGACATAAAGAACTCCAGTAATGGTTATGCATCCTAACTTCACGTCACCATAGCCTTTTGTAGAACCAGAGCCTCCACCAGCAAACCTTATTGTTGGACCTTTAGACCACCGTCTATAGTTTATAAGGTTATTCTTGTTGCCCGTCATTTGCTTTCCACAACCACTGTCAAAGTGCCAGATTGCATCGTTTGTCTCCGTGGCTGAAATCTGCACAATCAAGAGCAAACAAGTTAATTATCCAATATTGGATGTCCATTAACATGTTCAAGAATGCGTCCAGTGGAAACCCAAGTCTTAAGTTTTTCAACTTTGACTTGGTTTCTACTTGTTGAGGAACTAGGAGGTTTTGAGCTGAAAGACTTTTGATTCGTGCTGATCAAGTCCACTTTCTGATGTGGTGTCTTGCTCGGTTGACCTTTTTGCTGAACATACTTTTCAGTAAGTTCTTTTCTAGCAAGGTTCCTTCTAGCCCTAGCATTTAGAGTCTTTTCAGAACTTTTAGGCTTGATTTTGTTCATCTCTTTGAAGTATCTTTGCTGACTTTGCTTATACTCGTGAAAAAGGTGACTTTGCTTGGTTTTGAAACCGAGTCCACTTTTCGGAGAATGTTGAGCTTTTATGTCAGCAACCTTACTTGATTCAGGTTTGTCAGCAAAGGTCTTCTGATTACTTTTAGTAATCTTGCCTTTTGACTTAACAAATTGCTTTTCAACAACTTGTTTGGCGGAATGCTTTACAGCATCCTTCTTCTTTTCAGTTTGCTTCACAACAACCTGTTTTCCTTTTAAAGTCTTGTTACTTTGAGTAGCAACAGCGGGCTTTATGGTCGTAGGTACTTGATTGCATGTTTCAGCAACCTTAGATTCACCAAACTGATAGAGTTCTGGTTGACCACTATCAGTAGCACGTACGAAGGAAATCAGTGATTTGTCTTTACTCAAGATTTCTACGTCATCACCTTCATACGTTGCACCTAAACCTTCTTTCTGAGATGGATCTCTCAAATAAGAGTTTAGTTCAGTCAGCGTATTAGTTGCGTCAGCATAAGATTTGAAATTGATTTTCATCGTTTTCATTTCTTCGATTTCAGCAAGTAACTTTAGAATTGAGGACTGATATTCTTCCAATTCTAATGCCATTTGAGAATTCTTCTCTGTAGGTTCAGCAATCAACTTCTTAAGACGCCTTATTTCAGCATCCTTTTCTTCTCTCTCTTCCTTCAGCAAGACATACTTTGCAGTAGTTTGCTTGGTCAGAGTTTCAGCAATCTGTAGTTTCTCTTGCTGTCTGCTCAGAGTTTTCTCAAATCTATCGATTTCTCCTTGAATCTTGTCAAGGTCAATCTCGTCTTCACTTTCTGAGTCTGAGTCAGAGGTAGGGTTGTTTACCTGACCGGCCATGAGGCAGAACTCGTAGTTTGACACATCTGGATAAGCTTCCATAGCTATTCCACAAAATTCTTTGCCAATCTCCACGTCTAGAGTGGCTTCTTCATCGTCAGTGTCTGAGCTTTCATCCTCACTGTCTTCGGAGCTAGTATCAATGCACAATGCATCGATCTTTGCTTGAAGCTTCTTCTTTTCTTCAACAATAAAAGCTCTTTTGAAGTTTTTCTTCTTTTCAGCAGATTTGCCTTTCAGCAAAGGACAATTTGCTTTGAAGTGTCCAGGCTTTTTGCAGTAAAAGCAGAGATCATTTCCAACTGCTGGTTCTTCTGATGAAGTTGCTTGCTGAGCTTTCTTGTTCAGCGAGCTAGTCTCATTCTTGTACTTATGGTAGTTGTTACCAAGATGCTTTTTCAGCTTCTCTTTTGCTTTTCGCCTTTCAAGTTCCTTACAGATGAATTTCTTCATGTTTTTGACAACCAAAGAGTTTTCATCAGCAGGCTCTTTATCATTCTTCTTTTCGGAAGATGACGGCTTTGCAGCAAGAGCAATGTTTTGCGATTTTCCAGCAACCACATTTTCTCTTTGCTTTGTCTCATAGTTGATAGTAGCAAGATGAGAGAACACCTCTGTTGGTGTAATGTCTGGCATTCCTTGATTGTAATAGAAATTCTGAGTGTGGATCCATTCTTGATTCAGGCTTCTAATGATGGTTTTCACCTTCCCAGAATCTGAGTAAAGATTTCCAACACCCAAGGTTGCCATTTCACTAACAAGAGTTGTGAATCTGAAGTCCAAGTCTTCCAGTGACTCGTTTGTACCTTGTTTAAAGTTTTGAAACTTTAATTTCAGTACTTCAAGTTTGTTTTCCTTGGTTTTGTCATATCCAGCACAAAGATCTTGAACCATTTTCCCAGCTTCCTTAGAAATTTTAGCACCCCACAGTTTACACTGTATGGTATCCGGAGTTGATCGAATGATGATGTTTCTTGCTTGGCCATCAAGACGGAATCTCTTGGCTTCGTCGGAAGTCCATTCCTCTCTTGGTTTTGGCACAACGGTATCAACCGGTTCGCCTAAGATAGTTTCCTTTCCAGCTTCAGTGGTTTTGTGAGGAAAACTTCTTTCAACCTTAGTGATCTTGATAGGTCCATCATTAATGACAGTGACCATCTCATCACTAATGGCCTCAAGATGTAGCATCACGTTGTTTCGCCATTTTTCGTAGTTTTCCAGCTTCAGCAAGGGAGCATCTCCTAAAGACATCCTGTCAGCAAAGCACTACCTAACTGATCAAGTGAGAGTGATTTACGGAAAGAACCTAAGGGGATCTAGGTTCAGTGCTGAAGGTTAAAGAACCTCCAGCTCTGATACCACTTGTTGGTCCCTTTAAACAACAAGAAAAGACTAGAGGGGGGTGGGGGTGAATAGTCTTTTCAAACTTTCGTCGTTTAAAAACTTTCTCAGCAAGTGCTTATTACTTTACAGTAATGAGTTTGCTGATACTTAACTTTCTCAGCAAGCGCAAGTTACTTCACAGTAACTAGGTTTGTTGATACTTAAAATCAGAGAGCGGAAGTCTTTGATACAATAAGTGCTTTTTCAGTAAATGAAGGTTTCAGCAAGTGATGTGAGTGACTGTGTACAGATAGATATGATTTGCTGAAAACCAAGTACAATAAGTAAATCACACAAACACTTTTATAGTGGTATCTGAGAGTGGCGTAATCTCTCAACTAATCCACTTTGTCCTTTCTAGGACTGAATCCACTAAGATAAGTTTGAGGTTCCTTACAACACCTATCTAGAGCGATCCAAACAGAAATCAAAGCACACTTGCTTCGTCTCCAACCTAACTAGAGAACGTAACCTTGTTCTCCACCAAACTTGGTACTTTTAATCTGCAAAACTATGCTCGATTAAGTTCCCCCTGAATATCACGCCTGAAAAGGTGTATTTTCAGTTAGAGAGGTTTGGGATGAGATAACTTAATTATAACTTATTCAGTTACAACAAGTAATCTAAGAAACAAAACTTTGAATACTTTGCAGTAAACAAGTTTGATTGTTTCTGGTGTCAAGACTTGTTCTTGTTCGAAAGAAAGAAAGAACACTTAACTAATTTCTTAGTCGTGTAAATTCTACTTCTTCACAAGTAGCTTTTTCAAGCTTTTAGTTTTGGAACGGATCAATGGCAGTAGGGGTATTGAAGGGTATGTGAGTTTAAGCACAAGTGAGAGTTTTGATCACGTTGTTGACACACTTCAACTCTTTGCCGGATGACCTCTATTTATAGTGAAATAAGGAGCCGTTTGAATTTTAAATTCTAAGGCTTTTGTTCCTTAAAATGTCACTATCTTGCTTTTGTACTTTCAGCAGCGTCCTTGTTTGTCTTCTAGTCTTCATGTCCTTCGCGTGCATGCTTTGCATTTAATGCTCTTTTGAATAAAATTCAAACAGTAACATTGGAGCGCAAATACAAGTACTTTCAGCAATAGGTCACATATGTTCCATCAGCAGGTGGTCAGTCTCAGTTTCAGCAAGCACAACCTACTCTGTCGTATAGATTTTCACTTATGCAATGCTGTTGCTAAAGTTTCCACTTTCTGAGCAACATGTGCCTTTGTAGATACCAGTCTTCAGAAATCTTCTAGTCTTCAGTCTTCGAAACCTTCAAGATTCTGAGCTGTTCTAAATGCTTCAATAGTTTGTTTGTGAAAACAAAGTACATCATCAACAAATGCTTCAATAGGTTGTATTTCTTTTCAGAAAACAAGATACATCATAAGCGGTAAAACCAACCTATCTAGCACCTATTCTAAGTCTTCAGCAAACGTTCCTCTTTTACAATGTCCTTAAAATTCTAAATTCCTATGGACCTTAAGAGTACTAGATACTGGACTTTTATTAATTTAGCATGGTTAATTGTTCATCAAAATTACAAGTTTCCTAACACCAAGTGACAAGGTAGAAGCGAGACGCTTACGGATGCGCGCATCGCGATTCTACATCCACGGGGAATCTTTGTACAAAAGGGCTTCTGAAAATGGACCTGGTTTGAAATGTGTAAACCCGCAGAAGCACAAACAATAATACGGGAGACTCATGTCGGAAGTTGCGGAAACCACTCCGTCGGCAGATCATTATGCAAAAAGATAGCACGCCAAGGGTTCTACTGGCCAACTATGCGGGAACAGGCAGCTGCGTATGCCCAAAAATGCAAAGCATGCCAGCAATTTCAAAGAATAGACGCGCAAACATCAAGACCACTTATTCCAACTGTAACAACTTGGCCCTTTGATCAGTGGGGATTGGATATAGTGGGACCCTTCCCAATCAATGGTGAGCCGACAAAGGAAGTTTCTTCTAGTAGCTGTGGATTACTATACGAAATGGATTGAAGCGAAAGCGTTGGCAACCATCACGGAAGCACAGGTTAGAACCTTCATCTGGGTAAACATAGTTACCAGTTTGGCCTACCAAGGGTACTAGTTTCGGATAACGGCAGACAATTCAGTGGGGATGTCTTGCGGGAATGGTGTGAAGACAGAGGTATAGAGCAATGATTTACGTCAGTTGGTTACCCGCAGGCCAACGGCCAGACAGAGGTCTCAAATCAAACTATTGTCGATAATCTGTAGAAGAGATTAGGGTTGGCAAAAGGAGCTTGGGTAGACGAATTACCAGGAGTCCTGTGGGCTTACCGAACCACCATAAGGACAGCTACTCAGGAAACCCCGTATGCCTTAGTATACGACTCAGAAGTCGTGCTTCCGACCGAGATCGCGGTGGAAACCTTGAGGGTCCAATATTACGACCCGTAGCAGAATGCGCAACGCAGGGAGCACGACTTGGACATGTTGGACAGTATGAGGAGCAGGACATTATCCAACACGTACCGCTACCAGTCTCAGATGGCAAGGACATACAATAGGGGTGTGAAAGTGAAAAATTTCTAGGTAGGTGACTTGGTGCTCAGGCGCGTGGATATAACAAAAGCCCCAGGAAAGCTGCAACCGAAATGGGAGGGACCGTATAAGGTGATACAATCAAGGGCCAGGGGAAGCTATTTGTTATGCAACATGGAAGGCAGAGACATCCAACGACCTTGAAATATAAGGAACTTGCAGAAATTCTACTCCTGAACTAGTGGACGAGAAACTAGTCCTACCCATGTAAGCTTTTGCTGCTTCTTTCTAACAAGTAAGCGAGGAGCAGCTTTTCTTTTTCTGCACATATAAATTAGAGTCTCGCGCGAAGTGTTATGACGGCATTTAAATCATTAGCAAGGCCCCAGAGGGTGGGACGCCACTGATTATCTCCGTGGGCCTTACTTATATGATATAAACCACCGACGTAACACCAATTGTTTCATTTTTCCACTTACAAAATGCATTAGCCAAAGAAGACCAGGGTTAACCCGATAGAAGAATCGATTGTTGAAGAAAATCTTCTGGAAGACTTGTAAGTTAGAAGACAGGAAGACAAATTGAAGAAGGTGAGGGGGAAAGGCCATGAGTCATGAGTCGTGGGCGGTGTAACAGTTAACGACGAGGAACCGTCACAAATCGCCGGTGTCGTCACACATCGCAGGCACTGTCACATCGTGGGCGGCGTCACATATCGAGGGCGACGTCACATATTGTGGTACCTTTTACGGACATCTTTCCCTACTTCACACGGTCGGATGATGCGTATTTCGGAGTCTCAAACGATTTCTCCATTCGACCTGCAAGACTCAGTTATCCTTATCGGAAGGATCCTGAGGCACGAGACTTGGTAGTTTTGAGTATAAGATGAGGTAGAGATAATGCGTCGTTGACCCACAAGGGGCCCCACGCACTCCGGTAATCCCTTACTATATTCACAAGCCAGAATCCAAGAGTTGCAATTAGAGGCGGTTGGATAAGCAGGAAGGAGGAAGCATAAGGCTCCGAAACAAAGATGCCAAATAAAGATGTCATTGTTTCAAATACTGATAACAATCCAAACCATGGCTGGAGCGGGAGGGAACAAAAGAAAGTTGGTTCCGAAAAGAAGTAGCAAAACAGGGAGCTACTTAGAGAACCAACCATACCATCCAAGACGCTCCATCATAACCAGGAGCTAGTCCGCTGCCCGCCAAGGTACCTTACGGAAGAACAAATAAAGGGAAAAGGGGGAGGGGAGACAGTGTACGCCCGGAGGCAGCATCCCTACTTACTATTACAAACTCAGAGTACTTGTCCATAAATGTTCAAACCAATTAACAAAAGAGAGCATCAAATTACGACACTAAATATCTCCGCACAGCTTCAAACCTGAGAGTTCCTCGACCTTCCAGCATCTCCACTTGACCTGCTTGCCCCAACGCCGCCAGTCTTCCGCTACTCCTCATTCCGCAGCTCCTCCAAATAAGCCTTCATCTTGATCTCCGCTGGCGAAAAAGGTGTAGGCTCGAGAGATACCCTCGTCCACAACATGATCACCCACAATGCGGGCAATGTCGTCTCGAGAGATACCCTCGTCCACAACACTATAAAGCATCTCAGAGGAGTTCATCACATATGCAAACCAATAAGGCCAATGCGGGATCAACTCGGTAGGACCAGTCTTCTTGACGACGTCATATCCTCACTCGGCTCTGCAACAAGGGGCCAGAAATCTGAGGCCTTCAGTTCGGCATTATCCGGCTCAGGATCATCAGGCAGATCCTCCAAGTGGTCACCTAGAAGGATATTGGTATGGAGCTCTTCCATGAAGTCAGCAGTGGCCTTGTTGCCATTTACAATCTGAGCTATTGCTCTCCTGAATCCTACCGCAAAGTCAATAGAGGAAGCCTTCATATGGATATACCAAAGGCAGTGGGAATTGAGTAAATCCCGGATAGCCTCCACATGCGCAAACCGGTCCTTTTCGCGAAGTCCAGTCATAATAGTAGAGAAGGTGCTTAGCATTACTTCAAAAAGCCTTTTGCCACGAGGTACGTCAGCTGACAAAGAAGCGATGGTTGCATCGTCCTGTTCCTTCAGAGCCACAGCTTCATGATACTGATCATTTAGCCTTTGGTTCTCAGAGTTTGCAATGTTCAAAAGCCACTCAAGCTCGGCTACCTTATCCTTGGTTTTCTTCAGTAGACCACGAAGTCTCTCAGCATCAGCTTCCGCATCCTCCATAGCTTTGCGGGCATCCTTGGCGGCCTCAAGAGCGGCCTCCTTCTCGTTAAAACCAGACTGCAGGGCCAGAGTGGCAGCTAAGCCCTAGTAACAAACAAACATACACAGAAGTTCAGAAGTGAGCCCGAAAGAAGCAACACATACGACAAAAAAGAGAAACGTACGGATAATTTACCTTAGTACGCTTGTGAATCTCGAGACCCGCAAGAGAGTTCGACCGCAGAGAGTTCGATGATCTTAGTACACTTGTGAATGTCGAGACTCACAAGAGAAGAGCCACGATTGGGGACTACCGTACTGCTTTTAGAAAGTTCTCCATACATCGCCACATCCGGCGGCACACCGAGGGTCCTGGCACTCTCCTCCTCAGATAGCTGTTGGAGGTGAGCCTTAGATGATTTGCGCTTCCTCTGGACCAGGAGTCACGCCCGCAACAGTCTCGCCATCAGAATTCAACTCGATGACATCAGTCTCCTGCTGCGAGACAGTAACCAGCTCACTATGACGAATTGCGTCAGGCTCCACTCCACGGGGATTCCCGTTCCCATGAGGGCAGGTTCGTGAAGTCACAAGAATGGACTCAGTGGCCATGGTTTCCGCAATATTGGGGCCCAGAGTGACCGCATGAGACTCTTGCCGGGAACTGGAGCTCCGGGGCTTGGAGATAGCACTCTGAAGACTTGCTTTCTTCATTACTCGTTGACCAAGACGAAACCAAATATCTGCAACAAAGAAATCATCACAGTTCAGAACATGTCTGGCCAATTGGAGATACCAAAGAGATGCAACCAGATATTAACATATTACGACAAAGAAATAAACAACTAGCATACCAACATCATACACGGAAGCACAAAAAGTAGGAATATGAGAAGCATGAGAAAGATATAAACAAGGCTCCACGATCGTCGCTTGCGGGAACAACAACTCATCTTTGGGAACACAATGAAGGGCACGGAGCCAAACATGCATAGACCTCCCGACAAAACGTCCTATTGGAGGCACCCTCCCTGAATGCCAGGACCGAGGTGAAAGTATATATGTCCTAGAGACAACCAACATTAAGGACGATATGTGCTTTACCGCATTCAGTTTATTGGTATTTATTAATGTTACATTTATTTAAGCATACATAAATACAATTGGCATTACATTTACTGAATAGATTATTTGGTTGTTTGAATTATTCTGTAAGATGTTCCCAAGGACTAAAGATAATCACCAAGTTAGTGGGAGCTTGCGTGTCAGAACTTGAGTCCTAAAATTAGCCACTAGTCAATGGTCATTGAGATATGGGAGATTGGTTATTCATGATGGCCACATGGACACTTTGGAGAGTGTTGCATACCCAGCCGAGAAACCATTTGGTAAATTCTATTTAAGTGTCTATGGGAGTACCTGATTGTAGGGTGATGTAATAGTCCTCAGACTTGAGGTCAATACTCTATCATATGTGGAATAATATACTTTGACCATGCGCAACGATTGCACTCTTAAAGTAGTGTAGATACGGCATGCGTTGGGTATATTAGGAACCATATGGTGTGACTGATTGGACCAAGATGAGGATTCATTCCTCCGAATGGATTCAAGGAGAGAATACTCTACATCTCATATTATTGCGATCGTTAGTCAGTGGCCGCTGCAAAGATATATGTCAAAATGGTGTTTGGACATAATCATCTAGCTCGACTAAGAAGATTGAGAGACAATGGATGAGTTATTGGAATAGACACTAATCCATATTCTAGACTCATTCGAGTATTCGAGAATGAAAGGACTGTATCATCAAAGTACTCTACATCACAGGCAGTTTGTATCTCCTCAACAAACGTTCCTTACATATTAGTATTGTCTAGTGATGATTGTCTAGGAATATTCACTGAGACCTTGATTTGATCATTGTCTGATATGTGAGGGCCTATGGGTCATATACAACTAGGTGATAATTCCCCCGATTAAGCATTAGTGTAAATTAAATGTCAATTGGATTGATAACATTTGATTTACAATAGTCAAGGACATTTCATTTGATGAAAGTCATTAATTAAGTTAAAATTAGATTTATAACTTAATTAAATAAAATATCAATTGGATTGATAAATATTTAATTTAATAGTAGTGAGAATGTTCTATTTGATAGAATTAATTAATTAAGTTGAATTGAATTCAATGGACTTAATTAATCTATGCTTTTAGAAAATAAATTAATTAAATTAGATTTAATTAATAAAAGAAGAAAAGAATAATTAGATTAAATTAGATTTAATTTAATTAAAGTTAGAATGTGCATTTGAACCAATTTAGAATGAGGTTCATGTGTTAAAAGCCCAAAAGAAAAAGGTTGCTAGTGATGGGCTTCGAACCTGTGACCTCCAGAAAATTAGCCTGCACACATACCAAACACTATATCAGCGTTTTACCTATCTAGTGCTGCGGCTGCAGTAGATAGAAAGTAAGGGTTTGATACGTGTTGTTGCTGCTTGTGGCTTTGAGCTCTCCTTCTCTCTAGGGTTTCTACACGGTTGTATTCGTTCTAACTCTTTTCTTCTTTGGTTAATTCTCAATTATTATAATTATTATGATCTTTGAGATTTCTTGTTTTGCTTAATGTAGATTTTTAATATGGATTTCCTAGCATCCATGGAGAATTCAACAATGAAGAATTGAACTACGTTTGACTTAATCCTGATGGTACGTAGGCAGCTCAGAATTGTTCAGAAATCAGTCAGAATCTTTAGAAGATCATCAATTGTTCTTCGAAGAACAATTTCATGATTAGATCAGCTGGAAGCTGGATAACGGGTAAGTTATTTATATGGAGCATGTTAAATAATCATTCAATCAACGATCCATGTAGGAAAATTTTCAAATTCCGCTGCATTTATCTTAGAGGTAATTTCCTACAATTACAAATAGTGGTATCAGAGCTAGGCCGATTGAATGCATTGTTTACATGTTATTTTATGATTATTGTTAATTTATATTTGAAGAATTATAATTTATTTTCATTTAGATTGAGTCTCTCAAAATTATGAACTGGGTTCGTTAATTATTTATATGTCCAGATTTTATGTATTAGATGTCTCCATATATATGTTTATTCATGTTTGGCAGCATATATGTATGTACGAATACATGGCAGGATGCATGCCTCAATTACATCAATTATATAAAACTGGGTTTACTTTTGACTGGGGGCAATTAAATCAAAGGCAGAAGGCATAATGGTTTGGAGTCTTCTGGCTACCGTGAATCCGTAACTGACGTCAATCTGAAATCGGATTTCATGAACTGGGTTTGAGCCCGGTCGCCTTCCTCTGTTTCTCTCTGGATCCGACTTGGTCGGAACCTTTTCGCCCGCCATTAATGGCGGCTTAAGCTTTCGTAAGCTTGAGCTTTGAATCGATTGCGAGGTGCGAATGGGGAGACGAAGCCATCATCACCGGAACGTGGAATGAGACACGACTGGAGTCGCGATTTGGGCTGATCAATTCGATCGATCAAATCAATCAAAAAAAAATAATAATAATAATAAAAATAAAAAATTTGGGGATTTTGATTTTGATGGTTTAGACGTGATCTGGTAATGATAATAATGAAGGATTGCATATTGATTCGTGTTTGGAACATTTTGATTACTGGGAAATCAGATTCGAAATCGAAGCCACCATTGTTGGACATGGGTGCAAGCTTTTGGAAAAAACAGAGACCCAATTGCAAGTTTTCAAAAGACCAGGGTCTGAATTGAATGTTATAAAAGTATTGGGGTCGGTTTGAAAGGATGTAGAAGATCAGTGACCTCTGTTACAATTCTACAGATTCTTCTGCCTTATTGTGGCTGAGGCCCCTGTACTATTGAGACTACTAATTTCAGTCCCCAATTATTTAAAAATTCAATTCGGTCAAATTAAATTAGATTTTGTACTTCTGGAAATTATGCATTAGCCCTTTAATACTTGGTATGTTCAATTTCACCCTGATAAGTTTTAGAAACTTCGCATAATCCTCTGGAAATTTAAATTGGACACCTAGAGTTTTAGAAACTTAATATTTAATTTATAAATAGTTTATAAATTATATTTGTGTCCTAATATTACTTTTGGAGGCTTATATTAATGTTTGGTAGCATATTTGAAGTTTATAATATTTAGTAACTTGATGATTAGTTTATAAATAGTTTATAAACTATGTTTAGGTATTAATATAGTCTTGAGAAGATTATATTGATGTAGAAACTTGTTCTAAATATTTATAAATTTGTGGAAAATTCATAAATTAGATTTATGACTCATAAATTATTATAATTGGATTTGTAATTTATTTAATTTCTTGGAAATTAGTAGATGCTTTATTTTTGAATAAAACATTTATAATTACTTTAGAAGTATAAAGATGAGACAAATTATATTTTCTTGCAAACTTTAAACTCACAATTACTTGCGCATATGTTTGAATGTCTATTTGATTTACTTTAAATCACTATAGATCTTTATGTCCGCTACGTATGGGTAGGCGGCACCCACTAGTTTCCGGACCGCATCTCTCATATGCATGGGTAGGCGGCACCCATTACTTGCTTGTCCGCATATTGTATGCATGAGTAGGTGGCACTAATTATTTGTTTTCCCGCGAATTGTATGTGTGGGTAGGCGGCGCCCTATGTTTGATAGTTATCTAAGATCTTGTTTAAGCGATTAAATACCCCAACATAAATGTTCCCCAACTAAAATTTAAGTCTCGATTTGATCGCACGACGTCACCCATCATAATTGAATGATTAATGGAACCATCTAATCTCATGAGTAATATACACCATAGTGCTTACTCTGTTTGCCGATGGAAAGTCTCTTTCATAGGTCCATAGTTGGTACTGTGTGATGGTTGTGACTTACTTGGGCTATGTCGAGTCGCCATAGCGTCAGGCATAGTCTATAGGACGTCGATCAAAGTAGCTTTGGTCAACCAAGAGTTGTATTGTACAATTGGTTTAGATACCTATCTTATTTGGCTATTACAGTGATCAGCCATAGCAGGGGCTGTAGTAGTGCAGATTTGGATCTTGGCCATTAAGATTCATATTAGAAATGAATCCGTATTGTTCCAATGGGGTCGGTGAATATGATAAAATTAATGGAACTAAATAAGTCAAAAGGCCTTGATTATTTAGTCGCTGAATGAGGATAATGTGAATTGTTATTTAAGTAGAGTTAATTTAATTCACGCTTATTTACATTATGTTTTATAAGGTTGTTGTAGAATGGCATTGATGAATACGACTAGTTTGATTTATTTACCAATGACATTTTGACTGTATTGTTATTTGCGTTTAATTTAATTGAGTTTGTCTTGGACAAGCACGTACCCAAGATTGTCTTGTGTTTGAATTTGAGTATTTCGAGTTGGACAAGAATACTTATATTAAATATAAGGACAACTAGGTAACGTATTCGACTTAGGCGTGTGTGGTACACAAGTAGCTTACACAACATGAGAATATGAAGACATTATAGAAGATACCTCTAAGAACATGTATGATGAACAATGACTTTGGTCAACCTCTATTATAGAGTTTGGCTAAATCAGTGGGAGTACAAGTTCTCATGATAGTCAATGCGTATTGTCTTTAAATGTTGAAATGCGATTTCTTTTCACAAGCTCTCATATTATTTGGAATAAGAAAGTCAATTGAGGATGTTGAAATTCTTAGAGAATATTGCTCAACATTTCTTCAATTAATTTGTTAGTAAGTCACTTCATGATTTGTATTAATTTCATAGTGAATATTAAATACAATAGAAGTGAGATTGACTAAAGCTGCTTACTACTCATAGTCTTTTGCAAGAACATCGTCCATGGATAATGGTGCTCATAGTGAGCAGTTCTATTAAACCAATCCGCAAGGAATGGAAAGTAGAATAAAAATATACTAAGAGCTGCTCTAAGTATATTTCCATTTATCTTAAAGATGACCTTGGAAGAAAGAGTGAATGTCTAACGAATTATACACTCTATTGCAATTATAGTAATTCAATGAGAGTATGAGAAGCAAAGTTTGATTCCTTGAACTTAAAGAAACTATTGCTTAAAGATTCAAGCACATTATTGCGTATTGAAAGTTGGTTATGTCTATGAAGTAATTTTAGTATTCGATACTAATTACAAATGAAATTATTTGACTATTGATTTCATGTGTTAAGGACATTGTTTCTGTACTTGTTAAGACGATAATGGATTTACCTACTATTTAGTCACACTAATAGTATAGAGGTAGACGTCTTCAAGAACATGGATCAAAAGTTCTTAATCATAAGACATGACTTTTTCAACACACAATAAGAAGACCAAACATAACAAGCCAATTTCCAAAAATTATGTTATTTGACAACTTGGTTGAACTTGCGAGATAAGAATGACAAGTGTTAAGTAAGTTAGACTACTTGACACCATTTGTTTTGAAACATATGGATTGTAAGTCTTATCTTATAATTAAATGGTATTCACTAGATTTTTTTGGAAAGGGATGAATACCAAATAACAATTTGAGATGACACACATTGCAAGGCATGTGTGAGCATTCAAATTGAAAAATGTCCTAATTCACCATGTGCTTTATATTCTCCTTTGTCTAACCACTTGCGCTTGAGAAGATGCAAGTTCATTGCCCTTGAGAAGTACAAAGTCACAATGTTGAATAGAATATCAACATGTTATATGAAGTATTTTATTCTTTGATTGGGTCAATTGAATAGTACTTACAACATGGTTATGGATTGTTATAAAAGGCCATGGGTTCTAATACAGTGGAATTAATTAAACCTTGTTAGACATGGTTAATCTCCTATGATGGGTTCCATTGAAATGGAAATGCTATGTTCGACATAGATTAACCCATATACTTTCTTACACGTGCAATTGAAGCTCAATATGTATCCTAATTATATCCTTACTAAATCAGTCGTAGAGACACATAATAGTTATGTTGTAAGATTCTTTATTACATAGTTGAATATGAGGTTGTCCCATATATGTATTAAAGTTCTTCATGATTAATAGGAGTTTAGAATGTGTTAATTTGTGAAACTTTATCTCTATATTTATAAGAGACAAATTGGATGTTGTTTCTTGAAACATGTTATTCTTTTAAAACTAGTTCACAAGGAATGAATTAGATAGGAGTACAATGTTCGAAATGGTTTCAAGACCACAAATTAACTAATGAGGCTGATAACTTGTCATTTAACCATGACAAAGATTCAGAGAAAGATTCAACAGTGCTTGAGGTTAGTGGGAGTAAGTTACTTGGTAATGCCCATAAGCTAATGAAAGCATTTGGGGAGTAATATTTTTATGAATAAGTTATTCCCACAAGTTGAAACAGTGCAGCTTAAAGGTTGCACATTCTTCGTAGCAAGGTTAGCATTTGAGTGTTACCTTGATCACTATAATTTATTGGGTGTCCCAATATTAGAGTGCCTCATAACATTCAGGATAATTAAACGAATTCGAACGCAAATGGACAAACTCCTAGGTTAAGTAAATTGTCGTGACAAATTGAATTGTATGGAATCCTTTAGAAGGATCACGATTATTTACTGTCATACTCGCAGGGATGAGTTTATAACCTATAGCTAACAAAATGATATTTGATATCGATTTTGAGAGGTGGCTTAAAGCCTTAGGATCTTAAGAGATGGACGAGAGATTACTTAAGTTTAGAACTTAAGTAAGTTGATATTTATTATTACATAGTAGTAGTTTCTTTCAGGAAAGTATTATATCAACAACGGAGTCTATGCCTACATAGTGTAGGATAATCAAAATTATATAGTTGAGTCTGGGAGACATACTATATATTATCTATTGGTTGGATTATAGACCGGTCCTATAAGATTTTACTTGCATAAGCATCTAATAATTGCATGATATATTCGATAACAAGCCTATACCACTTTCTGAGGAGAAACTTTATTGTAAAGTGTGTTTGACACAGTTATAGGCCTTAGTGTCGAATTCAAATCATGTATGGATATGCAAATCAAATAAGATAAGACCATTGTGGACTTATGCAAGCCTCTAGGAGTTTGATCATTTACATTTGAAATAAGTAAAGTAGTTTAACTTATTTCAAAAGTAGATGAATCATTTGTACATCTTTAGAAGTGTTTGTGAGAAGCTCTTATTTATATGATTGAAAATGATTGACACCAACATCATATGAAATAGCTTCCACGTTAACAGTCAAAATATTGGTCATTCAAGACTTTCATTGTGAGGGGGCTTGAATGAAAGTTTCTAGGATATTTTCATATTGAAACCTTGTTGGATAGGTTTTGAGATAATATTCAAATTCTTCATGATATTCACTATTTTTAATAAATAATGTGTTGATAAACAATAATAGAATTCTAGGAGAATCTATTATTATTATCACATGGTTATACTGTCAATATTAGATTATCTTATTGAAGTATGAACTCTGTACATATACACGATGTTGTATAGTGCAACCATCGCCTAAAATGTACAAATGTGATACATCAAATAGTCAAGGTGACTTAGAATTATCAATGGATTTCATGGACAGTGGGAGCTTAGCTTAGATATATATTGGATATATGAGTAGTAAGCTTCATTATAAATGTGATGAATGAAATTATCACAATTATAATTTTGTATTCATCTTAGTAATAGTATCATATTAGATTAGATCTAATGATGTATAGATTCAACAACCTATGTTCTGTATGATTATGCTAGAAGGTTCTTAGAAGAACAAGGGGTAGTTCCAAGTGTTAGTAATCGAATTGTGAAATTGCGATTATACTAATGCGACTGCACATGCAAAGGAACCAAGATCTTATGATACTAGCATGGATCTACTGAGACACTATCATTGGTTTGGAAACCACTGATAGATTGCAACATAAACAAATAAAGTAATTTCTGTGTGAGGACACTACGCTGATTCTTTCCAAAAACCTTGTCTTTGGAGAGACAAGTTAGCCATTCCAGGAACCTAAATGTTGGACACACATGAGTGATTGACTCTAGGCCAAGTGGGAGATTGAAAGTATATATGTCCTAGAGACAACCAACATTAAGGACGATATGTACTTTACCACATTCAGCTCATTGGTATTTATTAATGTTACATTTATTTAAGCATACATAAATACAATTGGCATTACATTTACTGAATAAATTATTTGGTTGTTTGAATTATTCTGTAAGATGTTCCCAAGGACTAAAGATAATCACCAAGTTAGTGGGAGCTTGCGTGTCAGAACTTAAGTCCTAAAATTAGCCACTAGTCAATGGTCATTGAGATATGGGATATAAATGATGCGATAGAGACTAGCATGTGTTGCATCAGAAACTTCGAGGATGTGGTAGTTCTCACTGCTGCGAATAGCTTGGTTATTCATGATGGACACATGGACACTTTGGAGAGTGTTGCATACCCAGCCGAGAAATCATTTGGTAAATTCTATTTAAGTGTGTATGGGAGTACCGGATTGTAGGGTGATGTAATATTCCTCAGACTTGAGGTCAATACTATATCATATGTGGAGTAATATACTTTGACCATGCGCAACGCTTGCACTCTTA
Organism: Plantago ovata; assembly: GCA_028274465.1. Lineage (NCBI taxonomy): Eukaryota > Viridiplantae > Streptophyta > Magnoliopsida > Lamiales > Plantaginaceae > Plantago > Plantago ovata. The sequence continues at coordinate 83,509,640 of CM051456.1, read as the reverse complement.
AAGTAGGGTAGATACGGCATGCGTTGGGTATATTAGGAAGCATATGGTGTGAGTGATTGGACCAAGATCATGATTCATTCCTCCGAATGGATTCAAGGAGAGAATACTCTACATCTCATATTAGTGCGATCGTTAGTCAGTGGCCACTGCAAAGGTATATGTCAAAATGGTGTTTGTACATAATCATCTAGATCGACTAAGAAGATTGAGAGACAATGGATGAGTTATTGGAATAGACACTAATCCATATTCTAGACTCATTTGAGTATTCGAAAATGAAAGGACTGTATCATCAAAGTACTCTACATCACAGGCAGTTTGGATCTCCTCAACAAACGTTCCTTACATATTAGTATTGTCTAGTGATGATTGTCTAGGAATATTCACTGAGACCTTGATTTGATCATTGTCTGATATGTGAGGGCCTATGGGTCATATACAACTAGGTGATAATTCCCCCGATTAAGCATTAGGGTAAATTAAATGTCAATTGGATTGATAACATTTGATTTACAATAGTCAAGATCATTTCATTTGATGAAAGTCATTAATTAAGTTAAAATTAGATTTATAACTTAATTAAATAAAATATCAATTGGATTGATAAATATTTAATTTAATAGTAGTGAGAATGTTCTATTTGATAGAATTAACTATTTAAGTTGAATTGAATTCAATGGACTTAATTAATCTATGCTTTTAGAAAGTAAATTAATTAAATTAGATTTAATTAATAAAAGAAGAAAAGTATAATTAGATTAAACTAGATTTAATTTAATTAAAGTTAGAATCTGCATTTGAACCAATTTAGAATGAGGTTCATGTGTTAAAAGACCAAAAGAAAAATGTTGCTAGTGATGGGCTTCGAACCCGTGACCTCCAGAAAATTAGCCTGCACACATACCAACTGGTCCAGGCCCATGTGAAACACTATATCAGCGTTTTACCTATCTAGGGCTGCGGCTGCAGTAGATAGAAAGTAAGGGTTTGATACGTGTTGTTGCTGCTTGTGGTTTTGAGCTCTCCTTCTCTCTAGGGTTTCTACACGGTTGTATTCGTTCTACCTCTTTTCTTCTTTGATTAATTCTCAATTATTATAATTATTAAGATCTTTGAGATTTCTTGTTTTGCTTAATGTAGATTTTGAATATGGATTTCCTAGCATCCATGGAGAATTCATCAATGAAGAATTGAACTACGTTTGACTTGATCCTGAGGGTACGTAGGCAGCTCAGAATTGTTCTGAGTTCAGTCAGAATCTTTAGAAGATCATCAATTGTTCTTCGAAGAACAATTTCATGATTAGATCAGCTGGAAACTGGATAACGGGTAAGTTATTTATATGGAGCATGTTAAATAATCATTCAATCAACGATCCATGTAGGAAAATTTTCGAATTCCGCTGCATTTATCTTAGAGGTAATTTCCTACAATTACTAACACGAGGCACTTCCCAATCACCAAAACTGCCATCTTCTCTACGGGGAATTCTTAAATAAACAAAGGAGTCCTTCCATATATCTCTATGGTCGGATGAGAAGGAGCGGAAAACCCAAAATTTATCACGAGCAATGAATTTGTAGAAACGGCTTCCCGATATTTGAGAAACTATTAGGAAACTTGTAATTTTGATGAGCAATTAACCATGCTCAATTAAAGAAAGTCCAGTAACTAGTACTCTTAAGGTCCATAGGAATTTAGAATTTTAAGGACATTGTAAAAGAGGAACGTTTGCTGAAAGACGTAGTGTAGGTACTAGTTAGGTTCTTTCGTTTGCTGATGATGCACTTTGTTTTTACAAACGATCTATTGAAGACCTAGAACCGCTCAGAAAGTTGAAGATTCGAAGACTGAATACTTAGAATAATTCTGAGAAAGGTATCTACAAAGGCACATGTTGCTCAGAAAGTAAGATTTTCAGCAACAACTTGCATAAGTGAAAATCTATATGACAGAGTAGGTTGTGCTTGCTGAAACTGAGACTGACCACTTGCTAAAAACATATGTGACCTCCTTGCTCAAGAGTACTTGCATTTTGACTCCAACGTTCACATTTGAATTTGATTCAAATGACAAATGAACATTAAATGCAAAGTAGGCACGCGAAGAACATGAAGACTAGCAGACAAATGAAGGACGCTGCTGAAAGTACAAAAGAAAGATAGTGACATCTTAAGGTACAAAGCCTTAGAATTTGAAATTCAAACGGCTCCCTTGAGACACTATAAATAGAGGTCATCAGGCAAGAGTAGAAAGGTGTGTCAACAACGTGATCAAACTCTCACTTGTGCTTTAAACACTCAAATCCTTCTATACTCTTTACTGCCTATTGATCCGTTCTAAAACTTAAGCTTGAAACAAAAGCTACTTGTGAAGAAGTAGAACATTCACGTCTAAGAAATTAGTTAAGTGTTCTTTCTTTCGAACAAGAACAAGTCTTGACACCAGAAACAATCAAACTTGCTTACGGCAAAGTATTACAAGTTGTGTTTCTTTAGATAACTTGTTATAGCTGAAAAAGTTATACTCAAGTCATCTCATCCCAACCATCTCTAACTGATAAACACCCTTTTCAAGCGTGAAATTCAGGGGGAATTAATCAAGCATAGTGTTGCTGATTATAAGTCCCAAGTTTGGTGGAGAACAAAGTTACAGTTCTCTAGTTAGGTTGGACACAAAGCAAGTGTGCTTTGGTTTCTAAAGAATCATTAGTGATAGGAGTTCTAAGGAACCTCACATCTTATCATAGTGGATTCAGTCCTAGAAAGGACAAAGTGGATTAGTTGAGAGATTACGCCACTCTTAGATACCACTATAAAAGTGTTTGTGTGATTTACTTTACTGCACTTAGTTTTCAACAAGTTACATTTCTTGTACACTGACACTCTGCTCACTTGCTGAAACTAGCACTCTCTGAAAAACACTTATTGTAAAAGACTTACGCACTCTGTTTTTAAGTATCAGCAAACTCATTATTGATAAGTAATAAGCACTTGCTGAGAAAGTTAAGTACCAGCAAACTCATTACTGAAAAAGTAATAAGCACTTGCTGAGAAAGTTTTAAACGACGAAAAGTTTGAAAAGACTATTCACCCCCCCCCCTCTAGTCTTTTCTTGTTGTTTAAAGGGATCAACAAGTGGTATCAGAGCTGGAGGTTCTTTAACCTTCAGCACTGAACCTAGATCCCCTTAGGTGCTTTCCGTAAATCACTTTCACTTGATCAGTTTGGTAGTCGTTTGCTGACAGGATGTCGCTAGGAGACGCTCCCTTGCTGAAGCTGGAAAACTATGAAAAATGGCGAAACAACATGATGCTACATCTTGAGGCCATTAGTGATGAGATGGTTACTGTCATAAATGATGGACCTATCAAGATCACTAAACTTGAGAGAAGTTTTCCTCACAAAACCACAGATACTGCTGGAAAGGAAACTATCTTAGGAGAACCGGTTGATACCGCCGTTCCAAAACCAAGAGAGGAATGGACTTCCGACGAAACCAAAATATTCCGTCTTGATGGACAAGCAAGAAACATCATCATACGATCTACTCCAGATACTATACAGTGCAAACTGTGGGGTGCCAAAACTGCTAAGGAAGCTTGGAAAATGGTTCAAGATCTTTGTGCTGGATTTGACAAAACCAAGGAAAACAAACTCGAAGTGCTAAAGTTGAAGTTTCAAAACTTCTAACAAGGTGCAAATGAGTCACTGGAAGACTTGGATTTCAGATTCACAACTCTAGTGAGTGAGATGGCTGCCTTAGGAGTTGGAAACTTCTATTCAGATTCTGAAAAGGTGAAAACAATTATTAGAAGTCTGAACCAAGAATGGATCCACACTCAGAATTTCTACTATAATCAAGGAATGCCAAATATCACTCCAACCGAGTTGTTCTCTCATCTTGCTACTGTCAACTATGAGACAAAGCAAAGAGAAAATGTGTTTGCTGAAAAATCGCAAAACATTGCTCTTGCTGCCAAGCCGTCATCTTCTGAAAAGAAGAATGATAAAGAGCCTGCTGATGAAAACGCTCTTGTTGTTAGAAACATGAAGAAATTCATCAGTAAGTAAGTCGAAAGGCGAAAAGCAAAAGAGAAGCTGAAAAAGCATCTTGGTAACAACTACCATAAAAACAAGAATGAAGCTAGCTCGCTGATCAAGCAAGCTCAACAAGCAAACTCCTCCGAAGAACCAGCAGTTGGCAATGATCTTTGCTTTTATTGCAAGAAGCCTGGACACTTCAAAGCAAATTGCCCCTTACTGAAAGGGAAATCTGCTGAAAAGAAGAAGGAGTTCAAAAGGGCTTTGATTGCTGAAGAAAAGAAAAAGCTTCAAGCAAAAATCGATGCTCTTTGCATTGAAACAAGCTCTGAAGACAGTGAGGTAGAGAGTTCAGACACTGAAGAAGAAGAAGCCACTCTTGACGTAGAGATTGGCAAGGAAGTTTGTGGAATAGCTATGAAAGCTTATCCAGATGTGTCAAACTACGAGTTCTGCCTCATGGCCTGTCAGGTAAATTGTCCTACCTCTGACTCTGATTCAGAAAGTGAAGATGACATTGACCTTGATAGAATTCAAGGAGAAATCGAAAGATTTGAGAAAACTCTAAGCAAACAGCAAGAGAAACTACAAAATGCTGAACTTCTGACTAAGCAAACTACTGAAAAGTACGTCTTGCTGAGCGTTGAGTCAGAAAAGAAGGATGCTGAAATATTGCATCTCAAGAAGTTAAGTGCTGAAGCTACAGAGAAGAATGCTCAAATGGCAACAGAATTGGAAGAGTATCAGTCATCAATTCTAAAGTTACTTGCTGAAATACAAGTAATGAAAAAGATGAAAGTCAATTTCAAATCTTATGCTGATGCTAGTAAAACGCTGATTGAACTAAACTCTTATCTGAGAGATCCATCTCAGAAAGAAGGTTTAGATGCCACGTATGAAGGTGATGATGTAATACTCTTGAGTAAAGACAAATCACCAATCACCTTTATTCGTGCAACTGATAGTGGTCAACCAGAACTCTATCAATTTGGTCAATCTAAGGTTTCTGAATAAGCAATCAAGTACCTACGACCGAAAAGCCCGCTGTTGCTACTCAAAGTAACAAGACTTTAAAAGCAAAACAGGTTGCTGAAAAGCAAATTGTTGAGAAAAAGGATGCTGTAAAGCATTCTGCCAAACAAGTTGCTGAAAAGCAATTTATTAAGACTAAAGGCAAGATTACTAAAAGTAATCAGAAGAACTTTGCTGACAAACCTGAATCAAGTAAGGTTGCTGAGACAAAAGCTCAGCATACTCCGAAAAGTGGACTTGGATTCAAAACCAAGAAAAATCAATTGTTTCATGAGTATAAGCAAAGTCAACAAAGATACTTCAAAAAGTTGACCAAAACCAAGCCTAAGAGTACTGACAAGACTCAAAATGCTAGGACTAGAAGGAACCTTGCTAGAAAAGAACTTACTGAAAAGTATGTTCAGCAAAAGGGTCAACCAAGAAAGACACCACATCCGAAAGTGGACTCGATTAGCAATGATCAAAAGTCTTTCGGTTCTAAACCCTCTAGTTCCTCAGTAAGTAGAAAACAAGTCAAGATTGAAAAACTCAAGACTTGGGTTTCCACTGGACGTTTTCTTGAACATGTTAATGGACATCCAATATTGGATAATTAACTTGTTTGCTCTTGATTGTGCAGACTTCAGCCACGGAGACAAACAATGCAATTTGGTACTTTGACAGTGGTTGTGGAAAGCACATGACGGGCAAATAAGAAAAACCTTATAAACTATGGACGATGGTCTAAAGGTCCAACAATAAGGTTTGTTGGTGGAGGCTTTGGTTCTACTAAAGGTTATGGTGACGTGAAGGTAGGATGCTTTACCATTTCGGGAGTTCTTTATGTCAAAAATCTTAAGTTTAACCTTTTCAACATGAGTCAATTTGCTGACAAAGGTTACTTCATCAAAATCAAAAGTGATGAATGTAAACTTATTGACTTTGAGACAAAGAAGGTTATCATGGTTGCTAGAAGATCAGGAGGTCTCTATACCGGGGATTGGTCTTCAGCAATCATTGAAAAATGTCTTATCTCAGATCATGATTGCCTTGCTGAAAAAGCATGGTTATGGCATAAACGAACAAGTCACCTAAACTTCAAGACGCTGAATAAGCTGTCTAAAAAGGCACTTGTAGTTGGATTACCTAATGTTACTTTTAAGAAGGATGATGTTTGCATTGCATGTCAGCAAGAAAAGCAAACCAAAACTTCTTTCAATAATAAGTCAGTATCGTCAACTACAAAACCTTTACAACTCCTGCACATGGACTTGTTTGAATCTTCTTCAACAAGCTATGCTAGCAAGAAGTATGGTCTGGTGGTGGTAGACGACTATTCAAGATTCACTTGGGTAGTATTTATCAAACACAAGTCTGAAACAAGGACTGAAATACCTAACTTGCGGAACAAGCTCGAAGTCATGAAAAATGACAAGGTAAAAGTCATAAGAACAGACCATGGTACTGAGTTTGTAAATCAATACATAACTGAGTATTCCACTTCCAAAGGCATACAACATCAGTTATCCTAAATAAGGACACCTCAACAAAATGGTGTTGTTGAAAGGAAGAACCGTAACCTTAAGGAAGCATCTTGAACAATGCTTGCTGACACTGAAATAAGTAACGCTTATTGGGTTGAAGCGATTAATACCACCTGCTATACTCAAAATAGATGCTTGATAACTAAGGAATACAACAAAACTCCCTATGAGTTATTTGTTGGAAGACCTACTAACATCATTCATCTAAGAGTATTTGGTTGCAAATGCTTTGTTCTTAACAATGGTAGGGAATACTTAAGAATATTTCAACCAAAGGCAGATGAAGCGATATTTCTTGGCTACTCCTTGCATAGCAAAGCCTATAGAGTTTACAACAAAAAGGCACAAAAGATCGAAGAATCAGTGCATGTTGTATTCTATGAAAAATCACAAGGAGTCCCTGCTGAAGAAGAGATATCAGAATGTATGAACAAATTACTCATACACGAGCAAAGAACTGAATCCGATGCTAGAAATGTCAAATCAATTGAACTTAATGATGATTCTCTGACAATGACACTCCTACCCCAAGTCATGACAAGATAAATGTAGTTCATGATAAAGAATTTCCGGCTAAGGACGCAGTTGCTCCCGATGTTGCTGAAACGATGCAACTTCCTGTGTCTGCTGACGAGTTACCTCAAACCGACAATGTTGAACAAGCAGTTGTTGATGAACCAATTTCAGCAGAGACACAACAAGATACCAGTACTACTGAACAAGTAAATGCTGAAGAGTCACATGCTGAAATGCAAACATATCCAGATCCAAAGAGCAGAAAACCTGTTAATAAGTGGATTAGAGATCATCCCTCTACGGATATGATTGGTGATATTGACAAACGCCAAGTGACTAGATCCAAAGTGTCTATTAATCAAGAACTTGCTAAAGCAGCAAATGTCATTGAAGTAGAATCTTGATTCTCTTGCTTTGTTTCAGAAATTGAGCCCAAGACCATAGAAGAAGCTTTAAAGTATTCTGAATGGATCAAGTCAATGCAAGAACTGGATCAATTTGAAAGGAACAAAGTATGAAAACTTGTACCCCTTGCTGAAGGATAGAAAGCAATTGGTACAAAGTGGGTGTTCAGAAACAAGCTGAGTGAGTCTGGAGAATAACAAGGAACAAAGCTCGTTTAGTTGCTCAAGGTTATTGCCACACTGAAGGATTGGACTATGATGAGTCTTATGCACCAGTTGCAAGATTGGATGCTATAGACTTTTCTTAGCCTTTGCTGCTCATAATGACTTCATTGTTTATCAAATGGATGCTAAAAGTGCATTCCTAAATGGTGAACTTTCCGGAGAAGTCTACCTAGAACAACCCCCTGGCTCTGAACTTCCCTCAGAAACCAAGATGGTATAAAAGCTTCAGAAAGTTGTATATGGTCTAAAGCAAGCACCTAGAGCTTGGTATGATACCTTAGCTAAGTTCTTGCTGGATAATGGTTTCAAGAAAGGTGAAGTTGATAAAACCTTATTTACCATGAACCATGATGGTAAAATACTCTTAGTCCAGATTTATGTGGATGACATAATATTTGGATCTAAGGACAAGCAACATTGTGATGATTTTGCCAAACTCATGACAAACAAGTTTGAAATGAGTATGATGGGCAAATTGAATTATTTCCTAGGATTGCAAGTCAAGCAACTCAAAGATGGAATATTCATAAATCAAGCAAAGTAAGCAAAGGAAATGCTCATAAAGTTCAGGATCAAAGAGGAAGAAAAATCTGATAAGATCCCTATGAGCGTTGGTACTGATGAATGTATTTTACACTTTCATTTGAGTCTTTTTTACCTATTTTAGCTATCCTCTATGTTAATTAGCTATATTTTAGTGCATTTTATTAGAATAGTGTCACGTTTCCCTTTAGATTTTATTTTACAGGTTTTGGTTGAAAAATAAGGATTTCCGGGCAATTATATTGAAGTTGACAAGGAATAGGTGTTCCAGAAGCCTATTTGGAGTATCTGAAGGTTTAATTTGTTTATATTTTCAGCATTCAATACCTAATTCTATTAGTTTTAGTTTTCCTTTTTAATCTCTATCTGATACTGCTTTCCTAGTCTGTTACAGATAGTGTATGACACATACACGATCTAGGGGAACACCACCTGCTGATTCAATTGCTGAGATCGACAGAGTCTACCACCAAAGAAGGCGACTACTTCAAAGGCGTGCACTAGAGGAAATAGAGGATACCGATTTCTCTGAATCTCTACACAGTCTTTTCAAGGAAATCGACGGAATGGCAGAAGCTAGACCACTGAAAGCATGGGTTCAACCCACCAAGGATCGTATGAGGGGACCGGCGATTGTTCTTTCGTCTGCAACTCGAGATCTGGAAATCAAGAACCACGCATTCCAACAACTTCCGAGGTTCTATGGCTTATCAAGGGAAGATGTGATGGGGTACTTGCACGATATCGATGATTTCGTCAACCAACTCCCATGACCCGGAGCTGAAATAACAACGGATGAGTTGAGGATGAAGGTTTTTGCTATGGGAATTGGCGACAGAGCCAAGTCATGGTTGAGTTCTCTACCAGCAGGCTCGCTGGACACTTGGGAGAAGGTTTTTTCAGCTTTCATGGAGAAATACTTCCCTCACACCTTGACTACCGCGCTAAAGGCGCAAATTACTGGATTCAAGCAGGACTATGATGAGACCATCTACACTGCGTTTGAGAGGTTCCAAGATCTCACGAACAAGTGCCCTCACCATGGTTTTGAACTTTCTGACCTAGTCCAACACTTCTACAATGGACTAACCTTCGAGAACCAACAAGTGGTGGATTTCCAATGCCGAGGCAATATTTGGGAGGAAACCGCAGAAGCCGTCTGGGCAGTTTTCGAAAGGCTTGCTAAGGGTTCGCAGTTCAAGGACCCAAGAGCGATGGTTAGGAGACGTGGACCTGAAGCTCCACCGACTCTAGAAGCCCCTATGTATAGGGGGAATGGGGATCAATTCGAGTGCTTTACCAACGAATTGAAGCAAGTCCTCAAGAGCGCCACTGGAACAACTGTTTCGAACGAAGTATGCCGAATATGCAAGAACTATGGGCATGGGGCTCATATGTGTAGATCGGAGCTTGCGTATGATGATGGCAACTGGGCTCGATGAGGTGAAGAGGAAGCCTTTGCTACAGAGTTTGGTACTCAAGAAGTTAGCTACGGACAAGACGGTAGGAATCCTCGAGGTGGATTTTGGAGAAGAGGATTCCGAAACAATCAAGGATATGCACCGGCTAACCAAACTTATGGCCCTAACCAAGACCGTAGTAGGCTAAACTATGGTAATGATCACTGCGAAAACCCCGCTCCGAAAGAGCCACCAAAGTCGAAGTCGGCTCAACTGATGGAGAACTTGCAAAAGATGGTTGATCACACCCACAGTTTTCTCAAACGTTATGAAGAAGATTCTGAGAAGACTAGGGCAAGGCTTGATAGGTTGGAAGAGAGCACTAGGCTTTCCCATCAAAAGATGCAAGAGCTGATCGATCGAGGGGCAAGTAGGGAGCAAGGCAAGCTGCCTAGCAACACTGAGAAGTCGATGTCCATTACCTTGGTGGGTGATCTACCTGTTGAAATCACCATCAAGAAGGTTGCTAAGTGCGAGAGTTGCAAGAGGGAAATGCCTCCACAGGTCGAGGAAGAAGAGAAGAACCTTGGTACCGACAAGAGTGAAGAGGAGCAAGAGGATCCCGAGTCACTCCCTCAAAGTTTCGATGTTAAGATCGGGATTGGGGAACTTGAAGATGTCCGTGCCACACTAGACACCGGATCCTACTCTAATGTGCTCCCTATGAATGTTTTCGAGAAGAGTAACCTTGGAAAACTATTTGTGCATAAGGCTATTGTGCAACTGGCAGATGGATCCCTTGTGAAACCCGAAGGCGTTGTGGAGATTGTATTGGTCAAGATTGGTGAAGCTTCTGTATACACCGATTTTGTAGTTATGCCGGCGTCTACACCTGGGACAGGGGATGTCATCCTCTTGGGGCGAACGTTCTTGACTAAGCTACGCTCCGTGATGGACATCTACCATAGAACTTGCACTATTGAAGTGGATGGCAAGGAACATGTGTTGCAAGCCATATCTGATCCACCTGATCCACCTGTTACTTCTAACACTATTGACTACAGTGGTCTTAATGTCTATGTTCATTCTTATTCACAGGTTCGAGGCATGGGAAGGAGATCCGTGAAGGGGAATTCTAGTACCCTAAAAAAGAAAAGCTAGGCGAAGACAGGAGTCGAGTCAGAGACTTTAAACAATGGCGCTATCCGGGAGTCAACCCGGGGTTTTTATCGCTTTCTTTACCGCTTTATTGCATGCATTCATACTTGAATAATTTGCTTTTCATATGTGAATTTGTTCGTCTCTGTGTCGTATGTGCTTGTGTTATGTCCGAGTACGATTTTTCGAGTGATTTTGTGAGAAAAATGGTTTTCGGGGACTAAAAACCGCATTTTATATCGAAACGATCGTCTCCCCACCTCAGGAGGTGGGGGCGAATCGCCCAGGCGTGGGGCGAATCGCCCCACGTTCTGCAGATGAGAAAAACGGGGTTCTCCCCCATTTTCCTCATTTCACTTCTCCTTCTTCCCTTAAACTCAAAAAAATCCTCCATTTTCACAAAACCTTCAAACCTTCATAACTTCTTCATCTTTCCATCAATTTGTGTGTTCTATAGCTTCAATCAAATCCCGTTACGTGCTCTTTCTTTTCATCCGAACAAATCTCTTCCTAGTTCATTCAAACTCCGGATTTGAGGTAATCTCACATGAACCCTAATTTTTTAAATTTGGGGGTTTTTTGATTTATGCTTCAATTAAGCTTGTATGATATATGGGTTGATGATTTATGTGATTAGAATCGTTATTCATTATCAATTGCATGTTCAATTAGGCTTGGTTTGTTGATTTGAGATTTTTGCTATTAGATGATATATCTTGTTAGGAAATGTATCTCTTACTTTCATTCCATGCTTAAACATGTGTTTGTTGATATGATAATGATGGATGTATTGGTAGAATGCATGATTGATGAAGTTGAGGATTTATGTTAGATTTTTTGTTATTATGGTATGGATTGAACCTTGTGATTCAAGGCATTTGGTGTTTAGCAAGAGCATAATGTGATATGTTATTGTAGTAGTTACATTGATATGTTGCGTAATAAATTAACTAGACTAGACTTTGGGTTTTTGAGGAGTTGGATTCTTGAAGACATTGCTCGTTTTTTCGCTCGTATATTTACATATGCATAGGTCTGTTTTGCATCGTACACGATACTAATTGTTATTTGTAGGAATCATGGCACCGAGATCGAGGAGAGCCGGCTCGAGCAGAAAAGGGAAGGGAGTAGCATCAAGATCCCAACCATCTCACCATATGTACGAGTTGTCTGTAGCTGCGATAGAGGTGCGTCAAAGGCTAGAAGCGGAGCTGGCCGACGGGGGAAGATCGATCATCCCAGACAGGAGGATTGATATTCCAGAGTCAACAGTTGATACAGCAGGGTATAGAACGCTATCACGATTGGCGTCAAGAAGGAATTGGGTATGGTACAGTTCCAACAGGTTCAAGGGGTACGACGAGAGCCTCCTCCAAGAGTTCTACACTGGATACACAGATCTCGAGGAGAAGAATGGGGTACTAGTCCGAGGCCTGATAATACCGTGGACACCAGAGCACATTTCTTCATTGATCCATTTCGGGCATCAGGAATTCACAGGGAGCGACCATGCCTACCTGTATTCGAGGGCCTCTAGGGGGATAGGAAGACATATCACAGACACGATCTGCAACAGGGAGTACCGATATCCAGAAATCCGGGGAGAACCTACACGGATCAGTCAGAGCGACCTTAGCATTGAAGCTAAGGTGATGATGAAATTTTGCATCTTCAACTTGATCCCTAGGAAGAATGACTCGTGGATTCAGCCCTACTACGCCGAGCTCCTCTACTGCTTGATAGGTAGACATCAGATCGACATAGGGCACATCATGTATGAGGAGTACGAGCGCCACTGGGAAAAGAAGAGGAAGCCCTTCATCTTCCCAAGCTTCATCACAGCCTACTGCAAATATCATGGGGTCGATGACATTGAGGAGGGGGATTGCGAGGTCGCTGCCCTTTCACCCTCAACAATTGAGGTGCAGCTGACTAGGTATCAGTTGAAGAACCCCACGGCTGCCGCTGCTGATGTAGGAGCACCCTTCCAGCCGAGTGATTTCGATCATGAGGATGCTATGGAGGCCGATGTTGGCCAAGCCCCTATCTCAGATATCCCGTTTGTCCATAGAGCACCGCATGCACCGCCTCGAGCACCACATGGGTCTAGAGGATTTGACTTCTCTGAATTTCGTACCTACCTCGACGGCCGTTTCGACAGAATTGATGCCAACAATGCGGCCATGCGACAGGACCTCGACAGGCACATTGCCCAGCACAACCGCGATTGGGAGACATTCGAGGAGCATCGCCGAGAGGATAGGCAACAAAGGTGGGAGCAGCAACAGCTCATCCAGCAGCAGCAGGAAGCTCTACGTCAGTCCAAGGAGCTCATGTCTGACATGTGGAGGGACTTTTATGGGGATTATCATCCTGATGATTAGTCCTTTCACATGTCCACTCTCAGCCAACCGAGGCCAAACCGTTCGGTAACATCTAGTATCACTTCTTATTACTCATTCTCTTTTGCTAGGGGCTAGCTTAAGAATCGTAAGGGGGATGGGATGTGAAGCGTGATGTTAAGTATTGTTTGGCTTTGTGTTGATTAGTATCTTGTTCTTTGTTTGCATTTGCATTTGCACGTTTACTGCTTTCTTAGATTTCCTAGGTTGCATTCACTACATTCATCCTAGGATAGTCTTGCATGTTTTATATGGAGTTTATTGCCGAATTTTTTGAACTTTTTTATTGGGTAGATCAACTAACTATGCCATTAATCGTATGCTTCATCTGTATGAATTTGTTTGAGGTTTTTCTCGCTTGGCTTGTCACATTTATGTATTGCACTTAGTTAAGATTGGTAGTCTCGACATCACTTAGTGGTGTTTTCTCTACTGCGGTTCACGAAGGCCTTTATAATAGGATGTTGCATGTTAGGGTCTTATAGTTGTTTTCCCGAGTAATTATGAACCTAAGAGGCAACAAGTCTTCACCATGCTTTGAGATTGCTAAATGCCTAGGAAGGAGGTAGTGTGAGGTTGTGTGATCCTTTGTTATAACCTATTCTTCCGAATAGGTTTGGGGAGGGGGTTACACCATCATTAGACTTATTTTCGTTTTTCATTTCCATATCGTGAGTTTGTTTTTACTTTTCCGTAAATTTTGTACTCCAACCTATTCTTTCGAATAGGTTTGGGGAAGTCATGTGAGTCATTTTGTTTCTCTTTTTGTTATGCTACTGCTGGCTAGAAAAACTCGAAAAAAAGAAAGAAAGAAAAATTCCAGAAAAAAGAAAAGGAGAAAAGAAAAAGAAAAAAAGAATCTGGAAAGAAAAAAGAAAAAAAAAAAAAAGAAAAGACCCCAAAAAAAAGCAAGGAAGGATCCAAAAAAGAAAGCCAAATAGCAGTTTAGCAAAGTGTTGTGTCTCATTTTCCAATTCTTGTAATATCCGTAATCGTGTTGTAATTTTCTATTTTTTTTATCTTTTTTGTCTTGAGTGTCATCTGTTCTAGACCACCCTCGTCTGCCATTCAGGAAGTGGTGAATAGCTTAAGACTTTACTTGAGAGATGGGTAGAATAGGGGAGTGTTATCTTTTATAGGGAACCCTCCTTCGTTTGATGAGAGCCAGTACTGGTTCGACCTCTTTGAGGGAATGTCTTAACATGGTGGAACAGCAGTAAGTCCTCAGTTTCATAGGCACGGACAACCATTCGTATCTTAGCATGCTTCATTACGTCGTCACTGACTAGGTCCAGGTAGAGAATGTTACGAGAGACTATCTTGTCTTGACATAAGTGCTTATGTGGATGTGTATAAGTCAATCGAGGTATTCTTCAACCTATATTCATGCTTTGATTTATATGGTTTTTTGTTCATATGTTTTTTGGTAGATTCAGTAGATTAGTTCATTTTATTTGGCATGAGACTCCATTTTGTGTCTTGCATTGTTTTTCATTAGAGTCTAGCTTAGTTGCTTGAGGACAAGCAAAGGTTCGGTTTGGGGAGTTGATGAATGTGTATTTTACACTTTCATTGAGTCTTTTTCACCTTTTTAGCTATCCTCTATGTTAATTTAGCTATATTTTAGTGCATTTTATTAGAATAGTGTCACGTTTCCCTTTAGATTTTATTTTACAGGTTTTGGTTGAAAATCGAGGATTTCCGGCAATTATATTGAAGTTGACAAGGAATTGGTGTTCCAGAAGCCTATTTGGAGTATCTGAAGGTTTCCGGATAGGATTTGGAGTCTAGGGGTCGAATCTGGAGGTTAGAAGGCCACTAGAAGTCAGAAACCGAGTCCGAAAAGGGGAAAAATCCAAAAACGCGTCGAAAACGCGAATTCCGCGAAAATCCTCCCGGCGAACATGCCGGGCGTGGGCGACGCCCCCACACCGGGCGAACCGCCCGGTGTGTGGGGCGAATCGCCCATTTTCGTAGCCTATATATAGTTGCTCAGTTTTCTCCGAAATTCATACTTTTCCAGACCTATTCTCTCCCTTTCTCTGTAGTTTTAGGTAGGGACTTCCCAGAGCCTGTTCTGGGGTTCGTAGCTTAGGGGACACTTTTTCATAGCAGATTGGAGCTTGTAGGATCGCAATTCATTCTTCGGAGATTGACAACCTTCGGTAACATTGTATCTTACAGTTTATTCTACTTATTTTTATATATCTTTCAACATGTTTTCTTCTATGATTTCTGTTGATTGCATGCCTATTATGAGTAGCTAAACTTATGTTGGTGGTAGTATGTGAATTCTTAGCGAAGGGAAGATAATCATGCTAATGGCTATATCGCGCATTATACTCCGTGTTATTGCTTTATTTCGTTGATCAGGCTCAGCCTAAATCTCGTATGTTGTATTATTATTTGCACAATTGGACCTCGTCGACCTATGCGCATCTATATCTTTGTAGTGTTGAATAATTACGGAACACAATTGGACAATAGTGATTGACTTGTCAGTATCATTATCTTCGTAGTGCTTATAATTGCAACAGGACATTCGATTGATAAAGATCTCCATGCAAGACCGAGGAATTTATGCATGATTATTGACCCGTTATGCTTTGAAGGATCATACTATCACCAATCTCATTATCTGTTAGAAAAACCTTTGCTATTAGTCTGCTGTTTTTATATTCTAATTAGATTGATAAGCTAGTTATGTCTGAGAGAACGACACTCGAGGTCATTCTACTGCTACACTACGGTTTTCGTTGTAGTTGTGAATTGCCTTTGGCTAAATAACAAATTTATTTGCTGATCGGGACCCGACAAATCCCCGTTCATCAGGTACAAATTGGTATACTAAGAATACAAAAGTGTGGAGGAACCAATAAGGAAGATCATTGATTCCTTGCTTAAGCTAACAGCAAGTAAGCCTGAATTCATATGATGTTTGTGTGTGGGCAGATTCCAATCTGATCCAAGAGAATCACATTACAAAAGGCACTTAAAATACTGAATAATGTCAAAGGCACAATCAATGTTG
>CM051456.1:83435536-83493263 GCA_028274465.1 Plantago ovata | reverse complement strand
TTAGATTTTTTGTTATATGGTATGGATTGAACTTGTGATTCAAGGCATTGGTGTTTAGCAAGAGCATCATGTGATATGTTATTGTAGTAGTTACATTGATATGTTGCGTAATAAATTAACTAGACTAGACTTGGGTTTTTTGAGGAGTTGGATTCTTGAAGACATTGCTCTTTTTCGCTCGTATATTTACATATGCATAGGTCTGTTTGCATCGTACACGATACTCATTGTTTTGTCGGGGAATCATGGCACCGAGATCGAGGAGAGCCGGCTCGAGCAGAAAAGGGGAAGGGCGTCGCATCAAGATCCCAACCATCTCACCAATGTACGAGTTGTCTTGTAGCTTGCGATTAGAGGTGCGTCAAAGGCTGAAGCGGAGCTGGCCGACGGGGGAAGATCGATCATCCCAGACAGGAGGCTTTGATATTCCAGAGTCAACAGTTGATACAGCGGGTATAGAACGCTATCACGATTGGCGTCAAGAAGGAATTGGTATTGGTACAGTTCCAACAGGTTCAAGGGGTACGACGAGAGCCTCCTCCAAGAGTTCTACACTGGATACACAGATCTCGAGGAGAAGAATGGGTACTAGTTCCGAGGCCTGATAATACCGTGGACCCCAGAGCACATTTCTTCATTGATCCATTTGGGCATCAGGAATTCACAGGGAGCGACCATGCCTACCTGTATTCGAGGGCCTCTAGGGGGATAGGAAGACATATCACAGACAGATCTGCAACAGGGCGTACGATATCCAGAAATCCGGGGAGAACCTACACGGATCAGTCAGAGCGACTTAGCATTGAAGCTAAGGTGATGATGAAATTTTGCATCTTCAACTTGATCCCTAGAAGAATGACTCGTGGATTCAGCCCTACTACGCCGAGCTCCTCTACTGCTGATAGGTAGACATCAGATCGACATTAGGGCACATCATGTATGAGGAGTACGAGCGCCACTGGGAAAAGAAGAGGAAGCCCTTCATCTTCCCAAGCTTCATCACAGCCTACTGCAAATATCATGGGGTCGTGAGACATTGAGGAGGGGGATTGCGAGGTCGCTGCCCTTTCACCCTCAACATTGAGGTGCAGCTGACTAGGTATCAGTTGAAGAACCCCACGGCTGCCGCTGCTGATGTAGGACGCCACCCTTCCAGCCGAGTGTTCGATCATGAGGATGCTATGGAGGCCGATGTTGGCCAGCCCCTATCTCAGATATCCCGTTTGTCCATAGAGCACCGCATGCACCGCTCGAGCACCACAGGGGTCTAGAGGATTTGACTTCTCTGAATTTCGTACCTACCTCGACGGCCGTTTCGACAGAATTGATGCCAACAACGCGGCCATGCGACAGGACTCGACAGGCACATTGCCCAGGCACAACCGCGATTGGGAGACATTCGAGGAGCATCGCCGAGAGGATAGGCAACAAGGGTGGGAGCAGCAACAGCTCATCCAGCAGCAGCAGGAAGTCTACGTCAGTCCAATGAGCTCATGTCTGACATGTGGAGGGACTTTTATGGGGATTATCATCCTGATGATTAGTCCTTTCACATGTCCACTCTCAGCCAACCGAGGCCAAACCGTTCGGTAACATCTAGTATCACTTCTTATTACTCATTCTCTTTTGCTAGGGGCTAGCTTAAGAATCGTAAGGGGGATGGGATGTGAAGCGTGATGTTAAGTATTGTTTGCTTTGTGTTGATTAGTATCTTGTTCTTTGTTTGCATTTGCATTTGCACGTTTACTGCTTTCTTAGATTTCCTAGGTTGCATTCACTACATTCATCCTAGGATAGTCTTGCATGTTTTATATGGAGTTTATTGCCGAATTTTTTGAACTTTTTTATTGGGTAGATCAACTAACTATGCCATTAATCGTATGCTTCATCTGTATGAATTTGTTTGAGGTTTTTCTCGCTTGGCTTGTCACATTTATGTATTGCACTTAGTTAAGATTGGTAGTCTCGACATCACTTAGTGGTGTTTTCTCTACTGCGGTTCACGAAGGCCTTTATAATAGGATGTTGCATGTTAGGGTCTTATAGTTGTTTTCCCGAGTAATTATGAACCTAAGAGGCAACAAGTCTTCACCATGCTTTGAGATTGCTAAATGCCTAGGAAGGAGGTAGTGTGAGGTTGTGTGATCCTTTGTTTATAACCTATTCTTCCGAATAGGTTTGGGGAGGGGGTTACACCATCATTAGACTTATTTTCGTTTTTCATTTCCATATCGTGAGTTTGTTTTTACTTTTCCGTAAATTTTGTACTCCAACCTATTCTTTCGAATAGGTTTGGGGAAGTCATGTGAGTCATTTTGTTTCTCTTTTTGTTATGCTACTGCTGGCTAGAAAAACTCGAAAAAAAGAAAGAAGAAAAATTCCAGAAAAAGAAAAGGAGAAAAAGAAAAGAAAAAAGAATCTGGAAAGAAAAAAAGAAAAAAAAAAAAAGAAAAGACCCCAAAAAAAAGCAAGGAAGGATCCAAAAAAGAAAGCCAAATAGCAGTTTAGCAAAGTGTTGTGTCTCATTTTCCAATTCTTGTAATATCCGTAATCGTGTTGTAATTTTCTATTTTTTTTATCTTTTTTGTCTTGAGTGTCATCTGTTCTAGACCACCCTCGTCCTGCCATTCAGGAAGTGGTGAATAGCTTAAGACTTTACTTGAGAGATGGGTAGAATAGGGAGTGTTATCTTTTATAGGGAACCCTCCTTCGTTTGATGAGAGCCAGTACTGGTTCGACCTCTTTGAGGGAATGTCTTAACATGGTGGAACAGCAGTAAGTCCTCAGTTTCATAGGCACGGGACAACCATTCGTATCTTAGCATGCTTCCTTACGTCGTCACTGACTAGGTCCAGGTAGAGAATGTTACGAGAGACTATCTTGTCTTGACATAAGTGCTTATGTGGATGTGTATAAGTCAATCGAGGTATTCTTCAACCTATATTCATGCTTTGATTTATATGGTTTTTGTTCATATGTTTTTTGGTAGATTCAGTAGATTAGTTCATTTTATTTGGCATGAGACTCCATTTTGTGTCATGCATTGTTTTTTGCATTAGAGTCTAGCTTAGTTGCTTGAGGACAAGCAAAGGTTCGGTTTGGGGAGTTTGATGAATGTGTATTTTACACTTTCATTTGAGTCTTTTTCACCTATTTTAGCTATCCTCTATGTTAATTTAGCTATATTTTAGTGCATTTTATTAGAATAGTGTCACGTTTCCCTTTAGATTTTATTTTACAGGTTTTGGTTGAAAAACGAGGATTTCCGGGCAATTATATTGAAGTTGACAAGGAATTGGTGTTCCAGAAGCCTATTTGGAGTATCTGAAGGTTTCCGGATAGGATTTGGAGTCTAGGGGTCGAATCTGGAGGTTAGAAGGCCACTAGAAGTCAGAAACCGAGTCCGAAAAGGGGAAGAAATCCAAAAACGCGTCAAAAACACGAAATTCCGCGAAAATCACTCCCGGGCGAACTGCACGGGACGTGGGGCGACTCGCCCCACACCGGGCGAACCGCCCGGTGTGTGGGGCGAATCGCCCAACACTTTTTCGTAGCCTATATATAGTTGCTCAGTTTTTCTCCGAAATTCATACTTTTTCAGACCTATTCTCTCACCTTTCTTTGTAGTTTTAGGTAGGGACTTCCCGGAGCCTGTTCTGGGGTTCGTAGCTTAGGAGACACTTTTTCATAGCAGATTGGAGCTTGTAGGATCGTAATTCTTCGGAGATTGACAACCTTCGGTAACATTGTATCTTACAGTTTATTCTACTTATTTTTATATATCTTTCAACATGTTTTCATCTATGATTTCTGTTGATTGCATGCCTATTATGAGTAGCTAAACTTATTGTTGGTGGTAGTATGTGAATTCTTAGCGAAGGGAAGATAATCATGCTAATGGCTATATCGCGTATTATACTCCGTGTTATTGCTTTATTTCGTTGATCAGGCTCAGCCTAAATTCTCGTATGTTGTATTGATTATTATGCACAATTGGACCCTCGTCGACCTATGCGCATCTATATCTTTGTAGTGTTGAATAATTACGGAACACAATAGGACAATAGTGATTGACTTGTCAGTATCATTATCTTCGTAGTGCTTAATAATTGCAACAGGACATTCGATTGATCAAAGATCTCCATGCAAGATCGAGGAATTTATGCATGATTATTGACCCGTTATGCTTTGAAGGATCATACTATCACCAATCTCCATTATCTGTTAGAAAAACCTTTGCTATTCCGTCTGCTATTTTTATATTCTAAATTAGATTTGATAAAGCTAGTTATAGTCCTTAGAGAACGACACTCGAGGTCATTCTACTGCTACACTACGGTTTTCGTTGTAGTTGTGAATTGCCTTTGGCTAAGTAACAAATTTATTTGCTGAATCGGGACCCGACAAATCCCTCGTTCATCAGGTACCAAATTGGGCTATACTAAGCAAGACAAAAGTGTTGATGAACACAAGTATAGGAAGATCATTGATTCCTTGCTGTATCTAACAGCAAGTAAGCCTGACATTCAGTATGATGTTTGTGTGTGTGCAAGATTCCAATCTGATCCAAGAGAATCACATTACAAAAAGGCACTTAAAATACTGAAATATGTCAAAGGCACAATCAATGTTGGATTATGGTATCCAAACGATTCTGGATTAGAATTGGTAGGGTATTCTGATGCTGATCATGGAGGATCAACTCTTGATAGAAAAAGTACCTCTGAAACTTGTCAGTTTCTAGGTACATGATTAATATCATGGTTCAGCAAGAAGCAAACCTGTGTTGCCAATTCATCCACTGAATCTGAATACATTGCGGCTGGTTGTTGGACAGCTCAAATCCTATGGTTTCAGCAACAACTAAGAGATTATGGTATTTCTGCAAAGAAAACACCAATCTTTTGTGATAATACAAGTGTTATTGCTATCACGCAAAATCCTAAGTTCCACTCTAGGACAAAGTACATTGATATTAGACATCATTTTATTAGAGATCATGTGGAAAAAGGAGACATTGAGGTTGTAAAATTAGGTACTGATCATCAACTTGCTGACATCTTTACCAAGCCCCTACCAGACAATAGGTTCGCAATGCTAAGGTATAACCTTTGTTAGGAAACTTGTAATTTTGATGAGCAATTAACCATGCTAAATTAAGAAAAGTCCAGTAACTAGTAGTACTCTTAAGGTGCATAGGAATTTAGAATTGTAGAGGACATTGTAAAAGAGGAACGTTTGCTGAAGACTTAGAGTATGTGCTAGATAGGTGTTTTAACCGCTTATGATGTATCTTGTTTTCTGAAAAGAAAAACAACCTATTGAAGCATTTGCTGATGATGTACTTTGTTTACACAAAAAAACTATTGAAGCATTTAGAACCGTTCAGAAACTTGAAGAATTCGAAGACTGAAGACTAGAAGATTTCTGAAGATGGTATCTACAAAGGCACATGTTGCTCAGAAAGTGGAAACTTCAGCAACATCTTGCATAAGTGAAAATCTAAACGACAGAGTAGGTTGTGCTTGCTGAAACTGAGACTGGCCACTTGCTGAAAAACATATGTGACCTCCTTGCTGAAAGTACTTGCATTTGCGCTCCAACGTTCATATTTGAATCTCGTTCAAATGAACATTAAATGCAAAGCATGCACGCAAAGGACATGAAGACTAGAAGACAAATAAAGGACGCTGCTGAAAGTCAAAAGCAAGATAGTGACATCTTAAGGAACAAAGCCTTAGAATTCGAAATTCAAACGACTCCCTTAATTCAGTATAAATAGAGGTCATCCGGCAAAGAGTTGAAGTGTGTCAACAACGTGATCAAACTCTCACTTGTGCTCAAAGTCACATACCCTTCAAACACTCTTTACTGCCATTGATCCGTTCCAAGACTTAAAGCTTGAAAAAGCTACTTGTGAAGAAGTAGAACATACACGGCTAAGAAATTAGTTAAGTGTTCTTTCTTTCGAACAAGAACAAGTATTGACACCAGAAACAATCAAACTTGTTTAATGCAAAGTATTCAAAGTTTTGTTTCTTAGATTACTTGTTGTAGCTGAATAAGTTATAATCAAGTTATCTCATCCCAAACCTCTCTAACTGAAAATACACCCTTTCAGGCGTGAAATTCAGGGGGAACTTAATCGAGCATAGTGTTGCTGATTAAAAGTCCCAAGTTTGGTGGAGAACAAGGTTTCGTTCTCTAGTTAGGATGGAAACGAAGCAAGTGTGCTTTGGTTTCTGTTGAATCGCTCTAGATAGGTTTTGTGAGGAACCTCAAACTTGTCTTAGTGGATTCAGTCCTAGAAAGGACAAAGTGGATTAGTTGAGATATTACGCCACTCTCAGATACCACTATAAAAGTGTTTGTGTGATTTACTTACTGCATTTAGTTTTCAACAAAGCATATCTATCTATACACTGTCATTCTGTTCACTTGCTGAAACTATCACTTACTGACAAAGAACTTATTTTACAAAGACTTCCGCTCTCTGATTTTAAGTGTCAGCAAAACTCGTTACTGAAAAGTAACTAGTGCTTGCTGAGAAAGTTAAGTATCAGCAAACTCATTACTGAAAAGTAATAAGTCCTTGCTGAGAAAGTTTTAAACGACGAAAGTTTGAAAAGACTATTCACCCCCCCCCCCTCTAGTCTTTTCTTGTTGTTTAAAGGGACCAACAAGAGGTATCGGAGCTGGAGGTTCTTTAACCTTCAGCACTGAACCCAGATCCCCTTAGGTGCTTTCCGTAAATCACTCTCACTTGATCAGTTTGGTAGTCTTTTGCTGACAGGATGTCTTTAGGAGACGCTCCCTTGCTGAAGCTGGAAAACTATGAAAAATGGCGAAACAACATGATGCTACATCTTGAGGCCATTAGTGATGAGATGGTTACTGTCATTAATGATGGACCTATCAAGATCAATAAGGTTGAGAGAAGCTTTCCTCACAAAACCACAGAAGCTGGAAAGGAAACTCTCTTAGGTGAACCAGTTGATACTGTCATTCCAAAACCAACAGAGGAATGGACTTCCGACGAAGCCAAGAGATTCCGTCTTAATGGCCAAGCAAGAAATATCATCATTCGATCAACTCCAGATACTATACAATGCAAACTGTGGGGTGCCAAAACTGCTAAGAAAGGTTGGAAAATGGTTCAAGATCTTTGCGCTGGATCTGACAAAACCAAGGAAAACAAACTCGAAGTGCTGAAGTTAAAGTTCCAGAACTTTAAACAAGGTACAAATGAGTCACTGGAAGACTTGGACTTCAGATTCACAACTCTAGTTAGTGAGATGGCCGCCTTGGGAGTTGGAAATCTTTACTCAGATTCTGAGAAGGTGAAAACCATCATCATAAGTCTCAACCAAGAATGGATCCACACTCACAATTTCTACTACAATCAAGGAATGCCAGACATCACACCTACAGAGTTGTTCTCTCATCTTGCTACTGTCAACTACGAGACAAAGCAAAGAGAAAATGTGTTTGCTGAAAAATCGCAAAACATTGCTCTTGCTGCAAAGCCGTCATCTTCTGAAAAGAAGAATGATAAAGAGCCCGCTGATGAAAATGCTTTAGTTGTTAAAAACATGAAGAAATTCATCAGTAAGGAACTTGAAAGGCGAAAAGCAAAAGAGAAGCTGAAAAAGCATCTTGGTAACAACTACAATAAATACAAGAATGAGGCTAGCTCGCTGAAGAAGCAAATGTCGTAGAAGTAGAAGCTTTGTTCTCTTTCTTTGTTTCAGAAATTGAACCCAAGACCATAGAAGAAGCTCTAAAGCATTCTGAATGGATCAAGGCAATGCAAGAAGAACTGGATCAATTTGAAAGGAACAAAGTCTGGAAACTTGTACATCTTGCTGAAGACAAGAAATCTATTGGTACAAAGTGGGTGTTCAGAAACAAGCTGAGTGAGTCTGGTGAAGTAACAAGGAACAAAGCACGTTTGGTTGCTCAAGGTTACTGTCAGACTGAAGGATTGGACTATGATGAGTCTTATGCACCAGTTGCAAGATTGGATGCAATTAGACTTTTCTTGGCCTTTGCTGCTCACAATGACTTCATTGTTTATCAAATGGATGTTAAAATTGCATTCTTGAATGGTGAACTTGCTGAAGAAGTCTACTTGGAACAACCCCCTGGCTTTGAACTTCCCTGAGAAACCAAGATGGTATACAAGTTTCAGAAAGCTGTATATGGTCTAAAGCAAGCACCTAGAGCTTGGTATGATACCTTAGCTAAGTTCTTGCTGGATAATGGTTTCAAGAATGGTGAAGTTGATAAAACTTTGTTTACCATGAACCATGATGGTAAAATACTCTTAGTTCAGATTTATGTGGATGACATAATATTTAGATCTAAGGACAAGCAATTTTGTGATGATTTTGCCAAACTCATGACAAACAAATTTGAAATGAGTTTGATGGGAAAATTGAATTATTTCCTAGGATTGCAAGTCAAGCAACTCAAAGATGGAATATTCATAAATCAAGCAAAGTATGCGAAAGAAATGCTCATAAAGTTTAGGATCAAAGGGGAAGAAAAACCTGAAAAGAACCCTATGAGTGTTGGTACCAAATTGGGCTATACTAAAGAAGATAAAAGTGTTCAAGAACACAAGTATAGGAAGCTCATTGGTTCCTTGTTGTATTTAACAGCAAGTAGACCTGACATTCAGTATGATGTTTGTGTGTGTGCAAGATTCCAATCTGACCCAAGAGAATCACACTACAAAAAGGCACTTAAGATACTAAAATATGTCAAAGGTACAGTCAATGTTGGATTATGGTATCCTAAAGATTCTGGACTTGAGTTGGTTGGTTATTCTGATGCTGATCATGGAGGATCAACTCTTGATAGAAAAAGTACCTCTGGAACTTGTCAGTTTCTAGGTACTAGATTAATATCATGGTTCAGCAAGAAGAAAACATGTGTTGCCAATTCATCTACTGACTCTGAGTACATTGCAGCTGGTTGTTGCACAGCTCAAATCCTATGGATTCAGCAACAATTAAGAGATTATGGTATTTCTGCAAATAAAACACCAATCTTTTGCGATAATAAAAGTGCTATTGCTATCACGCAAAATCCTAAGTTCCACTCAAGGACAAAGCACATTGATATTAGACATCATTTCATTAGAGATCATGTGGAAAAGGGAGATATTGAGGTTGTAAAAGTAGGTACTGGTGATCAACTTGCTGACATCTTTACCAAGCCCCTACCAGATAACAAATTCTCAATGCTAAGGTATAACCTTGGATTGATTGAATTACCTCAATAAGGGATACAATTGGAAGATTGCTGAAACAGGCATTCAGCAAGCCAAAGTATGCTTACTTGAATAAAAGCTCCTTCCACTGATTTATTCTAAAAAAAAAAAAAAAGGAAATGATAGGTCACTACATGATTGCTGAAACAAGCATTCAACAAGTAATTCCTTCAATACGAGCATTTGTTAGGAAACTTGATCACTTGCTGAGACAGGCACTCAGTAAGAGAAAAACCTTAAAGATTGCTGAAACGGGCATTCAGACAATCAAAGATACTGAAACAGGTATTCAAGTATCAAAGGAAAATTCTGAGACAGGAACTCAGCAAAAAGCAAACTCACTTCTCAGATTTTACCAAAAGATATCTCAAGAAAAAAAGAATTTACTGAGACGGGAACTCAGAAATGTCTTTTAATTTAAGGAAATGTGAGATATTTGATTAACGGGGAACATTCAGCAAACAACAAGGTTGGTTACACAAACTCGCTGAAAAGATTCTTGTTTACTTCAGCAAGCAATCAAATCCCATAAATCTAGGTAAAATCAATTTGTGATGTTAATCGGGCACAGATAAACTCGCTAATAATCATGACATGAAATACAATCGTGGCCATTGATTTAAAGTAGTTTTTGATCTGACGGTTAATATTGCAAAGAGAAAGAGTGCTCTGACGGCTTTTGTTAGTGGACCACTACGCATTTAATGCAAAGGCTCCACTAACGCTGTTGAATCTCTGATTTACCCTTGCTGAGAACTCAAAATTGATTGAGCTTCTTGCACATCAGAGATACTATATAAACAAGGAGTTAGAGAAAGACAAAATTCTTTAACTCACATTTCCTTTCTCTGCAAATTTTTATAGCCTTTGCCTGAATTCACTGTACCTCCGGTCAAAAAGAAAAGTAATCTTTTTCGTACATTTCTCACACTATATAAGAAATGGCCCCAAAGAGACAGTCCTCCAAGACCTCTAAATCATCAAAGGTTGATAGTGCTGAAAAAAGCACTGCTCCGGTTATAACTTCGGCAACCAACACAGTGAAAATTGTGTTGAAGAATGACCGAGTAACAGAAAAACCCATGTCGCCTGCATATCTAGACACTGAAAAGTGTGAAATGATGATGCAATGGGGCGGATTTGCCAAAGAGAAGTATATATGAGGAGGCGCTTGACTTGATAAAACAACTAGGCCTTACTCTCTTCATAACTGCTCGCCCTAATAAAGTGAGTATGTTAGACACCATGGAATTCTACAACAATGCAGAAATCCAGACTCTAACTGATGGTCAAGGAGTCACTGAAAAAGTGATTTCCACCACAGTTCAAGGTGTGCAAATCGTCCTGAAATGGACTGATTTAGCCAACACCTTTCAGATTCCAACCACTGAACTGAAGATGACATCACTGCCACGGACAAAGAAATCGAAGCCTTCTACAGTGATGTTAGAAACGAGAAAATGAAGAAAGGAGAGATTGCTCCCGTGACTTGGACAAAGCACGTTAAGAGAAAGCATCTCTGCCATTCACTTGGTCTAGTAGCTGTGCTACTAATCAAAGTCTTAGACTCCCAAGTCGGAGGAATAGACCAAGTAGGCTTGAGAAGGTGGCCGCTGATGATGCATATACATGAGAACAAAACCGAGCTCAACTGGGCAAAGTACATTTTCAACAGACTTGTTGATTGTGTTACTAAATTCAAGGTTAAGGTTGAAAACAATAAGGTGTCACCTACCTTCCCAGTCATGTATGGACTAAGAATATGCTATATCCTTGAACACTTCAGGATTCAGCTGAGAAACTCATTGCCGATTAAGAAATCAGTATGCAATGTGGGAAGAGCCTTCTACAAGCAAAATGGACCTAAGCTTGCTGATAAGAAATCAAAGAAGACAACAGCTGCAAATGTTGTCAGCACAAGTCAGCAAGAAAGGTATACAACAGCTGCAGATGTTGTCACCACTACTCAGCAAGACAAGACTCCAACAGCTGAAAAAGTTGTTGATGAAACTGATGTAGATGGTGATTAACAAGATAAGTGTACGACAGTCGTTGCTGAAAATGCAACTACTGCAGATGCTGTTGCTGGATAGAAACTTGAAAAATCTAAGAAGAAAAAGAGGAAAGCTGATGATGACACTCAAACTGCAGCGTCTTCAGCTAACCCCGTCTCTAAGAAGAAATGGACAAATAACCCAAGAAATAAAACACTGTCTCGCAAGTCAGTTCCAGTTGTCCATGATCTTTCGGATGATACTCCAGGAGTTGCTAATACACAAGCTCCAGTAGATGTTGATGAAGTGGTTACTGAAATCTACTTCAGCAATGTTGAAGTGTTTGCGGAAGCCTTCAACAATCAACTTAATGTTGATACATCTGCTGAGATTTGGCAACGATCTCTGTTTTTATTGCAAAAAGCCTAGACACGTCAAAGCAAATTGTCATTTGCTTAGAGGCAAATCTGCAGAAAAGAAGAAGAAGTTCAAAAGGGCTTTGATTGCTCAAGAAAAGAAAAAACTTCAAGCAAAAATCGATGCGCTTTGCATTGATACAAACTCTGAAGACAGTGAGGTAGAGAGCTCAGACACTGAAGAAGAAGAAGCCACTCTTGGTGTAGAGATTGGCAAGGAAGTTTGTGGAATAGCTATGGAAGCTTATCCAGATATGTCAAACTACGAATTCTGCCTCATTGCCGGTCAGGTAAATTGTCCTACCTCTGACTCTGATTCAGAAAGTGAAGATGATATTGACCTTGATAGAATTCATGGAGAAATCGAAAGATTTGAGAAAACTCTGAGCAAACAGCAAGAGAAACTACAGAATGTTGAAACTCTAACTAAGCAAACTACTGAAAAGTATGTTTTGCTGAAAGAAGAATCAGAAAAGAAGGATGCTGAAATATTGCATCTCAAGAAGTTAATTGCTGAAGCTACAAAGAAGAATTCTCAAATTGCAATAGAATTGGAAGAGTATCAGTCCTCCATTCTAAAGTTACTTGCTGAAATACAAGAAATGAAAAAGATGAAAATCAATTTCAAATCTTATGCTGATGCGAGTAACACGCTGACTGAACTAAACTCTTACTTGAGAGACCCATCTGATACTTGATGTATGAATGTGATGATGTAATAATCTTGAGTAAAGACAAATCACCAATTACCTTTGTTCGTGCAACTGATAGTGGTCAACCAGAACTCTATCAGATTGGTCAATTTAAGGTTGCTGAAATATGCAATCAAGTACCTACGACCATAAATCCCGTTGTTGCTACTCAAAGTAACAAGACTTTAAAAGGAAAACAGGTTGCTGAAAAGCAAACTGTTAAGAAAAAGGATGTTGTAAAGCATTCCGCCAAACAAGTTGCTGAAAAGCAATTTGTTAAGTCAAAAGGAAAGATTACTAAAATTAATCGGAAGACCTTTGCTGACAAACCTAAATCAAGTAAGGTTGTTGAGACAAAAGCTCAGCATTCTCCGAAAAGTGGACTTGGTTTCAAAACCAAGCAAAGTCAACTTTTTCATGAGTATAAGCAAAGTCAACAAAGATACTTCAAAGAGATGAACAAAACCAAGCCTAAGAGTTCTGACAAAACTCAAAACGCTAGGACTAGAAGGAACCTTGCCAGAAAAGAACTTACTGAAAAGTATGTTCAGCAAAAAGGTCAACCATGCAAGACACCGCATCAGAAACTTGACTTCATTAACAATGATCAAAAGTCTTTCGGTTCAAAACCTTCTAGTTCCTCAGCAAGTAGAAAACAAGTCAAAGTTGAAAAACTCAAGACTTGGGTTTCCACTGGACGCTTTCTTGAACATGTTAATGGTCTTCAGCAATCATTGAAAAATGCCTTGTCTCAGGTCATGATGGCCTTGCTGAAAAAGCATGGTTATGGCACAAACGAACAAGTCATCTTAACTTCAAGACGCTGAATAAGCTGTCTAAAAAGGCACTTGTAGTTGGATTACCTAAGGTTACTTTTAAGAAGGATGGTGTTTGCAATGCATGCCAGCAAGGAAAGCAAACCAAATCTTCTTTCAAGAACAAGGCAGTACCGTCAACTACAAAACCTTTACAACTCTTGCACATGGACTTGTTTGAATCTTCCTCAACAAGCTATGCTGGAAAAAGGTATGGTCTGGTGGTGGTAGATGACTATTCAAGATTCACTTTCGTAGTATTTATCAAGCACAAGTCTGAAACAAAGATTGAAATACCTAACTTGTTGAACAAGCTTGAAGTCATGAAAAATGACAAGGTAAAAGTCATAAGAACAGACCATGGTACTAAGTTTGTAAATCAGTACATAACTGAGTATTGCACTTCAAAAGGCATACAACATCAGATATCCTCAGTAAGGACACCTCAACAAAATGGTGTTGCTGAAAGGAAGAATCGTACCCTTAAGGAAGCAGCTAGAAGTTTTGCTTGCTGACACTGAAATAAGTGAAGCGTATTGTGTTGAAGCGATTAATACCGCCTGCTATACTCAAAATAGATGTTTGATAACTAAGGAATACAACAAAACTTCCTATGAGTTATTTGTTGGAAGACCTCCTAACATCACCCATCTAAGAGTATTTGGTTGCAAATGCTTTGTTCCTAACAATGGTAGAGAATACTTAAGAACATTTCAACCAAAGGCAGACGAAGCGATATTTCTTGGTTACTCCTTGCATAGTAATGCTTATAGAGTTTACAACAAAAAGGCACAAAAGATCGAAGAAGCAGTGCATGTTGTATTCTATGAAAAGTCACAAGGAGTTCCTGCCGAAGAAGAAATATCAGAATGTATGAAAAAGCTACTCATACACGAGCAAAGAACTGAATCTGAGACGGGAAGAAAGGATGATTCTGACAATGACTCTCCTCCCTTGAGTCATGACAAGATAAAAATAGTTCATGATAAATAATTTCCAGCAAAAGACGCAGTTGCTCCGGATGTTGCTGAAACAATGCAACTTCCCGTGTCTGCTGACGAGTTACCTCAAACCAGCAATGCTGAACAAGCAGTTGCTGATGAACCAATTTCAGCAGAGACACAACAAGATACCAGTAGTACTGAGCAAGTACATGTTGAAGAGTCACATGCTGAAACGCAAACTTATCCAGATCCAAAGAGCAGAAAACCTGTTAATAAATGGATTAGAGATCATCCCTCTACGGATATGATTGGTGATATTGACCAACGCCAAGTGACAAGATCCAAAGTATCTACAAATCAAGAACTTGCTGAAGAAGCAAATTTCATTGAAGTAGAAGCTTTGTTCTCTTGCTTTGTTTTAGAAATTGAACCCAAGACCATAGAAGAAGCTTTAAAGCATTCTGAATGGATCAAGGCAATGCAAGAAGAACTGGATCAATTTGAAATGAACAAAGTCTGGAAACTTGTACCCCTTTCTGAAGGAAAGAAAGCAATTGGTACAATGTGGGTGTTAAAAAACAAGTTGAGTGAGTCTGAAGATGTAAGAAGGGACAGAGCACGTTTAGTTGCTCAAGGTTACTGTCAGACTGAAGGATTGGACTATGATGAGTCTTATGCACCAGTTGCAAGATTGGATACAATTAGACTTTTCTTGGCCTTTGCTGCTCACAATGACTTCATTGTTTATCAAATGGATGTTAAAAGTGCATTCCTAAATGGTGAACTTGCTGAAGAAGTCTACTTGGAACAACCCCCTGGCTTTTAACTTCCCTCAGAAACCAAGATGGTAAACAAGCTTCAGAAAGCTGTATATGGTCTAAAGCAAGCACCAAGAGCTTGGTATGATACTTTAGCTAAGTTCTTGCTGGATAATGGTTTCAAGAAAGGTGAAGTTGACAAAACCTTATTTACCATGAACCATGATGGTAAAATACTCTTAGTCCAGATTTATGTGGATGACATAATATTTGGATCTAAGGACAAGCAACTTTGTGATGATTTTGCCAAACTCATGACAAACAAGTTTGAAATGAGTATGATGGGTAAAATGAATTATTTCCTAGGATTGCAAGTCAAGCAACTCAAAGATGGAATATTCATAAATCAAGCAAAGTATGCAAAGGAAATGCTCATAAAGTTTAGGATCAAAGAGGAAGAAAAACCTGAAAAGATCCCTATGAGTGTTGGTACGAAATTGGGCTATACTAAACAAGATAAGAGTGTTGATGAACACAAGTATAGGAAGCTCATTGGTTACTTGTTGTATTTAACAGCATGTAGACCTGACATTCAGTATGTTGTTTGTGTGTGTGCAAGATTCCTATCTGATCCAAGAGAATCACACTACAAAAAGGCACTTAAGATAATGAAATATGTCAAAGGTACAGTCAATGTTGGATTATGGTATCCAAAAGATTCCTGGATTGGAATTGGTTTGTTATTCTGATGCTGGTCATGAGGATCAACTCTTGATAGAAAAAGTACTTTTGGAACTTGTCAATTTCTAGGTACAAGATTAATATCATGGTTCAGCAAGAAGCAAACCTGTGTTGCCAATTCATCCACTGAATTTGAATACGTTGCGGCTGGTTGTTGCACAGCTCAAATCCTATGGATTCAACAACAATTAAGAGATTATGGTATTTCTGCAAAGAAAACACCAATCTTTTGTGATAATACAAGTGTTATTGCTATCACGCAAAATCCTAAGTTCAACTCAAGGACAAAGCACATTGATATTAGACATCATTTCATTAGAGATCATGTGGAAAAAGGAGACATTGAGGTTGTAAAAGTAGGTATTGATGATCAACTTGCTGACATCTTTACCAAGCCCCTACCAGATAATAGGTTCGCAATGCTAAGGTATAACCTTCGATTGATTGAACTACCTCAATAAAAATGGATACATTTGGTGGATTGCTGAAAAAGGCATTCAGCAAGCCAATGTTTGCTTACATGTATTCGTTATAAAATTCCTTCCACTTATTTCTCTAAAAAGAAATGATTGTACACTATATGTTTGCTGAAACAGGCATTCAACAAGTAATTCCTTCAAACCGGGTATTTGTTACGAAACCTGATCACTTGCTGAGACGGGTACTCAGAAAATAAAAACCTTAAAGATTGTTGAAACTGGCATTCAGACAATTAAAGATACTAAAACAGGTATTCAAGTATCAAAAGAAAAATCTGAGACGGGAACTCAACAAAAGAGAAAGAATACTTCTCATATTTTACCTAAGGATATCTCAATATAAAAAGAATTTGCTGAGACGGGAACTCAGAACTGTCTTTTACCTTAAAGAAATATGAGATATTTGATTAAGGGGGAATTTTCAGCAAATACAAGGCTTGTTACTTGAAAAGGTAAGTGCTAAAGTCAGATTTAATAAAATCGCTGAAAAGATTCTTATTTACTTCCGCAAGCAATTAACGTTGGAGTAAAAGAGATCAAATCCCGTGAATCAAGGTAAAATCAATTTGTGACGTTAATCATGGCACAGATAAACTCGCCGTTAATCATGACATGAAATACAATCGTGACCATTGATTTTAAAGCAGTTTTTGATCCAACGGTTAATATTACAAAGAGAAAGTATGCTATGACGGTTTTTGTTAGTGGTCCACTACGCATTTAATGCAAAGGGTCCACTAACACAAATGAATCTCTGTTTTACCCTTGCTGAGAATTCAAAACCATTGAGCTTCTCACATAACAGAGATACTATATAAATGAAGAGTTAGAGAAAGACAAAATTCTTTAACTCACATTTCCTTTCTCTACAAATTCTCTAGCATGTGCTCTGATTTACTGTACAACCGGTAAAAAAGGAAAATCTCTTTTTCGTACAACTCTTAAACCCTCAAACCACTATATAAGAGATGGCTCCCAAAAGACAATCCTCCAAGACCTCAAAATCATCAAAGGTAGACAGTGCTGGAAAAAGCACTGCTCCGGTTGAAAATCCGGTGAAGAACACAGTGAAAACTGTGTTGAAAAATGACCGTATAAATGAAAGACCCATGTCGCCTGCATATCTCGACACTGCAAAGTGTGAGCAAATGATGCAATGGGGCGGATTTTCCAAAGAGAAGTACATTAGATACTTCTATGAACAAGAACTGGACGAAGAAAACGAAGAGGCGTTGAACTTGATTAATCAACAAGGCCTCCTTTTCTTCATTACTGCTCGCACTAAGAAAGTGAGTATGTTGGAAACAATGGAATTCTACAACAATGTAGAAATCCAAACCCTTACTGACGGACAAGGAGTCACTGAAAAAGTGATTTCTACCTCAGTTCAAGGAGTGCAAATCATCTTGAAATGGATTGGTTTAGCAAACATCTTTCAGATTCCGACTACTGGAACTGAAGATGAAATCACTGCCACTGATGAAGAAATTGAAGCCTTCTATAGCAATGTCAGAAATGAAAGGATGAAGAAAGGCGAGATTGCTCAAGTGACTTGGACAAAGCACGTAAAAAGGAAGCATCTCTGCCATTCACTTGGTCTGGTAGCTCTGCTACTCATCAAAGTCTTAGACTCCCAAGTTGGAGGAATTGACCAAGTAGGCCTGAGAAGGTGGCCATTGCTGATGCATATCCATGAGAACAAAACTAAACTCAACTGGGCTAAGTACATTTTCAACAGACTTGTTGATTGTGTTACAAAGTTCAAGGTCAAGGTTGAAAACAACACAGTCTCACCTTCCCTTCCAGTGATGTATGGATTGAAAATATGCTACATCCTTGAATATTTCAGAATTCAGCTAAGAAACCCACTGCCGATTAAGAAATCAGTATGCAATGTGGGAAGAGCTTTCTACAAGCAGAATGGACCTAAGGTTGCTGACAAGAAGTCAAAGAAGCCAACAGCTGCAATTGTTGTTGAGACTGATAACCAGTCCATGAATGCAACAGCTGCAAATGTTGCAGATATTGATCAGGAAGCTAGGTACCCAACAGCTGCAAATGTTGTTGAGAATGCAACAACTGCAGATGTTGCTGCTGACACCACTGCAGTTGCTGACACTAATGCACCCAGTCAGAAATCTATGAAGAAAAAGAGGAAAGCTGATGATGACACTCAAACTGCAGCTTCATCAGCTGATCCTATTCCTAAGAAGGCACGGACAAAGACTTACCCAAGAAAGAAAACAACGACACGCAAGTCCGTTCAAATTGTCAATGTCAATCAGGATGACAATGATACAGTGGTTGTTGAAACGCAAGCCACCATTGTAGATGTTGCTGAAGTGTTCGTAGAAGCGTTCAGCAATCCAATTATTTTGGGTTCATCTGCTGAAGCGAGACCACATGGCAGTGGAAATGAAAATCCTGCCCAAGTCCCCTTAGAAGATATCTACAGTGTAGATAATCTTGATGACAACATTCTGGAACGAGCAAGTGACATCGCTGCAGATTTGAGAAGAGTTGCACTTGCTGAAAATGTTGTTGAAGAGACAGTTGCTGAAAAAGCAACTAGTCCGGTCCAAGAAATTGTTGAAGCTGCAATTGCTGAAGAACCACTTGCTGAAACTGCAATGGTTCAAGTCCCAGAGGTTGCTGAAAAACAACAAGACACAGTATTTGACGACGCATCTCAAGATGCTGAGAATATTAGACCTAGTTCACCAATGACCTCTATTGGCAAAGTTCAACTGGTGTTGACTGACCTAAGCTAGCAAATGGACTTGGAGATTGAAGACAACTCCAATAAGTCAGTAGATATGTTCATGACAAGTAGTGAACTTAGAGGTCAAGATGTCTCTGCTCAACTTGTCAATTCGGAGACAAGGGAGATTGCTGAATCTGCACAGCCTTCTCAATTAGAGCAAGAAAAGAAGTCTGCTGAAGAACAAGTCCCAGATAATGAAGCTGCTATGATTGCTAAAAGGACTAAGTCACCACCTGCCCTTCTTCAGCAGACTTCTCAAGATACAAGTCAGAAGATTGTTGAAACTTCTGCACCAGAATCCACAACTCCTGTTCAGCAGGATGAACAATTCAAGGATGTTGCCCAAGCTCTTGAAGCAATGGAAATAGTACCAGCACAACTTAGTGTGCAACATGAGCTTGCTGAAAGTCAGCAGGCTCAAAAGGAGAATGATGAAGTGGTTCACATCACTGAAGATCTTGAAGTTAGTTCGGAAGAACTTTATTCAAACTTCAAAAAGAACATCTTGACTAGAGTTGATAAGTCTGTCAGCAACTGGCAAAGGTATAGAAGGATGGATTTTTTCGATCTTCACATCCATCTGTCCAATGAGAAAAAGAGAATCTCTCTACTGAAACTTGAGACATTTGTACACTCCATACTTCCATAAGAACTTACATATTATCAGATAATGAGTTCAAATTTGATTGCTACAATCAGAGAGAATATGAAAGCAAAGTTCAAGAGTGCCTCTCAAGCTGAACAAGCTGTGATGCTCAAGGGTTCCTTTGTACCCGTGGTGGCTGATCCCCAAAAAATCAATGAAGAAGAGGAAGTTACAAGTGCTGCAATGTACAAACATCTCGAGTTAGTCATACTGACGGACGATGATGAAGAAGAAGAGGATGAAAATATCCCTAAAGATACCAGTGATGATGAAGCCAAAGATTCTATGGACAGCAAGGACGATGATGATGATAATCAAGGTCCTAGTCCTGATGCTGGCGGAGTAAAAATGACAGTTGTTGAAACTGAAAATCAAAACACTAGGAATCAGCAAGCTGGCCAAACTCCCAGTCAGCACCAAGAATCTACTCCCGCTCCTGCTGAGACAAGTACTCAAGCAACTGAACAAGTTGCTGAAACTGAAGAAGAGTACGGCAGAAAGCGTGCTGAAATGCACATAGGAAAAGCTAAGCTTTCTGATCCCGAGTTAGCAGCACTCGAAGCTAAGGTCACTGATCCAAACCTTGGAGAAGAAGAAGAAATGGATGAAGATTATCAAAGAGCTTTACAAAATAGCCTACAGATTCATGCTAGGCATACGCAGAATCTGGATATTGCTCCATCTTCAGGAGTGAACAACACGGAAGTCTCCTCCCTTCCACCTACTACTGGTGAAACTCCAGTTGTTGAGTCCAAAGAGTTTCCCTCAGCAACCACTCAACCAAAAGTGTCTGAAGCTAAGGATTTGGGAATCAAGGTTGCCGGCCTTGACGAATCTGATGAAGAAGAAGATCTATCTAACTTCTCAGCAAATGAAGAAGAAAATACAAAGAAAGTTGAACCCACAGAGGTTGCAATTCCTCCACCATCTCTCCAAACTGATGAAGGAGATGCTGACTGAAGTCGTTTGTTGAGAAATGATTATCAGTTCGCTACTGAAATCAAAGCTCATTCACTTACTCCCTCACTGGTGCCGTTTCCAAACGTTGAGGATTTTACTCCCAGAATAAAGGCACTAATGGCTGTTCACAAAGCATGCCAAGAAGAGGACGATGCCTTGCTTGCTGAGAGTCCGCTTGACATTGGCAAAATACTGACTACCGTGCTGAAACGCACTACTACACTTACCATAGCTCAAAAAGACATCAGTCTACATCACAAAAGCTATGAAGAAGATGTCAGTCAAGCACTCAAGCTTGCTAAAAGTGCATTGAAAAAGGCTCAGGCTATTCTTGAAGAAAAAGTCGAAAATGAGCGCAGACATGAAGAGAATTTGGCTTTTATTAAGGAAGAATTGTCTAAGCTAACCATAGATCAGCAAGACATGATTCTAAAATACAGCAGCCTAAGTACTCTTGCTGAAAATTGCAATGAGTTTTCTCTCTACACATCAAACCTATGATGCAATCCATGTCTAAGGGGGAAGATAGAAAAAGAAAGTCTTCAAGATCAACAAAACCCTCTGCTGAAGCGCCATTGATATTGCCTGGTCCGCCTTCCAGAGAACCTCTTGCTGAAACATAGCAATGTTCTAAGAAAAGAGCTGAAACAGATTCTGAGAGAAGTTTAGCAAATCCAAAAAGAAGAAGAACTTCTGCTGAAACTCAAGAATACTATCACACTGAGAGTCATCAAGATCTGAATGAAGATGATGATAATGATGATGACCAAACAATAGCTCAAGCTATAAGAGTTAAGCCTATTTCTGCCTTAACTCCATCTGGCCAATGCAAACACTTCTCTTCTGACTCTAGATCTTCAGCAAGAGATCAATAAAATGCTAAGTCAAGAAGAAGAAGGAAAAGACAGGAAGAAAGAAGGCTAGCCAGCATTGCAATTGGCACTGGCATTGAATATACAAAGACAAGCAATGAGGAAACAACTCTGAATGTGATCAGAAACCTACATGGTTGCTGGATCATAAAGCTGGAAGATCTTTTGGCCAATGATTTCTTTCCAAACTGTTGTACTTAATCAAATGTACACTTGGATTGAATTAAAAGTTGAAAGAAATGAAAGTGATCCTCCTCCCTACCCAAGGAACCTTGCTATAAAATGGCTGAATTTAGAGATATTAGTAAGAAGAACTTCAATCAGCAAGAAGATGAAGCAACAGCCTGATTTAATCAAGCCGATTGATGTTGCTTACTATAGTGATCCTATAACCAAGAAGTCCAAAAAGAAGTATGGCTTGATTCCTTATGAGTATTTTTATCTCACTGCTAAGGATCAAGAAGAAGATCTTCTCTGGTTAAAGAAAATTCATGCCAACAAGGGCATTCAGATACTCAACTTCTCCATGCTAGCAATTGGGGCATGCACTTGTGGGTTCTTCACTACAAAGAAATGAATGGTGAAAACCATCATTAAACTGCCTGCAAGAATGCAAGGATTATTCAACTTCAAGTCTGTAAGCTACTTGAAGATTACGAGAAGGACTGTGTTGAATTCTCTGCTCTTGCTGAGAAGAGTGTAAGGGAGATTCTTAGAAAATCTTCTACTGGAATAGCTTAAGTCCCTTGCAAAAGCTTTGTTTGTTTTGTTTGCTGATTACTTTAGTTATCTATGAACTTTCTTGTAAACTTACTGAAAGATAACTATCAGCAATAAACTTTTGACTCTTATTGGTTTTTGATTATGCAAAATACTTATGCTTACTGTTTTATAGTTCAGGTATGCTTGCATTAATCAACTGGTTTATTCAACATCAGATACCCCTAAAAGGGTAACAATTAATTTAGCCATGGATTGGTAACATCAAAAAGGGGGAAATTTGTGAGGAAACTTGTAATTTTGATGAGCAATTAATCATGCTAAATTAAGGAAAGTCCGGTAACTATTACTCTTAAGGTCCATAGGAATTTAGAATTTTAAGGACATTGTAAAAGAGGAACGTTTGCTGAAGACTTAGTGTAGGTAATACTTAGGTGCTTTAGTTTGCTTATGATGTACTTTTTTTTTACAAATGAACTATTGAAGCACTAGAACCACTCAGAAACATGAAGATTCGAAGACCGAAGACTTTAGAAGAATTCTGAGAAAGGTATCTACAAATACACATGTTTCTCAGAAAGTAAAAATTTTCAGCAATAGCTCGCATAACTGAAAATCTATATGACAGAGTAGGTTGTGCTTGCTGAAACTGAGACTGACCACTTGCTGAAATACATATGTGACCTCCTTGCTGAAAGTACTTGCATTTTGGCTCCAACGTTCACATTTGAATTCGATTCAAATGAACATTAAATGCAAAGTGGGCACGCGAAGAACATGAAGACTAGAAGACAAATGAAGGACGCTGCTGAAAGTACAAAAGCAAGATAGTGACACCTTAAGGAACAAAGCCTTAGAATTTATAATTCAAACGGCTCCCTTGATTCACTATAAATAGAGGTCATCCGGCAAAGAGTTGAAGTGTGTCAACAACGTGATCAAACTCTCACTTGTGCTTAAACACTCAATCTTCCATACTCTTTACTGCCAATTGATCCGTTCCAAGACTTAAACTTGAAACAAAAGCTACTTGTGAAGAAGTAGAACATTCACGGCTAAGAAATTAGTTAAGTGTTCTTTTTTTCGAACAAGAACAAGTCTTGACACCAGAAACAACTTAACTTGCTTACTGAAAAGTATTACAAGTTGTGTTTCTTTAGATAACTCGTTATAGCTGAAAAAGTTATACTCAAGTTAAATCATCCCAAACCTCTCTAATTGATAAACACCCTTTTTCAAGCGTGAAATTCAGGGGGAATTAATCAAGCATTGTGTTGCTGATTATAATTCCCAAGTTTGGTGGAGAACAAGGTTACAGTTCTCTAGTTAGGTTGGAAACGAAGCAAGTGTGCTTTGGTTTCTAAAGAATCATTATAGATAGGATTTATAAGGAACCTCAATCTTATCT
Organism: Plantago ovata; assembly: GCA_028274465.1. NCBI lineage: Eukaryota > Viridiplantae > Streptophyta > Magnoliopsida > Lamiales > Plantaginaceae > Plantago > Plantago ovata. The sequence continues at coordinate 83,469,777 of CM051456.1, read as the reverse complement.
TAGTGGATTCAGTCCTAGAAAGGACAAAGTGGATTACTTGAGAGATTAGGCCACTCTCAGATACCACTATAAAATTGTTTGTGCGATTTACTTTGCCGTATTTAGTTCTCAGCAAGCTTTACTTATTGTACACTGCCACTCTGTTCACTTGCTGAAACTAGCACTCTCGGAAAAGCACTTATTGTATAAAGACTTCCGCACTCTGTTTTTAAAGTACCAGTAAAACTCGTTAATGAAAAGTAACTAGTAGTTGCTGAGAAAGTTAAGTATCAACAACCTCATCACTGAAAAGTAATAAGCACTTGCTGAGAAAGTTTTAAACGACGAAAGTTTGAAAAGACTATTCACCCCGCCCCCCTCTAGTCTTTTCTTGTTGTTTAAAGGGACCAACAACGGGCAATAAGAAAAACCTTATAAACTGTAGACGGTGGTCTAAAGGTCCAACCATAAGGTTTGCTGATGGAGGCTTTGGTTCTACTAAAGGTTATGGTGACGTGACGTTAGGACGCATTACCATTTCGGGAGTTCTTTATGTCAAAAAAATCTTAAGTTTAACCTTTTCAGCATGAGTCAATTCGCTGACAAAGGTTACTCATCAAAATCAAAAGTGATGAATGCAAACTTATAGACTTTGAGACAAAGAAGGTTATTATGGTTGCTAGAAGATCAGGAGGTCTCTATACTGTAGATTGGTCTTCAGCAATCGTTGAAAAATACCTTGTCTCAGATCATGATTGCCTTGCTGAAAAAGCATGGTTATGGCATAATTGAACAAGTCACCTAAACTTCAAGTAAGCTGTCTAAAAAGACACTTGTAGTTGGATTACCTAAGGTTACTTTTAACAAGGATGGTATTTGCAATGCATGTCAGCAAGGAAAGCAAACCAAATCTTCTTTCAAAAACAAGGCAGTACCGTCAACTACAAAACCTTTACAACTCTTGCACATGGACTTGTTTGAATCTTCTTCAACAAGCTATGCTGGCAACAAGTATGGTCTGGTGGTGGTAGATGACTATTCAAGATTCACTTGGGTAGTATTTATCAAACACAAGTCTGAAACAAGGACTGAAATACATAACTTGTTGACCAACCTTGAAGTCATGAAAAATGACAAGGTAAATGTCATAAGAACAGACCATGGTACTGAGTTTGTAAACCAGTAAATAACTGAGTATTGCACTTCAAAAGGCATACAACATCAGTTATCCTCAGTAAGGACACCTCAACAAAATGGTGTTGCTGAAAGGAAGAATCGTACCCTTAAGGAAGCAGCTAGAACAATGCTTGTTGACACTGAAATAAGTGAAGCTTATTGGGTTGAAGCGATTAATACCGCCTGCTATACTCAAAATAGATGCTTGATAACTAAGGAATACAACAAAACTCCCTATGAGTTATTTATTGGAAGACCTCCTAACATCACCTATCTAAGAGTATTTGGTTGCAAATGCTTTGTTCTTAACAATGGTAGAGAATAGTTAAAAACATTTCAACCAAAGACAGACGAAGCGATATTTCTTTGCTACTCCTTGCATAGTAAAGCTTATAGAGTTTACAACAAAAAGGCACAAAAGATCGAAGAATCAATGCATGTTGTATTCTATGAAAAATCAAAAGGAGTTCCTGCTGAAGAAGAAATATCAGAATGTATGAAAAAATTACTCATACACGAGCAAAGAACTGAATCTGATTCTAGGAATATCAAATCAATTGAACTAAATGATGATTCTGACAATGACTCACCTCCCCCAAGTCATGACAAGACAAATATAGTTCATGATAAAGAATTTCCGGCAAAAGACGCGGTTGCTCCAGATGTTGTTGAAACTACGCAACTTCCTGTGTCTGCTGACGTGTTACCTCAAACCAGCAATGCTGAACAAGCAGTTGCTGATGAACCAATTTCAGCAGAGACACAACAAGATACCAGTAGTACTGAACAAGTACATGCTGAGGAGTCACATGCTGAAACGCAAACTTATCCAGATCCAAAGAGCAGAAAACCTGTTAATAAATGGATTAGAGATCATCCCTCTACGGATATGATTGGTGTTAGGAAACTTGTAATTTTGATGAGCAATTAACCATGCTAAATTAAGGAAAGTCCAGAAACTAGTACTCTTAAGGTCCATAGGAATTTAGAATTTTAAGGACATTGTAAAAGAGGAACGTTTGCTGAAGACTTAGAGTAGGTGCTAGATAGGTTAGTTTTACCGCTTATGATGTATCTTGTTTTCTAAAAAGAAATACAACCTGTTGAAGCATTTACTGATGATGTACTTTGTTTACACAAACAAAATATTGAAGCATTTAGAACCGCTCAGAAACTTGAAGAATTCGAAGATCTGAAGACTAGAAGATTTCAGAAGACTGGTATCTACAAAGGCACATGTTGCTCAGAAAGTGGAAACTTCAGCAACAGCATTGCATAAGTGAAAATCTAAACGACAGAGTAGGTTGTGCTTGCTGAAACTGAGACTGACCACTTGCTGATGAACATTTGTGACCTCTTGCTGAAAGTACTTGCATTTGCGCTCCAATGTTACTGTTTGAATTTCATTCAAATGAGCATTAAATGCAAAGCATGCACGCGAAGGACATGAAGACTAGAAGAAAAATAAAGGACGCTGCTGAAAGTACAAAAGCAAGATAGTGACATCTTAAGGAACAAAAGCCTTAGAATTCGAAATTCAAACGGCTCCTTGATTCACTATAAATAGAGGTCATCCGGCAAAGAGTTGAAGTGTGTCAACAACGTGATCAAACTCTCACTTGTGCTTAAACTCACATACCCTTCAAACACTCTTTACTGCCACTGTTCCGTTCCTAGACTTAAAGCTTGAAAAAGCTACTTGTGAAGAAGTATAACTTACACGGCTAAGAAATTAGTTAAGTGTTCTTTCTTTCGAACAAGAACAAGTCTTGACACCAGAAACAATCAAACTTGTTTACTGCAAAGTATTCAAAGTTTTGTTTCTTAGATTACTTGTTGTAACTGAATAAGTTATAATTAAGTTATCTCATCCCAAACCTCTCTAACTGAAAATACACCCTTTCAGGCGTGATATTCAGGGGGAACTTAATCGAGCATAGTGTTGCTGATTAAAAGTCCCAAGTTTGGTGGAGAACAAGGTTTCGTTCTCTAGTTAGGTTGGAAACGAAGCAAGTGTGCTTTGGTTTCTGTTTGAATCGCTCTAGATAGGTGTTGTAAGGAACCTCAAACTTGTCTTAGTGGATTCAGTCCTATAAAGGACAAAGTGGATTAGTTGAGAGATTACGCCACTCTCAGATACCACTATAAAAGTGTTTGTGTGATTTACTTACTGTATTTAGTTTTCAGCAAAGCTTATCTATCTGTACACAGTCACTCACTTCACTTGCTGGAACTATCACTTACTGACAAAGCACTTATTGTATCAAAGACTTCCGCTCTCTGATTTTAAGTATCAGCAAAACTAGTTACTGAGAAGTAACTTGCGCTTGCTGAGAAAGTTAAGTATCAGCAAACTCATTACTGAAAAGTAATAAGTACTTGCTGAGAAAGTTTTTAAACGACGAAAGTTTGAAAAGACTATTCACCCCCCCCCCCTCTAGTCTTTTCTTGTTGTTTAAAGGGACCAACAAGTGAAATCACTCTCACTTGACCAGTTTGGTAGTCTTTTGCGGACAGGATGTCTTTAGGAGATGCTCCCTTGCTGAAGCTTGAAAACTACGAAAAATGGTGAAACAACATGATGCTACATCTTGATGCCATTAGCGATGAGATGGTTACCGTCATTAATGATGGACCTATCAAAATCACTAAGGTTGAAAGAAGTTTTCCTCACAAAACCACAGAAGCTGGAAAGGAAACTATCTTAGGCGAACCAGTTGATACTGTCGTTCCGAAACCAAGAGAGGAATGGACTTCCGATGAAGCCAAGAGATTCCGTCTTGATGGCAAGCAAGAAACATCATCATTCGATCAACTCCGGATACTATACAGTGCAAACTGTGGGGTGCTAAAACTACTAAGGAAGCTTGGAAAATGTTTCAAGATCTTCGTGCTGGATCTGACAAAACCAAGGAAAACAAACTCGAAGTGCTGAAGTTAAAGTTCCAGAACTTTAAACAAGGTACAAATGAGTCACTAGAAGACTTGGACTTCAGATTCACAACTCTAGTTAATGAGATGGCAGCCTTGGGTGTTGGAAATCTTTACTCAGATTCTGAGAAGGTGAAAACCATCATCAGAAGTCTGAACCAAGAATGGATCCACACTCAGAACTTCTACTACAATCAAGGAATGCCAGACATTACACCAACAGAGTTGTTGTCTCATCTTTCTACTGTCAACTACGAGACAAAGCAAAGAGAAAATGTGTTTGCTGAAAAATCGCGAAACATTGCTCTTGCTGCAAAGCCGTCATCTTCTGAAAAGAAGAATGATAAAGAGCATGCTGATGAAAATGCTTTGGTTGTTAAAAACATGAAGAAATTCATCAGTAAGGAACTCGAAAGGCGAAAAGCAAAAGAGAAGCTGAAAAAGCATCTTGGTAACAACTACCATAAGTACAAGAATGAGATTAGCTCGCTGAACAAGCAAGTTCAGCAAGCAACCTCATCAGAAGAACCAGCAGTTGGAAATGATCTCTGCTTTTACTGCAAAAAGGCTGGACACTTCAAAGCAAATTGTCCTTTGCTGAAAGGCAAATCTGCTGAAAAGAAGAAGTTCAAAAGAGCTTTTATTGCTGAAGAAAAGAAGAAGCTTCAAGGAAAAATCGATGCATTATGCATTGATACTAGCTCCGAAGATAGTGAGGATGAAAGCTCAGACACTGACGATGAAGAAGCCACTCTTGACGTAGAGATTGGCAAGGAAGTTTGTGGAATAGCCATGGAAGCTTATCCAGATGTGTCAAACTACGAGTTCTGCCTTATGGCCGGTCAGGTAAACAATCCTACATCTGACTTTGACTCAGAAAGTGAAGACGAGATTGAACTTGACAAGATTCAAGGAGAAATCGAAAGATTTGAGAAAACACTGAGCAAACAGCAAGAGAAACTACAGAATGCTGAAACTCTGACCAAGCAGACTACTGAAAAGTATGTCTTGCTGAAAGAAGAGACAGAAGAGAAGGATGCTGAAATAAGGCGTCTAAAGAAGTTGATTGCTGAAGCTACAGAGAAGAACTCTCACATGGCAATAGAATTGGAAGAGTATCAGTCCTCAATTCTAAAGTTACTTGCTGAAATCCAAGAGATTAAAAAGATGAAAATCAATTTCAAATCTTATGCTGATGAAAGTAATACGCTGACTGAACTAAACTCTTATTTGAGAGATCCATCTCAGAAAGAAGGTTTAGGTGCAACGTATGAAGGTGATGACGTAATAATCTTGAGTAAAGACAAATCACCGATTTCCTTTGTACGCGCTACTGATAGTGGTCAACCAGAACTCTATCAGTTTGGTCAATCTAAGGTTGCTGAAAAATGCAATCAAGTACCTACGACCATAAAGCCCGTTGTTGCTACTCAAAGTAACAAGTCTTTAAAAGGAAAACAAGTTGCTGAGAAGCAAACTGTAAAGAAAAAGGATGCTGTAAAGCATTCCGCCAAACAAGTTGCTGAAAAGCAATATGTTAAGACAAAAGGCAAGATTACTAAAAGTAATCAGAAGACCTTTGCTGACAAACCTGAATCAAGTAAGGTTGCTGACACAAAATCTCAGCATTCTCCGAAAATTGGACTCGGTTTCAAAACCAAGCAAAATCAACTTTTCACGTGTATAAGCAAAGTCAGCAAAGATACTTCAAAGAGATGAACAAAATCAAGCCTAAGAGTTCTGAAAAGACTCAAAATGCTAGGGCTAGAAGGAACCTTGCTAGAAAAGAACTTACTGAAAAATATGTTCAGCAAAAAGGTCAACCGAGCAAGACACCACATCCGAAAGTGGACTTGATCAGCTCTGTTAGTGTTGAAATATGTCCAGTCCGCATGTACGAACTGGAGCGGTCTAAGAGTGCGACAAAGCATCATAGGCCGTCCCTCAAGGGGCGCGACCACACCCAAGTATGTCACTAAGGTGTGGTTCGACCAACATAAGGACCGACCATCACTAGGAGGCCAACCCTCAAAATAAGCTCATTACAAGGACAAAGCAGCCATTGAGCTCGAAGAGCATCTCTATGGCTCGAGTAGCATCTCTACGGCTCGAGGAGTACCTTACGTCAAGGTAACGCTCCTTGAGAGAAACTGGGCAGGACACTACTCGCACCCTCTACGTACAAGGAAGACACGAGGACCCTGAACGACCAGCAAGGGTTGCTCCCTTGGGCTAAGGCCCATGGACCTCCCTAATGGGCCTGGGCCGAGGAAGGCTTCAATCTCAGTCGTACACGTGTCGTGATCCTACGCGACCTGGAGATAAAAGTCCACAAGTATATAAAGGCTTCATTCACTTCTCAACAGTAAGCATTAATACCTCACAACCACCACTCAATATTTTTCTCACTAGGGAAGTCTTCAGCTCTCTACACGTAAAGTCGTCACTCCGGTATGATACCTTACAGACCGGGTAAGAGACACTAACCCCCCCCCCCTCTAGTCTATTTCAGGTGTGAGGAAGCTACAAGAAGGTTTCCTATCATTTCAGGAGGAACACTACATGAATAAGACATAGAATAGGTTGACCATAGCGACTCACTGCGAACTTAGAAAGAAGCACGAATTACCCTTCAACATTTGGCGCCGTCTGTGAGAAACGACACGAAAGGTCATTCCTTGCCCTACTGGTCGAGCCATCACCCTCCTCGTGACCCTTCACGAATATGCCTCCCAGAAGAAGCAACCGTCTTGCTAATGCACCACCCAGGAACCCTCCTCGACCTAGAGGCCGTCCCTCTAGTAACGGTCGCGGAGGAGGAACGGATGGTGCTTCTAGGGCACCAAGAAACAACAATGTTGTAAGGAATCGAGATTACACGGAGGGGGCATTTACTAATGTCACCAACTCCCAAAATGACAGATCGGGAGAAAACAACCCGCAAGGAATCCCAGTAGGAAGTTCCTATGGAGCGTTGAGAGTCCCAAACAACGCCGAGCCTACGGGGCAGCCTCCTCCAGTAGCAATCAATCAACCTCCCGTAGCAGTGAACCCTCCTCAACTGGCCGCATTGACCTTCACCCTTCCTGATGGACGTGTAGTCCGACCATCAGACTTCGGGAAGGGCGAAGCTCAATACGGTATGTTCCTTCTCACTCTACAAGGATACGTAGGGGGTAATGAGGCTGCTAGGTTTAATGCCGAGATACAAGCTCAAGGAGCACAACCAGCGCCGGTGCAAGAGCAACCTCATGAAACCCTGGTCGCTCCTCGTCAATCCCAAGGAAGAGCACCAGTTGCATAAGATGAAGCACATTCGAGAGCCAACACAAGGCCGGTCCAATCTCGACTTGGACCATCAAGAGTTCAATCAAGGTTAGGGTCTCAAGGTGCCCCGGATGACTTGAGAGACTTGATTGATAGAAGGATACGGGCATCATTGCAAAATGTAGCTCAACAAGAAAATAGAGCTCAGGTGGTCGCTACACCACCCGCTCTCCCCAATTAAGTTACGCCCAACCAAGTAACCCCTCAAAACCAACAAGAAGTAGTGGCGGAGAATCAAGCATTGAGAACAGTAGTTGAGGTAACCCCCTTGATCGACCCGATCACGGGGAAGAGGTTCACTCTGGAGGAACTCAACGCGAGGAAATCCGCACTTGATGCTCAGATAGAGACTCTACGAGGAACTGTACAAGAGAAAGAGCAAGACCAAGATCCGAGCCCTTTGTGCGATGAGATTAGGAGCCACCAAGCCAAAATAGAAAGAGGGTTCCCCACCTTCGAAAGCTATGATGGAACAAATTGTCTGAAGGACTACTTGGTGAGGTTTGGCACTAAAATGGACGCTTACGGTCATGATTCAAGGACCAAAGCACTCCTCTTCCCGGCTAACCTCTCTGGAGAAGCCATGAAGTGGTGGTCGCGCCTCCCTCACCGATCCATCAAGTCATATAGAGATCTCTGCAAGGAGTTCTCTAAGCGTTTCGAGAAGGTGATGAACGCCAAGAGAAGAGTGAGGTACTTGGCCGAAATTGTTCAGAAAAACAACGAAGACTTGAGGGACTTCATCAATCGTTTTCATGAAGCAGCCCTCCAAGTCGAAGATCACTCGATCAATGAGAGGAAAGAATATTTGTATGGTAACACTACCAACATCAAGTTCCAATATGTACTCTCAGTATCGTGTGTGGAGAATGAAGCACAACTTGCCAAAGTTTGCAAGGATTTCCTCGAGAATGAGGAATTCCGAAAAACCGTCACAGTGAGAACCAATCTTCCCAAGGAAAAAGGGAAGGAGAAAGAAAAAGAGAAGGAGTACCCTCATCGCTCTCAAAATCCCGGAAAACAAAGGAAAGATCAAAAGTTTGGGCTGATCAAAGAAGGCCACTCTAGAAATGATTTCAGAGACAAGAGGTCTCCTCCTAGAAGGTCACCTCCAAGACGATATAGCAACTACACAGACTTAAATAGGCCAATATCCGACATCTTGAACTATATAGTCTCGAGGAAGCTAGACGTCTCCTGGCCACCACCGATTAAGGAAAATCAAAGGAACAAGAGCTTGGAAAAATTTTGCAAGTTTCACAAGGGGAAAGGGCACACTTCCGATGAGTGTGTCGAACACAAGAATGAAATTGAGAGGATGATACGCAACGGTCAATTGGTTAGCTACATCTGGAAGGAGGAACCTCTGGCACTCCTACCTCCACCACCTCAAAGTGGGAGCGAGCACCCTCACCAAGGAAACCCTTATGATGATGACATTCATAATTACAACAATTATGAGAACCGCCCCGTGAATGGAAGCATCCACACTCTCACAATTGCGGGAGGACCCGCGGGGGGCGACACTCGTAATCAAAGGGAGATTACGGCGGACAATCTTAGGGTCCGAGATGTGAAGTATGCTCAAGCCGCACGACCGAGAACCAATGTTATCTCTTTCGATGATAGCGAGATACCTCTGAAGCATGCCGGAGGAGGGAACATCTATGATCCTTGCGTCCCACTTGTAGTTTCCTTGGATGTTCAATCATACAAGTTAGGAAGAATCCTCGTCGACACCGGGTGCTCGGCGAACTTGATTTTCACCGGAACCTTGAAAAGGATGCAAATGAATCCAAGAGAAGGACTCAGGGAAGTGAGGAGCACATTGGTAGGGTTTGGAGGACAACCTATCATGCCACTCGGAATGATCAACCTCACGGTATCAATGGGTAGCGCTCCTAGACGAGTGACGCAACATGTTCCTTTTGTGGTCGTCGATATGCCGTTTGATTATTTTGCAGTCCTAGGCCGACCCGGTCTCTCTCAATTCTGAGCCGTAGTGTCCACGGTCCACAACAAGTTAAAGTTCCCCACTCCTTTGGGAATTGGACAAGAAGTGGGAGACATACGAGAAGCATGGGAATGCTACACCATGTCAGCCAAGTTCACTTCTAGGGTAGCCATTGGAGAACCCAACCCGAGGCAATCATCCAGGAGACACCCCTTGTTCACAATGCGCCTTATCGTTTCTACACGGTTCGGCGAGTGAAGAGAAAGTCGAAGAAGCCAAGTCCGTCACTTAGGTGAAGAAAAACAATCATGAAGAAAGACAACGATACTCTAGTAGGAGCTGTTAAGGAGCTCGAGGAGTATCAAGTGATTCCACCAGTCCCCCCCTCTTCCAAAAAGAAGAAATTCTTTGAGGAAAACAAAATTGAAGCAAGAGAAGCCCTAGAAGAAATCCAAATTGTCGAAGGAAGTGCCGACAAGATCACAAAAATTGGTACCGAGATGACTACAGAATTCAGGATGAAACTCATCCAATATTTGAAGGATAACAACGACATCTTCGCGTGGAGTACCGAGGACCTCAAGGGGATCGACCCTTGTGTCGCCGTTCACCGTCTGAACGTAGACCCGTCGATCACCCACATCAGAGAAAAGCGAAGAGACTTCAGTGCGGAAGATAATGCCATCATAGAAGCGGAAGTCCAAAGACTCCTTAAGGCCGGCCACATCAAGGAGGTGAGATACTCCGTTTGGGTATGCAATGTGGTCCTCGTGGAGAAAGGTCCGGGAAAATGGAGAATGTGCAACAATTTCACAAGGCTCAACAAGTTTTGCCCGAAGGATCCCTTCCCTCTCCTACGGATCGACCAGCTGGTCGATTCCACCGCTGGATGCGCCCTCCTGTGTTTTATGGATGCATACCAGGGCTTCTACCAGGTCAAAATGGCCAAAGATGACGTGCCCAAGACTGCCTTCTTCGCTAATGGCAATGTGTATTGCTTCAACGTGATGCCATTCGGTCTTAAAAACGCCGGAGCGACCTACCAGAGGTTGGTTAACAAGATGTTCAAAGAAGAGCTGGGTAAAACAATGGAAGTATATGTCGATGACATGCTCGTCAAGAGCAAAACCGAGGAGCAACATGTAGGTTACCTGGCAAAATGCTTCTCAATCTTGAGAAAGTATGGCATGAAGCTCAACCCAGCAAAGTGTACCTATGGAGTCAAAGGGGGGAAATTCCTTGGTTACATGGTAACGGAGAGAGGAATAGAAGCAAACCCCGAAAAGATAAAGGCCATCCTCGATCTTCCTCAACCTCAATCCATCAATGAGGTGCAACAATTGGTCGGAAAGTCAATCGCATTGAGTAGATTTATCTCGAGGTCTGCCGAGAAAAATTTACCCTTTTTCAAAGTGCTAAGGAAGAGCAGCCATTTCGAGTGGACGAAGGAGTGCGAGGAAGCCTTCGAGAAGCTGAAAGAGTATCTACTCGCTCACCCACTATTGTCGAAACCCATAGAAGGAGAGGTACTTTACTTATACCTAGCAGCAACTGGGGAGGCTATCAGCTCGGTCTTGGTACGAATCCAAGGAAACGACCACTTGCCCATCTACTACTTGAGTAAAGTACTCGCCGGAGCTGAAACACGGTACATGGATATCGAGAGGCTATCCTTTGCCCTCGTTTATATGGCAAGGAGGTTGAAGCCCTACTTTGGTGCTCACAAGGTTGTAGTCTTGACGAAGCAACCTCTTAAGCAAGTCCTTGGAAAACCCGAAAATTCGGGAAGAATGGAAAGATGGGCAATTGAGTTAAGTGAGTACGACATTGACTATCAAGCACCCGTGGCCAAGAAAGCGCAAGTCATCGCCAACTTCCTCGTAGAGTATCCCTCCAAAGGAACTTCAGAGGAAAACCCTTCGGAAACGCAGAGTGTTATGATGATGGTCGAAGAGAAACCCCAGCGAAACAACCCTATGCAAGCTCTTGAAGATGCTTTGAAAGAGCTCAAGGCGATGTCCCAAACAAAAAGAAAAAGGCATGAAGTGTTCCTGTCAGAGAAAATCGACGAACCAAAGGGCACGGAGACCGTCTCTCCAAACCCCAAGGAATTAGTCGACCACGGACACGTCTGGATTCTTCATGTTGATGGATCCTCATCAGGAAAAAATGGCGGGATAGGAATATACTTCAAGAGTCCCGGAGGGGCTGAACTCGAGTACGCCGTTACTCTTAGTTTCTCGGTCTCAAACAATGAAGCAGAATATGAAGCCATCCTCATAGCTCTACGTATGGCAAAATCATTGGAAGTGAAGAAGCTACATCTCTTCACTGATTCTCAACTGGCCGAGAAGCAAATCTCCGGGAAATTCAGAACCAAGAAGGACTCACTGGCTGAGTACAAGAGCGCCATCACGGAAGAAATCCAAAAATTCGAAAGTTGTGAGATTGAAAAGTTCTCGAGAGATCTCAATCAAAGGGCAGATGCCCTATCAAAGTATGCTTCAGCTTCTGGAGGAGTGGATACCCGGAATGTGATACTTATGAGAATCAACGCATCATCTCTATGGTCATCAAAGCCAAACGTCTTGGTAATTGACGGTCAACCGAGTTGGATGCAAGAGATAACTACATATCTCAAAAATGGAAGCCTCCCTCGTGACAAGGCTGAAGGGAGGAAGATCAAAGGAAAGGCTCCCCGATACATCATGCAAGGAGACTACTTGTACAAAAGGTCTTTCGAGGGAGTCTACTTGAGATGTGTCGCCGAGCATGAAGTCCAAAAAATTTTGGGAGAAATGCATCGAGGAAGTTGCGGGGACCATGTCGGAGGAAGAACCCTCGCGCAAAAAGTCATTCGACAAGGATACTACTGGCCCACTGTTCGCGAAGACGCTGCCCAATTTGTGAGAAGGTGCTAGGAGTGTCAAATGCACGCCAATTTGATCAACGTCCCAGCGAAACCTCTCATGCCCATCACCATCACTTGCCCTTTCGACATATGGGGCATCGACATAGTTGGTCCTTTCCCAAGAGGCACGGGTCAAAAGAAGTTCATCATTGTTGCGGTCGAATACTTTAGCAAGTGGGCGGAAGTTGAGGCAGTATCTACCATCACTGAACAAAGAGTGATGAACTTCGTATGGAGGAACATCGTGTGTCGATTTGGCTTACCAAGGGTCCTCATCTCGGATAATGGTGCTCAATTTTATGGTCAAAGATTCAATGAATGGTGCAAGGAAATGAAGATTGAGAGGAGGTATACCTCTGTAGGACATCCTCAATCCAATGGGCAAACAGAAGCCGTCAACAAAATCCTCGTCAACAACTTGCAGAAGAGGTTCGCCACCAACAAGGACTGGGTCGACGAGCTTGATGGAGTGGTATGGGCATACCGCACTACTTCAAAAACAGCTACAAGAGAGACTCCCTTCTCGCTAGTTTATGGGTCCGAGGCAGTCATACCAGCAGAAGTGGCGGTAGAAACCCTCAGAATCCAAGGGTATCAACCCGAGGAAAATCATACAGAGAGGCTCTTCGACCTAGAGACGGTTAGTGAAGCAAGGACCAACGCCTTGGACAACATCCTCAGATATCAAGCACTGATCGCGAAGACCTACAACAAAGGCGTGAGAGAGAGAGACTTCCAAGTAGGAGACCTAGTACTCCGAAGAGCAGACATCCTGGCCAAAGTTGGGAAGATGCAACCCAATTGGGAAGGCCCCTACAAGATAATAGAAGCAAGGTCCAATGGAAGTTATCGTCTTCAAGACATGGAGGGAAGAGTATTAAAGAACCCGTGGAATACTTCTAACCTCCAGAGATTCTACGCTTGAGTTGTTTGGAGAAAAAACTTTTTGAAGAACCCCTGTGAAAGGCCCGGAGATCGAGAAGGATTCCTCACAAGTTCATGTGAGAAGTACCTCTTGTTTTTGTTAAGAATTTTTTGCAAGCAAGCTGGCCGAGGAGCCCCCATTGTAATTGTATTTCCAACAAATCAATGCAATGTCTATCTTTCAAAAATTGTTCAATTATAGAACTATTATGCTGCTATTCAATCATGAAAGCTTACTCGATCTACATAAGAGCTACCCGATTTCGCTTTATTAAAGGAACCCTCCCTACTCTCTTATCTGTAAAAGATAATTAATAGCGAAGCCTTTTAAGGCGATAGAAGCGGCGAGCAGAAGGAAATCGAGGAGAAACCTGATTTGTTCTGGCTCAACACTTTAGAATTTTTCTCAATTATCATAGGAAATCGAGAAGCGCGGCACCTACCTTGGTAGCTCGAGGAGTATTGTCCGAATTATCATTAGCAAAGATCATCTTGCTACTTTATGATTCGAAGAGCTTGGGTTCTCGATCTTAACTTATACATGTTTAACTACTCTATCCAAGTTATACGTCATAACTAAGGAGTTAGTAAAAGACACAAGTATAGGAAAGAAATCGAAGAGAAAATTATATTGAACGAAATAAGGAAACATTCATCATGTTATAATACAGCGGGGATCGAGTACGCCACAAGGGGCCGAATAGCAAATTATGAAAGCAGGAAATTGTTCGGAAAAAACTCTAAAAAAAAAATACAAGTACAAAGTTAACCGAGCATACTCGGCCTTGATCAAGCTCTCGCGCCTTTAACGGGTCCGACTGGCCGAGAATTCGCTCTGGATCCCGGGGACACTGCTAGTCGAAGCACCGACTCGAGTGGGGCTGTTCGGAGTATGCAAGTTCCCGTCGCCTTCCTTCTCGCGAGCCTCCTTGATCGCGTTAGCACAAGTAATCAACTCGGGTTCCACAAAACCCTCTTCGCGCCCCATCACAGGTTTATTAACTTGAATGCAATGGGCATTCCGAAGAGGAGCCTTCTCGAACGGAAGAAGTAGACCGGCCCTAATGCACTCTGGGACCCATCGAGGGAGATAGGACGGCTTGCTCGGATAAGGCACTTGAGGATCAGTCACGAGCTCGCCAAACTCACACGCGTGGTGCATCTCGTCACTCGGAATCTCATCAGGATACCGGGTCATGTCATCGCGCCGCCCAGCATGCATGTCGTCGCGAGCATCCACATCAAAGTCCTCAGGCAGAAGTTTGACCCTTTTGAGCTGCCCGATACAGGAGAAGAAACCCTCCTCGCGAGCTGTATCTTTAATGTCTTGAGTCGCCAACTTGTAGGTCGCGGACTCCATGAATGCCCTAGCGGTCTCGAGCCTGCTACCGACGAGGAAGGATAGCACATTGTCCTTAAACTTCTGCATTCATTGCGACAGTGTTGCATAACCACCCTTGTAGCCCAGAGCTCTCTGCTTCTCCCTAGACAACTCCTTCTCGAGCTGATCCACCTTCTCGTGGGATTTGCGGACTTCCTCATTGGCCACCTGGGTCTTAGCCTTCTCGGACGCCACCGTCTTCTCAAGCTCCTCGATCACCTGACAGATATCAGAGCGATCCGCTACGACGTTAGCATATGCCTCCTTGATGTGCTCGAGCTGCAAGAAAATTTAAAAGTTAAATCTGCTTATCGAGATAACTTAAAAGCGAGGAGGAATGAAATTAAAGACTTGTAAAAATGTTGCAAGTTTTACCTGTAGAGCGCAGAGGCTTAGTTCATGGGCGCGGTCCAACTCGGACATTTGGACGAACCGCTTGATCTCCGCGTCGTGATCAACGTCCAAGGCTGCTTTACCCTTCTTACGGGCTGGCTCGTCGATACCACCAAGATTGAGGAGCCTCTTCGCACAAGCTCTTTTCGAGGGAGGGGCTCGCTCTTTCGGGTGCTTCTTCGGGTTGCCCTCTCCAGCCTCCCCGGCCTTCTTTGCAGCCGCTGCGTCCTCCGCGGCCTTCCGCTTAACAGCTTCCAAGGGGTCCTCGATCGTCACGAGCCCCTCCTTAGCCAGAGTGTCTCGATGCTCCGCCGCGTTCTTGGGGTGGCTAAGGTCAAGGGACCCGAAGATCTTCGTGGTCTTGCCCGCCAAATGTTGTTTCCTCCTTTGCTCCTCCTTCGCTTCTAAGGTCTTCGACATTATCCAAGCAAACTAGTATTCTGCAGAATCAAGGAAAACAAAAGAGTTAGCAAAAGCGAAGAGCAATGGTAGTTGATACAAAGAAAACAAAGAGACAAAACAAAAGTATAAGGTTTCTAAGGTGATCCTCGAGCTAGTTACCAAAGAGGAGGTCGTCGGTATATCCTGAGTTCTTGTAACCCGTGTAGACCGAGGAGGACAAACCGGCAAGATAGGGGAGTGGTTGCAACACTAAGCCCCAGTAGAAGTACTTCTCTGGGTCATCACAAGCGTTTCTCTCCTCGAGCGCCAGTACACAGGGGTCCGACTCAACACGATGAGGATATCGATAAGATATCGGTCCTCGATAGAAGTGTTTGGGTACTCCCCACTCCACATCCGCGTCGCTCATACCGGGGAGCTTCTTCTTCTTAACATATATATATCGGTGGAACCATTTGTAGCTGATGAACGTATTTTTGACGCGTTCATCTTGTCTTTTTCACCTTCTTTTGCTATCTTTTAGCCTTGTTTTTTGGTTAGTTTTGTAGAATTGTGTCACGTTTTGTGTTTTCTGCATTTTCAGGCACTTAGGTACGAAACAGTGTTTTTGGAGCTAAAAACGAGCCTTTTTTATGGAAAAGACGGCCCCGTTGAAGTTCCCCAATCTCCATGGCTTGTTCGTAAGTGTTTGAGCTTCAATAAGCATCGAGAAGGATGAGTACAAGGCACCCGAGGGCCATGCGAGGGAAAAAAGATTGAGTTTGAAGAAAAAAATCTGCCCAGGAGCCAAGCTAAGCGCCTGGAATAGTGAAGCGCTTCGCTTCAATTTCCAGGAGCTTTGGCACAGAAGCAAAGCGAAGCGCTTGGAGTGCCCGAAGCGCTTCGCTTGCCAAGCGCTCCGCTTGGCTTCTCCAAGCGGTCCGCTTGGCAGCGGTTACGTTTTCGGATTTTAATTCTTAGATCTGATATTTGATCATTTTTTGAATATCTTTTGAACTGTAACTTCGTTTTGGAGAGCTCCTAAGCCCCAAAACTCAGAGAATATTCAGATTTCTTTGTATTTTAGTTTGGGATTCAAAGTTTTGATTGAGGATTCATCCTTTGTAATCATCTACGGAGAGGTTTTCTTTGCTTTCCACCGATTAGTGACAGCTTTGGTGGTAACTTGTATCACTCTCTTGTCTTGTAGTTTGATATGATGAATTCCAATTATTATTCATATGAATTGATGTCTATGTTGATGAATATGAGTAGCTAAATCTTTTGTGTTGGTGGTAGAATGTAGAATATGCATGCTATGGGTTATGTTTATGCTTACATGAGATTGTGATTCAATCTTGCTGCAAATCTCTTCATATGATTCTTAGTTGCCTATAAAATATATTCGAATTGAGTATAGTGAGAAACTCTTGGTCAATGAAAGCTATAGGGTTGTATGTTAGAGATTTGCAGCATGCTAGATAAATGGTGTTGGCGACAAGCACCTCTAAATTATTGATAGTGATCTTTCATGATGTGTGTCTTAAATTTGCCTAGACAAGTTGCTTAGCAGACTTGATCGAAGGTTCTACGCACTGAACTTGTGAGCATATACGTAACCCATGCATGTGTAGTTGATTTCTACCACCAACCGTTTTCCAATCTTGTTTACATAAATCTGATTTCTCGTTGCTATTGTTCAAAGGAAACGATTTTATCAAACTTTGAACTCGTTGACTTAAATTGCTTGCAAAAACCCCAAGCAAAGCCACGTTAGGTCCCGAGAGAACGACACTCGGGGACAACTTGCCATTGCACTCTAGTTTGTGTAGTGATAAGTGTTCTTAGGCTTTTAAAACAAATTTAATTGGTGAAAAACGACATCATCAATTTGGCGCCGTTGCCGGGGACTTAACTCCTTTGGTTGGTGTTTTTGTTTTGGTTTTTTCAGCCAACATCTCTTCTCCACCCCCTTATTTCTTTCTTGATTGATTTGAGTGAAAGTTTTGCGAAACTAACGGAAACTTACAGTTAGTTGGAGGCTTTGTTGTTGAACAGGTATGGAAGAAGTTTGCTTGAACAAAACTTTCAAAGTCCGGTATGAGGCGATAAGGAAAGAGCCGACGATTTATCTTGAACCGGAGGCTAGGTTATATGAGGTCACTGATGAAATTCTCTATAGCATAGCTACCTTCCGAGATTCGCCTTGTGAGAATGCATTACGATTCGTGGTAGAATACCGGCGTGACGTTGGATTGTTACCACCACGTGATTTGAATGATGATCAGCTCTTGCGACGGTTGTTTCCATGTGCTCTTACTGGGACACCCAAGGAATGGTTGAGATCTTTGCCTGGGGGATCACTGAGGAGTTGGCAAGACGTGGTAGACGCCTTTCTTGATCGGTTCCTTTGGCCTAGGGAAAATGAAGAGCTCAAGAAGCGGATAATTGAATTCGCTCAGCGGAAGGGAGAAAGGTTCTGCGATGCTCTAGAGAGATTTGAGCTCTACAAGGGCGAATGCCCACATCATCGGTTGAGCGAACATGAACTGATCACTTGTTTTT
This sequence comes from Plantago ovata, assembly GCA_028274465.1. Taxonomy (NCBI): domain Eukaryota; kingdom Viridiplantae; phylum Streptophyta; class Magnoliopsida; order Lamiales; family Plantaginaceae; genus Plantago; species Plantago ovata. Next base: position 83,451,855 of record CM051456.1, on the reverse strand, counting down.
ATCGAGGATTGGATGAAGGCTTGCAGTTGGTGATAGATGGTGCATGTGACGGTATGGAGAATTGTACCGTATTCCAAATCAAAGAGGTTTTTGGGAGATTGCTCGCTGCGACACGTAACCATGCTCTTGTGCCACCGGTTGATTACTCAGAGATGTATCGAGCACCCAAGCCTATTGCCATTAGTTCTTATGATGACAACTTCGATTATAAAGTGAAGACATGCTCGGGCGAAAATATTCCATATTACGTCTTTGAGGTGGAAGACTCGCAAGCTCAAGGTGAAGAGGAGTGCTTCACCGAAGAGGAAGAAAAGGTGTTATCCACTCTAATGGAGGTTTGGGGAAATGTGCTCGAAGTAGCGGGTAAATACCAAGAGGATTTTGATACTAGAATGGAGTGTGTATATGGATTTCTAGGAGAATCTGAGATCATGCTCGAGTTACTAGAAGAGAAAATGAGTGAAGAAAGGGGTTCCGAGTGTCACATGCATGAAGAAAATTCACTGGAAATCCAGGCTGAGCGCTTGGGACAGTCAAGCGAAGCGCTTGAAATTCCAGGAGAGGAGGAAAAAGAAGCTCCAGGAGACAGGCGAAGCGCTTGGCAAGCGCTCCGCCTGCGCTCTGTCAAGCGGTCCGCCTGAGACCTGGGAGGAAAATTCTGATTTTTTCAAAAATGAGAGAAATCTTAATCGTCAAGAAGAGATCATTGAGGGACTTGAAGCCGATCTGGAAAGCGAAGAAGAACATTGTGAAAGCTTTGAGGAAGAACTTGAAGAGGCAAACATACTTTTGCAGAGTGGCAAGGAATCAAGACCACCATATCCTTTGATGTATCCTTCTAGAACTAAATCTTTGCCCAATAATACATGTGATACAGGTGATGATGAGCAGCTGGAGAAGGAGGTTGTAGAAGAAGCCGCACCAACCCCTGAACTTGTTACTGAGAAGGACAAGGAAGATGAGGAAGGGGGTGCACAACAAAAGGAGGGCGGACTCCAGAAGTCGCCTAATCCTTATGTGCCCCCTAAACCCCATCTTCCCTTTCCCGGAAGGATAAAGGAAGCTAAGAAGGACATCCGAGACTCACCTATATATGGGATCCTATCAAAAGTAGAGGTGAACGTTCCCCTTCTGGAATTGATTGAAAATATTCCCGCTTACACGAAATTTTTCAAAGAAGTGAGGAGTAATAAGAAGATTTTCCAGAAAGGGGATGTGGCTGAACTTGAAATGGTTAACTCGGTGCATGAGTTACCTTTGAAGCAAAAGGATCCCGGGAGTTTCATAATTAGTATCACCATGGGAAATGGCCAATCCACAAAAGCAATGCTTGATTTGGGGGCTAGCATTAATCTAATGCCATACTCCATCTACAAGGCGTTGGGGTTGGGAAAAATCCAACCCACTAGCATGGTCGTTCAAATGGCTGATCGAAGTGTGAAACGCCCACTGGGGATAGTCGAGGATATTCTAGTAAAGGTGGATAGAATCATTGTGCCAACCGACTTTGTGGTGATGGAAACAGCAGACGAGGGTACAAGTTCGAGAAAGGAGCATATTGTGCTTTTGGGCAGACCCTTCATGGCTACCACCAACACATGTTTGGAGCTTCGAGGGAAAAAGATCACCATGGAGGTACTTGGAGACAAAGTTCAGATCGAGCAATACAAACAGGTATGTGACCCAGACTCTGAGGAAGCTATGATTGAAGAACTTAAATTTGTTGATTTTTATGAATCTGTCTCTTGTGATACTTATTCTGCTCATCAAGTTAGCGACCCTTTAGAAGCCGCTCTTACTATGAACCTTGAAGAGGGATTTGTCACCGAAGAAGTGTTAGCTATGACAACCCTCCTAGATAACGCACCCGAAATTCCTCTAGGAGAAGAAGTAGAAGAGTCTCTAGGAATAGATGAGGAAGAAGGAGTGACCCCTCCACCTAGTGAACCAACCCTTGAGCTTAAACGATTACCAAGTCATTTGAAATATGTCTTCTTAGGAGAGAATGAGTCCAAACCTGTAATCATATCTTCTAAGCTTGGTAAGGAGGAAGAGGCTAAGTTAGTGGAGGTGTTGAAACGAAACAGCGAAGCCATAGGATGGAGCATAGGTGACATCAAGGGTATAAGCCCGGTGCAATGTACCCACAAAATAGCCTTAGAAGAAGATGCGAAACCTATTAGGCAACCACAACGTAGGCTAAACCCAGCTATGCAAGAAGTTGTGAAGAAAGAGGTGCTTAAACTCCTAGATGCTAAGATGATTTACCCAGCTCCCGATAGTAGATGGGTTAGCCCCGTCCATGTAGTCCCTAAGAAGTCGGGTATAATGGTCGAAGCAAATGATAAAGGGGAACTAGTACCCGTTAGGAAAACAACGGGGTGGCGTATGTGCATCGATTATAGGAAATTGAATTCTGCCACAAAGAAAGATCATTTTCCTTTACCATTTATTGATGACATGCTTAACCGCCTAGCTGGGCAAGAGTTCTATTGTTTCTTGGATGGTTTGTCAGGTTTCTACCAGATTTTTATAGCTCCCGAGGACCAAGAGAAGACCACCCTTTGGAACTTTCGCGTACCGTAGGATGCCTTTCGGATTGTGCAATGCTCCGGCCACCTTCCAACGTTGCATGCTCTCCGTCTTCTCCGACATGGTGAATAAATGTGTTGAGGTATTTATGGATGATTTTTCTGTTTACGGTGATTCATTTGATGATTGTCTTGATAAACTTGATCGTGTCTTAAGGAGGTGTATTGAATGTAATCTTACCTTGAGTTGGGAAAAGAGTCACTATATGGTTAAAGAGGGAATAGTGTTGGGACATGCTATTTCTAAAAGAGGGATAGAGGTAGATAAAGGGAAACTTGAAATCATTGAAAAGTTACCTCCACCTACTTGTGTGCGTGAACTGCAATCCTTCCTTGGGCATGTAGGCTTCCATAGGAGATTTATCAAAGATTTCTCTAAGATAGCTAAGTGCTTGAGTAACTTGCTTGCCAAAGATGTTCCCTTCGAATTCACACAAGAATGTCTTGATGCTTTCCACACACTTAAGGAGAAACTCTTAACAGCTCCTATTGTTGTCTCCCCGGATTGGGAAATACCCTTTGAAATTATGTGTGATGCTTCTGACTGTGCTATGGGTGCTGTTCTTGGCCAAAAGGTTGATAACCGTTTCAGAGTGATTTACTATGCTAGTAAGACCTTAGATGCTGCTCAGATTAATTATACTACCACTGAGAAAGAATTCTTAGCGGTTATTTTTGCTCTAAGTAAATTCAGGTCCTATATTACTGGGTACAAAGTTTTTGTTCACACTGACCATGCAGCTCTCAAGCATTTGATTGCTAAGCGTGAAACCAAACCGCGCTTGATGCGGTGGGTACTTCTTCTCCAAGAGTTCAAGGTGGAATTAATCGATAAAAGTGGCAAGGAAAATCTAGTGGCGGACCACTTGTCCCGGTTGCCAAACATTCCACAAGATGACACACCCGTCCCAGATGATTTGCGCGATGATCAGTTGATGCGCATAGAGTTGGAACCATGGTACGCCGACATCGTTAACTTCTTAGCCACAAATGTGATGCCAACCCATCTCTCAGGACCTGAATGGCGTTCACTTGTGAAGAATTGTCGCCATTACATATGGGATGACCCGTACTTGTTCCGCAAGGGAGGAGATGAAGTGTTGCGGAGGTGTGTACCCGAGAAAGAGCAATTGTCGATACTGAGATTCTGCCATGAGCTAGAATGTGGAGGGCATTATAGTGGCCAAAAAACTGCTGGCAAGGTGCTTCAATCCGGGTTCTTTTCGCCCAGCTTGTATAAAGATGCGCGCTCATTTGTGGCGCAATGTGACTCATGCCAATGGAGTGGCAACATTGGCAAGCAACAAGAGATGCCGCAGCAAGGTAACTTAGTTGTTGAGCCTTTTGATGTTTGGGGTATAGACTTTATGGGACCATTCCCTAAGAGTAATGGGTACGAATATATCTTGGTTGCGGTCGACTATGTCACCAAATGGGTAGAGGCTGTTCTCACCCGGACTAATGATGCCAAGGTTGTACTTTCTTTTCTTCGTGATGTGATCTTCAATAGGTTTGGGACCCCGAGGTCCATTATCAGCGATGGGGGAACTCACTTTGTGAACAAGGTCTTCGCTAATCTCATGACGAAGTACGGGGTCACACATTTCGTTGCTACTCCATATCATCCTCAAACATCTGGCCAAGTAGAAGTGAGCAATCGGCAAATCAAGAAAATCTTGGAGCGGGTAGTCAAACCCTCGAGAAAGGATTGGTCCACCAAGTTGCCGGATGCACTATGGGCATATAGGACCTCGTTCAAAACGGTGATTGGTACCACTCCCTACCGGCTGGTGTACGGGAAAGCTTGCCATCTACCCGTTGAGTTGGAGCATAGAGCACTTTGGGCCATCAAGCGATTGAACCTTGATATGGAGAAAGCCGGTGAAGAAAGACTTTTGCAAATCACCGAGCTAGATGAGCTAAGATTGAAAGCCTTCGAGAGTGGTAAGATATACAAGGAACGGGCAAAGAGGTATCATGATAGAGGCATCATTCGCAAGGATTTAATCCCAGGACAAAAGGCACTCCTCTTCAACTCTCGGTTGCGACATTTTCCCGGAAAACTCCGTTCTAGATGGGACGGACCATTTGAAATTGTCCGAGTGGCACCCCATGGTGCTGTGGAACTCTTGGACAACCAAATCGGAGCTACTTTCAAGGTCAATGGCCAGAGAGTTAAGCCGTACCTAGAGCCTCTCGAGTCGACTCATGAAGTGGAGGTTGACTTGGTTGAGGTACCTTGTGTCTCTTAGTTCATTTATTTAGTTTCTTGCATGCTCTTTATTTGCTTTTGTAGTTGTGGCCTGTGTGCCTTTTGTCGTGATTAGTTTAGTTTAGTTTTTGTCTTGGTGCCTTAGATGATTAAGAGAGGAAAAACATCGAAAATCTGGAAACAGGGCCAAGCGAAGCGCCTGGAAGGGCCAAGCGGTCCGCTTCAAATTCTAGGAGGTTTTGCAACTTCCTGGAAATTCAAGCGGACCGCCTGGAGACTCCCAAGCGCTCCGCTTGGCCAAGCGAACCGCTTGGACCCTGAACCCGGATTTTCCTCGTTTTTCCATTCTTCTCACCTTTGCGCACCCGTTTTCACTTGTTTCTTGAGTCCTTTCAGGTACTACTCATATATAGGAGATTGGACACGAACCTTTATCTCAGGGAAGTGTACTCTCAATCCAATTTTTCCTTTTCTTTCAATTTTTCTTTGCTCGAGGACGAGCAAAAGTTTAGGTTTGGGGAGGGGGTATTGGATTTTCAGTACTATATGCTTGTGTGGTTCGTACATGCCTGATTTTACTCAAGTTCATGTGATTTGTCGTGTTTTTTCAAATTTTTGCATGCATATCATCCCTAGATTAGTTGTTGCACGTTGTTGTGTGTGGAGTTTATTGCCAAGTCTTTTGAACTTTTTTATTGAGTAGACTAAGTGTTTATGACCATTGATCATATGTTGCATCACTTTGCAAGTAGTTTGAGGCTTGTCTCGCTTGGTTTGTCACATTTGCTTGTGCACTAGTTAAGCTTAGTAGTCTCGACATCACCTTGAGTGGTGTTTCTTCTACTGCGGTTCACGATGGCCTTATGAAATGATGCATGTTAGAGTCTATGGTTGTAACCCGTGTAATTATGTACGTAAGAGGCGACAAGTTCTTCACCTCGATTCGAGATTGCCAAATGCCTAGGAAGGAGGTAGTGTGAGGTGTGCGATTCCTTGGATTAAACCTATTCTATCGAATAGGTTTGGGGAGGGGGTTGCTTCGTTGATCTTGTCTTTCGTCTTTGAGTCGTTGTAAAGTTTCCTTTTTCTTTTTCTTTTTGTTTTGTGTCCCAACCTATTCTTTCGAATAGGTTTGGGGAGGTGTCTTTGTAAAGAGTCTTTCCTTTTTCCTTTTCGTCTTTGTGCTCAAACCTATTCTCTCGAATAGGTTTGGGGAGGTGTTTTTGACACATAGTACTGCTGCTTGCCCCTATAAAAAAAGGAAAGAGAAAAAAGAAAAGAAAAAAAAAATAGAAAAAGAAAGGAAGAAAAAAAGAAAAAAGAAAATAAAAAAAAGGGGAAGAAAGAAAATAAGAATAAGACCCTAAAGCAAAAGAAGGGTCGTTGCAAGCCAAAAGCAGTCTAGTAAAGTGTCAAGTGTCATGTAAATATTTTGTTCTTGTGAAGTTATCGAGTTGTAAATCCTATCTTTTGTTTCGTGTCGCCTTCGTCCAAGGCCTGTTCGTGACCACCCTCATCTTGCTATTCAAGAAGTGGTTGAAAGAGACTCATTCTTGAGAGTCTGGGTAGAATAGGGGAGTGTTATCTTTCTAAGGGAACCCTCCTTCATTTGATGAGAGCCAGTATTGGTTCGCCCTCTCTTGAGGAAAAGTCTCACTTGGTGAACAGAAGTAAGTCCTCGGTTTCATAGGCATGGGGCAATTGTAGTATGATAACATGCATCATTGTGTCGTCACTGACCAGGTCCAGGTAGAAGATGTTACGAGAGACTCCTTTGTTTAACCAAGTGCACTTGAGAATGTGTATATTCGCAATCGAGGCATACTTCAACCTACTTGCATGTCATGCACATATGGTCTTGTTCATAAGAATTTGGTAGATTCAATAGATTAGTTCATCTTACTTGGCATGAGACTCCTTTTGTGTTGCATTTAGGTTAGTTTGTTGCTTGAGGACAAGCAAAGGTTTGGTTTGGGGAGTTTGATGAACGTATGTTTGACGCGTTCATCTTGTCGTTTTCACCTTCTTTTGCTATCTTTTAGCCTTGTTTTTTGGTTAGTTTTGTAGAATTGTGTCACGTTTTGTGTTTTCTGCATTTTCAGGCACATAGGTACGAAACGGTGTTTTTGGAGCTAAAAACGAGCCTTTTTGATGGAAAAGACGGCCCCGTTGAAGTTCCCCAATCTCCGTGGCTTGTTCGTAAGTGTTTGAGCTTCAATAAGCATCGAGAAGGATGAGTACAAGGCACCCGAGGGCCATGCGAGGGCAAAAAGATTGAGTTTGAAGACAAAAATCTGCCCAGGAGCCAAGCTAAGCGCCTGGAATAGTGAAGCGCTTCGCTTCAATTTCCAGGAGCTTTGGCACAGAAGCCAAGCGAAGCGCTGCGCTTGGAGTGCCCGAAGCGCTTCGCTTGCCAAGCGCTCCGCTTGGCTTCTCCAAGCGGTCCGCTTGGCAGCGGTTACGTTTTCGGATTTTCCTTCTTAGATCTGATCTTTGATCATTTTTTGAATATCTTTTGAACTGTAACTTCGTTTTGGAGAGCTCCTAAGCCTCAAAACTCAGAGAATATTCAGATTTCTTTGTACTTTAGCTTGGGATTCAAGGTTTTGATTGAGGATTCATCCTTTGTAATCATCTACGGAGAGGTGTTCTTTGCTTTCCACCGATTAGTGACAGCTTTGGTGGTAACTTGTATCACTCTCTTGTCTTGTAGTTTGATATGATGAATTCCAATTATTATTCATATGAATTGATGTCTATGTTGATGAATATGAGTAGCTAAATCTTTTGTGTTGGTGGTAGAATGTAGAATATGCATGTTATGGGTTATGTTTATGCTTACATGAGATTGTGATTCAATCTTGCTGCAAATCCCTTCATATGATTCTTAGTTGCCTATAAAATATATTCGAATTGAGTATAGTGACAAACTCTTGGTCAATGAAAGCTATAGGGCTGTATGTTAGAGATTTGTAGCATGCTAGATAAATGGTGTTGGTGACAAGCACCTCTAAATTATTGATAGTGATCTTTCATGATGTGTGTCTTAAATTTGCCTAGACAAGTTGCTTAGCAGACTTGATCGAAGGTTCTACGCCCTGAACTTGTGAGCATATACGTAACCCATGCATGTGTATTTGATTTCTACCACCAACCGTTTTCCAATCTTGTTTACATAAATCTGATTTCTCGTTGCTATTGTTCAAAGGAATTGATTCTATCAAACTTTGAACTCGTTGACTGAAATTTCTTGCAAAAACCCCAAGCAAAGCCACGTTAGGTCCCGAGAGAACGACACTCGGGAACAACTTGCCATTGCACTCTAGTTTGTGTAGTGGTAAGTGTTCTTAGGCTTTTAAAACAAATTTAATTGGTGAAAAACGACATCATCAGTAGCCCTAGGAGGATGGAGCGTCCACGATAAATCCAAGGCCGGGGCGAGTGTTAAAGTAATAAAAGAATTTGTTTCCAGAGCTCATCGAGACTCTGAAAAGCTGGTTGAAATTATGAAAGTTCACCGGGATCCTGAACTTCTTGCAGAGTACCCCGAAACAGATAAGAGTGCCGAATGCACTGGGGAGAAGTTGCCATGGAGCGAGGCCCAACTAGTTGATGATATACTTGAAGGGGTCGCAAAAAGGAAGGATCCATCCTCGATCCAATGTCAGTAGATGCACAGCCATATAACCGGGTGGTGCATTGTAGAACGTCTGGTCGGGCTTCGGCACGAGGATGTCAATCTTCCTCTTGCTTAGCCGATACTTTTGCCTTATGGATGGTATCTCTTCCTTTCTCACCATCGAGGCGGTTGTCGGAATCAAACCATCTTCGTTCTTCTCGCCTTGGGGATCGGGGAGATCAACATCCTTAGGTCCTCGGGTAAACTTCTTCCCGCTGGCCACAGTAATCTTGACATTCTCTTCGGCATCGTCATTTTTCTTCTTCGATCGAGAAGCTTTCCTCTTCGATCTCTTCGGGGCCTTACCCGGAGCATGGGCAGCTTCTTCCTTATCCTCAGAAGACGAAACCTTCTCGCCCCTCTTACGCTTGCGATCGCGTTCAAGCACAGCCCTTGCCCGCTCTCCTTCAGCCTCCTCGCTCGGAATGGGAGGTCTTACATTGCTCGTCGCGGGGAAGCTGAAATCTATCTGTGTAGGATCGATAATCTCATAGGGAATAGCATCATCGATGTAATACTTCCCTTGAATGAGCAGTTCTCGCTCTGCATTCCGGTTCATCTCAGAAAACGAAGGAGATGGAAAACTCCGGCTCGGACCAGCTTCATTCCCGTGGAGATCAAGAATCTGCACTGGGGAATCCTCATCGCTACTAATTACTGTGCAACGAACAGTTTGCACAGGAAGTTCGGACTTACGTACCTGAGACGAAGAAGGCTCCTCGATATCCTCACGCTGGCCTTCTTGGAAAGAATGTTCCCCTTCCTCGAACCAAGCAAGCTCAGGCGTAGGCTGCTCGGTATCGTCCATATCCTCTACTCGGATAGGCGATGGATCTACGTTACCTCGAACACCATAGTCACGCCCTAAAACCTGGGCAGCTTGTGTTAACATGGCGGCCAGGACACCAGTATCTGGAGGACCCTCTTCTGCTTCGGTCCGATCATCAATAAAAAGCTCGTCGGCATTCCGTCTTCTTCGGACTTCCAGACGGAACTGCTCCTCATCCTCCTCCTCTTCGGAATCATCTTCTTCACCAGATTCCACATCCTCTTCTCCTTCCTCGAGCTCCTCCTCTTCACTCTCCTCACCGTCAACCTCTTCGACCTGAGGCGCCGGTTCTTCGTGATCAGAGGAGAGTTCCATGGTCTGATCTAGGAAGGTGGCCGATACGGATGTCTCCTCGGACGTCTCCTGATCGCTTCCGTAATCGAGAGCGTCGTGACGGTTTTGACTGTCGTCGCTCCTCTCGGACATCCTAAAAGGTTGGCCAGAAAAAGAGTAAGGATGGGTGGTGATAGTTCGAGAGGTCCGTTTATGTATATTGATTATGCTCGACCTCCCGAACAGAGATAAATCTCAAGAAAAAGGGCATAAGTACAAAAGAAGTTACTCTACGACAAAGTATAAGCAGAGCGAGGAGCAAAAAACATATGAAGATAAGTATCCAGGGAGCGACCAACCGCTCCATACTTAGCATTTTACACGGCCAATTTGAGGAGGCAATGGGGTTTACAGAAAATTAAAAACGGGGAGAATTACGAAATCTACAGAAGTTCAAGCATGTGAATTAACGGAAAAAAGCAAGTTTTACAGTCCATTTAGGTATGTTATTAAGTCCGGTAAGCATCAATTAAGGCCCAGCCGTACGCCGGCAGAGGCTCAGGCGGCGGAGATGGGCGGACGGCAGGCGGCCGTGGTAGCAAAAGGAAAGAAAATGAAAAGTAGCAAGCATTCAAGTAATTATATTCGAGTAACTGTGAAGGACTTACTTGTTTAAGCGATTGAAGTCGGAATTGAACTCGGAAGCTACTAGATCCGCCCGAAAACGGAACTGTGGGTTCGCCTGAATAACTCCGGAAATGCTCTTCGATCTCACTTTAATGCTCTTCGATCTATCTTTAACGCTCCTCGCTCTATCAAAGGCTCTCAGTAAAAATTTTTGCAGAAAGTGAAAAATGAGATCGGTCCTCACCTATTTATAGAAGGGTATCCGAGGAATTTGAACCGTCGGTGCCCCTCGCTCCATCTGGACCGAACACGTGGCAGCTCTCAACAGCTCAGATCACCGCCGCCTGGTGAATTTCCTATTTTACCCTCCGCGCTCCCGCTCGGGCTCGGGCACACTTTCCCATGCCAGCGCGAATTACCTAATCACAGTAGGTAATTCGTAGCGCGAGCACCGCACCACTCGGCTCAGGCATAGAGCGACGACCAAAAGCATCACTCCTCGAGATTTCACAGATAAAAAAGGATGGCAAGACAAAAAATTGACGGATACATTATGATGGATCGAGGAGCCACTCCAAGAATTATCTCTCCTCGAGATAGTTGGCAAAGAAAAAGCGACAAGCAGTCATTCCATTCCACTCCAAGAATTATCTCTCCTCGAGATAGTTGGCGAAGAAAAAGCGGCAAGCAGTCATTCCATTCCACCAAGGAATACTTACCCGGATCCGATCTCTGCCCAGCAAACATACCTCTTTTCATAAGGTCCGAGCAACGTCCGCTCGCACCCTATAAAAAGGGGGGAGGGAGAGATAGGAGGAGGGAAAGATACCAAGGTGCGAATATGGAAATCTTTTTTCGCCCACTACTAGTCGAAGCTCTGCTCGACCTCTACTTCAACATAGTTCCTCAACTATCTTCTACAAAGATACTTGGAAACTAGGGGGACATATGTTAGTGTTGAAATATGTCCAGTCCGCATGTACGAACTGGAGCGGTCTAAGAGCGCGACAAAGCATCATAGGCCGTCCCTCAAGGGGCGCGACCACACCCAAGTATGTCACTAAGGTGTGGTTCGACCAACATAAGGACCGACCATCACTAGGAGGCCAACCCTCAAAATAAGCTCATTACAAGGACAAAGCAACCATTGAGCTCGAAGAGCATCTCTATGGCTCGAGTAGCATCTCTACGGCTCGAGGAGTACCTTACGTCAAGGTAACGCTCCTTGAGAGAAACTGGGCAGGACACTACTTGCACCCTCTACGTACAAGGAAGACACGAGGACCCTGAGCGACCAGCAAGGGTTGCTCCATTGGGCCAAGGCCCATGGACCTCCCTAATGGGCCTGGGCCGAGGAAGGCTTCAATCTCAGTCGTACACGTGTAGAGATCCTACGCGACCTGGAGATAAAAGTCCACAAGTATATAAAGGCTTCATTCACTTCTCAACAGTAAGCATTAATACCTCACAACCACCACTCAATATTTCTCTCACTAGGGAAGTCTTCAGCTCCCTACACGTAAAGTCGTCGCTCCGGTCTGATACCTTACAGACCGGGTAAGAGACACTAACCCCCCCCCCCTCTAGTCTATTTCAGGTGTGAGGAAGCTACAAGAAGGTTTCCTATCATTTCAGGAGGAACACTACATGAATAAGACATAGAATAGGTTGACCATAGCGACTCACTGCGAACTTAGAAAGAAGCACGAATTACCCTTCAACAAGCTCAAATCAAAAGTCTTTTGGCTCAAAACCTTCTAGTTCCTCAGCAAGTAGAAAACAAGTCAAAGTTGAAAAACTTAAGACTTGGGTTTCTACTGGACGCATTCTTGAACATGTTAATGGACATCCAATATTGGATAATTCACTTGTTTGCTCTTGATTGTGCAGACTTCAGCCACGGAGACAAACGATGCAATCTGGCACTTTGACAATGGTTGTGGAAAGCACATGACGGGCAACAACAATAACCTTATAAACTATAGACGGTGGTCTAAAGGTCCAACAATAAGGTTTGCTGGTGGAGGCTCTAGTCCTACAAAAGGCTTTGGTGACGTGAAGCTAGTAAAGCTTATAGTGTCTACATCAAAAAGGCACAAAAGATCGAAGAATCAGTGCATGTTGTATTCTACGAAAAGACACAAGGAGTGCCTGCTGAAGAAGAAATATCAGAATGTATGAAAAAGCTAATCATACATGAGCAAAGATCTGAATCTAATGCTAGGCAAATCAAGTCAATTGAACTAAATGATGATTCTGACAATGACTCTCCTCCCCCAAGTCATGACAAGATAAATGTAGTTCACGACAAAGAATTTCCAGCAAAAGACGCAGTTGCTCCGGAAGTTGCTGAAACTACACAATCTCCCGTGCCTGCTGATGAGTTACCACAATCTAGCAATGCTGAACAAGCAGTTGCTGATGAACCAATCTCAGCAGAGACACAAAATACCAGTAGTACTGAACAAGTACATGCTGAAGAGTCACATGCTGATGAGCAAATATATCTAGATCCAACGAGCAGAAAGACTGTTAACAAACGGATTAGAGATCATCCCTCTACGGATATGATTGGTGATATTGATAAACGTCAAGTGACTAGATCCAAAGTTTCTGCTACTCATGGACTTGCTGAAGAAGCAAATGTCGTAGAAGTAGAATCATTGTTCTCTTGCTTTGTTTCAGAAATTGAACCTAAGACCATAGAAGAAGCTCTAAAACATTCTGAATGATTCAAGGCAATGCAAGAAGAACTGGATAAATTTGAAAGAAACAATGTCTGGAAACTTGTACCACTTGCTGAAGGCAAGAAAGCTATTGGTACAAAGTGGGTGTTCAGAAACAAGCTAAGTGAGTCTGGTGAAGTAACAAGAAACAAAGCACGTTTAGTTGCTCAAGGTTACTGTCAGACTGAAGGATTGGACTATGATGAGTCTTATGCACCAGTTGCAAGATTGGATGCAATTAGGATTTTCTTGGCCTTTGCTGCTCACAATGACTTCATTGTTTACCAAATGGATGTTAAAAGTGCATTCTTGAATGGTGAACTTGCTGAAGAAGTCTACTTAGAACAACCCCCTGGCTTTGAACTTCCCTCAGAAACCAAGATGGTATACAAGCTTCAGAAAGCTGTATATGGTCTAAAGCAAGCACCAAGAGCTTGGTATGATACCTTAGCTAAGTTATTGCTGGATAATGGTTTCAAGAAAGGTGAAGTTGATAAAACCTTGTTTACCATGAACCATGATGGTCAAATACTCTTAGTTCAAATTTATGTGGATGACATAATTTTTGGATCTAAGGACAAGCAACTTTGTGATGATTTTGCCAAACTCATGACAAACAAATTTGAAATGAGTATGATGGGAAAATTGAATTATTTCCTAGGATTGCAAGTCAAGCAACTCAAAGATGGAATATTCATAAATCAAGCAAAGTATGCGAAAGAAATGCTCATAAAGTTTAGGATCAAAGAGGAAGAGAAACCTGAAAAGATCTCTATGAGTGTTGGTACCAAATTGGGCTATACTAAAGAAGATAAAAGTGTTGAAGAACACAAGTAAAGGAAGCTCATTGGTTCCTTGTTGTATTTAACAGCAAGTAGACCTGACATTCATTATGCTGTTTGTGTGTGTGCAAGATTCCAATCTGATCCAAGAGAATCACACTACAAAAAGGCACTTAAGATACTGAAATATGTCAAAGGTACAATCAATGTTTGATTATGGTATCCTAAAGATTCTGGACTTGAATTGGTTGGTTATTCTGATGCTGATCATGGAGGATCAACTCTTGATAGAAAAAGTACCTCTGGAACTTGTCAGTTTTGGGTACTAGATTAATATCATGGTTCAGCAAGAAGCAAACCTGTGTTGCCAATTCATCTACTGAATCTGAGTACATTGCGGCTGGTTGTTGCACAGCTCAAATCCTATGGATTCAGCAACAATTAAGAGATTATGGTATTTCTGCAAAGAAAACACCAATCTTTTGTGATAATACGAGTGCTATTGCTATCACGCAAAATCCTAAGTTTCACTCAAGAACAAAACACATTGATATTCGACATCATTTCATTAGAGATCATGTGGAAAAGGGAGATATTGAGGTTGTAAAAGTGGGTACTGATGATCAACTTGCTGACATCTTTACCAATCCCCTACCAGATAATAGATTCGCAACACTAAGGTATAACCTTGGATTGATTGAATTACCTCAATAAGGGATACAATTGGCAGAATGCTGAAACATGTATTCAGCAAGCCAAAGTATTCTTACTTAATTAAAAGCTCCTTCCACTAATTTCTTCTAATAAATGATAGGTCACTACATGATTGCTGAAACAGGCATTCAGCAAGAAATTCCTTCAAAACGGGTATTTGTTAGGAAACTTGATCACTTGCTGAGACAGGCACTCAGTAAGAGAAAAACCTTAAAGATTGCTGAAACGGGTATTCAGACAATTAAAGATACTGAAACAGATATTCAAGTATCAAGGGAATATTCTGAGACGGGAACTCAGAAAAGAGCAAAACTCATTTCTCAGATTTTACCAAAAGATATCTCAAGTATAAAAAGAATTTACTGATACGGGAACTGAGAAATATCTTTTAAACTTAAGGACATATGAGATGTCTGAGTAAGGGGGAACTTTCAGCAAGTATCTAGACTATGTATGCAAACTCGCTGAAAAGATTCTTGTTTATTTCAGCAAGCAATCAAATCCCATAAATCTCGGTAAAATCAATTTGTGACGTTAATCGGGTACAAATAAACTCGGTAATAATCATGACATGAAATACAATCGTGGCCATTGATTAAAAGGAGTTATTGATCTAACGGTTAACATTACAAAGAGAAAGAGTGCTCTGACGGTTTTTGTTAGTGGGCCACTACGCATTTAATGCAAAGGCTCCACTAACGCCATTGTTTCTCTGTTTTACCCTTGCTGAAAACTCAAATCGATTGAGTTTCTCACACATCAGAGACACTATATAAAGAAGGAGTTAGAGAAAGACAAAATTCTTTAACTCACATTTCCTTTCTCTGCAAATTTTAGCCTGAATCTACTGTACCTCCGGTCAAAAAGCAAACAATCTTTTTCGTACACATTTCTCACTATATAAAGAAATGGCACCAAAGAGACAGTCATCTAAGACATCAAAGTCGTCTAAGATTGACAGTGCTGAAAAACGCACTGCTCCGATGACTAACACAGCGAAAGTTGTGTTGAAAAACTATAGAATCACAGTAAAACCTATGCCTCCCTTATATCTTGACACTGCAAAGTGTGAGATGATGATTCAATGGGGTGGTTTTGCAAAAGAGAAGTATATCTGATACTTCTATGAACAAGAACTAGACGGTGACAATGAAGAGGCGCTTGACTTCATTAAACAGCAAGGCCTCATTCATTTTATAACAGCTCGCCCTAAGCAAGTGAGCATGTTAGATACTATGGAGTTCTACAACAATGCAGAAATCCAGTCCCTAACTGATAGTCAAGGAGTCACACAAAAAGTGATCTTTTCTACAGTTCAGAACACGCAAATCGTCCTGAAATGGACTGATTTAGGAGAAATCTTTCAGATTCCAACCACTGGAACTGAAAATGACATCACTACCACTGATGAAGAGATAGAAGCCTTCTACAGTGATGTCAGAAATGAGAAAATGAAGAAAGGAGAGATTGCTCCCGTGACTTGGACAAAGCATGTTAAGAGGAAGTGTTAGGAAACTTGTAATTTTGATGAGCAATTAACTATGCTAAATTAAGAAAAGTCCAGTAACTAGGACTCTTAAGGTCCATAGGAATTTAGAATTTTAAGGACATTGTAAAAGAGGAACGTTTGCTGAAGACTTAGAATAGGTGCTAGATAGGTTGGTTTTAAAGCTTATGATGTATCTTGTTTTTCTGAAAAGAAATACAAATTATTGAAGCATTTGCTGATGATGTACTTTGTTTTTACAAACAAACTATTGAAGCATTTAGAAACGCTCAGAATCTTGAAGATTTCGAAGACTGAAGACTAGAAGATTTCTGAAGACTGGTATCTACAAAGGCACATGTTGCTCAGAAAGTGGAAACTTCAGCAACAGCTTGCATAA
>CM051456.1:83406490-83435436 GCA_028274465.1 Plantago ovata | reverse complement strand
CAACGTGGAATTCCTAGACGGTTTCCCTTTTTAATATTAACCGTGAGGACGTTTGAGAGGTTTCTCCACAAGCTAACCTTTTGTTGCGAAGCCGTGCGCTCAACACGGCGATGGTAACGTCCTTCATCTGACTTGCTCGAATGTATCTAGGATCGATGAAGTGTCTATCCCAAAATACATCCACGGGTGTTCAGGGAGTTGCTTGGTTAAGATATACTTATGACCACATATATCTATTTGCACTGGCCAGTTACTTTACCAAACATCTATGCAGACTATGCGCAGTGCTCTCCTGTGCTACACTTGAGAGATGAATCCTTCACAGAATCACTTATCACCCCCATTTGTATGTAGCCATAATCCTGGATCGTGTCTTAGGTCAGCTGCTTATTCAGAGCTGACATCGACGGGTCCACAAGGATATGGGCAACAAATGTGATGATAAGTCCTGTAAGTACAAAGGACGACTGGCATCACTTCGACAACTCACCGGTTCCCATAGACACTTCGGTGTAGAGTATACATCGATGGGAGTGTCCGGTGGGTACTTCCATTGTTCGATAAAGCTTCTTCGAACAACTATGCGCAGTTATGGGAACGTTTCTCGATTGTCCAACAATCCGTTCCGTGGGCGTGGGATCGGCTCACACTTGCTCCACAAGTATAACCTCCACGCATTAGTCTTGTCTGGTTCATTCAGACCCCTACATCCGAGATGAACCTCGACTAGGGAGAGTTTGGGATAGATGATAACTCACATAGCTCCCACTTCTGTGTGATCGGTCATCTATCCGAGGGGACATGTTTAATATCAATACAGAAAGAATAGAGATATGACATGCTGCATGCCTGGTGTAATATAAATATGAAAGCGATACTCAATAGTAAAATGACAAAACAAACATATATTATATTACGTTGACCTGTGTAATAGTACATATATGCCTCTTAAGGGCACCATGCCCTTAGTAAGGACTGTCTCTAGGACATATACACTATCAATCTCCCACTTGGACTAGAGCCAGTCACCTTTATGCCTAATACCCAGATTAGCATAATGTCTTAAGTGGACTTCCACTGATAAGACCTTGGTGAAAGGATCTGCCACGTTGTCCGTGGTAGAGACACGTTCTATACTAACTTCTCCTCTATCTATAATCTCACGTATAACGTGATATTTTCTAAGTACATGTTTGTTCTTGTTTGTAGATCTAGGCTCCCTAGCTTGAGCGACGGCGCCCGTATTGTCACAATAAATCGTTATTGGACTAGGAGCAGGAACAACCCTCAATTCCTTCAAGAACTCTGAAATCCAGAAGCTTCTTTCGAAGCTTCTGATTAGCAATGTACTCGATTTCTGTGGATGAGTCAGCAATCGTGGCTTGCTTAGAACTCTCCAACAGACAGCTCCTCCGTTCAATTTGAATACGTATCCTGTCTGTGACTTAAGTCATCAGGATCTGATTCAAATCCAGCGTCGACATACCCAGACATCTTTAATTCTGGTTCTCCACCAAACACCAAGAACATTCTTTTAGTCCGTCTAAGGTACTTAAGAATGTTCTTACAGCAGTCCAGTGAGGTACTCCTGGATTCTGTTGTGTCGACAAGTGACACTAAGCGCATATGCCACTGGCCTTGTGCAATTCATTGCATACATTATAGACCCTACTGCCGAAGCATAGGGCACACGACTCATTGCATTTCTTTCTTCATCAGTTTTAGGACCATCCTTAACTGATAAGACAATCCCATGCCTAGCTGGGGAAAGCCTCTCTTTGAGTCGTCCATCTTATAACGCTTCAGTATTTTGTCGATGTAGGTGGACTGTGTCATTCCTAACATCCTCTTGGATCTATCTCTAAAGATCTTGATCCCTAGGATGTAGTTCGCTTCACCCAAGTCCTTCATCGAGAAGGTACTTGATAACCAAACTTTTTCTCTTCTAGCATAGAGACATTGTTTCCCATGATCAAAATGTCATCTACATAAATGATCATGAAAACAATCCTTTGTCGCTGTGTCTCGCGTAGACACAGGGATCTTCCTTGCTTCTGATGAAGTCAAACGATTTGACAGCTTCATCAAAGCGGATATTCCAGCTCCTTGACGCTTGCTTTAGCCATAGATGGATCTTTGTATTTGCATACAGCAGTTGGCCTGGTTTTACTAATAAACCTTCCGGCTGTACCATATACCTCTTCCTCAAGGTTGCCATTGAGGAAGGCAGTCTTTACATCCATCTGCCAGATTTCATAATCATAGTAGGCAGCTATCGCAAGTAGAATTCGAATGGACTTCAATTTTGCTACCGGTGAAAAGGTTTCATCGTAATCGATGCCATACCTTTGCGTGTAGCCTTTCGCCACAAGCCTAGCTTTGTGCGTTTGTACCTTGCCATCGGCATCTGTCTTTCGTTTAAAGACCCATTTGCACCCAATTGGTCTAACCCCTTGGGGCAAGTCTACCAAGTTCCAAACTTGGTTCTGGTACATTGAATCCATTTCTAATTCCATGGCCTCTTGCCATTTGTCTGAGTCAATATCAATTATTGCCTCTTTGTAGGTCTCGGATCTTCCCGATCTGATAAACCGACATCAAGTTCACTGATGTCTTCTATCATAAGGCTTTGCTTCTGAGGTCCTCTAGGATCCTCTTCGACCTACGGAGCTCGACATGTTCTGGTGCTTTTCTTTTCTGGCTTCGTGTAACACGAACATTATCAGTGGGTACTGATGCAGCTGGTCGTTGGCGCGACCTGTTCCCTTGCGGGAGGCTGCTCTTGTGCAACTTGTTGCACAGGTTGGTTGACAACGGGTTCTATTGGTGTGGTTTCAACTGTTGATCTAATCACAGGACTCCCACTGACTATGACATGCCTAGCAAGTGTCATATCATCACCTTGTCTGCTTCGAAAGCTCCCACTGAACTTGAGTCCAAATCAGAAGATTTAGAGACCTCATGTTCGCGCGTGTCAAAACTTGAATTTCTTCAAGTTCTATCATGTCATCTAACCTCTCTTCTTCGAGGTATTCAGCTTCTAAAAACTTGACGTTTCTAGACACGATCACCTTGTGATCTTCAGCATGATAGAATTCATAGCCTTCGTCTGACGAGGATAGCCTATGAAATATACTTTGACACCCTTGGCATCTAACTTATCAGTGAGCATCAGTTTGACTATCGCAGGACAGCCCAAGGTCTAAGATAGCCTAGTGAAGGCTTCTTCCTCTCCATAACTCGTAAGGAGTTTTCTCCACTGATTTAGATGGTACACGGTTCAGAATGTAGATTGCAGTTTGTAGTGCATATCCCCACAGATACTTTGGAAGAGTCGAGAATCCAATCATTGATCTTACCATGTCTACAGGGTTCGATTCCTCCTCTCAGACACACCATTTAACTGTGGTGTTCCAGGAGGAGTCCATTGCGATTGAATTCCATTTTCCTTCAAGTAATCGATAAATTCTTCACTAAGGTATTCACCTCCTCGATCTGATCGAAGAGTGACTATCCTTAGGTTCAATTCATTCTCGACCTCGTTCCTAACTCCTTGATTTCCCAAAGGTCTCGGATTTATTCTTCAAGATAAATATATCCATACCTTGAGAAATCGTCAGTATAAGGTAACGAAGTAAGGATAACCCCCACGCGCATGGACTTTAAACGGTCCACATACATCGGTATGTATGAGCTCTAAGCAGCGAGTGGCCCGAACACCTTGTCCAACAAAAGGTTTGTTCGTCATCTTACCCTTAACACAAGATTCACATGTACCATATGATTCAAAATCAAATGGTTCTAAGTAGTCCAACTTCCTTAGTCTTTGAATCCGTGTTTCATTGATATGGCCTAGCCGACAATGCCATAGATAAGATGGATTATTCTTTTACTTGAAGACGGTTGTTTGTTATGTATTTGAAATAAAGGTAGACTACTTTGCAAATATATAAACCATTCACAAGCGAGCTTTCCATAATACTGATCATTTAATGAAAAATAACAAGTATTATTCGCAAATCGAAAGGAAAAAACCCATTGTAACAATGGAATGGAAATAATATTCTGACAAGGATGGAACAAAATAAACATTATCAAGTTCTAAACATTGTCCCGAAGGTAAATCTATCTTGCTGCGTCCAACGCGTTTGGCTTCAACTGGATTGCCGTTCCCAACATGCAAGTCGATTTCACCTTGCTTGACTAGCCTGTGATCAATTAGCCCCTGCACATTATTACAATATGTGTGAGCCACAGGCTGTATCTAATACCCAACCATTGGAGTTAAAAGTAGTCATGTTCATTTCAATAACAAACATACCTGAGCCAGAAGCCGATGACTTCTTAGCTAGATCTACCCTAAGCTTAGGGCAATCTTTCTACCAATGTCCTTTCTGCTTACGGAAAAGACATTCATCTGTGCGCACCGTTCCGCTTCTATTGCACTTCCTTTTCTAGTTCGGACGCTTAGGCTTATCACTCCAAGTGTTAGCCTTGGCTCCCGACTTTCCCTTACCCTTAGTACCTTTGTTTTTCGGGTTTGGGTTAGACGGTTGCCAACAAGCATGATCGACTTTTCCTTCTTAGGAGAGTTTGATCATATGTCTTCAGCAGATTATGAAGTTCAGGCAGTGTTACGTCCTTCGCATTCATCGTGTAATTAATGATGAACTGCGAATACGAACTCGGCAATGATTGAAGGACAAAGATCACCATGATCTTGTTCTCTAGCTTAACGCCGGCATCGGCAAGGTTTTCAAAGAGACCAATCATTTTGAGAACATGCTCAGACATGTTCCCTCCTTCACTGAGCTTGCATCTGTGTATCTCTTTGATCAAATCAAATTCAACACTTCTAGCTGTCGTCTTAAAGAGCGACTCAAGATGCTTTAACATCTCATACGGCAACATGCTTTCATGTTGCCTCTGCAGCTCATTGCTCATTGCCGCCAGCATAATACACTGCGCGGATCTAGCATCCTCAAGATGCTTATCAGACCTTGCCTTGTGGCTTGATTCCAAGCAGCAACCTGATCGGCAGTTGATTTTCGGGGCACACGGGAATGACCTCGTCAAGACGTACTCAAATTTTTCGTACCTCAGCACCAAAATATTTCTTGATCCAATCTAGGAAGTTTGGTCCGGTTAAAATTTGCTTCTCCAAGACAGCACGGAGCGAGATACTCGCCATTTCTAATATCCTAAGGAGAAATAATATAGAACGAAAATAATAAATCAACTATTGAAATATTATTTCTAAATACACAGTCAACATAACTAAACAACAAGGTCCTTTAGCTGTTTAGCTCCCACTATTTTCACATATGCTTGCCCCCAGAACAAACATACGGGTAATGTCCAACAAGTTACCGTAGTGGCCAAGATCCAAATCCATACTATGCTATACTCCAACGGGGCTGGTCGCATAGCATAATATGACCGTAGGACTATCCAATTGCGTCACGCAACTCTTGGTTGTTAAATCTAATTTAACCCGATGTCCTACATACTGTACCTATCGAGGTCGCTAGAAACAATATGCAGTAAGTCATAACCATAAGCTTACTCTAATCTGACGATCACTGCGAGTCTGTAAGACGAGGTCGCCAATACAAGAAAACGCAATGAAAGTTCAGAATTAAAGCACCCTATGGAAAGCATCTCAGAAATACATACATATATATATTTCTGTACTTATATTGGTTGGGGCTTGTAGCTTGAGGGTTGTTATCAGTCATCTACAAACAAATAAGGGTGCCGCCTACCCATCATGCATGAACGGTCTACACGTAATGGATGCCGCCTATCCATTCTAGTTCTAAACGCGGTCAAGCACATAATGGGTGCCGCCTACCCATACATAAATATGCGGTCCGACATATAAGAGGACGCCGCCTACCCCGCATGCATAGCGGTCGAACGGAATGTAAAATACATGGTATTTAAACATGCATTGTCAGACAATAGCATATAGAGCATATGAAACAAGTAGTAGCCTATGTGGATGACAAATGACTTCATAATTTCTTTATGAAAATTATAATCCCATACTTATAATCTAGATGAAATAATTGAAAATTTGGATTAGATTGAATAATTGAAAATTCTATTGACCAAGTAGCAATTTTCGAAACCCGAAGGACTTAATTGTAATTTTAAAAACCTTGGAGGTGTTAAATCTAAATTCAAAAGTAGAAGGACTAATTGTAATAAATAATAAATTGATAATTACAAATAAGCCTTTAACTTTTACTAATTAAATTTATCCCTCTAGTTTAAAACAATTACAATTAAATCATATTTTATATTCCAAATATAAAATTCATCCTTAAAACTTTCAAAAATTTGATTTGGGTCCAACCCGAAAATATATATATATATATATATATATATATATATATATATATATATATATATATTAATATATATATATATATATATATATAATATATATATATATATATATAATATATATATATATATATATATATATATATATATATATATATATATATATATATATATATATATATATATATATATATATATATATATATATATATATATATATATATATATATATATATATATATATATATATATATATATATATATATATAGATATATTTTTATTTTTTTGAAAACGTGGGACGGGACCTATCCCCATGGTACCCGCGGCCCCGGGAGCCCGGCACCGCGGCCTGCAGGCGCCCGGCGCCTGCGTCCGCAGGCCCCGGGTGCCCGCGGCACGGCGCCGTGGTGCTGCAGGCGCTGGGCGCCTGCGTCCCGCAGGAGTCCCGGGCGCCTGCGTCGCGCAGGCGGCCCGGTCCAAATATATATATATATATAATTTTTTTTTTTTTTTGAAAAATATAAATTCTAAATTTATATAAAAACAAATCTTTTGAAAATCGAATTAATCATAGAATCAATTGCATCCACAAATCTACAAAATCATACAATATATATACGTATATACGTAATCAATTAACCTCGCTCTGATACCACTGTAAGAAAATATGGTCAGAGTTACCCCTAGGGTACGCAGCGGAATTTTAAAAATTTTCTTAACATACATGTTAATTGATTATGCATATGTCGTATATATATAAACACGTCAATTAGAACACTAACCTTACTTCCAAAGCAGCTTCCAAGTCTTCGTAATAATCCGGTGTATCTTCTCCTTCGTCGAAGTTGAAGATATCTACAATACTCTGTATATCTGCAAGACAATAAGAGTTAGTTTCCAGCTCCTAGAACCTCGACCTTGGTATCCACGGATGAACAGCCTATCGGAAAAATGCTAGGATATTCTTTGTGTGACCAAGAAGACGGGGCGGCGATTCCTCCGATGAGGTGGCGCGCGCGTGTGGCTAAGGGAGGAGGGGAGAGCTTTTATTTTCTCTAAGAAAACTGGGTAGAATAACTGAGTGCAAAACTGTATAAGCCTATGTCAAAAGCTCTCCAATAGTCTACTATATATAGTAGTTTATAGAAGCCTAAAGCATAAGCAATTAGACTTCGTAAAGGAATAAGAATCTAATTCTTATCGCACAAGGAAACCAATATCAAGTATAGATTCATTCCCAATCAAATCAAAACTCAATCAGGAAAATCTAACTTATCCCTTGGACTTCTAATAGAGGAAGGAGTCGAACTCCTTCCCCTATCTACCATGCGCGCGCACACGCCTCCTAGGGACAGTAGGTGGGTCCCAATTTTGGGACCCACTTATAGTACTAAGGCAATTCAAACTCCAAGTAGATTTTTCCCAAGTGCATATGTTAATTCTAAATTAACATATCCTTTCAAATCAAACCTCCATTATATTTCCAAAATATAATCTTTAATTGTATTTACATAAAATACAATTAATTAGCCAATTCAATTAATAATTCCAAATCATTAATTGAGCCACCAAATATTATAATTAATTCCAAATCAATTATAACCCATCAATCACAATTAATTCCAAATTAATTGCGATTCCATCTTCAAAGATATTCTGATAGGCTGAATCACCACATAGTGTGACCCATAGGGCCTCATCGTATTAAGCAAGTCCTAGACTAGGCAACATGGAATTCCTAGACGGTTCCATTTGCAATATTAATACGTGAGGACGTTTGAGAGGTTTCTCAAAGCTAACCCTTTCGTTGCGAAGCCTGTTGCGCTCAACGCGGCGATGGTAACGTCCCTTCATCTGACTTGCTCGAATGTATCTAGGATCGATGAAGTGTCTATCCCAATAATACATCCACGGGTGTCTCAGGGAGTTGCTTGGTTAAAATATACTTATGACCATCATATATCATTTGCACTAGCCAATGACTTTACCAACACAACTATGCAGACTATGAGCAGTGCTCTCCTGTGCTACACTTGAGAGATGAATCCTTCACAGAATCACTTATCACCCCCATTTGTATGTAGCCATAATCCTGGATCGTGTCTTAGGTCAGCTGCTTATTCAGAGCTGACATCGACGGGTCCACCAAGGATATGGGGCAACAAATGTGATGATAAAGTCCTGTAATTACAAAGGACGACTGGCATCACTTCGACAACTCACCGGTTCCCATAGACACTTCGGTGTAGAGTATACATCGATGGGAGTGTCCGGTGAGTACTTCCATTATTCGATAAAGCTTCTTCGAACAACTATGCGCAGTTATGGGAACGTTTCTCGATTGTCCAACAATCCGTTCCGTGGCTGTGGGATCGGCTCACACTTGCTCCAACAAGTATAACCTCCACGCATACTAGTCTTGTCTGGTTCATTCAGACCCCTACATTCGAGATGAACCTCGACTAGGGAGAGTTTGGGATAGATGATAACTCACATAGCTCCCACTATCTGTGTGATCGGTTATCTATCCGAGGGGACATGTTTAATATCAATACAGACAGTAATAGAGATATGACATGCTGCATGCCCGGTGTAATATAAATATGAAAGCGATACTCAATAGTAAAATGCAACAAACATATATTATATTACGTTGACCTGTGTAATAGTACATATATGCCCTCTCTAAGGGCACTATGCCCTTAGTAAGGACTGTCTCTAGGACATATATACTATCAATGCTTTGAAGGACCATACTATCACCAATCTCCATTATCTGTTAAGAAAAACGTTTGCTAAGCCGTCTGCTGTTTTATATTCTAAATTAGATTAGATAAAGCTAGTTATAGTCCTTAGAGATCGACACTCGAGGTTATTCTACTTCTACACTACGGTTTTCGTTGTAGTTGTGAATTGCCTTTGGCTAAATACAAATTTATTTGATTCGTTGGAACCCGACAATCCATTAGTGCTTTAATTCTCGGAGTGAACTCCTCAATGATTGGAAACGACACTAAAGAGGGAGTAAGTGAATGGGCTTTTATTTCTGTGGCAATCTGATCAGCGTTTCTCAGCAAGCGGCTTCTCTCCATATCTCCTTCATCTAAAAGCATGGATGCTGGAGGAATTTCTACCACTTTTGGTTCGGCTTTCTTTGCCTTTTCTTCTCCATTTGCTGAGAAATCGGACAAATCTTCTTCCTCGTTCATCAAGGACATCAACCTTGACGCCTAAGTCTTTTGCCTCAGACACTTTTGGTTGAGTGGTTGCTGAAGGCAACTCTTGGGACTCAACGAATAGAGTTTCACCAGTAGTAAGTGGAAGGGAGGAATCTTCCAAGTTGTTCACAACTGAAGATTGAGCAATGTCGAGATGTTGAGTATGTCTATCATGAATCTATAGACTATTCTGTAATGCTCGTTGATAATCTTCATCAATATCTTCATTTTCTCCAAGGTTTGAATCAGTGACCTGAGCTCGAGTAATGCTAACTCGGCATCAGAAAACTTAGCTTTTCCTTTAGGCATTTCAGCCCACTTTCTGGCGTATTCTTCTTCAGTCTCAACAACTTGTTCAGTTGCTGGAGTGGTTTTGTCAGTAGGAGCTGAAGTAGATTCTTGTTGCTGACTGGGAGGTTGTTCAGCATTTTTATTTTCAGCATCTGCTTGATCTTCTTGATCAGCAACTGACAATTTTTTTCCGCCAGCATCCGGACTAGGACCTTGATTGTCATCATCGTCGTCCTTATTGTCCTTAGAATTTTCGGATTCATCATCACTTGTGTCCTTAGGAACATTTTCATCCTCTTCTTCTTCATCATCATCTGTTAAAATAACTAACTCAAGATGTTTGTATTTTGCACCACTTGTAACCTCTTCTTCCTCATTGATTTTGTGGGGATCAGCCACCACTGGTACAAAGGAACCTTTGAGCATCACAACTTGTTCAGCTGGAGAGGAACTCTTGAAATTAGCTTTCATATTTTCTCTGATTTTGACAACCAGATTATCATTCATTTGCTTGGAATATGATAGCTCTTCAGGAAGGATAGAGTGTACAAATGTCTCGAGTTTGATGAGAGAATTTCTCTTCTTTTCGTTTGACCGATGGATGTGAAGACCTGAGAAGTCCATCCTTTTGTACCTTTGCCAGTTGCTGACAGACTTAGCAACTCTGGTCAAAGTGTTTCTCTTGAAGTTGGAGTACAGTTCTTCAGAACTAACTTCATGGACTTCTGTGATGAGAACCGCTTCATTTATCTCCTTTTGAGCTTGAATAAGAGTAAAGTTAATTTCAGGAAGTTTTTAGAAAGTAGTTTTAGAGTCTAAAACTGTAACATGAATTACCTGCTGGTTCTCAGCAAGCTCATGTTGCACACTTAGGTTTGCAGGTACTACTTCCATTGCTTCAGGAGCTGTAGCAGCATCCTTGAATTGTTCATCCTGAAATAACACCTTTTTAGATACAAGTACTAAGTTTTTAAACTTAGTAATATTACCAAAATTTTCATCTACCTGCTGAATAGGAGTTGTAGATTCTGGCGCAGAAGTTTCAGCAACCTTCTGGCTTGTATCTTGAGAAGTCTGTAAAGAAACAATAGTGTTAGCCAAAGATAAAGTTTCAGATACTCAGTCCTTTCAGAATTGAATGCTTCTTCAACATATGGGACTTGTTCTTCAGCAGACTTCTTTTCTTGCTCTACTTGAGAAAGCTGTGCAGCTTCAGCAATCTCCCTTGTCTCTGAATTGACAAGTTGAGCAGAAACATCGAGACCTCTAAGTTCACTACTTGTAATAAAGAGGTCCACTGACTTGTTGGAGTTGTCATCCATCTCCATGTCCATTTGCTGGCTTAGGTCAGTCATCACCAGTTGGACTTTGTCAATAGATGTGATTGGTGAACTTGGTCTAACATTCTCAGCATCATGAGATGCGTCATTGAATGATGTTTCGTGTTGAGTTTCAACAAACTCTTGGACTTGAACCGTTGAAGTTTCAACAACTAGTTCTTCAGTAGTTGCAGCTTCAGCAACTTGTTGGTCTTGACTAGTTGCTGTTTCAGCAACTGTCTCTTGTTCTTCTGTTGCTTTGCTGGCAACATTCTCAGCAAGTGCAGCCTTTCTGAGGTCTACAACAATGTCACTTGCTGGTTCCAGAGTTGTATCATCCAGATTATCTACAATGTAGACATCTTCTAATCTTTCTAAGGCAGGATTTTCATTTCCACTGCCTTGTGGTCTTGCTTCAGTAGATGGATCCAAGTTTATTGGATTTACAGAGGCTTCACCAAGCACTTCTGCAACATCTACTACAGTGGTTTGCTTTTTAGCAACCACTGGTGTATCATCGTCCTAAATAACATGGACGACCGGCACAGATTTTCTTGCCGTTGTTTTCTTCCTTGGGAAGGTAGTTTTTGTCCTTGCCTTCTTAGGAAAAAGGTCAGATGATGAAGCTGCAGTCTGAGTATCATCATCAGCTTTCTCTTTTTCTTTGATCTTTTGCTGGGTGCATTAGTGTCAGCAACCGCAACAGTATCAGCAGCAGCAGTCTCAGCAACATTTGCAGTTGTTGCTTTCCTTGACTGTTTGTCAGCAACCTTGGGTCCATTCAGCTTGTAGAAAGATCTTCCCACATTGCATACTGATTTCTTAATCGACAATGGGTTTCTCAGCTGAATCTAGTAATGTTCAAGGATGTAACATATTTTCAGTCCATACATCACCAGGAAAATAGGTGAAACAGTGTTGTCTTCAACCTTAACCTTGAACTTTGTAACACAGTCAACAAGTCTATTGAAAATGTATTTTGCCCAGTTGATGTCCGTCTTGTTTTCGTATATGTGCATCAGCAACGACCATCTTCTCAATCCTACTTGGTCTATTCCTCCGACTTGGGAGTCTAGAACTTTGATTAGTAGCAATGCTACTAGACCAAGTGAATGGCAGGGATGCTTCCTTTTTGTGAACTTATTCCAAGTCACAGGAGCAATCTCTCATTTCTTCATCCTTTCATTTTTGACATCACTGTAGAAGGCTTCAATTTCTTCGTCAGTGACAGTGATGTCATCTTCAGTTCCAGTAGTTGGAATCTGAAAGATGTTTGCTAAATCAATCCATTTCAGGATGATTTGCTTTCCCTGAACTGTTGTAGAAATCACTTTTCAGTGATTCCTTGTCCATTAGTATGGGTTTGGATTTCTGCATTGTTGTAGAATTCCATTGTGTCTAACATACTCACCATTTTTTGGGGTGAGCAGTGATGAAGAAAAGTAGGCCTTGTTAATTTATGTAGTTCAACGCCTCAACATTTTCTTCATCCCATTCTTGTTCATAGAAGTATCGAATATACTTCTCTGTAGCAAATCCTCCCCATTGCATCATCTGCCCACACTTTTCAGCATTGAGATATGCAGGAGGCAGGAGGCATGGGTCTTTCAGTTATTCTGTTGTTGTTGAGCACAATTTTCACCGTGTTTATCACCGGAGTTGCTGCTGCAGTAGGAGCAGTGCTTTTTCCAGCACTATCTGCCTTAGAGGACTTGGTGTTCTTAGAGGTTTGTCTCTTGGGATCCATCTCTTATATAGGAGGTAAGACTGGGGGAGTACGAAAAAGATGCTTTTCTTTTTGACCGTAGGTACAGTAATTTAGAGCACATGCTAGGGAATTTTTGCAGAGAAAGGAAATGTGAGTTAAAGAATTTTGTCTTTCTCTAAATCTTCATTCATATAGTATCTCTGTTATGTGAGAAGCTCAATGGTTTTGAGCTCTCAGCAAGGGTAAAATAGAGATACAGCGGGTTAGTGGAGCCTTTGCATTGAATGCGTAGTGGTCCACTAACACGAAACCATCAGAGCATGCTTTCTCTTTATAACATTAACCGTTGGATCATCAACTGCTTTAAAATCAATGGGCACGATTGCATTTCGTGTCATGATTTACAGCGAGTTTATCTGTGCCACGATTAACGTCACATTTGATTTTACCTTGATTCACGGGATTTTATCGCTTTTACTTTAAAGCTAATAGCTTGCTGAAGTATTAAAGAATCTTTTCAGCAATTTTAATCCTTTTGACTTTAGCAATTACTTTATAAGTAACAAGTCTTGTAGTTGCTGAAAGTTCCCCCTTAATCAAATATTTCATTTTTCTTTGGATCAAAGATATTCATGAGTTCCCGTCTCAGTAAATCCTTTTTATATTGAGATATTTTTAGGTAAATTCTCTTCTGATGAGAAGTAATCTTGCTCTTTGCTGAGTTCCTGTCTCAGATTTATCTTTTGATACTTGAATACCTGTTTCAGTATCCTTGATTGTCTGAATACCCGTTTCAGCAATCTTTGGATTTTTCTTACTTAGTACCCGTTTCAGCAAGTGACCAAGTTTCCTAACAAATACCCGGTTTGAAGGAATTACTTGTTGAATGCCTTTTCAGCAAATACTTTGTGTACAACCACCTCTTTTTAGAGGAATCAAGTAGAAGGGGACTTTTCAAGGGATGAATGAACCTTTAAGCAACTGTTGGCTTGCTGAATGCTTGTTTCAGTAATCCAACCAAATGTATCCCTTTTTATTGAGGTAGTTCAATTAATCCAAGGTTATACCTTAGCATTGCGAACCTATTATCTGGAAGGGGCTTGATAAAGATGTCAGCAAGTTGATCATCAATACCTACTTTTACAACCTCAATATCTCCTTTTTCTACATGATCTCTAATGAAATGATGTCTAATATCAACGTGCTTTGTCCTTGAGTGGAACTTAGGATTTTGCGTGATAGCAATAGCACTTGTATTATCACAAAAGATTGGTGTTTTCTTTGCAGAAATACCATAATCTCTTAGTTGTTGCTAAATCCAAAGGATTTGAGAAGTGCAACAACCAGCCGCAATGTATTCAGATTCAGTGGATGAATTGACCACACAGGTTTGCTTCTTGCTAAACCATGATATTAATCTTGTACCTAGACACTGACAAGTTCCAGAGGTACTTTTTCTGTCAAGGGTTGATCCGCCATGGTCAGCATCTGAATAACCAACCAATTTTAATCTAGAGTCTTTTGGATACCATAATCCAACATTGACTATGCCTTTGACATATTTCAGTATTTTGAGTGCTTTCTTGTAGTGTGATTCTCTAGGATCAGATTGGAATCTTGCACACACACAAACATCATACTGAATATCAGGCCTACTTGCTGTTAGATACAACAAGGAACCAATGAGCTTCCTATACTTGTGTTCATCCACACTTTTGTCTTGTTTAGTATAGCCCAATTTGGTACCAACACTCATAGGGATCTTTTCAGGTTTCTCTTCCTCTTTGATCCTAAACTTTATGAGCATTTCCTTTGCATAATTTGCTTGATTTATGAATATTCCATCCTTGAGCTGCTTGACTTGCAATCCTAGGAAATAATTCAATTTGCCCATCATGCTCATTTCAAACTTGTTTGTCATGAGTTTGGCAAAATCATCACAAAGTTGCTTGTCCTTAGAACCAAAAATTATGTCATCCACATAAGTCTGGACTAAGAGTATTTTACCATCATGGTTCATGGTAAATAAGTTTTTATCAATTTTCACCTTTCTTGAAACCATTATCCAGCAACAACTTAGTTAAGGTATCATACCAAGCTCTAAGTGCTTGGTTTAAACCATATACAGCTTTCTGAAGCTTATATACCATCTTGGTTTCTGTGGGAAGTTCAAAGCCAGGGAGTTGTTCTAGTTAGACTTCTTCAACAAGTTCACCATTTAGGAATGCAACTTCTTCAGCTAGTTCACCATTTAGGAATGCACTTTTAACATCCATTTGATAAACTATGAAGTCATTATGAGCAGCAAAGGCTAAGAAAAGTCTAATAGCATTCAATCTTGCAACTGGTGCATAAGACTCATCATAATCCAATCCTTCAGTCTGGCAATAACCTTGAGCAACTAAACGTGCTTTGTTCCTTGTTACTTCTCCAGACTCACTCAGCTTGTTTCTGAACACCCACTTTGTACCAATTGCTTTCTTTCCTTCAGCAAGGGGTACAAGTTTCCAGACTTTATTCCTTTCAAATTGATCCAGTTCTTCTTGCATTGCCTTGATCCATTCAGAATGCTTTAATGCTTCTTCTATGGTTTTGGGCTCAATTTCTAAAACAAAGCAAGAGAACAAAGCTTCTACCTCAACTACAGTTGCTTCTTCAGCAAGTTCTTGATTAGTAGATACTTTGGATCTAGTCACTTGGCGTTTGTCAATATCACCAATCATATCCGTAGAGGGATGATCTGTAATCCACTTATTAACAGGTTTTCTGCTCTTTGGATCTGGATATGTTTGTGTTTCAGCATGTGACTCTTCAGCATGTACTTGTTTAGTACTACTGGTATCTGGTTGTGTCTCTGCTAGAATTGGTTCATCAGCAACTGCTTGTTCAACATTGCCGGTTTGAGATAACTCGTCAGCAGACACAGGAAGTTGCGTAGTTTCAGCAACATCGGGAGCAACTGCGTCCTTTGCTGGAAATTCTTTATCATGAACTACATTTATCTTGTCATGACTTGGAGTTGGAGTGTCATTGTCAGAATCATCATTAAGTTCAATTGATTTAACTTTTCCAGCATTGGATTCAGTTCTTTGCTCATGTATGAGTAATTTCTTCATACATTCTGATATTTCTTCTTCAGTACGGACTCCTTGTATCTTTTCATAGAATACAACATGCACTGATTCTTCAATCTTTTGTGCCTTTTTGTTGTAAACTCTATAAGCTTTGCTATGTAAGGCGTAGCCAATAAATATCGCTTCATCTGCCTTTGATTGAAATGTTCTTAAGTATTCTCTAGCATTGTTAAGAACAAAGCATTTGCAACCAAATACTCTTAGATGAGTGATGTTAGGAGGTCTTCCAACAAATAACTCATAGGGAGTTTTGTTGTATTCCTTAGTTATCGAACATCTATTTTGAGTATAGCAGGCGGTATTAATCGCTTCAACCCAATAAGCTTCACTTATTTCAGTGTCAGCAAGCATTGTTCTAGCTGCTTCCTTAAGGGTACAATTCTTCCTTTCAGCAACACCATTTTGTTGAGGTGTCCTTACTGAGGATAACTGATGTTGTATGCCTCTGGAAGTGCAATAGTCAGTTATGTACTGGTTTACAAACTCAGTACCATGGTCTGTTCTGATGATTTTTACCTAGTCATTTTTCATGACTTCGAGCTTATTCAGCGAGTTAGGTATTTCAGTCCTTGTTTCAGACTTGTGTTTGATGAAAATTACCCAAGTGAATGTTGAATAATCATCTACCACCACCAGACCATACTTCTTGCCAGCATAGCTTGTTGAAGAAGATTCAAACAAGTCCATGTGCAAGAGTTGTAAAGGTTTAGTAGTTGACGGTACTGCCTTGTTCTTGAAAGAAGTTTTGGTTTGCTTACCTTGCTGACATGCAGTGCAAACACCATCCTTCTTAAAAGTAACCTTAGGTAATCCAACTACAAGTGCCTTTTTTGACAGCTTATTCAGCGTCTTGAAGTTTAGGTGACTTGTTCGTTTATGCCGTAACCATGCTTTTTCAGCAAGGCAATCATGATCTGAGATAAGTCATTTTTCAATGATTGTTGAAGACCAATCTACAGTATAGAGACCTCCTGATCTTCTAGCAACCATGATAACCTTCTTTGTCTCAAAGTCAATAAGCTTACATTCATCACTT
Source organism: Plantago ovata (assembly GCA_028274465.1). Classification (NCBI taxonomy): domain Eukaryota; kingdom Viridiplantae; phylum Streptophyta; class Magnoliopsida; order Lamiales; family Plantaginaceae; genus Plantago; species Plantago ovata. Next base: position 83,418,378 of record CM051456.1, on the reverse strand, counting down.
TTAATTTTGATGAAGTAACCCTTGTCAGCAAACTGACTCATGCTGAAAAGGTTAAACTTAAGATTATTGACATAAAGAACTCCCGAAATGGTAATGCGTCCTAACTTCACGTCACCATAGTCTTTAGTAGAACCAAAGCCTCCACCAGCAAACCTTATTGTTGGACCTTTAGACCATCGTCTATAGTTTATAAGGTTTTTCTTACTACCCGTCATGTGCTTTCCGCAGCCACTGTCAAAGTGCCAAATTGCATTGTTTGTCTCCGTGGCTAAAGTCTGCACAATCAAGAGAAAACAAGTTAATTATCCAATATTGGATGTCCATTGACATGTTCAAGAAAACGTCCAGTGGAAACCCAAGTCTTGAGTTTTTCGATCTTGACTTGTTTTCTACTTGCTGAGGAACTAGATGGTTTAGAGTCGAAAGACCTTTGATCATTGCTGATCAAGTCCACTTTCTGATGTGTTGTCCTGCTTGGTTGACCCTTTTGCTGAACATACTTTTCAGTAAGTTCTTTTCTAGCAAGGTTCCTTCTAGTCCTAGCATTTTGAGTATTGTCAATACTCTTGGGCTTGGAATTGTTTAACTCTTTGAAGTATCTTTGCTGACTTTGCTTATACTCATGAAATAGTTGACTTTGCTTGGTTTTGAACCCAAGTCCACTTTAGGCTTAACAAATTGCTTTTCAGCAACTTGTTTGGCGGAATGCTTTACAACATCCTTTTTCTGAATAGTTTGCTTTTCAGCAACCTGTTTTCCTTTTGAAGTCTTGTTACTTTGAGTAGCAACAACGGGCTTTTTGGTCGTAGATACTTGATTGCTTATTTCAGCAACCTTAGATTGACCAATTTGATAGAGTTCTGGTTGACCACTATCATAGCTCGAACAAAGGTAATTGGTGATTTGTCTTTACTCAAGACTATTACATCATCACCTTCATACGTGGCACCTAAACCTTCTTTCTGAGATGGATCTCTCAGACAAGAGTTTAGTTCAGTCAGCGTGTTACTAGCATCCGCATAAGATTTGAAATTGACTTTCATCTTTTTCATCTCTTGTATTTCAGCAAGTAACTTTAGAATTGAGGATTGATATTCTTCAAATTCTATTGCCATTTGAGCATTTTTCTCTATAGCTTCAGCAACTAGCTTCTTGAGATGCAATATTTCAGCATCCTTCTTTTCTGACTCAACGCTCAGCAAGACGTACTTTTTCAGTAGTTTGCTTAGTCAGAAGTTCAGCATTCTGTATTCTGTAGTTTCTCTTGCAGTTTGCTTAGAGTTTTCTCAAATCTTTCGATTTCTCCTTGAATTCTATCAAAGTCAATGTCATCTTCACTTTCTGAATCAGAGTCAGAGGTAGGACAATTTACCTGATCGGCCATGAGGCAGACCTCGTAGTTTGACACATCTGGATAAGCTTCCATAGATATTCCACATACTTCCTTGCCTATTTCTACATCCAGAGTGGCTTCCTCTTCTTCAGTGTCTGAACTTTCTACATCACTGTCTTCAGAGCTTGTTTGAATGCAAAGAGCATCGATTTTCGCTTGAAGCTTTTCTTTTCTTTAGTAATTAAAGCCTTCTTGAACTTCTTCTTATTTTCAGCAGATTTCCCTTTCAGAGATCATTGCCAACTGCTAGTTCTTCGGAGTAGTTTGCTTGTTGAGCTTGCTTGTTCAGCGAGCTAGCTTCATTTTTGTACTTATGGTAGTTGTTACAAAGATGCTTTTTCAGCTTCTCTTTTGCTTTTCGCCTTTCAAGTTCCTTACTGATGAATTTCTTCATGTTTCTAACTACAAGAGGATTTTTATCAGCAGGCTCTTTATCATTCTTCTTTTCAGAAGATGCGGCTTGGCAGCAAGAGCAATGTTTCTTCTTTTCAGAAGATGACGGCTTGGCAGCAAGAGCAATGTTTTGCGATTTTTCAGCAAACACACTTTCTCTTTGCTTTGTCTCATAGTTGACAGTAGCAAGATGAGAGAACAACTCGGTTGGAGTGATATTTGGCATTCTTTGATTGTAGTAGAAATTCTAAGTGTGAATCCATTCTTGATTCAAACTTCTAATAATGGTTTTCACCTTTTCAGAATCTGAATAGAAATTTCCAACACCTAAGGCAGCCATTTCACTCACTAGAGTTGGGAATCTGAAATCAGAGTCTTCCAATGACTCATTGGCACCTTGTTTGAAGTTTTGAAACTTCAACTTTAGCACTTCGAGTTTGTTTTCCTTGGTTTTGTCAAATCCAGCACAAAGATCTTGAACCATTTTCCAAGCTTCCATAGCAGTTTTGGTACCCCACAGTTTGCACTGTATAGTATCTGGAGTAGATCGAATAATGATGTTTCTTGTTTGGCCATCAAGACAGAATCTTTTGGCTTCATCTGAAGTCCATTCCTCTCTTGGTTTTGGAACAACGGTGCGACCGGTTCACCTAAGATAGTTTCCTTTCCAGCAGTATCTGTGGTTTTGTGAGGAAAGATTCTCTCAAGTTTAGTGATCTTGATTGGTCCATCGTTTATGACAGTAACCATCTCATCACTAATGGCCTCAAGATGTAGCATCATGTTGTTTCGCCACTTTTCATAGTTTTCCAGCTTCAGCCAGGGAGCGTCTCCTAAAGACATCCTGTCAGCAAATGACTACCAAACTGATCAAGTGAAAGTGATTTACGGAAAGCACCTAAGGGGATCTAGGTTCAGTGTTGAAGGTTAAAGAACCTCCAGCTCTGATACCACTTGTTGGTCCCTTTAAACGACAAGAAAAGACTAGAGGGGGGGGGTGAATAGTCTTTTCAAACATTCGTCGTTTAAAAACTTTCTCAATAGGTACTTATTACTTTTCAGTAATGAGTTTGCTGGTACTTAACTTTATCAGCAAGTGCTTATTACTTTTCAGTAATGAGTTTGTTGATACTTAAAAACAGAGTGCGGAGGTCTTTTACAATAAGTGCTTTTAACAGAGAACTAGTTTCAGCAAGTGAGCAGAGTGACAGTGTACGATAATAGTAACTTGCTGAAAACTAAGTGTAGTAAAGTAAATCAGACAAACACTTTTATAGTGGTATCTGAGAGTGGCGTAATCTCTCAACTAATCCACTTTGTCCTTTCTAGGACTGAATCCACTACAATAAAATATGAGGTTCCTTACAAATCCTATCACTAAAGATTCTCAGAAACCAAAGCACACTTGCCTTGTTTCCAACCTAAACTAGAGAACTGTAACCTTGTTCTCCACCAAACTTGGGACTATAATCAGCAACACTATGCTTGATTAATTCCCCCTGAATTTCACGCATGTAAAGGGTGTTTATCAGTTAGAGAGGTTTGGGATGAGATGACTTGAGTATAACTTTCATCTATAACAAGTTATCTAAAGAAACGCAACTTGTAATACTTTGCAGTAAGCAAGTTTGTTGTTTCTGGTTTCAAGACTTGTTCTTGTTCCAAAGAAAGAACACTTAACTAATTTCTTAGCCGTGAATGTTCTACTTCTTCACAAGTAGATTTTGTTTCAAGCTTAAGTATTGGAACGGATCAATAGACAGTAAAGAGTAGAGAAGGATTTGAGTGTTTAAAGCACAAGTGAGAGTTTGATCACATTGCTGACACACCTTCTACTCTTGCCTGATGACCTCTATTTATAGTGTCTCAAGGGAGCCGTTTGAATTTCAAATTCTAAGGCTTTGTACCTTAAGATGTCACTGTCTTGCTTTTGTACTTTCAGCAGCGTACTTCATTTGTCTTCTTGTTCTTCGCGTGCCGACTTTGCATTTAATGTTTTTTTGAATCAAATTCAAATATGAACGTTGGAGCCAAAATTCAAGTACTCTTCAGCAAGGAGGTCACATGTGTTGTCAGCAAGTGGTCAGTCTCAGTTTCAGCAAGCACAACCTACTCTGTCATATAGATTTTCACTTATGCAAGTTGTTGCTGAAAATCTCACTTTCTGAAGCAACATGTGCCTTTGTAGACACCTTTCTCAGAATTCTTCTAAGTCTTTAGTCTTCGAAACTTCAACTTTCTGAGCGGTTCTAGGTGTTCAATAGTTCGTCTGTAAAAACAAAGTACATCATCAGCAAACAAAAGAACCTAACTAGTACCTACACTAAGTCTTTCAGTAAACGTTCCTCTTTTACAATGTCCTTTAAAATCTATGGACCTTAAGAGTACTAATTACTGGTCTTTCCTTAATTTCTCATGGTTAATTGCTCATCAAATTACAAGTTTCCGAACACTCCTACTCCTAATAGCACTTAATAATACTCCCTCTAGAAGGATATCAAATCTAGATAGTACTTTGTGTTAGTGCTAGTCACTCAACAATTCTCAAACTATGTTGGAAATTATGTTAGGCCACTTCTAGCACAACATATGACTGTTGTAATAACAGACGTGACAGCATTTTCACAACATAGGTAATGTTTGTCTCTCTTCCCGAACCTGACATCATATCAATGTTGAGTAGTATGTTAGACTTCATCTAACAACTCATAGACACTTACTTGATCGCAAAGTAAGTAGTCAGACCAAGTCTTGCAACGTGCTATAAATAGTATATTGTTGAGAAAAGCAAACTTGGAAGGTGCAGTTTGTTACAAATCAGTCAAGGAGTGTAACATAGTCAAACCTGAATCTCCACAGTTGAAGGACGATCGGATGGTTATTGGACATTAAGACGTTATCTACGGTTGAAACCGTTTGGACCGTTTCATCGGTTGTTATTGGACGTCCTGCATTTACTCCTCACCTAGTGTTTATTGTTTGGTCCCCAAGACTCCAACCTATATATATAGGTGGACTGCATATGATCGAAACCATGTTTGTCTAGCCTTGTCGACAACTTCGTGAAGTGCATTGCAGATTGTCTTGTCAAAGTCTTTGTTGCTCTCAACACACTTGACAAAGAGATCAACACGACCACTTCAGTCTTGACTTAAATAGTCAAGAGGTAGAAACACTAGAAATCACACACTTGAGCACTGAATTGAGTTTTCCACACAATGTATGTTCACACTTGTGGTTGTTTGTCTAAGCGATTAATCCACACTCATTACAACAACTCTCACTGAGTTGTTGTTACGACGAAATCGTCCTCTTTACAAGGTGGATTCAATAGGTCAGAAAACCTATCTTGTAGGCTTAGCTGAGTTTGCGCCACTGCCGCTGGTATTCACCAAGGTGTGTTTGGTGTTTACACTTTTGATAGACTAACAGTCAAAGCAGTCTTTTTGTCCTGAAGGTGTTTTCAAGTATATTGATTATTAGATTAATATACCTGAAGATTTGGAAACCAGGTGTGTCTGAGTCTTTTACTTTACTGCCTTTATTTTGCACTTTTCATATTTGTTGTGAAGTTCGTTGATAGTACATATTATTCAACATACTAATCAACATCTACAGTTTACATACAATATTGTATTTTTTGTGTTTCTTTGTGACATTAGAGTTTGTTGTTTAACATAAACAAATCAATACGCTTCCACATCAAACCTCACAAGGTTAAGTGAAGGTTTATTGTGTCACGGACCAAAGGAACAGAGGAAAACCAAAATTTGGTACCCCTCCGCCCCTTACAAGTGGTATCAGAGACTACACTCGACTAACTAAGTGGAGGTCCTGAATCTGATTTGTTATGGATAACACAAATCCTAATGTAGGTCGGTTACCAGTTCTTGATGGAACCAATTACTCCTTTTGGAAGATTTGCATGCGTGCCTACATCAAATCTATTGATATCAGGGAGTGGAGATCTATCCTACATGTGTATGCTGCTCCTACTAATCCAGTTGACGGGGATGGTGATCTTACAAACAAACTTGAATCAGATTGGACGGTAGAAGAAACTAACCTGGCTAGTTTCAATGAAAAGACACTCAATGCAATATTCTCTTGGGCTGACATGTCTATGTTCAAACTCATCTAGAATAGTCCCACCGCAAAGCAAGCCCATACTCTCCAAAGGCATTGTGAAGGTGATGCAAGAGAATCTAGACTAAGGAATCTTTCTTCACAGTTTGAGAAACTTCGTATGAAGGAAATAGAGGATGTTCAAACTTACTTTGTGTTGGTCCCTTTAAACAACAAGAAAAGACTAGAGGGGGGGTGAATAGTCTTTTCAAACTTTCTCAGCAAGTTCTTATTATTACTTTTCAGTAATGAGTTTGCTGGTACTTAACTTTCTCAGCATGTACTTGTTACTTTTTAGTAACGAGTTTACTGGTACTTTAAAAACAGAGTGCGGAAAACTTTATACAATAAGTGCTTTTCAAAGAGTGCTAGTTTCAACAACTGAGCAGAGTGACAGGTGCACAATAAGTATAGCTTGCTGAAAACTAAATGCGGTAAAGTAAATCAAACAAACACTTTTATAGTGGTATCTGTGAGTGGCGTAATCTCTCAACTAATTCACTTTGTCCTTTCTAGGACTTAATCCAGTAAGATAAGATGTGAGGTTCCTAACAAATCCTATCACTAATGATTCTTCAGAAACCAAATCACACTTGCTTCGTTTCCAACATAACTAGAGAACTGTAACCTTGTTCTCCACCAAACTTAGGACTTATAATCAGCAACACAATGCTTGATTAATTCCCCCTGAATTTAACGCCTGAAAAAGGGTGTTTATCAGTTAGAGAAGTTTGGGATGAGATGACTTGAGTATAACTTTTTCACCTATAAAAAGTTATCTAAAGAAACACAACTTGTAATACTTTTCAGTAAGCAAGTTAAGTTGTTTCTGGTGTCAAGACTTGTTCTTGTTCAAAAGAAAGAACACTAAGTTACTTTCTTAGCCGTGAAAGTTCTACTTCTTCACAAGTAGCTTTTGTTTCAAGCTTAAGTCTTGTAACGGATCAATAGGCAGTAAAGAGTGTAGAAGACTGAGTGTTAAGCACAAGTGAGAGTTTGATCACGTTGTTGACACACTTCAACTCTTTGCCGGATGACCTCTATTTATAGTGTATCAAGGGAGCCGTTTGAATTTCAAATTCTAAGACTTTGCACCTTAAGATGTCACTATCTTGATTTTGTACTTTCAGCAGCGTCCTTCATTTGTCTTCTAGTCTTCATGTTCTTCACGTGCCTACATTGCATTTCATGTTCATTTGAATCGAATCCAAATGTGAACGTTGGAGCCAAAATGCAAGTACTTTCAGCATGGAGGTCACATATGTTTTTCAACAAGTGGTTAGTCTCAGTTTCAACAAGCACAACCTACTCTGTCATATAGATTTTCACTTATGCGAGTTGTTGCTGAAAATCTCACTTTCTGAGCACCATGTGCCTTTGTGGATACCTTTCTCAGAATTCTTCTAAGTCTTCAGTCTTCGAATCTTCAAGTTTCTGAGTGGTTCTAGTGCTTGAATAGTTCATTTGTAAAAATAAAGTACATCATCAGCAAACTAAAGCACCTAACTAGTACCTACACTAAGTCTTCAGCAAACGTTCCTCTTTTACAATGTCCTTAAAATTCTAAAATTCTATGGACCTTAAGAGTACTAGTTACTGGACTTTCCTTAATTTAGCATGGTTAATTGCTCATCAAAATTAGAAGTTTCCTAACAAAATTTCCCCCTTTTTGATGTTAGCAACCCATGGATAAATTAATTGTTACCCTTTTAGAGGTTTCTGATGTTGAATAAATCAGTTGATTAATGCAAACATACTTGAATAATAAAACAGTAAGCAAAAGTAGTTTGCATAATAAAAAACCAATAAGAGTCAAAAAGTTTATTGTTGATAGTTATCTTTCAGTAAGTTTACAAGAAAGCTCATAGATAACTAAGTATTCAACAAACAAAACAAACAAAGCTTTTACAAGGGACTAAACTATTTCAGCAGAAGATTTTCTAAGAATCTCCCTTACACTCTTCTCAGCAAGAGCAGAGAATTCAACACAGTCCTTCTCGTAATCTTCAAGTAGCTTACGGACTTCAAGTTGAATAATCATTCTTGCAAGAAGTATAATGATGGTTTTCACCATTCATCTCTTTGTAATGAATTACCCACAAGTGCATGCCCCAATTTCTAGCATGTAGAAGTTGAGTGTCTGAAATACCCTTGTTGGTATGAATTTTCCTTAACCAGAGAAGATCTTCTTCTTGATCCTTAGCAGTGAGATAAAAGTACTCATAAGGAATCAATCCATACTTCTTCTTGGACTTCTTGGTTAAAGGGTCACTGTAGTAAGCAACATCTATCGGCTTGATTAAATCAGGCTCTTGTTTATTTTCTTGCTGATAGAAGTTCTTCTTACTAAGATCTCTAAGTTCAGCCATTTTGCAGCAATGTTCCTTGGGTAGGGAAGATGATCCCTTTCTTTTATTGCAACTTTTAATTCAATCCAAGTGTACATTTGATTCAGTATAGTAGTTGGAAAGAAATCATTGGCCAAAACATCTTCCAGCTTTATGATCCAGCAACCATGTAGGTTTTTGATCACATTCTGATTGGTTTCCTCATTGCTGGTCTTTGTATAATCAATGCCAGTGCCAATTGTAATGTTGGCAAGCCTTCTTTCTTCCTGTCTTTGCTTTCTTCTTCTTGACTTAGCATTCTCATGATCTTTTGCTGAAGATCTAGAGTCAGAAGAGAAGTGTTTTGAATGGCCAGATGGAGTTAAGGCAGAAATAGGATTAGCTTTTATAGCTTGAGCTATTGTTTGTTCATCATCATTATCATCATCTTCATTCAGATCTTGATGACTTTCAGTGTGACAGAATTCTTGAGTTTCAGCAGAAGTTCTTCTCCTTTTTGGATTTGCTGAACTTCCCTTAGAATCTGTTTTAGCTCTTTTCTTAGAACTTTGCTCTGTTTCAACAAGAGGTTCTCTGGGAGGTGGTCCAAGCAGTATTAATGGCGCTTCAGCAGAAGAGGGGTTGGTTGATCTGTCTCTTGAAGACATTGTTTTTCTATCTTCCCCCTTAGACATGGATTGCATCATAGGTCTGATGTGTAGAGAGAAAAACTCATTGCAATTTTCAGTAAGAGTATTGACGTTGTTGTATTTCAGAATCATGTCTTGCTGATTTGTGGTTATCTTAGACAATTCTTCCTTAATAAAAGCCAGATTCTCCTCATATTTGCGCTCATTGTCGACTTTTTCTTATAGCATAGCCTGAGCATTTTTCAATGAACTTTTAGCAAGCTTTAGTGCTTGACTGACATCTTCTTCATAGCTTTTGTGGTGTAGACTGATGTCTTTCTGATCTATGGTAAGTGTAGTAGTGCGTCTCAGCACAGTAGTCAGTATTTTGCCAATGTCAAGTGGACTCTCAGCAAGCAAGGCATCATCCTCTTCTTGGCATGCTTTGTGAACATCCATTAGTGCCTTTATTCTAGGAGTAAAGTCCTCAACATTTGGAAACGGCACTAGACAAGGAGTAAGTGAATGAGCTTTGATCTCAGTTGCGAATTGATCATCATTTCTCAGCAAACGACTTCTCTCAGCATCTCCTTCATCATTGATGAGAGATGGTGGAGGAATTTCAACCACTGTTGGTTTAGATTTCTTTGTCTTTTCTTCTTCATTTCCTGAGAAGTTAGATAAATCTTCTTCTTCATCAGATTCGTCAAGGCCAACAACCTTGATTCCCAAATCTTTAGCTTCATACAGTTCTGGTTGAGTGGTTGCTGAGGGCAACTGTTTGGACTCAACGAATGGAGTTTCACCAGTAGTAGGTGGAAGGGAGGAGACTTCCGTGTTGTTCACTCCTGAAGATTGAGCAATATCTAGATTCTTTGTATGTCTGTCATGAATCTGTAGACTATTCTGTAAAGCTCTTTGATAATCTTTGTTGGTCCCTTTAAACAACAAGAAAAGACTAGAGGGGGGGGTGGGTGAATAGTCTTTTCAAACTTTCGTCGTTTAAAAACTTTCTCAGTAAGTGCTTATTACTTTTCAGTAATGAGTTTGCTGATACTTAACTTTCTCAGCAAGTACTGGTTACTTTTTAGTAACGAGTTTTACTAGTATTTTAAAAACAGAGTGCGAAAGTCTTTATACAAGAGTGAATCTCACATTAGTACCCTGATAGACGCCCTAATATCATATTTGTTCCCATTAGATCAACAATTACATCCTAGTACCTGAAAATGGATTTTTGGGTTGACTTTGTTGTAATTACACAATTGTCATTGGGTGATCCAAACAAGGCCTTAACTTTATTTTTCTTTTTTCTTTGTTTCTTAAATTACTTAATTTCTAAAACCTTATTAACCAATAAACTTAATATTAAAAATGAAATATCACAAAAAGTAAAATATATATTAAAAAATAAAAATTAAAAAAAATTAAAGAAGATCGGAGCTCCGGTGACCGGAGCTATCGGAAGTTCACATCTCCGATTTGGGGCGTGAAGCTCCAGATTGGAGGTTCACAACCCCAATCAGAGCTGTGAAGCTCCAAATCGGAGCTTCACATCCCCAAATCGGGGATGTGAAGCTCTGATTCGAGCTTCACTGTAACAATGAAGCTCCGATCGGAGCTTTCACTGTTACAGTGAAGCTCGGTCGGAGAGCTTCACTGTCTCCATGAGTGAAGCTCGATCGGAGCTTCACTTTCGGAGCTCCGATACCGGACATAATTCTGGTATCGAAAAATTGAAGAAGAAGATGAAAAAAGAAAAAGAAAAAAGAAAAAGGAAGAAAATAGAAAAGAATAAGGGTGAGAATAAAAAGAAAAAGGAAGAAAAAAAGAAAAAGAAAATTTATGAAAAAATTCTTATTCAATTTATGAAAATTATGAAAAAAAAATTAGGAAAACATGTTTTTTCTCTAAGGCTGTTTGGATCAACCAAAATTAATTAATTGAAAAGTGAGAAAGTCAATTTTGGGTACCAAAATGTAATTGTTAGTCTATTGGGAACAAATATGATATTAGAATATTTTGTAGGGTACTAAAAAGATATGGACCCCTTTATACAATAAGTGCTTTTAGAGTGCTAGTTTCAGCAAGTGAGCAGAGTGACAGTGTACAAAAAGTTAAGCTTGCTGAAAACTAAATGCGGTAAAGTAAATCACACAAACACTTTTATAGTGGTATCTGAGAGTGGCGTAATCTCTCAACTAATCCACTTTATCCTTTCTAGGACTGGATCCACTAAGATAAGCTTGAGGTTCCTTACAACACCTATCTATAATGATTCCTCAGAAACCAAAGCACACTTGCTTCGTTTCCAACGTAACTAGAGAACGAAACCTTGTTCTCAACCAAACTTGGGACACTTAATCAGCAAAACTATGCTTGATTAATTCCCCCTGAATTTCACGCCTGAAAAAGGGTGTTTATCAGTTAGAGAGGTTTGGATGAGATGACTTGAGTATAACTTTTTCAGCTATAACAAGTTATCTAAAGAAACACAAGTTGAAATACTTTTCAGTAAACAAGTTAAGTTGTTTCTGGTGTCAAGACTTGTTCTCGTTCGAAAGAAAGAACACTTAACTAATTTCTTAGCCGTGAATGTTCTAATTCTTCACAAGTATCTTTTGTTTCAAGCTTAAGTCTTGGAACGGATCAATAGGCAGTAAAGAGTATGGAAGATTGAGTGTTTAAGCACAAGTGAGAGTTTGATCACGTCGTTGACACACTTCAACTCTTTGCCGGATGACCTCAATTTATAGTGAATAAAGGGAGCCGTTTGAATTTCAAACTCTAAAGCTTTGTTCCTTAAGATGTCACTATCTTGCTTTTGTATTTTCAGCAGCGTCCTTCATTTGTCTTCTGGTCCTCATGTTCTTCGCGTGCTTACTTTGCATTTAATGTTCATTTGTGTTAGGAAACTTGTAATTTTGATGAGCAATTAACCATGCTAAATTAAGAACAGTCCAGTAATTAGTACTCTTAAGGTCCATAGGAATTTAGAATTTTAAGGACATTGTAAAAGAG
>CM051456.1:83312525-83406390 GCA_028274465.1 Plantago ovata | reverse complement strand
CCCCGAAAATCAAACTGCCGATCATGTTTGCTGCTTGGAATCAACCAACCAGGCAAGGTCTGATAAGCTCTTGAGGATGCTAGATTCCCGCGCAATGTATTAAAGCTGGCGGCAATGAGCAATGAGCTGCAGAGGCAACATGAAAGCATGTTGCCGTATGAGATGTTACAGCATCTTGAGTCCCTTTAAGACGACATCTAGAAGGTTGAATTTGATTTGATCAAAGAGATACACAGATGCAAGCTCAGTGCGGAGGGAAACATGTTCTGAGCAATGGTTCTCAAAATGAATTGGTCTCTTTGAAACCTTGCCGCCGCCGGCGTTAAGCTAAGAACAAGATCATGGGTGATCTTTGTCCTTCATCATTCCCGATTTCGTATTCGAAGTTCATCATTATTACACGATGAATGAGAGGACGTACACACTGCCTGAACTTCATAATCTTCTAATAACACAATGATCAAACTCTTACTAAGAAGGAAAGTCGATCATGCTTGTTGGCAACCGGCTACCCCAAACCCGAAAAACAAAGGTACTAAGGGTAAGGAAAGTCGGGAGCCAAGGCTAACACTTGGAGTGATAAGCCTAAGGGCTTCCGAACTAGAAAGAAGTGCAATAGAGCGAAGGGTGCGCACAGATGAATGTCTTTCCGTAAGCATAGAAAGGACATGGTAATAAATATTGCCCTAGCTTAGGAGATCTAGCTAAGAAGTCATCGGCTTCTGGCTCAGGTATGTTTGTTATTGAAATGAACGACTACTTTTACTCCAATGGTTTGGTATTAGATACAGCCTGTGGCTCACACATTTGTAATAATGTGCAGGGGCTAATTGATCACAGGCTAGTCCAAGCAAGGTGAAATCGAACTTGCATGTTGGGAACGAATCCAGTGAAGCCAAACGCGTTGGACGCAGCAAGATAGATTTACCCCTTCGGGCAATGTTAGAACTTGATAATGTTTATTTTGTTCCATCCATTGTCAGAAAATTATTTCCATTCCATTGTTAGACAATATGGGTTTTTCCTTTCGATTTGCGAATAATACTTGTTATTTTTCATTAAATGATCAGTATTATGGAAAGCTCGCTTGGTGAATGGTTTATATTTTTGCAAGTAGTCTACCTTTATTTCAAATACATAACAAACAACCGTCTTCAAGTAGAAGATAATCCATCTTATCTATGGCATTGTCGGCTAGGCCATATCAATGAAACACGGATTCAAAGACTAAGGAAGTTGGACTACTTAGAACCATTTGATTTTGAATCATATGGTACATGTGAATCTTGTGTTAAGGGTAAGATGACGAACAAACCTTTTGTTGGACAAGGTGTTCGGGCCACTCGCTGCTTAGAGCTCATACATACCGATGTATGTGGACCGTTTAAAGTCCATGCGCGTGGGGGTTATCCTTACTTCGTTACATTTACTGATGATTTCTCAAGGTATGGATATATTTATCTTATGAAGAATAAATCCGAGACCTTTGGGAAATTCAAGGAGTTTAGGAACGAGGTCGAGAATGAATTGAACCTAAGGATAGTCACTCTTCGATCAGATCGAGGAGGTGAATACCTTAGTGAAGAATTTATCGATTACTTGAAGGAAAATGGAATTCAATCGCAATGGACTCCTCCTGGAACACCTCAGTTAAACGGTGTATCTGAGAGGAGGAATCGAACCCTGTTAGACATGGTAAGATCAATGATTGGATTCTCGACTCTTCCAAAGTATCTGTGGGGATATGTACTACAAACTGCAATCTACATTCTGAACCGTGTACCATCTAAATCAGTGGAGAAAACTCCTTACGAGTTGTGGAATGGAAAGAAGCCTTCACTAGGCTATCTTAGACCTTGGGGCTGTCCTGCGATAGTCAAACTGATGATCACTGATAAGTTAGATGCCAAGGGTGTCAAAGTATATTTCATAGGCTATCCTCGTCAGACGAAAGGCTATGAATTCTATCATGCTGAAGATCACAAGGTGATCGTGTCTAGAAACGTCAAGTTTTTAGAAGCTGAATACCTCGAAGAGGAGAGGTTAGATGACATGATAGAACTTGAAGAAATTCAAGATTTTGACACGCGCGAACATGAGGTCTCTAAATCTTCTAATTTGGACTTAAGTTCAGTGGGAGCTTTCGAAGCAGACAAGGGTGATGATATGACACTTGCTAGGCATGTCATAGTCAGTGGGAGTCCTGTGATTAGATCAACAGTTGAAACCACACCAATAGAACCCGTTGTCAACCAACCTGTGCAACAAGTTGCACAAGAGCAGCCTCCCGCAAGGGAACAGGGTCGCGCCCAACGACCAGCTGCATCAGTACCCACTGATAATGTTCGTGTTACACGAAGCCAGAAAAGAAAAGCACCAGAACATGTCGAGCTCCGTAGGTCGAAGAGGATCCTAAGAGGACCTCAGAAGCAAAGCCTTATGATAGAAGACATCCGTGAACTTGATGTCGGTTTAGCAGATCGGGAAGATCCCGAGACCTACAAAGAGGCAATAATTGATATTGACTCAGACAAATGGCAAGAGGCCATGGAATTAGAAATGGATTCAATGTACCAGAACCAAGTTTGGAACTTGGTAGACTTGCCCCAAGGGTTTAGACCAATTGGGTGCAAATGGATTTTTAAACGAAAGACAGATGCCGATGGCAAGGTACAAACGCACAAAGCTAGGCTTGTGGCGAAAGGCTACACGCAAAGGTATGGCATCGATTACGATGAAACCTTTTCACCGGTAGCAAAATTGAAGTCCATTCGAATTCTACTTGCGATAGCTGCCTACTATGATTATGAAATCTGGCAGATGGATGTAAAGACTGCCTTCCTCAATGGCAACCTTGAGGAAGAGGTCTATATGGTACAACCGGAAGGCTTTATTAGTAAAACCAGGCCAACTGCTGTATGCAAATTACAAAGATCCATCTATTGGCTAAAGCAAGCGTCAAGGAGCTGGAATATCCGCTTTGATGAAGCTGTCAAATCGTTTGACTTCATCAGAAGCAAGGAAGATCCCTGTGTCTACGCGAGACACAGCGACAAAGGAGTTGTTTTCATTATCATTTATGTAGATGACATTTTGATCATGGGAAACAATGTCTCTATGCTAGAAGAGACTAAAGTTTGGTTATCAAGTACCTTCTCGATGAAGGACTTGGGTGAAACGAACTACATCCTAGGGATCAAGATCTTTAGTGATAGATCCAAGAAGATGTTAGGAATGACACAGTCCACCTACATCGACAAAATACTGAAGCGTTATAAGATGGACGACTCAAAGAGAGGCTTTCTCCCAGCTAGGCATGGGATTGTCTTATCAGTTAAGGATGGTCCTAAAACTGATGAAGAAAGAAATGCAATGAGTCGTGTGCCCTATGCTTCGGCAGTAGGGTCTATAATGTATGCAATGAATTGCACAAGGCCAGATGTGGCATATGCCCTTAGTGTCACTTGTCGACACCAACAGAATCCAGGAGTACCTCACTGGACTTCTATGAAGAACATTCTTAACTACCTTAGACGGACTAAAGAGATGTTCTTGGTGTTTGGTGGAGAACCAGAATTAAAGATGTCTGGGTATGTCGACGCTGGATTTGAATCAGATCCTGATGACTTTAAGTCACAGACAGGATACGTATTCAAATTGAACGGAGGAGCTGTCTGTTGGAAGAGTTCTAAGCAAGCCACGATTGCTGACTCATCCACAGAAATCGAGTACATTGCTAGATCAGAAGCTTCGAAAGAAGCTATCTGGATTTCAGAGTTCTTGAAGGAATTGAGGGTTGTTCCTGCTCCTAGTCCAATAACGATTTATTGTGACAATGCGGGCGCCGTCGCTCAAGCTAGGGAGCCTAGATCTACAAACAAGAACAAACATGTACTTAGAAAATATCACGTTATACGTGAGATTATAGATAGAGGAGAAGTTAGTATAGAACGTGTCTCTACCACGTACAACGTGGCAGATCCTTTCACCAAGGTCTTATCAGTGGAAGTCCATTTAAGACATTATGCTAATCTGGGTATTAGGCATAAAGGTGACTGGCTCTAGGCCAAGTGGGAGATTGATAGTGTATATGTCCTAGAGACAGTCCTTACTAAGGGCATAGTGCCCTTAGAGAGGGCACATATGTACTATTACACAGGTCAACGTAATATAATATATGTTTGTTGCATTTTACTATTGAGTATCGCTTTCATATTTATATTACACCGGGCATGCCGCATGTCATATCTCTATTACTGTCTGTATTGATATTAAACATGTCCCCTCGGATAGATGACCGATCACACAGATAGTGGGAGCTATGTGATTTATCATCTATCCCAAACTCTCCCTAGTCGAGGTTCATCTCGGATGTAGGGGTCTGAATGAACCAGACAAGACTAGTATGCGTGGAGGTTATACTTGTTGGAGCAAGTGTGAGCCGATCCCACGACCACGGAACGGATTGTTGGACAATCGAGAAACGTTCCCATAACTGCGCATAGTTGTTCGAACAAGCTTTATCGAACAATGGAAGTACCCACCGGATACTCCCATCGATGTATACTCTACACCGAAGTGTCTATGGGAACCGGTGAGTTGTCGAAGTGATGCCAGTCGTCCTTTGTACTTATAGGACTTTATCATCACATTTGTTGCCCCATATCCTTGGTGGACCCATCGATGTCAGCTCTGAATAAGCAGCTGACCTAAGACACGATCCAGGATTATGGCTACATACAAATGGGGGTGATAAGTGATTCTGTGAAGGATTCATCTCTCAAGTGTAGCACAGGAGAGCACTGCTCATAGTCTGCATAGATGTGTTGGTAAAGTCACTGGCCAGTGCAAATGATATATTATGATGGTCATAAGTATATCTTAACCAAGCAACTCCCTGAGACACCCGTGGATGTATTATTGGGATAGACACTTCATCGATCCTAGATACATTCGAGCAAGTCAGATGAAGGGACGTTACCATCGCCGTGTTGAGCGCAACAGGCTTCGCAACAAAAGGGTTAGCTTTGAGAAACCTCTCAAACGTCCTCACGTATTAATATTGCAAATGGAACCGTCTAGGAATTCCACGTTGCCTAGTCTAGGACTTGCTTAATACGATGAGGCCCTATGGGTAACACTATGTGGTGATTCAGCCTATCAGAATATCCTTGAAGATGGAATCGCAATTAATTTGGAATTAATTGTGATTGATGGGTTATAATTGATTTGAAATTAATTATAATATTTGGTGGCTCAATTAATGATTTGGAATTATTAATTGAATTGGCTAATTAATTGTATTTTATGTAAATACAATTAAAGATTATATTTTGGAAACATAATGGAGGTTTGATTTGAAAGGATATGTTAATTTAGAATTAACATATGCACTTGGGAAAAATATACTAGGAGTTTGAATTGCCTTAGAACTATAAGTGGGTCCCAAAATTGGGACCCACCTACTGTCCCTAGGAGGCGCGCGCGCACGCATGTGATGAACGTGTCAGATTCAGTCAATTAAATTTGTAATTAGCCAAAGGCAATCCACAACTACAATGAAAACCGTAGTGTAGTAGTAGAATGACTCGAGTGTCGTTCTCTCAGGACTATACTAGCTTTATCAAATCTAATTAAGAATATAAAACAACATATAGAAAGCAATAGGGGGTTTTCAAGCAGATAATATTTTATTTTCCAGATTCATTTATTAGATAAATAGAAAAGGGAAAATCAATAAAAAAAAAAAGGGAAGAAGAAGAAGTCGACTTCTTCTTCCCCAAGTCGACCAGGGCATAATTTAGGGACATCGATCAAAATAGTTTTGATCAACCAAGAGTTGTATTGTACAATTGGTTTGGAGACCTACCTGTTTGACTATTATAGTGATCAGCCATAGCTGGGGCTATAATAGTGCAAGCATGGATCTTGGCTCACTACAACAATTATAAGATAATCGTTCGTACTCTCTATAGGGGTCAAGAGTATGTGAAAATAGTGAGAACTAAATAAAGCTAAAGTCCTAGTTTATTTAGTCGCTGATTGTAATCATAGAAATTAATTTTAGAGTTTTAATTACAGTTTTATTTATTTACTTCTCTAGGTCTGAAAAGATGGCCAATTTATCCATAAGAATGATCTTGGAGAAATGCACTCTTACTGGTCCAAACTTTATGGATTGGATCCGTAACATTCGTTTGGTGCTTAGGCAAGAGAAAATTGAGTACGTCTTGGACGAACCAATCCCCACTCCTCCTACTGCTGCTGCTGAGCTTGCTAAGTTTGACAAAGTTGCTCACCAGAAGCACAAAGATGATGCTGCTAATGCACAGTGTGTTATGCTAGCTGCAATGACTATGGAGCTGCAAAGGCAACATGAAAACATGATGCCATATGAAATGCTCGTGCACCTCAAAAGCCTCTTTGGAACTGTTTCTAAGAGTGTTGAATTTGATCTTCTTAGAGAAATCTTTAAAATGAGGATGTCTGAAGGAGGAAATGTATCTGAACACGTGCTCAAGATGATTGGACTCATTGAGAAACTGACAACTGCTGGAATCAAATTTGAGAACCGTGTTTCAGTCATCATCATCCTTCAATCATTGCCGGATTCATATTCCACATTCATCATGAATTACAATATGAATGCCAAAGATGCTACACTTCCTGAAATCCACAATATGCTTAAGACCTATGAACAGGCTCAACCTAAGAAGAAGTCTGTTATGTTGGTTGGATCATCTGCGAAGGCTCACCCTAAGGGCTATGGCTCAAAGGGTAAGACTAAGCAAACCAAGAAGCCAAAGATTGGACCTAAGGCTAAGGTTTTTAAGCGTAAGGCTGGAAATCAGAAGAAGGTGGTGAACATGGAGAAGGATACGTGTCTTTACTGCAAGCAGAAAGGACACTGGAAGAGAGATTGCCCAAAGGCAATTGCTGATGGAGTTGTGACCACGCACGGTGCATCTGGCTCCCATCAAGGTATGTTTGTCATTGAGATAAATATGTCTACACAAAACTCGAATTGTTGGGTATTAGATACTGCTTGTGGCTCACACATTTGTAACAATTTGCAGGGGCTCATTGATAGCCGACAGGTTAGACCAAGGGAAATTGATCTACGCGTAGGAAATGGATCGTCCGTTGCTGCCCTACGTGTTGGAACTTATAGATTAAATTTACCCTCGGGTTTTGTTTTAGAACTGAATAATTGTTATTTCGTTCCTTCTATTGTAAGAAACATTATTTCCATTCCTATGTTAGACAATGAAGGGTTTTCCTTCCGTTTTGCCAATAATAATTGTTATTTTTCGCATAATGGTATTGATGTTGGAAATGCTCCTCTTATGAATGGTTTGTACTTACTTGAATGTAGACATAATTTATTTCATATACAAAACAAACGACCAAAGCTTGATAATTCAAGAAATATCACTTACTTGTGGCATTGTAGACTTGGTCACATTAATGAGACAAGAATTGCAAGGTTAAGAAAGTTAGACTATTTAGCACCATTTGATTTTGAATCATATGGGAATTGTGAATCATGTCTTAAAGGAAAAATGATCAAGAAACCTTTTTCCGGAAAGGGTACTCGTGCTGAACAAGTACTTGAGTTAGTTCACTCTGATGTGTGTGGACCTTTTAAAACTCAAGCTAGGGGTGGGTATTCTTACTTCATAACCTTTACCGATGATTTCTCTAGATTTGGCTATGTGTATCTTATGAAACACAAATCTGAAGCTTTTGAGAAATTCAAAGAATATAAGGTTGAAGTAGAGAAACAACTTGAAAGAAGTATTAAGACTCTTCGATCAGATCGAGGAGGAGAATACTTAAGTAAGGAATTCTTGGATTACTTAAAGCATAGTGGAATTCAATCACAATGCACTCCACCAGGAACACCACAAATGAATGGTGTTTCTGAGAGGAGAAATCGAACTTTGTTAGACATGGTAAGATCCATGATGAATTTCACAACTCTTCCAATCTTCTTATGGGGATACGCATTACTAGACTCAATATATATTCTGAATAGGGTTCCATCCAAATCAGTCGAGAAAACACCATATGAGTTATGGTATGGCAAGAAGCCAAGTCTTTCACATATGCATGCCTGGGGTTGTCCAGCATATGTGAAAATAATGCTCGCAGGGAAACTGGAACCCAGAAGTGAGAAATGTTATTTTATTGGATATCCTAAGGAAACCAAGGGTTACTACTTCTATCTGCCTGAGGAACATAACATCATTGTTTCCAGACAGGCTGCCTTTCTGGAAGATGATTATGTCTTCAAGCAACATAGTAGAAATGAGATAGAACTCGAGGAAATCCAAGAACAAGAAAATAACATTGAGGTTAATGAATTGTCAAATAGTTATGACAATGATTCAGTGGGAGCTCAAGGAGGATCTTATGGCTCGAGCACATCTCTGGGAAGATATCTGCCAGCCAGTGGGAGCATTTTAGGAAATTTGACTAATTCCCAAAATGCCCCTACCGAGCCGACATTGACTGAACCGACTGGAACGGTTCAACAGGTCATGTCAGAACCAACTCCCCAGGATACAGTTGCAACCGTTGCACCTGAACCACGTGCAACTGTTGCATCTGACCTGCCTTCAACTGTTCAACAGATTGAACAAGTTGAACCATCTCACAATCAGAATATACAGCCAGCACAACCAAACAAACCCGCACTCCGTCGCTCTAAAAGGTTAGAAGTGAGAGCTTCCAAGAAGATAAGTTTACTCTTGGAGGATGACAAGTTTGAACTTGACTTATCTCACAAAGATGACCCTAAGACTTACAAAGAAGCAATGTTGGACATTGATTCAAGAAGGTGGCAAGAAGCCATGAAATCCGAAATAGACTCAATGTAAGAGAATCAAGTATGGGACTTGGTTGATGCACCAGAAGGGGTTAGACCTATCGGTTGCAAATGGGTTTTCAAGAGGAAAACAGATGCTGATGGCAACATACAGACATACAAGGCTAGGCTGGTGGCGAAAGGTTATAGTCAACGATATGGTATCGATTATGACGAAACATTTTCACCAGTAGCCAAGCTTAAGTCTATTCGAATTTTACTTGCTATAGCAGCATACTATGATTATGAGATTTGGCAAATGGATGTGAAAACTGCTTTCCTTAACGGAAATCTCGAGGAAGAGGTGTATATGATACAACCTGAAGGCTTTACATCTAAGTCAAATCCCAAATTAGTTTGCAAGCTAAAGAGATCCATTTATGGACTAAAGCAAGCCTCAAGGAGTTGGAATATTCGCTTTGATGAGGCAGTCAAATCGTTTGACTACATTAGATGTGCAGAAGATCCATGCGTTTATGTTAAACGCAGCGATGCTGGAATTGTTATCATGGTTATATATGTTGATGACATATTAATCATGGGAAACAATGTCCAAATGTTACGATCCACGAAGGAGTGGTTATCTAAGACTTTCTCGATGAAAGAATTAGGTGAAGCCTGTTACATTCTTGGAATCAAAATCCATAGGGATAGATCCCGAAGATTGTTAGGGTTGTCACAGTCCACATATGTCGACAAAATAGTGAAACGCTTTAATATGGATGGATCCAATAAAGGTTTCTTACCAGCTAGACATGGCGTTGCTCTCACTTCGAAGGATAGTCCTTCTACAGATGAGGAAATCGAACACATGAAAAGAATCCCATATGCGTCAGCTATTGGATCTATCATGTATGCCATGAATTGTACAAGGCCAGATGTGGCATATGCGCTTAGCTGTACTTGTCGACACCAACAGAATCCAGGTATGAAACACTGGACAGCTGTGAAAGCAATTCTTAAGTATCTTAGAAGAACTAAAGATTCCTTTCTGGTATATGGTGGACAACAAGAGTTGCGAATGAGTGGTTATGTCGATGCCGGTTTTCAATCGGACCCAGACGACTACAAATCACAAACTGGGTATGTGTTTACACTCAATGGTGGAGCCGTCACTTGGAAGAGTTCAAAGCAATCCACCTTGGCTGATTCTACGACCGAATCCGAGTACATTGCTGCTGCAGAAGCCTCAAAGGAGGCTGTCTGGATTTCAGAATTCCTAAAGGAACTAGGGGTAGTTCCTAATAGTAGTCCTATAACGGTCTACTGCGACAACGAAGGCGCTGTTGCACAAGCAAAGGAACCAAGATCCACTAACAAGAATAAGCATGTACCTAGGAAGTATCATCTAATTAGAGAGATGATAGCTAGAGGGGAAGTATCTATAGAACGAGTTTCCACTGAGGAAAATGTGGCAGATCCTTTCACCAAGTTGTTGAACATTGACAAACATGTTAGACATTTCAACAACATAGGTGTTAGACACGTAGGTGATTGGCTCTAGGCCAAGTGGGAGATTGAAAGTATATATGTCCTAGAGACAACCTACGATAGGGACAATATGTACTTGATTACATTCAGTTATTGTTATTTATTTATGTTCATTTATCTATACATTATTAAATACAATTGGCATTACATTTTATGAATACATTATTTGGTTGTTTGAATTATTCGATAAAATGTTCCCAAGGACTTAAGGTAATCACCAAGTTAGTGGGAGCTTGTGTGTCAATAATTAAGTCCTAAAATAAGCCACTAGCTGAAGGTCATTGAGATACGGGATATCAATGATGCGATTGAAGCTAGCATATGTTGCATTAGATCCTTCGAGGATGTAGTAGGTCTCGCTGCTACGAATGAACTTGGTTATTCATGATGAACATATGGACACTTTGGAGAGTGTTGGCATGCCCAACCGAGAAACCATTTGGTAAAGCTATTTAAGTGTCTATGGTAGTTTCGGTGTGTAGGGTGATGTTAGTAGTCCTTAGACTTGAGGCCAATACTACATCATATGTGGAATAATGTACTTTGACCATGCGCAACGCTTGCACTCTTAAAGTAGGGTAGATACGGCATGCGTTGGGTACATTAGGAAGCATATGGTGTGAGTGATTGGGCCAAGATAGGATTCATTCCTCCGTAATAGATACGAGAGAATACTCACTTCTCATATTTAGTGCGATCATAAAACCGGTGGCCACCGTATGTGAATATGTCAAAATGGTGTTTGGACATAATTCATAGATCGACTAATAAGATTGAGAGACCATGAATGGAGTTAATAGAATAGACACATAACCATATTCTAGACTCATTCGAGTATTCGTGAATGAAGGGACCGTATCATCAAAGTACCCTACGCTACATGTGGTTTGTTTTCCTCACAAACGTTCCTTGCATATTAATATTGTCTGATAAATTGTCTAGGAATTTATTATGACCTTAATTAGATTGTTGCTTAATATGCAAGGCCCTATGGGTCACACTTCAAGGTGGTGTTTCTACAAATGAGCTATGTATATTGGATTAAATATTAATTAGATTAATATTAAATTATTATACATAAATATAATAGAGTTATTATTAATTGGATTAATATTAATTTATTATGTGTGGAATATATTTTAGAATATATAATTAATTGAATTGAATTGGATTTAATTAATCAATTGAAGACTATGCACTTGGGCGGGATTTGAATCAAGGGCCCAAGAAAGAAAATAGAAAGAAGAGAAGAAAAGAGAGCTGGGCCGATTGGCCCAGCATGGTGCTGCTGGGCCAGGCTCAGCCCGTGGCTGCTAGCAGCCACGGCTCTTTCTTCTCCTCCCTTCTATTTTCTTTTCTTTATTTTTTCTTCTAGTTTATCTTTTTTGAGATAATTAATTATTATTATTATTATCTCTTAGTTGGTTAGTTGAAGACTTTTGGAGTCTTCTAATCAGTAAGATTTACTTGGATAAAATCTTACGTGATTTTCTGAACCAACTTACTGACTAAATCAGAAAGAAAGAAAGAAGTCTTCTATTGTATTCCAACGTAGAAAATTCTCTCTGACAGTCAGAAAGAAATAATTTTCTCTCAGAAGCTCAAAACACAGGAGAACATCCTAGCGTTCTTGGTGGATACACTGCCCGTGGATACCGAGGTCTAAGGATACAAGGAACCTGTTGATGAGCAATCTTGGAGATTCCATTGAAGAAGATTTCATCTCTGACGAAGAAGAAATCAACCAGCCGGACGAGGAGATTGCAAGGCTTTCTTTAGAGATTGAGGAACAGCTACCCGGTCAATTTGCTTATCTACTGGAGGACACGTAAGTGATTTCTTCCAGTTTAATAAACAATATAGTCATATCAGTTTTTAGTGAGATAAAAAAAAATTTTAAACTTCCGCTGCTTAGCCTTAGAGGCAATTTTTCTCACTTTTACTAACAGTGGTATCAGAGCTAGGCTGATTCATGACTATATTCGTTTATGATTTATATTTAATGTTGTTGTGGATTATTATATATATGTAAAAATATAAAATTTCCAGATTCTTTAATTGGATTTAAAGAAAAGAAAATTGGGTTTTATTATTGCATGTATTTTATTTCCAGATTCTTCATATTAGATTTAAAGAAAGGAAATAAATAACATTCATATTTTATTTTCCAGATTCATTTATTAGATAAATAGAAAAGGGAAAATCAAAAAAAAAAAAAAAAAAGGGAAGAAGAAGAAGTCACTTCTTCTTCCCCAAGTCGACCAGGTCGACTTCGCCGGCGCCGGAGCTCGGCTCCGACCGCGACGCCGCCGCCATCTTCCTCTGTTCATGGTCTCTTCTCCTCTGTCCCCTTCAAGATTCAATGCTTGATTTGTTTATGGGTTATGGAGCTTGAAGACTCTATTGATAATGGTGATTTCAAGCTTTGTAAACATAAACTCGAATCAAGCCAAACTTATATGGAGAAGAATCACTGGAGCATGAGGAAGATGATACAAGCAAGAACCGGGTCGAACGAAATTGCTTGGAGCAATTCCGTTCAACCCGCCGGCGAACGAACAGAACAAAAAAAAAATAAATTGTTCTTCGATTTTTGGACAAATTGATTGCTTGTGAATTCATCTTGGATGATATATTATGTTTAGAACATGATTTGGATCTTCAATTCGAAGTTAAGATGATGATTAAAGTTTTGGAAAACTTTGTTTGGTTACAGGGACCCAATTGAGCTTTTTCAGAAAATTGGTGGGTGGCTAATGAGCAAGGAAGACAACTTCAGGGACTTGTCCTCCAATTTGGCAGATTCTGTCTTATTGGGGCTCAAGCCCCTGAGCTTCTGTCCCTTGCGGATTTGCCCCACAATTTGTTAAATGTTTTGATATTGATCCCAGAAACTTAATTTTAGTTTTCTTCGAATTGTAAATAGGTCCCTGGAGTTTTAGAAACTTGTTATTTAATTTATAAATGGTTTATAAATTACATTTAAACCCTATTAATACTTTGGAAAGTGATTAAAATGTTTGAAAACATAAATATTAGTTTATAATATTTAGTAACATGTTTGTTAGTTTATAAATAGTTTATAAACTACATTTTAATAGTAATGTAATGCTTTGGAAGATTATGTTATTATTAAAACTTGTTTTAAATGTTTTGGAAATTCTTAGAGAATTTATAAATTAGATTTTGATTTACATATAATGATAATGATCCACAACAACTACTTATATGCTCCAACTTGGTTGTATCATATGTATTGTATGTCAACATGAGCAATTTAATTATTTAAATATTGTATTTAAATATTGTTAGTCCGCATTTATTGTATGGGTAGGCGGCACCCATTAGTTTCCGGACCGCATCTGTCATATGCATGGGTAGGCGGCACCCATTACTTGCTAGTCCGCAATTGATATGTATGAGTAGGCGGCACTCATTACTTTTTAGACCGCATTGCATGAGCCTTGGGTAGGCGGCACCCATTATGTGATGCATGTTAGGGATCTTGGTCAAGCGATTAAATACCCCATTTAAAAGTTCCCCAACCAATTTAAGTCTCGAGTAAATCGCATGATGTCACCCATCATAATTGAAGGTTAAACGGACTTACTAATCTCATGAGTAATATGCACCATAGTGCTTACTCTGTTTGCCGTAAGAAAGTTGCTTTCATAGGACCATTGTTGGTGCCGTGTGATGGTTATGACTTACTTGAATTATGTCGAGTCGCCATAGCGTCAGGCATAATTTAGGGACATCGATCAAAATAGTTTTAATCAACCAAGAGTTGTATTGTACAATTGGTTTGGAGACCTACCTGTTTGACTATTATAGTGATCAGCCATAGCTGGGGCTATAATAGTGCAAGCATGGATCTTGGCTCACTACAACAATTATAAGATAATCGTTCGTACTCTCTATAGGGGTCAAGAGTATGTGAAAATAGTGAGAACTAAATAAAGCTAAAGTCCTAGTTTATTTAGTCGCTGATTGTAATCATAGAAATTAATTTTAGAGTTTTAATTACAGTTTTATTTATTTACTTCTCTAGGTCTAAAAAGATGGCCAATTTATCCATAAGAATGATCTTGGAGAAATGCACTCTTACTGGTCCAAACTTTATGGATTGGATCCGTAACATTCGTTTGGTGCTTAGGCAAGAGAAAATTGAGTACGTCTTGGACGAACCAATCCCCACTCCTCCTACTGCTGCTGCTGAGCTTGCTAAGTTTGACAAAGTTGCTCACCAGAAGCACAAAGATGATGCTGCTAATGCACAGTGTGTTATGCTAGCTGCAATGACTATGGAGCTGCAAAGGCAACATGAAAACATGATGCCATATGAAATGCTCGTGCACCTCAAAAGCCTCTTTGGAACTGTTTCTAAGAGTGTTGAATTTGATCTTCTTAGAGAAATCTTTAAAATGAGGATGTCTGAAGGAGGAAATGTATCTGAACACGTGCTCAAGATGATTGGACTCATTGAGAAACTGACAACTGCTGGAATCAAATTTGAGAACCGTGTTTCAGTCATCATCATCCTTCAATCATTGCCGGATTCATATTCCACATTCATCATGAATTACAATATGAATGCCAAAGATGCTACACTTCCTGAAATCCACAATATGCTTAAGACCTATGAACAGGCTCAACCTAAGAAGAAGTCTGTTATGTTGGTTGGATCATCTGCGAAGGCTCACCCTAAGGGCTATGGCTCAAAGGGTAAGACTAAGCAAACCAAGAAGCCAAAGATTGGACCTAAGGCTAAGGTTTTTAAGCGTAAGGCTGGAAATCAGAAGAAGGTGGTGAACATGGAGAAGGATACGTGTCTTTACTGCAAGCAGAAAGGACACTGGAAGAGAGATTGCCCAAAGGCAATTGCTGATGGAGTTGTGACCACGCACGGTGCATCTGGCTCCCATCAAGGTATGTTTGTCATTGAGATAAATATGTCTACACAAAACTCGAATTGTTGGGTATTAGATACTGCTTGTGGCTCACACATTTGTAACAATTTGCAGGGGCTCATTGATAGCCGACAGGTTAGACCAAGGGAAATTGATCTACGCGTAGGAAATGGATCGTCCGTTGCTGCCCTACGTGTTGGAACTTATAGATTAAATTTACCCTCGGGTTTTGTTTTAGAACTGAATAATTGTTATTTCGTTCCTTCTATTGTAAGAAACATTATTTCCATTCCTATGTTAGACAATGAAGGGTTTTCCTTCCGTTTTGCCAATAATAATTGTTATTTTTCGCATAATGGTATTGATGTTGGAAATGCTCCTCTTATGAATGGTTTGTACTTACTTGAATGTAGACATAATTTATTTCATATACAAAACAAACGACCAAAGCTTGATAATTCAAGAAATATCACTTACTTGTGGCATTAGACTTGGTCACATTAATGAGACAAGAATTGCAAGGTTAAGAAAGTTAGACTATTTAGCACCATTTGATTTTGAATCATATGGGAATTGTGAATCATGTCTTAAAGGAAAAATGATCAAGAAACCTTTTTCCGGAAAGGGTACTCGTGCTGAACAAGTACTTGAGTTAGTTCACTCTGATGTGTGTGGACCTTTTAAAACTCAAGCTAGGGGTGGGTATTCTTACTTCATAACCTTTACCGATGATTTCTCTAGATTTGGCTATGTGTATCTTATGAAACACAAATCTGAAGCTTTTGAGAAATTCAAAGAATATAAGGTTGAAGTAGAGAAACAACTTGAAAGAAGTATTAAGACTCTTCGATCAGATCGAGGAGGAGAATACTTAAGTAAGGAATTCTTGGATTACTTAAAGCTTAATGGAATTCAATCACAATGCACTCCACCAGGAACACCACAAATGAATGGTGTTTCTGAGAGGAGAAATCGAACTTTGTTAGACATGGTAAGATCCATGATGAATTTCACAACTCTTCCAATCTTCTTATGGGGATACGCGTTACTAGACTCAATATATATTCTGAATAGGGTTCCATCCAAATCAGTCGAGAAAACACCATATGAGTTATGGTATGGCAAGAAGCCAAGTCTTTCACATATGCATGCCTGGGGTTGTCCAGCATATGTGAAAATAATGCTCGCAGGGAAACTGGAACCTAGAAGTGAGAAATGTTATTTTATTGGATATCCTAAGGAAACCAAGGGTTACTACTTCTATCTGCCTGAGGAACATAACATCATTGTTTCCAGACAGGCTGCCTTTCTGGAAGATGATTATGTCTTCAAGCAACATAGTAGAAATGAGATAGAACTCGAGGAAATCCAAGAACAAGAAAATAACATTGAGGTTAATGAATTGTCAAATAGTTATGACAATGATTCAGTGGGAGCTCAAGGAGGATCTTATGGCTCGAGCACATCTCTGGGAAGATATCTGCCAGCCAGTGGGAGCATTTTAGGAAATTTGACTAATTCCCAAAATGCCCCTACCGAGCCGACATTGACTGAACCGACTGGAACGGTTCAACAGGTCATGTCAGAACCAACTCCCCAGGATACAGTTGCAACCGTTGCACCTGAACCACGTGCAACTGTTGCATCTGACCTGCCTTCAACTGTTCAACAGATTGAACAAGTTGAACCATCTCACAATCAGAATATACAGCCAGCACAACCAAACAAACCCGCACTCCGTCGGTCTAAAAGGTTAGAAGTGAGAGCTTCCAAGAAGATAAGTTTACTCTTGGAGGATGACAAGTTTGAACTTGACTTATCTCACAAAGATGACCCTAAGACTTACAAAGAAGCAATGTTGGACATTGATTCAAGAAGGTGGCAAGAAGCCATGAAATCCGAAATAGACTCAATGTAAGAGAATCAAGTATGGGACTTGGTTGATGCACCAGAAGGGGTTAGACCTATCGGTTGCAAATGGGTTTTCAAGAGGAAAACAGATGCTGATGGCAACATACAGACATACAAGGCTAGGCTGGTGGCGAAAGGTTATAGTCAACGATATGGTATCGATTATGACGAAACATTTTCACCAGTAGCCAAGCTTAAGTCTATTCGAATTTTACTTGCTATAGCAGCATACTATGATTATGAGATTTGGCAAATGGATGTGAAAACTGCTTTCCTTAACGGAAATCTCGAGGAAGAGGTGTATATGATACAACCTGAAGGCTTTACATCTAAGTCAAATCCCAAATTAGTTTGCAAGCTAAAGAGATCCATTTATGGACTAAAGCAAGCCTCAAGGAGTTGGAATATTCGCTTTGATGAGGCAGTCAAATCGTTTGACTACATTAGATGTGCAGAAGATCCATGCGTTTATGTTAAACGCAGCGATGCTGGAATTGTTATCATGGTTATATATGTTGATGACATATTAATCATGGGAAACAATGTCCAAATGTTACGATCCACGAAGGAGTGGTTATCTAAGACTTTCTCGATGAAAGAATTAGGTGAAGCCTGTTACATTCTTGGAATCAAAATCCATAGGGATAGATCCCGAAGATTGTTAGGGTTGTCACAGTCCACATATGTCGACAAAATAGTGAAACGCTTTAATATGGATGGATCCAATAAAGGTTTCTTACCAGCTAGACATGGCGTTGCTCTCACTTCGAAGGATAGTCCTTCTACAGATGAGGAAATCGAACACATGAAAAGAATCCCATATGCGTCAACTATTGGATCTATCATGTATGCCATGAATTGTACAAGGCCAGATGTGGCATATGCGCTTAGCTGTACTTGTCGACACCAACAGAATCCAGGTATGAAACACTGGACAGCTGTGAAAGCAATTCTTAAGTATCTTAGAAGAACTAAAGATTCCTTTCTGGTATATGGTGGACAACAAGAGTTGCGAATGAGTGGTTATGTCGATGCCGGTTTTCAATCGGACCCAGACGACTACAAATCACAAACTGGGTATGTGTTTACACTCAATGGTGGAGCCGTCACTTGGAAGAGTTCAAAGCAATCCACCTTGGCTGATTCTACGACCGAATCCGAGTACATTGCTGCTGCAGAAGCCTCAAAGGAGGCTGTCTGGATTTCAGAATTCCTAAAGGAACTAGGGGTAGTTCCTAATAGTAGTCCTATAACGGTCTACTGCGACAACGAAGGCGCTGTTGCACAAGCAAAGGAACCAAGATCCACTAACAAGAATAAGCATGTACCTAGGAAGTATCATCTAATTAGAGAGATGATAGCTAGAGGGGAAGTATCTATAGAACGAGTTTCCACTGAGGAAAATGTGGCAGATCCTTTCACCAAGGTGTTGAACATTGACAAACATGTTAGACATTTCAACA
The DNA here is from genome assembly GCA_028274465.1 of Plantago ovata. Taxonomy (NCBI): domain Eukaryota; kingdom Viridiplantae; phylum Streptophyta; class Magnoliopsida; order Lamiales; family Plantaginaceae; genus Plantago; species Plantago ovata. The sequence continues at coordinate 83,387,746 of CM051456.1, read as the reverse complement.
ACATAGGTGTTAGACACGTAGGTGATTGGCTCTAGGCCAAGTGGGAGATTGAAAGTATATATGTCCTAGAGACAACCTACGATAGGGACAATATGTACTTGATTACATTCAGTTATTGTTATTTATTTATGTTCATTTATCTATACATTATTAAATACAATTGGCATTACATTTTATGAATACATTATTTGGTTGTTTGAATTATTCGATAAAATGTTCCCAAGGACTTAAGGTAATCACCAAGTTAGTGGGAGCTTGTGTGTCAATAATTAAGTCCTAAAATAAGCCACTAGCTGAAGGTCATTGAGATACGGGATATCAATGATGCGATTGAAGCTAGCATATGTTGCATTAGATCCTTCGAGGATGTAGTAGGTCTCGCTGCTACGAATGAACTTGGTTATTCATGATGAACATATGGACACTTTGGAGAGTGTTGGCATGCCCAACCGAGAAACCATTTGGTAAAGCTATTTAAGTGTCTATGGTAGTTTCGGTGTGTAGGGTGATGTTAGTAGTCCTTAGACTTGAGGCCAATACTACATCATATGTGGAATAATGTACTTTGACCATGCGCAACGCTTGCACTCTTAAAGTAGGGTAGATACGGCATGCGTTGGGTACATTAGGAAGCATATGGTGTGAGTGATTGGGCCAAGATAGGATTCATTCCTCCGTAATAGATACAAGGAGAGAATACTCACTTCTCATATTTAGTGCGATCATAAAACCGGTGGCCACCGTATGTGAATATGTCAAAATGGTGTTTGGACATAATTCATAGATCGACTAATAAGATTGAGAGACCATGAATGGAGTTAATAGAATAGACACATAACCATATTCTAGACTCATTCGAGTATTCGTGAATGAAGGGACCGTATCATCAAAGTACCCTACGCTACAGGTGGTTTGTTTTCCTCACAAACGTTCCTTGCATATTAATATTGTCTGATAAATTGTCTAGGAATTTATTATGACCTTAATTAGATTGTTGCTTAATATGCAAGGCCCTATGGGTCACACTTCAAGGTGGTGTTTCTACAAATGAGCTATGTATATTGGATTAAATATTAATTAGATTAATATTAAATTATTATACATAAATATAATAGAGTTATTATTAATTGGACTAATATTAATTTATTATGTGTGGAATATATTTTAGAATATATAATTAATTGAATTGAATTGGATTTAATTAATCAATTGAAGACTATGCACTTGGGCGGGATTTGAATCAAGGGCCCAAGCGGGATTTGAATCAAGGGCCCAAGAAAGAAAATAGAAAGAAGAGAAGAAAAGAGAGCTGGGCCGATTGGCCCAGCATGGTGCTGCTGGGCCAGGCTCAGCCCGTGGCTGCTAGCAGCCACGGCTCTTTCTTCTCCTCCCTTCTATTTTCTTTTCTTTATTTTTCTTCTAGTTTATCTTTTTTGAGATAATTAATTATTATTATTATTATCTCTTAGTTGGTTAGTTGAAGACTTTTGGAGTCTTCTAATCAGTAAGATTTACTTGGATAAAATCTTACGTGATTTTCTGAACCAACTTACTGACTAAATCAGAAAGAAAGAAAGAAGTCTTCTATTCTATTCCAACGTAGAAAATTCTCTCTGACAGTCAGAAAGAAATAATTTTCTCTCAGAAGCTCAAAACACAGGAGAACATCCTAGCGTTCTTGGTGGATACACTGCCCGTGGGTACCGAGGTCTAAGGATACAAGGAACCTGTTGATGAGCAATCTTGGAGATTCCATTGAAGAAGATTTCATCTCTGACGAAGAAGAAATCAACCAGCCGGACGAGGAGATTGCAAGGCTTTGTTTAGAGATTGAGGAACAGCTACCCGGTCAATTTGCTTATCTACTGGAGGACACGTAAGTGATTTCTTCCAGTTTAATAAACAATATAGTCATATTAGTTTTTAGTGAGATAAAAAATTTTTTTAAACTTCCGCTGCTTAGCCTTAGAGGCAATTTTTCTCACTTTTACTAACAGTTCTTACTGAGGATAACTGATGTTGTATACCTTTTGAGGTACAATATTCAGTTATGTACTGGTTTACAAACTCAGTACCATGGTCTGTCCTTATGACTTTTACCTTGTCATTTTTCATGACTTCAAGCTTATTCAGCAAGTTAGGTATTTCAGTCCTGGTTTCAGATTTGTGCTTGATGAATACTACCCAAGTGAATCCTGAATAGTCATCCACCACGACCAGACCATACTTCTTACCAGCATAGCTTGTTGAAGAAGATTCAAACAAGTCCATGTGCAAGAGTTGTAAAGGTTTTGTAGTTGACGGTACTGCCTTGTTCTTGAAAGAAGATTTGGTTTGCTTTCCTTGCTGACATGCATTGCAAACACCATCCTTCTTAAAAGTAACCTTAGGTAATCCAACTACAAGTGCCTTTTTAGACAGCTTATTCAGCGTCTTGAAGTTTAGATGACTTGTTCGTTTATGCCATAACCATGCTTTTTCAGCAAGGCAATCGTGATCTGAGACAAGGCATTTTTCGACGATTGCTGAAGACCAATCTACGGTGTACAATCCTCCTGATCTTCTTGCAATCATAATAACCTTTTTAGTCTCGAAATCTATAAGTTTACATTCATCACTTTTGATTTTGATGAAGTATCCTTTGTCAGCAAACTGACTCATGCTGAAAAGGTTAAACTTAAGATTTTTGACATAAAGAACTCCAGTAATGGTTATGCATCCTAACTTCACGTCACCATAGCCTTTTGTAGAACCGGAGCCTCCACCAGCAAACCTTATTGTTGGACCTTTTGACCACCGTCTATAGTTTATAAGGTTATTCTTGTTGCCCGTCATGTGCTTTCCACAACCACTATCAAAGTGCCAGATTGCATCGTTTGTCTCCGTGGCTGAAGTCTGCACAATCAAGAGCAAACAAGTTAATTATCCAATAATGGATGTCCATTAACATGTTCAAGAATGCGTCCAGTGGAAACCCAAGTCTTAAGTTTTTCAACTTTGACTTGTTTTCTACTTGCTGAGGAACTAGGAGGTTTTGAGCTGAAAGACTTTTGCACCTTCTACGTCATCACCTTCATACGTTGCACCTAAACTTCTTTCTGAGATGGATCTCTCAAATAAGAGTTTAGTTCTGTCAGCGTATTACTTGCGTCAGCATAAGATTTGAAATTGATTTTCATCTTTTTCAGTTCTTCGATTTCAGCAAGTAATTTTAGAATTGAGGACTGATATTTTTCCAATTCTAATGCCATTTGAGAATTCTTCTCTATCGCTTCAGCAATCAACTTCTTAAGACGCCTTATTTCAGCATCCTTTTCTTCTGTCTCTTCCTTCAGCAAGGCATACTTTTCAGTAGTCTGCTTGGTTAGACTTTCAGCAATCTGTAGTTTCTCTTGCTGTTTGCTCAGAGTTTTCTCAAACCATTCGATTTCTCCTTGAATCTTATCAAGGTCAATCTCGTCTTCACTTTCTGAGTCTGAGTTAGAGGTAGGATTATTTACCTGACCGGCCATGAGGCAGAACTCGTAATTTGACACATCTGGATAAGCTTCCATAGCTATTCCACAAACTCCTTTGCCAATCTCCACATCTAGAGTGGCTTCTTCATCGTCAGTGTCTGAGCTTTCATCCTCACTGTCTTCGGAGCTTGTATCAATGCACAATGAATCATTTTTTTCTTGAAGCTTCTTCTTTTCTTCAGCAATAAAATCTCTTTTGAACTTCTTCTTCTTTTCAGCAGATTTGCCTTTCAGCAAAGGGCAATTTGCTTTGAAGTGTCCAGGATTCTTGCAGTAAAAGCAGAGATCATTTCCAACTGCTGGTTCTTCTGATGAAGTTGCTTGCTGAGCTTGCTTGTTCAGCGAGCTAGTCTCATTCTTGTACTTATGGTAGTTGTTACCAAGATGCTTTTTCAGCTTCTCTTTTGCTTTTCGTCTTTCAAGTTCCTTGCTGATGAATTTCTTCATGTTTTTTACAACCAAAAAGTTTTCATCAGTAGGCTCTTTATCATTCTTCTTTTCAGAAGATGACGACTTTGCAGCAAGAGCAATGTTTTGCGATTTTTCAGCAAACACATTTTCTCTTTGCTTTGTCTCATAGTTGACAGTAGCAAGATGAGAGAACAACTCTGTTGGTGTAATATCTGGCATTTCTTGATTATAATAGAAATTCTGAGTGTGGATCCATTCTTGATCCGGACTTCTGATAATGGTTTTCACCTTCTCAGAATCTGAGTAAAGATTTCCAACATCCAAGGCTGCCATTTCACTAATAAGTACCTTGTTTAAAGTTTTGAAACTTTAATTTAAGTACTTCAAGTTTGTTTTCCTTGGTTTTGTCAGATCCAGCACAAAGATCTTGAACCATTTTCCAAGCTTCCTTTGCAGTCTTAGCACCCCACAGTTTGCACTGTATGGTATCCAGAGTTGATCGAATGATGATGTTTCTTGCTTGGCCATCAAGACGGAATCTCTTGGCTTCGTCGGAAGTCCATTCCTCTCTTGGTTTTGGCACAACGGTATCAACCTGTTCGCCTAAGATAGTTTCCTTTCCAGCTTCAGTGGTCTTGTGAGGAAAACTCCTTTCAACCTTAGTGATCTTGATAGGTCCATCATTAATGACAGTGACCATCTCATCACTAATGGCCTCAAGATGTAGCATCATGTTGTTTCGCCATTTTTCGTAGTTTTCCAGCTTCAGCAAGGGAGCATCGCCTAAAGACATCCTGTCAGCAAAGCACTACCAAACTGATCAAGTGAGAGTGATTTACGGAAAGCACCTAAGGGGATCTAGGTTCAGTGCTGAAGGTTACAGAACCTCCAGCTCCGATACCACTTGTTGGTCAAGACTTGTTCTTGTTCGAAAGAAAGAAAGAACACTTAACTAATTTCTTAGTCGTGTAAATTCTACTTCTTCACAAGTATCTTTTTCAAGCTTTAAGTCTTGGAACAGATCAATGGCAGTAGAGAGTATTGAAGGGTTTGTGAGTTTAAGCACAAGTGAGAGTGTGATCACGTTGTTGACACACTTCAACTCTTTGCCGGATGACCTCTATTTATAGTGAAAATAAGGAGCCGTTTGAATTTCAAATTCTAAGGCTTTTGTTCCTTAAAATTTCACTATCTTGCTTTTGTACTTTCAGCAGCGTCCTTGTTTGTCTTCTAGTCTTCATGTCCTTCGCGTGCATGCTTTGCATTTAATGCTCTTTTGAATAAAATTCAAACAGTAACATTGGAGCGCAAATATAAGTACTTTCAGCAAGAGGTCACATATGTTCCATCAGCAAGTGGTCAGTCTCAGTTTCTGCAAGCACAACCTACTCTGTCATATAGATTTTCACTTATGCAATGCTGTTGCTGAAGTTTCCACTTTCTGAGCAACATGTGCCTTTGTAGATACCAGTCTTCAGAAATCTTCTAGTCTTCAGTCTTCGAAATCTTCAAGATTCTGAGCGGTTCTAAATGCTTCAATAGTTTGTTTGTAAAAACAAAGTACATCATCAGCAAATGCTTCAATAGGTTGTATTTCTTTTTAGAAAACAAGATACATCATAAGCGTTAAAACCAACCTATCTAGCACCTATTCTAGGTCTTCAGCAAACGTTCCTCTTTTACAATGTCCTTAAAATTCTAAATTCCTATGGACCTTAAGAGTACTAGTTACTGGACTTTCCTTAAATTAGCATGGTTAATTGCTCATCAAAATTACAAGTTTCCTAACAGAAAACAGAACCTACGACCCTAATAGACCTCAGCGACTTCTGCCTCGCGTCTAAAAGGGAATAGACTAGGAAATAATCAAATAAACTCGATAGTCCACACTACCCAAGTCTACCTAATTATAACCTAATCGACCGGTCATATAGAAACAGACAGAACAGATACAAACAAACAGAATATACAAACAGTAACAGATAGTACTCGAGATATCGAGAAATGTTCCTGCAGAAGAGTCAGTACCAAACATAATACAACCAAAACATGCATAGCACATAGCCTTCCAGGTTTTAAAAACAGACAAACTTTGGGGCGAACACTCACCTTAAACTTGCAATCAAAGATCCTCAAAAGCACAACGAGTTAAGAGCTATCGGTCGGAGAACCTAAACAGGAAGTATCTAGTTACGAAGTAGAAGTCGAACAAAAGCTAAACGAATGAAAATAAAAGTGTCGGAAAAGAAGTGGCAAAGGAGGACTCGAAGTCGGGACCTCTAAGTTAGTCACACAACCCTTAACCAACTAAGCTGGCAAGTTACGTGGTTTAAAGTCAAAGACAATAAGTACTCAATTGCACGGTTTTCAGAAATCAACTTTTGAAATTACTAATACACACTCAGTAGTCAACACTTTTAGCAATCTCAGAACGGTCCTCAAAAGAAAACTCGGTCTAACAATTTAGTCCAGAAAGTATGAAATTACCGTTTTACCCTCAAAATATAAATTATCAAAATGCCCTTTACAGTTTAAATTACGTAAATACAACCACAGTTTTCTGAAGACAAAAAACTTCAATACTATTAGAATCAACCTAACAGTCCAGTCCACGAGTTTCGCAAATAAACACGTAAAAGGTCAATATGAGTTCGAAAAGTCCAGGTTTGGTCAACATACGCATCGTCAAGGTCAAACAGTCAACAAAGTCCAAACTCAACAACAACCTGATTCGATCCAGTTCAACCCTAGTCCCGGTTCTCAAATCAGTTCGACGTCAAAGTACAACAGGGGTAATTTGGTCATAAGGAAAATAAAGGAAAAAATGAAAAGGGGGAAGAAGATTCGGTCTTTTACCTTCGAACGAACCCGTAGTAAAGAGTAAGCTGCGAACCCAAAAAACAAACGAAGGGGTTAAACAAGATTCAAGTCGATTTGAATCTAAACGAGCCAGAACAGGGTCGAACCAAGGCTTACCGGAGATTAGATCGGACAGAAACGTAACAAGAGCAAACGGACGGGACAAAAATAGGAATTAGACTGCGTAACACGAAAAAGAGGAGATTAATATCAAGATCTTAATCAAGGTTCAAATTCGAGAGCAAGACGGAGACTTACCGGAGTGGCGGACAGATCGGAACGGAGTAGAACAGTAGTACAGTGCGGGATGGACCGGAGCAGGGGGGTCGCGAACGACGGACTAAATCGAAGCCGGGGTAGAGCACGTGAACCGGAGCAGATACGGGCAGAATCGGGACGGCGCTGGCGGCGGCGTCGTGACGGAGCAGGATCGGATCGAATCGGCGGTGGCAGACCTCGATCGGAGCTTGGGCGGGACGGATCGATCTCGGCGGCGCAATGGTGGTGGTACGGCGGTGATGATGATGATGGTGAGGAGTTGATGATGAAGATGGAGCTTGATGTTGATGGTGGCGGATGAGAGGCAGAGAGCTTTTATTTGTTCTTTCTTTTCTCTATGGTGTGGCGTGGAGATGAGTGAATGAAGGGAGGAGATGATTTGGTTTAGGGTTAGGGTTGTAGAGATGGATCAGGCTTTGAGTAATGGGCCACGCGAATGGGCCCAAAAGATGGGCATGGATCAGATTGCTAAAATGTCCAAAACGAAACGAGACGAACTAACTCTAAAGTCGATTTCGATTGCGCGGAAAGAAATTAAATAATTACCAAATAAAATAAATTATTCAGGTAATTAATTAATTAAAAAAAATAAGATTAAGTAGAAAATACGGGATGTTACACTCCACCACCCTTAAAAGAAGTTTCGTCCTCGAAACTTAACTAGCGTAAAACTAACGAACAGGGAACGGAGAGACAAAAGCCTTCAGCTTCAAGCGTCGGATGAAAGAACGATCTCACAAGCTAAAAGTTAAGATAAGTCGAAACTAGCCTAAAGGAAACGGAGCCTAGTTCTTCGACCAAACGATCACAACTAAAAGTCTTCAATAAGCAGTCGACAACTTAGACTTCAAGTGCATCTAACCTAGTAAACGAATTTTAAAATAAAATATTTTTTTATCGAAAAAGAAACATTTGAAATAATCCAAAGGACAACGGTACACAATAAATGCAATAACAGAATTTGGCGCCAATGCGCAAACAGACTCAAAATATCCAACGTTAACTATAAAAAAATTTCAGAAGAATGTAACGGAAAGTGAAGAATATAAATAGTTTTTCTCCTTATTCAAAAAAAACAAATAAATCCCAACGAAAGCCCCAGTTCCCACTCTCAGTCACTGGACGTCTAGACTCGGTCTCCTTCAGCAGAATCTACAAGGAAGGGATTTTGAAAACAGAAAGAGTGTGAGATAAAGGATCTCAATGAGGTTCCATTTTAAAAAGACATAACAGTAAACAGTTTTGAAAACAAAAATATTTGTAGCAAGTAAGACAGTAAAAGAAGCAGATAACAGAACAGAGAGACAGACAGAAACAGATAAGTGAGTCTGTTGGTGCAGCCCGCCTTGTTACTCCTACTCCCAGAATGCCCTTGTAACTCCCTCCAGAGGGTTAACGGATGAACGCGCTGGTGTCGTGTTCCAACGCGAACGAATCAAATAAATTTGTTATTTAGCCAAAGGCAATCCACAACTACAACGGAAACCGTAGTGTAGCAGTAGAATGACTCGGGTGTCGTTCTCTCATGACTATACTAGCTTTATCAAATCTAATTTAGAATATAAAAACAGCAAACAGATAGCAAAGAGGTTTTTCTAACAGATAATTGAGATTGGTGATAGTATGATCCTTCTTAGCATAACGGGTCGATAATCATGCATAAATTCCTCGGTCTTGCATAGAGATCTTTGAATCAATCTAGTGTCCTGTTGCAAATATTAAGCACTACGAAGATAATTGGTCTGACAAGTCAATCACTATTGTCCTAATGTGTTCCGTAATTATTCAACACTATGAAGATAATTGGTCTGATGGTCGACAAGTGTCCAATTGTGCATAATAATCAATACAACATACGAGAATTTAGGTTGTGCCTGATCAACGAAATAAAGCAATGACACGGAGTATAATGCGCGATATAGCCATTAGCATGATTATCTTCCCTTCGCTAATAATTCACATACTACCACCAAAGATAAATTTAGCTACTCATAATAGGCATGCAATCAATAGAAATCATAGAAGAAAACATATTGAAAGATATATAAAATAAGTAGATTAAACTGTAAGATACAAGTTACCGAAGGTTGTCAATCTCCGAAGAATTGCGATCCTACGAGCTCCAATCCGCTATGAAAAAGTATCTCCTAAGCTACGGAACTCCCAGGACAGGCCCCGGGAAGTTCCTACCTAAAACTATAGAGAGAGGTGAGAAAGTAGGTCTGGAAAGATATGATTTTCGGAGAAAACTGAGCAACTATATATAGGCCCCGAAATACTGTGGGGCGGTTCGCCCCGGAGAGTTTTTCGCGGAATTCCGCGTTTTCGACGCGTTTTGGTGAAAAAGACTCGAATTAACATTCATCAAACTCCCCAAACCGAACTTTTGCTTGTCCTCAAGCAACTAAGCTAGACTCTAATACAAAAAACATGCAAGACACAAAATGGAGTCTCATGCCAAATAAAATGAACTAATCTACTGAATTTACCAAATAACATATGAACAAAAACCATATAAATCAAAGCATGAATATAGGTTGAAGAGTACCTCGATTGACATATACACATCCACATAAGCACTTATGTCAAGACAAGATAGTCTCTCGTAACATTCTCTACCTGGACCTAGTCAGTGACGACGTAATGAAGCATGCTAAGATACGAATGGTTGCCCCGTCCCTATGAAACTGAGGACTTACTGCTGTTCCACCATGTTAAGACTTTTCCTCAAAAGAGGTCGAACCGGTACTGGCTCTCATCAAACGAAGGAGGGTTCCCTATAAAAGATAACTCTCCCCTATTCTATCCATCTCTCAAGTAAAGTCTTAAGCTATTCACCACTTCCTGAATGGCAGGACAAGGGTGGTCTAGAACAGATGACACTCAAGACAAAAAAGATAAAAATAGAAAATTACAACACGATTACGAACATTACAAAAATGAAAAATAAGACTCAACACTTTGCTAAAATGCTATTTGGCTTTCTTTTTTGGACCCTTCTTTGCTTTTTTGGGGTCTTCTCTTTTTTTTCTTTTTTTCTTTCCAGATTCTTTTTTTTCTTTTTCTTTTTCTCTTTTTTTTTCTGGAAATTTTTCTTTTTTTTTCGATTTTTTTTTTAGCCAGCAGTAGCATAACAAAAAGAGAAACAAAATGACTCACACGGCTTCCCCTAACCTATTCGAAAGAATAGGTTAGAGTACAAAATTCACGAAAAAGGAAAAATAAACTCACGATACGAAAATGAAAAACACCCCCTCCCCAAACCTATTCGGAAGAATAGGTCATAAACAAAGGATCACACAACCTCACACTACCTCCTTCCTAGGCATTTAGCAATCTCAATGCATGGTGAAGACTTGTTGCCTCTTAGGTACATAATTACTCGGGAAAACAACCATAAGACCCTAACATGCATCATCCTATTATAAAGGCCTTCGTGAACCGCAGTAGAGAAAACACCACTAAGTGATGTCGAGACTACCATGCTTAACTAAGTGCAATACATAAATGTGACAAGCCAAGCGAGAAAAACCTCAAACAAATTCATAGAGATGAAGCATACGATTAATGGCATAGTTAGTTGATCTACCCAATAAAAAAGTTCAAAAAATTCGGCAATAAACTCCATATAAAACATGCAAGACTATCCTAGGATGAATGTAGTGAATGCAGTGAATGCAACCTAAAAAACTAAGAAAGCGGTAAACGTGCAAATGCAAATGTGGGTGGATAAAACATGCAAGGTACTATACTCATCCTACCAATACCAAGCTCCAAACTAACAACATCAGATCACTTAAATCCCACCCCCCCTCATGAAATTAACGCTAGTCCCTAGCAGTAAGAAAATGAGGAAATAAGATGTGATACTAGATGTTACCCCATGGTTTGGCCTCGGTCGGCTGAGTGTGCTGCTTGTGAGTTATTGGAACTGCTCCGGGAGCTTTATAGGGTGTCATCAGGTCTTCTGGTAGGCCTGGTAGTTTCAATTATGGGCCGGATAGGAACAACTCCTCCGTTAGTATCATCATTGCCCGTATGGCCTTCATTGTCACTACTGTCACGCACATCCTCACTAGTAGAGTTGTAGTGGCAGGTAGAATTCTCAAGATTAGCCACCGCTGTGATGGAATCCTCCATCCTGAAGCCCTCCAATAGGATGTGAACTGTTGAAGGGGAAAGGGCAGTGGTAACTGGACCTCCCCCTCCAACGTTTTATACCACGAGAAGGTTTCAGTAAGCTGCTCGGATACTCAGAAGTCTTCTACCTTTTTCTCCAATTTCGACCACATTCTCTACGGTGGATCCGACCGATGTCTATATGATGCTCCCTTTAGAGGCAGGCAAGGGGCACCCCAACAAGGTGCTGGGTACCCATGTCATTATGTATTGGAACCAATCTAGCGCTTCGGAACCTTCTAGCAACTGCGAACTCATGATTGAATCCGTCGCGGCGAGAATGTCCCGGTGCCTTCTAGTTCACTCGAACTTTGCAGTCCTTGTGATGGATTGCTGACGTAATAATGGTTTCTGTCCCTTCGGTGGTGCATGAATAGGCATAGGAGTCCTTACTCCAGGTGTACTCTAGCTCCTCCTCTTGGATAATCCACGTCGTTGTTGAAAAACTCCTTGGCTCGAACGCACATCCAACGAGGTCACCTTCCTTGACATGGTTCTTCATAGCAATCATACGGGAATGCTTCTTTCCCTTGATATGGTACCTACAAACAGCAGTTAGCACCTCGTATGACACAAAACTGACTCATGCATATGCTAGTGTAAGAGCGAAACACACAAGTGATAAAATCATCAATCGAGCTCCCCAAACCGTAATATCTAGCCTAGCTACTTCATCATGCAACATACCAATGTAACTACTACATGCAATACATCACATTATGCTCTTACTAGACAACCAATATCCTTGATAACAAGGCTCAATTCATACCATAGCAGCGAAAAATTCTACCATCATAAATCCTCATACCCAAAAATTAAGCATTCTATCGTCAAATCTACTAATATTACATTGATGATATCGTTTTTCACCAATTAAATTTGTTTAAAAGCCTAAGAACACTTATCACTACACAAACTAGAGTGCAATGGCAAGTTGTCCCCGAGTGTCGTTCTCTCGGGACCTAACGTGGCTTTGCTTGAGGTTTTTGCTAGTAATTTCAGTCAACGAGTTCAAATGTTTAAAGAATCGTTTTCTTTGAACAAAGCAACGAGAAATCAGATTGTTGTAATCAAGTTTGGAAAACGGTTGGTGGTAGAAATCAAATACACATGCATGGGTTACGAATATGCTCACAAGTTCAGTGCGTAAAACCTTCGATCAAGTCTGCTAAGCAACTCGTCTAGGTAACTTTCAAGACACACATCATAAAAGACCACTATCAATACTTTAGAGGTGCTTGTCACTAACACCATTTATGTAGCATGCTGCAAATCTCTAACATACAATCCTATAGCTTTCATTGACCAAGAGTTTGTCACTATACTCAATTCGAATATATTTTATAGGCAACTAAGAATCATATGAAGGAATTTGCAGCAAGATTGAATCACAATCTCATGTAAGCATAAACATAACCCATAGCATGCATATTCTACATTCTACCACCAACACAAAAGATTTAGCTACTCATATTCATCAACATAGACATCAATTCATATGAATAATAATCAGAATACATCATATCAAACTACAAGACAAGAGAGTGATACAAGTTACCACCAACGCTGTCACTAATCGGTGGAAAGCAAAGAAAACCTCTCCGTAGATGATTACAAAGGACGAATTAAAATCAAAATCTTGAATCCCAAGCTAAAATACAATGTAATCTGAGTTTTCGCTGAGTTTTGGGGCTTAGGAGCTCTCCAAAACGAAGCTACCGTTCCAAAGATATTCAAAAAAGGACTGAAGATCAGATCTAAGAAGGAAAATCCGAAAACGTAACCGCTTCCAAGCGGACCGCTTGGAGAAGCCAAGCGGAGCGCTTGGCAAGCGAAGCGCTTTGGAACTCGCGCTTTGGAACTCCAAGCGCTTCGCTTGGCTTCTGTGCCAAAGCTCCTGGAAAATGAAGCGGAGCGCTTCACTATTCCAGGCGCTTAGCTTGGCTCCTGGACAGATTTTTGTCTTCAAACTCAATCTTTTTGCCCTCGCATGGCCCTCGGGTCCCTTGGACTCATCCTTCTCGATTCTTATTGATGCTCAAACACTTACGAACAAGCCACGGAGATTGGGGAACTTCAACGGGGCCATCTTTTCCATCAAAAAGGCTCGTTTTTAGCTCCAAAAACGCCGTTTCGTACCTAAGTGCCTGAAAATGCAAAAAACACAAAACGTGACACTATTCTACAAAACTAACCAAAAAACAAGGCTAGAAGATAGCAAAAGAAGGTAAAAAAGACAAGATGAACGCGTCAAAAATACGTTCATCAAACTCCCCAAACCAAACCTTTGCTTGTCCTCAAGCAACAAACTATCCTAAATGCAACACAAAAGGAGTCTCATGCCAAGTAAAGTGAACTAATCTATTGAATCTACCAAATGCTTATGAACAAAACCAAATGAGCATGACATGCAAGTAGGTTGAAGTATGCCTCGATTGCGAATATACACATTCTCATGTGCACTTGGTTAAACAAAGGAGTCTTTCGTAACATCTTCTACCTGGACCTGGTCGATAACGACACAATGATGCATGTTATCATACTACAATTGCCCCGTGCCTATGAAACCGAGGGCTTACTACTGTTCACCAAGCGAGACTTTTCCTCAACAGAGGGAGAACCAATACTGGCTCTCATCAAAAGAAGGAGGGTTCCCTTAGAAAGATAACACTCCCCTATTCTACCCAGACTCTCAAGAATGAGCCTCTTTCAACCACTTCTTGAATAGCAAGACGAGGGTGGTGAAGAACAGGCCTTGGACAAAGGCGACACGAAACGAAAGATAGAATTTACAACTCGACACTTCACAAGGACAAAATATTTACATGACACTTGACACTACAAGACTGCTTTTGACTTGCAACGACCCTTCTTTTGCTTTTGGGTCTTATTCTTTATTTTCTTTCTTCTTTTTTTTATTTTCTTTTCTCTTTTTCTTTTCTCTTTTTTTTTCTTCTTTTCTTTTTCTCTTTCCTTTTTTTTTTTTATATAGGGGCAAGCAGCAGTACTATGTGTCAAAAACACCTCCCCAAACCTATTCGAAAGAATAGGTTTGAGCACAAAGACGAAAAAGAAAAAGGAAAGACTCTTTTACAAAGACACCTCCCCAAACCTATTCAAAAGAATAGGTTGAGACACAAAACAAAAAGAAAAAGAAAAAGGGAAACTTTACGATGACTCAAAGACGAAAGACAAGATCAAATAAGGCAACCCCCTCCCCAAACCTATTCGATAGAATAGGTTTAATACAAGGAATCGCACACCTCACACTACCTCCTTCCTAGGCATTTGGCAATCTCTAATCGAGGTGAAGAACTTGTCGCCTCTTACGTACATAATTACACGGGTTACAACCATAGACTCTAACATGCATCATTTAATAAGGCCATCGTGAACCACAGCAGAAGAAACACCACTCAAGGTGATGTCGATACTACTAAGCTTAACTAGTGCACATGCGAATGTGACAAACCAAGCGAGACAAGCCTCAAACTACTTGCAAAGTGATGCAACATATGATCAATGGTCATAAACACTTAGTCTACTCAATAAAAAAGTTCAAAAGACTTGGCAATAAACTCCACACACAACAACGTGCAACAACTAATCTAGGGATGATATGCATGCAAAAATTTGAAAAAAACACGACAAATCACATGAACTTGAGTAAAGTCAGGCATGTACGAACCACACAAGCATATAGTACTGAAAATCCAATACCCCCTCCCCAAACCTAAACTTTTGCTCGTCCTCGAGCAAAGAAAAGTTGAATGAAAAGGAAAAATTGGATTGAAAGTACACTTCCCTGGGATAAAGGTTCGTGTCCAATCTCCTATATATGAGTAGTACCTGAAAGGACTCAAGAAACATGTGAAAACGGGTGCGCAAAGGTGAGAAGAATGGAAAAACGAGGAAAATCTGGGTACAGGGTCCAGGCGGACCGCTTGGCGGGAGCCAAGCGGTTCGCTTGGCAAGCGGAGCGCTTGGGAGTCTCCAGGCGCTCCGCTTGAATTTCCAGGAAGTTGCAAAACTTTCTGGAATTTCAAGCGGACCGCTTGGCCATTCCAAGCGCTTTGCTTGGCTCTGTTTCCAGATTTTCGATGATGTCGTTTTTCACCCCAAAAACCTTGTCTAATCAACGAAACAAAATTTAAACGTGCTTCTAATATATATGCAATTACCTACAACCTCGGGTTGCCTCCCGAGAAGCGCCTTCGTTTAAAAGTCGTTGGCTCGACTCGTCTTAGCTCATGCGGGATCAATTTCGCATCGGGTACTAGACTTCCCCGTCCAAGTGCTTTTCAAAGCATCAAGTCCCTGCACATCTTGACGAACATAAAGAGGACCAAAGAATCATACAAGTTCGTTAGTATCAACATAAGCATATGAATTAATTATGGCTCGCAACGTATGTTGCTTGCCATTTACCTCGAAGCTACATGTACGACGGTACATGTCTATCACCATATGTACTTTGTTGATGAAGGCTCTACCCAAAAGAACCACATCCTTGAGCTTTGCGGAGGATGTAGGCATGACGATGAAGTTCGTCTTGACCTCTACACCGGCGACTCTTACCACTAGATTCTCGATCACACCCAATGGCTTCTTCATAGACCCGTTCGCCAATTGCACCATGCACTTCATTGGTCTTAAGCCAGACAAACCCAACTCTTCGTACACGTTCAAAGGTATGACATTCACACCCGCTCCCGTGTCTAGAGTTGCCACTATTCCATCCTTCTTACCCAAGCCGATTTCCACATCAAAGCTCTCTTGGATAGGCACTTCCACCATATCCACCAACTCATCCTCAGACGATGAGTTTTCATTCACTTCTTCCACTATCGCATCAGATTGTGCGACCACTTTCTCTTCCACAACTACCTTAGGAGTCTCAAGCTCCTCACTCACCTTGCAAGTTTCAGTTATCTTGAAACTTGGCACCTCAACTAGTGCATTGTCTCTCACAACCGTGAGTTCCACGGGCAAATCAGTCACCACGGTTATGGCCATAGCCTTCTCCGTGTTTCCGGGAAACTTCCCTTGCTCTCTAATAGCCCCCCGATCTATCAGCTCTTGCAACTTCTTATGGAGGTTGCTACTACTAGCCTCAAGCTTCTCAAACCGCTGATTGTTAGTAGCTTCATTACGATAGTAATGCTCCATAAACTTATTTGTTTTCAACACAAGATCGTTGAGAGAAGAGACAAGAGGTGAAGGAAGCACCCCTCCACCTTGTGGTCCCGAACTAGCAACCTGAGGTGGAGGTGTAGGATTAGAAGGCGGTGCTCCTTCATACCAATTGTTCCCATAGCTGAGACGACTTCTATCTTGATTAGGCCCATAGGCATTTTGATCCGGGTTGTGAAGATAACCACGGTTGCCTTGATTCTGGTACCCTCCTCGGGGCCCATGGTTTTGTGGCCTCACATTGCCATATCCTTGCCCGTAGTTCACATCTCCGACTACTTGCTCTCCCTCAGCAGCATACACTTCCTGACGGACATCGATCGTGATATATTGCTCTCTAGCAAATTCAGAACGGCATAAATAGGCCGGGTGCCCATAGTTCTTGCACACACCACAAACTTCCGTAGAAGGAGAAGGAACGCTTTGCCTCAAAGCTTGCTTCACTTCATGGGCGAACCCATCGAAGGCATTTTGTTCCACTACTACCTTGGCCTCACCTCTTTGCTCCTTTTGGAGCACACGAGCCCTCACATTCCGGTTTTGGGAATTCCGGTACATCATGTCCAGCTTCACTTCAGCTTGAGAAGGAAGCAACTCCCCCATACTACCTCCACAAATACTATCCACCTGAGATTGAATCTCGGGATGTAAACCATTGTAAAATAATTGGAGAAGCTGACCTTTATCATACCCGTTATGTGGGCATCGATGATGCAACCCCATGAATCGATCATAGGCCTCGTGGAAAGGCTCATCATACCTCTGCTCGAAGGAGCTAATTTGGCTCTTCATAGCCATTGTCTTGGAAGCGGGGTAGTAACGCTCCATGAACTTATCAAAGCAATGGTCCCATGTTGTCAAAGACCCGGCCTCCAAAGTATTAAGCCAAGCCTTTGCACGATCACCTAGCCCCATAGAAAAGACCTTCATGCGGAGATCATCATCCGTAACTCCAGCTCCTGGTCGCCCAAGATGGAGAACAAAGTTCTCGAGCTCATTCAAGTACCCTATCACATCCTCATTAGCCATCCCATAGAATTTGGGTAGTTGTTGGAACATGTGATTCTTGATCTCCAAGTTCCTTGTGGCATCATTGAGGACAATTGCTGGTCCTCTAGCCCCAACCGTAGGCTTAGTAAGTGTACGTATGGGCCGCTCCGCCATTTCACCTTCCAAGTAAACAGATTCAAGAATTGGCTCCAAAAGATAAGAAGAAGACTCTTCTTGAATACCAGAAGTGGAAGCTCTAGATGCTACTCCTTCAAACTCGAGATTCAAATTCCTCTTTCTCCTTTGAAACAAACGATCGATCTCATCTACAAAAGGTTCAATAATAGGTCCACTGATGAACGGAGATTTGTCAGGTCTCGATTCAGCAAATAAATTTGTAATTAGCCAAAGGCAATCCACAACTTCAACGAAAACCGTAGTGTAGCAGTAGAATGACTCGAGTGTCGTTCTCTCAGGACTATAACTAGTTTTATCTATTTAACAAGGGAATATAAAACAGCAGATAGATATCAAAAGGGGGTTTCTAGCAGATAATGGAGATTGGTGATAGTATGGTCCTTCTTAACATAACGGGTCGATAATCATGCATAAATTCCTCGGTCTTGCATAGAGATCTTTGAATCAATCTAGTGTCCTGTTGAAAATATTAAGCACTACGAAGATAATTGGTCTGACAAGTGAATCACGATTGTCCTAATGTGTTTCGTAATTACTCAACACTACGAAGATAATTGGTCTGATGATTGTCCTAATGTGTTCCGTAATTACTCAACACTACGAAGATAATTGGTCTGATGGTCGACAAGTGTCCAATTATGCATAATAATTAATACAACATACGAGAATTTTGGTTACAACTGATCAACGAAATAAAGCAATGACACGGAGTATAATGCGCGATATAGCCAGTAGCATGATTATCTTCCCTTCGCTAAGAATTCACATACTACCACCAACGATAAGTTTAGCTACTCATAATAGGCATGCAATCAATAGAAATCATAGAAGAAAACATATTGAAAGATATATAAAATAAGTAAATTAAACTCTAAGATACAAGTTACCGAAGGTTGTCAATCTCCGAAGAATTGCCATCCTACGAGCTCCAATCCGCTATGAAAAAGTATCCCCTAAGCTACAGAACTCCCAGGACAGGCCCCGGGAAGTCCCTACCTAAAACTATAGAGAGAGGTGAGAAAGTAGGCCTGGAAAGATATGATTTTCGGAGAAAACTGAGCAACTATATATAGGCCCCGAAATATCACGGGGCGGTTCGCCCCAGCCATGCCGCGGTTCGCCCCCCGGTTTTTTCGCGGAATTCCGTGTTTTCGACGCGGTTTTGATTTCTTCACCTTTTCGGACTCGGTTTCTGACTTCTAGTGGCCTTCTAACCTCCATATTCGACCCCTAGACTCCAAATCCTATCCGAAAACCTTCAGAAACTCCAAATAGGCTTCTGGAACACCAATTCCTTGTCAACTTCAATATAATTGCCCGGAAATCTTCGGATTTCAACCAAAACCTGTAAAATAAAATCTAAAGGGAAACGTGACACTATTCTAATAAAATGTACTAAAATATAGCTAAATTAACATAGAGGATAGCTAAAATAGGTGAAAAAGACTCGAATGAAAGTGTAAAATACACATTCATCAAACTCCCCAAACCGAACCTTTGCTTGTCCTCAAGCAACTAAGCTAGACTCTAATACAAAAAACATGCAAGACACAAAAATGGAGTTTCATGCCAAATAAAATGAACTAATCTACTGAATCTACCAAATAACATATGAACAAAAACCATATAAATCAAAGCATGAATATAGGTTGAAGAATACCTCGATTGACTTATACACATCCACATAAGCACTTATGTCAAGACAAGATAGTCTCTCGTAACATTCTCTACCTGGACCTAGTCAGTGACGACGTAATGAAGCATGCTAAGATACGAATGGTTGCCCCGTGCCTATGAATCTGAGGACTTACTGCTGTTCCACCATGTTAAGACTTTTCCTCAAAAGAGGTCGAACCAGTACTGGCTCTCATCAAATGAAGGAGGGTTCCCTATAAAAGATAAATGTCCCCTATTCTACCCATCTCTCAAGTAAAGTCTTAAGCTATTCACCACTTCCTGAATGACAGGACGAGGGTGGTCTAGAACAGATGACACTCAAGACAAAAAAGATAAAAAATAGAAAAAACACGATTAAGAACATTACAAAAATGGAAAAGACTCAACACTTTGCTAAACTGCTATTTGGCTTTCTTTTTTGGACCCTTCTTTGCTTTTTTCGGGTCTTCTCTTTTTTTTTTCTTTTTTTCTTTCCAGATTCTTCTTTTTTTTTTTTTCCTTTTTCTCTTTTTTTTTTTTTTCTGGAAATTTTTCTTTCTTTTGTTTTCGAGTTTTTTCTAGCCAGCAGTAGCATAACAAAAAGAGAAACAAAATGACTCACACGACTTCCCCAAACCTATTCGAAAGAATAGGTTGGAGTACAAAATTTACGGAAAAGGAAAATAAACTCACGATACGAAAAATGAAAAACAGAAACAAGTCTATGACGGTGTAAACCCTCCCCAAACCTATTCAAAAGAATAGGTTATAAACAAAGGATCACACAACCTCACACTACCTCCTTCCTAGGCATTTAGCAATCTCAAAGCATGGTGAAGACTTGTTTCCTCTTAGGTACATAATTACTTGGGAAACAACCATAAGACCCTAACATGCATCATCCTATTATAAAGGCCTTCGTGAACCGCAGTAGAGAAAACACCACTAAGTGATGTCGAGACTACCATGCTTAACTAAGTGCAATACATAAATGTGACAAGCCAAGCGAGAAAAACCTCAAACAAATTCATAGAGATGAAGCATACGATTAATGGCATAGTCGGTTGATCTACTCAATAAAAAAGTTCAAAAAAATTCGGCAATAAACTCCATATAAAACATGCAAGACTATCCTAGAAAAGCAGTAAACGTGCAAATGCAAAAAATTTCACGACTTTATCATAAGCAAGATAAGTATAGAGATAACCAGCGATAGCCTCCTCTCCAAACCTGAACGTCGTCGCTCGTCCCGAACGTCGAAAGTGGATCCAAGGTGAGAGCTAATGCTTGTATAAGTGACCTATAATACTCAATCAAACTCGTGAGATAAAATCTAAAGCGGTAAAAAAAACGATAAAATCTCCGGGTTGCCTCCCGGATAGCGCCATTGTTTAAAGTCCTTGACTCGACTCCTGTCCGCGCCTATCTCTTCTTTCTGCGGGTACTAGACTTACCCTTCATCGATCTCCTCTCCATGCCATGAACCTGTGAATAAGAAAGAATATAGGCTGCAAGACCACAGTAGTGAGTAGTAATATCAGGCGGTTCAAGTGGATCAGGTATGGCTTGCAACACGTGTTGCTTGCCATCCACTTCGATGGTGCAAGTTCTTTGGTAGATGTCCATCACCGAGCGTAGTTTGGTCAAGAAATGTTTGCCCTAAGAGTATGACATCCCCCGTCCCAGGTGCAGATGCCGGCATAACTATGAAATTGGTGTATATAGATGCTTCACCAATCTTGACCAACACATTTTTCACAACGCCCTCGGGTCTCATAAAGGATCCATCCGCCAGTTGCACAATAGCCCTTTGCTCAGATAGTTTTCCAATGTTGCTCTTTCCAAACACATTCAACGGAATTATGTTTGAGTAGGATCCTGTGTCTAGTGTGGCACGGACATCTTCAAGCTCACCAATCCCTACCTTAACATCGAAACTTTTAGGGAGTGGTTCGGGATCCTCTTGCTCCTCATCACTTGTGTCAGAACCAAGGTCATTCTCTTCTTCCTCAGCCTGTAGAAGTTCTTCCTTCATGCAACACTCGCACCTAACAATCTTCTTGATGGTGATTTCGTCAGGTACATCACCAGCCAATGTAATGGCATTTGACTTCACAGTGCTGCTAGGCAGTTTGCCTTGTTCCCTACTTGCTCCTCGGTCGATCAACTCTTGCATCTTTTGATGGGCAAGCCTAGTGCTCTCTTCCAACCTATCAAGCCTTGCCCTAGTCTTCTCGGAATCTTCTTCATAACGTTTGAGAAAACTTTGTGTGTGATCGACCATCTTTTGCAAGTTCTCCATCAGTTGAGCCGACTTCGACTTCGGTGGCTCTTTCGGAGCGGGGTTTTCGCAGTGATCATTACCATAGTCCAGCCTACTACGGTCTTGGTTAGGTCCATAAGTTTGGTTAGCCGGCGCATATCCTTGATTGTTTCGGAATCCTCTTCTCCAAAATCCACCTCGAGGATTCCTACCGTCTTGTCCGTAGCTAACTTCTTGAGTACCAAACTCCGTAGCAAAGGCTTCTTCTTCGCCTCCTTGAGCCCAGTAGCCATCATCGTATGCCAGTTCCGATCTACACATGTGAGCCCCATGCCCATAGTTCTTGCATATTCGACATACTTCGTTCGAAACAGTTGTTCCGGTGGCGCTCTTGAGGACTTGGTTCCATTCGTTGGTAAAGCACTCGAATTGATCCCCATTCCCCCTATACATAGGGGCTTCTTGAGTCGGTGGAGCTTCAGGTCCACATCTCCTAACCATTGCTCTTGGGTCCTTGAACTGCGAACCCTTCGCAAGCCTTTCGAAAACTGCTAGACGGCTTCTGCGGTTTCCTCCCAAATATTGCCTCGGCATTGGAAATCCACCACTTGTTGGTTCTCGAAGGTTAGTCCATTGTAGAAGTGTTGGACTAGGTCGGAAAGTTCAAAACGATGGTGAGGGCACTTGTTCGTGAGATCTTGGAACCTCTCGAACGCGGTGTAGATGGTCTCATCATAGTCCTGTTTGAATCCAGTGATTTGCGCCTTAAGCGCGGTAGTCAAAGTGTGGGGGAAGTATTTCTCCATGAAAGCTGAAAAAACCTTCTCCCAAGTGTCCAGCGAGCCTGCTGGAAGAGAACTTAACCATGACTTGGCTCTGTCGCCAAGTCCCATAGCAAAAACCTTCATCCTCAACTCATCCGTTGTTATGTCAGCTCCGGGTCGTGGGAGTTGGTTGACGAAATCATCGATATCGTGCAAGTACCCCATCACATCTTCCCTTGATAAGCCAGAGAACCTCGGAAGTTGTTGGAATGCGTGGTTCTTGATTTCCAGATCTCGGGTTGCAGACGAAAGAACAATCGCCGGTCCCCTCATACGATCCTTAGTGGGTTGAACCCATGCCTTCAGTGGTCTAGCTTCTGCCATTCCGTCGATTTCCTTGAAGAGACTAAGTAGAGATTCAGAGAAATCGGTTTCCTCTATTTCCTCTAGTGCGCGCCCTTCAAGTAGTCGCCTTCTTTGGTGGTAGACTCTGTCGATCTCAGCAATTGAATCAGCAAGCGGTGTTCCTGCAGAACGTGTATGCGGCATACACAATCTGAAACAGACTAGGAAAGGTGATTAGAAACAGACTAGGAAAGCAGTATTAGAGAGAGATTAAAAAGGAAAACTAAAACTAATAGAATTAGGAATCTAAAGCTGTAAATATAAATAAATTAAATAGAAAAAAGGAGTATAGTCCCCGGCAACGGCGCCAATTTGATGAACGGAGATTTGTCAGGTCTCGATTCAGAAAATAAATTTGTAATTAGCCAAAGGCAATCCACAACTTCAACGAAAACCGTAGTGTAGCAGTAGAATGACTCGAGTGTCGTTCTCTCAGGACTATAACTAGCTTTATCTATTTAACAAGGGAATATAAAACAGCTGATAGATAGCAAAAGGGGGTTTCTAGCAGATAATGGAGATTGGTGATAGTATGGTCCTTCTTAACATAACGGGTCGATAATCATGCATAAATTCCTCGGTCTTGCATAGAGATCTTTGAATCAATCTAGTGTCCTGTTGCAAATATTAAGCACTACGAAGATAATTGGTCTGACAAGTCAATCACGATTGTCCTAATGTGTTTCGTAATTACTCAACACTACGAAGATAATTGGTCAGATGATTGTCCTAATGTGTTCCGTAATTACTCAACACTACGAAGATAATTGGCCTGATGGTCGACAAGTGTCCAATTGTGCATAATAATTAATACAACATACGAGAAGTTTGGTTACAACTGATCAACGAAATAAAGCAATGACACGGAGTATAATGCGCGATATAGCCATTAGCATGATTATCTTCCCTTCGCTAAGAATTCACATACTACCACCAACGATAAGTTTAGCTACTCATAATAGGCATGCAATCAATAGAAATCATAGAAGAAAACATATTGAAAGATATATAAAATAAGTAGATTAAACTCTAAGATACAAGTTACCGAAGGTTGTCAATCTCCGAAGAATTGCGATCCTACGAGCTCCAATCCGCTATGAAAAAGTATCCCCTAAGCTACAGAACTCCCAGGACAGGCCCCGGAAAGTCCCTACCTAAAACTATAGAGAGAGGTGAGAAAGTAGGTCTGGAAAGATATGATTTTCGGAGAAAACTGAGCAACTATATATAGGCCCCGAAATATCACGGGGCGGTTAGCCCCAGCCATGCGGCGGTTCGCCCCCCGGTTTTTTCGCGGAATTCCCCGTTTTCGACGCGGTTTTGGATTTCTTCACCTTTTCGGACTCGGTTTCTGACTTCTAGTGGCCTTCTAACCTCCAGATTCGACCCCTAGACACCAAATCCTATCCGGAAACCTTCAGATACTCCAAATAGGCTTCTGGAACACCAATTCCTTGTCAACTTCAATATATTTGCCCGGAAATCTTCGGATTTCAACCAAAACATGTAAAATAAAATTTAAAGGGAAACGTGACACTATTCTAATAAAATGTACTAAAATATAGCTAAATTAACATAGAGGATAGCTAAAATAGGTGAAAAAGACTCGAATGAAAGTGTAAAATACACATTCATCATCCACCCGTTCGGGTTCTAGGCATGCACTCACCGGAAATACAAGATAGTGAGTATCTCAAGCAAAAAGAAACAAAAACAGAAATGAGACAAAGAAGAGATGTTGGCTAAAAAAAACAAAACAAAAACACCAACCAAAGGAGTTAAGTCCCCGGCAGCGGCGCCAAATTGATGATGTCGTTTTTCACCAATTAAATTTGTTTAAAAGCCTAAGAACACTTATCACTACACAAACTAGAGTGCAATGGCAAGTTGTCCCCGAGTGTCGTTTTCTCGGGACCTAACGTGGCTTTGCTTGTGGTTTTTGCTAGTAATTTCAGTCAACGAGTTCAAATGTTTAAAGAATCGTTTTCTTTGAACAAAGCAACGAGAAATCAGATTGTTGTAATCAAGTTTGGAAAACGGTTGGTGGTAGAAATCAAATACACATGCATGGGTTACGAATATGCTCACAAGTTCAGTGCGTAAAACCTTCGATCAAGTCTGCTAAGCAACTCGTCTAGGTAACTTTCAAGACACACATCATAAAAGACCACTATCAACACTTTAGAGGTGATTGTCACTAACACCATTTATCTAGCATGCTGCAAATCTCTAACATACAATCCTATAGCTTTCATTGACCAAGAGTTTGTCACTATACTCAATTCGAATATATTTTATAGGCAACTAAGAATCATATGAAGGAATTTGCAGCAAGATTGAATCACAATCTCATGTAAGCATAAACATAACCCATAGCATGCATATTCTACATTCTACCACCAACACAAAAGATTTAGCTACTCATATTCATCAACATAGACATCAATTCATATGAATAATAATCAGAATACATCATATCAAACTACAAGAAAAGAGAGTGATACAAGTTACCACCAAAGCTGTCACTAATCGGTGGAAAGCAAAGAAAACCTCTCCGTAGATTATTACAAAGGACGAATTCCAATCAAAATCTTGAATCCCAAGCTAAAATACAATGTAATCTGAGTTTTCTCTGAGTTTTGGGGCTTAGGAGCTCTCCACAACGAAGCTACCGTTCCAAAGATATTCAAAAAATGACTGAAGATCAGATATAAGAAGGAAAATCCGAAAACGTAACCGCTGCCAAGCGGATCGCTTGGAGAAGCCAAGCGGAGCGCTTGGCAAGCGAAGCGCTTTGGAACTCCAAGCGCTTCGCTTGGCTTCTGTGCCAAAGCTCCTGGAAAATGAAGCGGAGCGCTTCACTATTCCAGGCGCTTAGCTTGGCTCCTGGGCAGATTTTTGTCTTCAAACTCAATCATTTTGCCCTCGCATGGACCTCGGGTGCCTTGGACTCATCCTTCTCGATGCTTATTGATGCTCAAACACTTACGAACAAGCCACGGAGATTGGGGAACTTCAACGGGGCCATCTTTTCCATCAAAAAGGCTCGTTTTTAGCTCCAAAAATGTCGTTTCGTACCTAAGTGCCTGAAAATGCAGAAAACACAAAACGTGACACTATTCTACAAAACTAACCAAAAAACAAGGCTAGAAGATAGCAAAAGAAGGTAAAAAAGACAAGATGAACGCGTAAAAAATACGTTCATCATACATCAATAGACACAATCATATGCAAGAAATCAAAGATAAAGACATATTGCATAGCAAGATATATCATCTAGTAGCAAAATACCCAAATCAACAATCCAAGCAAAATTGAGCATGCAATTGATAGTAAATAACATGTCTAATCATACAAACAACATACCCATGCATCAAATAAGCATAATTGAGGCTCAAATTAGAAAACCCCCAAATTCGAAAATTAGGGTTCTAAGGATGGTACCTCAGATCTGAAAATCTAACGCATTTGGACGAAATCTGTTCGGATGGGATGATAGATCATGTAATAGGCTTCGATTTAAGCTAAAGAACACTAAATTTGATCAAGAAATGAAGAAGTTATGAAGATTTGAAGTTGAAATCGCGAAATTTCAGTTTTGGGGAAGGTGGAATGATGAAATTTGAAGAAAATGAGGAAAAAGGGCAGAAATCCGCGTTTTTGAACCTCTGGGGCCGTGGGGCGGTTCGCCCCGTGCTCCCCGATGCGGGGATACAGCTTCCGTCCTCAGAAAACGCGGTTTTAGTCCCCGAAACCAATTTTTTCAAAAAACCACTCGAAAAATATCACTCAAACATAAGCATATACGACACAGACATGAACAAATTCGCATACGAGAAGAAAATAGTTCAAGAATGAATGCATGCAAAAAAGCAGTAAAGAAAGCGATAAAAATTCCGGGTTGCCTCCCGGATAGCGTCATTGTTTAAAGTCTTTGACTCGACTCCTGTCTGCGCCTATTTCTTCTTTTTGCGGGTACTAGGCTTCCCCTTCATTGATGTCCTCTCCATGCCACGAACCTGTGAATAAGAAAGAATATAGGCTGCAAGACCACAGTAGTGAGTAGTAATATTAGGCGGTTCAGGTGGATCAGGTATGGCTTGCAACACGTGTTGCTTGCCATCCACTTCGATGGTGCAAGTCCTTTGGTAGATGTCCATCACGGAGCGTAGTTTGGTCAAGAACGTTTGCCCTAAGAGTATGACATCCCCCGTTCCAAGTGCAGACGGCGGCATAACTACAAAATTGGTGTATATAGATGCTTCACCAATCTTGACCAACACATTTTTCACAACGCCCTCGGGTCTCATAAAGGATCCCTCCGCCAGTTGCACAATAGCCCTTTGCTCAGATAGTTTTCCAAGGTTGCTCTTTTCAAACACATTCAAAGAAATTATGTCCGAGTAGGATCCCATGTCTAGTGTGGCACGGACATCTTCAAGCTCACCAATCCCTACCTTAACATCGAAACTTTTAGGGAGTGGTTCGGGATCCTCTTGCTCCTCATCACTTACGTCAGAACCAAGGTCCTTCTCTTCTTCCTCTGCCTGTAGAAGTTCTTCCTTCATGCAACACTCGCACCTAACAACCTTCTTGATGGTGATTTCGTCAGGTACATCACCAGCCAATGTAATGGCATTCGACTTCACAGTGTTGCTAGGCAGTTTGCCTTGTTCCCTACTTGCTCCTCGGTCGATCAATTCTTGCATCTTTTGTTGGGCAAGCCTAGTGCTCTCCTCCAACCTATCGAGCCTTGCCCTAGTCTTCTCAGAATCTTCTTCATAACGTTTGAGAAAACTTTGTTTGTGATCAACCATCTTTTGCAAGTTCTCCATCAGTTGAGCCGACTTCGACTTCGGTGGCTCTTTTGGAGCGGGGTTTTCGCAGTGGTCATTACCATAGTTTAGCCTAATACGGTCCTGGTTAGGTCCATAAGTTTGGTTAGCCGGTGCATATCCTTGATTGTTTCGGAATCCCCTTCTCCAAAATCCACCTCGAGGATTCCTACCGTCTTGTCCATAGCTAACTTCTTGGGTACCAAACTCCATAGCAAAGGCTTCTTCTTCGCCTCCTCGAGCCCAGTTGCCATCATCGTATGCCAACTCCGACCCACACATATGAGCCCTATGCCCATAGTTCTTGCATATTCGGCATACTTCGTTCGAAACAGTTGTGGTGGCGCTCTTGAGGACTTGCTTCAATTCGTTGGTAAAGCACTCAAATTGATCCCCATTCCCCCTATACATAGGGGCTTCTTCAGTCGGTGGAGCTTCAGGTCCACGTCTCCTAATCATTGCTCTTGGGTCCTTGAACTGCGAACCCTTATCAAGCCTTTCAAAAACTGCCCAGACGGCTTCTGCGGTTTCCTCCCAAATATTGCCTCGGCATTGGAAATCCACCACTTGTTGGTTCTCGAAGGTTAGTCCATTGTAGAAGTGTTGGACTAGGTCAAATAGTTCAAAACCATGGTGAGGGCACTTATTCGTGAGATCTTGGAACCTCTCGAACGCGGTGTAGATGGTCTCATCATAGTCCTGCTTGAATCCAGTGATTTGCGCCTTTAGCGCGGTAGTCAAGGTGTGAGGAAAGTATTTCTCCATGAAAGCTCAAAAAACCTTTTCCCAAGTGTCCAGCGAGCCTGCTGGTAGAGAACTTAACGATGACTTGGCTCTGTCGCCAAGTCCCATAGCAAAAACCTTCATCCTCAACTCATCCGTTGTTATTTCAGCTCCGGGTCGTGGGAGTTGGTTGACGAAATCATCAATATCGTGCAAGTACCCCATCACATCTTCCCTTGATAAGCCATAGAACCTCGGAAGTTGTTGGAATGCGTGGTTCTTGATCTCCAGATCTCGGGTTGCAGACGAAAGAACAATCGCCAGTCCCCTCATACGATCCTTGGTGGGTTGAACCCATGCCTTCAGTGGTCTAGCTTCTGCCATTCCGTCGATTTCCTTGAAAAGAATGTGTAGAGATTCAGAGAAATCGGTATCCTCTATTTCCTCTAGTGCGCGCCTTTCAAGTAGTCGCCTTCTTTGGTGGTAGACTCTATCGATCTCAGCAATTGAATCAGCAAGCGGTGTTCCTGTAGAACGTGTATGCGGCATACACTATCTGTAACAGACTAGGAAAGGTGAATTAGAAACAGACTAGGAAAGCAGTATCAGAGAGAGATTAAAAATGGAAAACTAAAACTAGTAGAATTAGGAATCTAAAGCTGAAAATATAAACAAATTAAACAGAAAAAAGGAGTATAGTCCCCGGCAACGGCGCCAATTTGATGAACGCGCTGGTGTCGTGTTCCAACGCAAACGAATCAAATAAATTTGTTATTTAGCCAAAGGCAATCCACAACTACAACGAAAATCGTAGTGTAGCAGTAGAATGACTCGAGTGTCGTTCTCTCAGGACTATACTAGCTTTATCAAATCTAATTTAGAATATAAAAACAGCAAACAGATAGCAAAGAGGTTTTTCTAACAGATAATGGAGATTGGTGATAGTATGATCCTTCTTAGCATAACGGGTCGATAATCATGCATAAATTCCTCTGTCTTGCATAGAGATCTTTGAATCAATCTAGTGTCCTGTTGCAAATATTAAGCACTACAAAGATAATTGGTCTGACAAGTCAATCACTATTGTCCTAATGTGTTCCGTAATTATTCAACACTACGAAGATAATTGGTCTGATGGTCGACAAGTGTCCAATTGTGCATAATAATCAATACAACATACGAGAATTTAGGCTGTGCCTGATCAACGAAATAAAGCAATGACACGGAGTATAATGCGCGATATAACCATTAGCATGATTATCTTCCCTTCGCTAAGAATCACATACTACCACCAACGATAAGTTTAGCTACTCATAATAGGCATGCAATCAATAGAAATCATAGAAGAAAACATATTGAAAGATATATAAAATAAGTAGATTAAACTTTAAGATAAAAGTTACCGAAGGTTGTCAATCTCCGAAGAATTGCGATCCTACGAGCTCCAATCCGCTATGAAAAAGTATCTCCTAAGCTACGGAACTCCCAGGACAAGCCCCGGGAAGTTCCTACCTAAAACTATAGAGAGAGGTGAGAAAGTAGGTCTGGAAAGATATGATTCTCGGAGAAAACTGAGCAACTATATATAGGCCCCGAAATACTGTGGGGCGGTTCGCCCCACCTCTAGGGCGGTTCGCCCCGGAGAGTTTCTCGGAATTCCGCGTTTTCGACGCGGTTTTGGATTTCTTCCCCTTTTCGGACTCGGTTTCTGACTTCTAGTAGCCTTCTAACCTCCAGATTCGACCCCTAGACTCCAAATCCCATCCGGAAACCTTCAGATACTCCAAATAGGCTTCTGGAACACCAATTCCTTGTCAACTTCAATATAATTGCCCGGAAATCCTCGATTTTCACCCAAAACCTTTAAAATAAAATCTAAAGGGAAACGTGACACTATTCTAATAAAATACATTAAAATATAGCTAAATTAACATAGAGGATAGCTAAAATAGGTGAAAAAGACTCGATGAAAGTGTAAAATACACATTCATCATTAATAACTCTGGATAGATCAGATCCCCGTGTACTTTGGGGAAACAGAATCTACGACCCTAATAGACCTCAATGACTTCTGCCTCGCGTCTAAAAGGGAATAGACTAGGAAATAATCAAATAAACTCGATAGTCCACACTACCCAAGTCTACCTAATTATAACCTAATCGACCGGTCATACAGAAACAGACAGAACAGATACAAACAAACAGAATATACAAACAGTAACAGATAGTACTCGAGATATCGAGAAATGTTCCTGCAGAAGAGTCAGTACCAAACAAATACAACCAAAACATGCATAGTACATAGCCTTCCAGGTTTTAAAAACAGACAAACTTTGGGGCGAGCACTCACCTTAAACTTGCAATCAAAGATCTTCAAAAGCAGAGCGAGTTAAGAGCTATCGGTCGGAGAACCTAAACAGGAAGTATCTAGTTACGAAGTAGAAGTCGAACAAAAGCTAAACAAATGAAAATAAAAGTGTCGGAAAAGAAGTGGCAAAGGAGGACTCGAACTCGGGACCTCTAAGTTAGTCACACAACCCTTAACCAACTAAGCTCGCAAATTACGTGGTTTAAAGTCAAAGACTGTAAGTACTCAATTGCACGGTTTTCAGAAATCAACTTTTGCAATTACCAAGACACACTTAGTGGTCAACACTTTTAGCAATCTCAGAACGGTCCTCAAAAGAAAACTCGGTTTAACAATTTAGTCCAGAAAGTATGAAATTACCATTTTACCTTCAAAACATAAATTACAAAAACGCCCTTTACAGTTTAAATTACGTAAATACAACCACTGTTTTCTGAAAGCAAAAAACTTCAACACTATTAGAATCAACCTAACAGTCCAGTCCACGAGTTCCGCAAATAAATACGTAAAAGGTCAATATGGGTTCGAAAAGTCCAGGTTTGGTCAACATACGCATGGTCAAGGTCAAACAGTCAACAAACTCAACAACAACCTGATTCGATCCAGTTCAACCCTAGTCCCCGTTCTCAAATCAGTTCGACGTCAGAGTACAACAGGGGTAATTTGGTCATAAGGAAAATAAAGGAAAAAATTAAAAGGGGGAAGAAGATTCGGTCTTTTACCTTCGAACGAACCCGTAGTAAAGAGTAAGCTACAAACCCAAAAAACAAACGAAGGGGTTAAACAAGATTCAAGTCGATTTGAATCTAAACGAGCCCGAACAGGGTCGAACCAAGGCTTACCGGAGATTAGATCGGACAGAAACGTAACAAGAGCAAACGGATGGGACAAAAATAGGAATCAAACTGCGTAACACGAAAAAGAGGAGATTAATATCAAGATCTTAATCAAGGTTCGAATTCGCGAGCAAGAAGGAGACTTTCCGGAGTGGCGGACAGATCGCAACGGAGTAGGGACGAACGGAACAGAGCAGCAGCACGGGCGAACACAGCAGGGGCCGAAGCAGAACAGGAGTACAGTGCGGGATGGACCGGAGCAGGGGGGTCGCGAACGGCGGACTAAATCGGAGCCGGGGCAGAGCACGTGAACCGGAGCAGATACGGGCAGAATCGGGACGGCGCTGGCGGCGGCGTCGTGATGGAGCAGGATCGGATCGAATCGGCGGTGGCAGACCTCGATCGGAGCTTGGGCGGGACGGATCGATCTCGGCGGCGCAGTGGTGGTGGTACGACGGTGATGATGATGATGGTGAGGAGTTGATGATGAAGATGGAGCTTGATGTTGATGGTGGCGGATGAGAGGCAGAGAGCTTTTCTTTGTTCTTTCTTTTCTCTACGGTGTGGCGTGGAGATGAGTGAATGAAGGGAGGAGATGATTAGGTTTAGGGTTAGGGTTGTAAAGATGGATCAGGCTTTGAGTAATGGGCCACACGAATGGGCCCAAAAGATGGGCATGGATCAGATTGCTAAAATGTCCATAACGAAACGAGACGAACTAACTCTAAAGTCGAATTCGATTGCGCGGAAAGAAATTAAATAATTACCAAATAAAATAAATTATTCAGGTAATTAATTAATTAAAAAAAAAGATTAAGTAGAAAATACGGGATGTTACACTCCACCACCCTTAAAAGAAGTTTCGTCCTCGAAACTTAACTAGCGTAAAACTAACGAACAGGGAACGGAGAGACAAAAGCCTTCAGCTTCAAACGTCGGATGAAAGAACGATCTCACAAGCTAAAAGTTAAGATAAGTCGAAACTAGCCTAAAGGAAACGGAGCCTAGTTCTTCGACCAAATGATCACAACTAAAAGTCTTCAATAAGCAGTCGACAACTTAGACTTCAAGTGCATCTAACCTAGTAAACGAATTTTAAAATAAAATATTTTTTTATCGAAAAAGAAACATTTGAAATAATCCAAAGGACAACGGTCCACAATAAATGCAATAACTGAATTTGGCGCCAATGCGCAAACAGACTCAAAATATCCAACGGTAACTATAAAAAAAATTCAAAAGAATGTAACGGAAAGTGAAGAATATAAATAGTTTTCCTCCTTATTCAAAAAAAACAAATAAATCCCAACGAAAGCCCAGTTCCCACTCTCAGTCGCTGGACGTCTAGACTCGGTCTCCTTCAGCAGAATCTACAAGGAAGGGATTTTGAAAACAGAAAGAGTGTGAGATAAACGATCTCAGTGAGGTTCTATTTTAAAAAGACTAACAGTAAACAGTTTTGAAAACAAAAACATTTGTAGCAGAAGTAGATAACAGAACAGAGAGACAGACAGAAACAGATAAGTGAGTCCGTTGGTGCAGCCCGCCTTGTTACTCCTACTCCCAGAATGCCATTGTAACTCCCTCCAGAGGGTTAACAACTCTGGACAGATCAGAGCCCCGTGTACTTTGGGAAAACAGAACCTACGACCCTAATAGACCTCAGCGACTTCTGCCTCGCATCTAAAAGGGAATAGACTAGGAAATAATCAAATAAAATCGATAGTCCATGTAACGGTACGGTAATTTCGAAAACAATAATTAAATCGGAAAATCGAACAGTTCTTTAAAAAATACGGTAAGTAAAGGTTTTGGCTCTCAAACGAGCTTACAATTCAAGAGAAATAAATGCGGAAGCTAAAAGATAATGAAGTTCAATGGAAAATAACAAGTGAAGACAAAATTTCTTCTTATTTGAAAACAACCCAAACCAAAAATCCCCCACACTCTCGAGTCGCCAGACGCCTACTAGAGCTCATCGGTAGTCGAACCTACAAGGAAGTATTTTGAAAAGAGTGGTGAGATAAAGGATCTCAGTGGTGCTCATGCAATGTTGGTTTCAAGAAATTTTGAAGAAGATCTTTCAGTTTAAAGACATGGAAATTACGGGCAGTGAATTCACATAACAATCAGTTCAGTAAACAAGCAAATCAATCGGTTAAGATGTCAGAAAACAGTAAGTCAGTGGTGTTGAAAACAGTACAGTAACAGTTGGTGCAGCCCGCCTTGTTGCTCCTACTCCCAATAGCCCTTATCACCCCGTCTAGAAAGATCAATTCTAGCCAGTACAGTGTCCTGCGTACGTTCAGGAAAGTCCTACGACCCAAATAGACCTCAGCGACTTCTGCCTCGCGCCTTCAGGGATTAGACTAGGCAACTCATAAATAAACCTGATAGTCAACACTACCCAAGTCTACCTACTCGTCAACCTAATTGACCGGTCAACAGTTAACAGTAAACAGTGCTCGAAAACCGAGAAAGTTATTAGAAAACAATTGGCAGTTAAGAAAACGGTTGTCAGTTGAAGAGGTAGTTAGACAAGCAAACAATAACATGCAATAGTACAGTACAATAATCAATTCTCACAGTTCGGTGGCTAAGGTGTCATGCATAGTATTTTAAACGAGCGATTATACTTATGAAAGTAACATACAGGCATGTATACATATGGAATAGGAACAGACAATAAGCATAATAATACGGTAAACAGATAACACATAACTTCCTTGTAGTTTTGAAAACAGATAGAAACACTCACCTTAAACAGTGAGAGCAAGAACCACGGAAAGGACAACAAATTACGGGATAACGGACGGATCACCTATATAGAAAACGACTAGTTACTAACTAGAAGTCGAAACGGGAGTCTAAACGGTAATAAAAATAACAATCGAAGAAAAGGCGTCAAAGGTGGGGCTCGAACTCAGAACCTTAAGTTTGAACTAGCTAGCACTAAACCACCTAGGTTAGTGAGAAATTCAACTGAAATGCTGTGAAAAGAATTTAATAACTGGTTAACCTCCAGAAAAGACATTTAAATTTCAAAAGTAATTTTAGAAAAAAATAGGTCAACAGGGGTCGATCTATAATTTTAGAAAAGCTAGGTCAACAGTCAACCAGTAACCAAAGTCAAACGGTCATCCAAGTCTCGAATTGAGAGAAGAAGATTTCGAAATAAAAAAAACGAATCAAAACAGAGCTTACCGGATCGGAATGATTCGGGGCGGAGCACTATGGGTAGAAAAGGAGCCGAGCAATAGCAGTACAGATCGAAGCACACGGAGCTGAGAGGAGAGAGCCGGAACGGAGCTGAGCGATCTGAACGGAGTAGACAGAACCGGTCGCGAGCAAGCGGCAAAAACGGAGCAAAAAAGGCGGCTCCGGTTGACAGTGATGATGGGTGCGGTGCGGCGGTAGCAAGTGACGGCTCACGGTGGTTTAGGGAGGCGGAGGTCGGATAAGATGATGCGCACGGTGATGATAACGACGGTGATGATGATGATTAATAGATGATGAAGATAGATGATGGTGTGATGAAGTAGGGTAGAAAACGAGAGTAAGAGGGACAAGAGAGGAGGCTGCCGAAAAAGAAAACAAAGGGGGAAAAAAATGAAAATGAAGGAAAAGAGTAGAAAGTAGGGTTAGGGTTTAGGTTTAGAAATGGACCAGGCCTTGGAATGGGCCAAACGGATTGGGCCTGAGAGCTAGATATAGATCAGATTTTAAAAGTCCAAATAAAAGAAAGTCCATAACGAACTCTACACCGTCTAACGAAACGAATTCTAATTCGTAACCAAGTCGTAGAAAGAAAAAAAAGAAAGTAATAAAATTAATTATTACTCAGAAAATTAATTAAAATTAATTAACAACAAATAATTAAAATAAATTACGAAAATACGGGTTATTACACTCCACCCCCCTTAAAGGAAGTTTCGTCCTCGAAACTTATCTAGCGTAAAACCATCGAACGGGAACGGAGAAATAAAAGTCTTTGAATTTCGAGCACCGGAGGAGATTAACAAACTCGCAAGTCAAAAAGTTAGCGAAAGTCGTAACTAGCCTAAAAAGTCCAAGCTTACTTCTTCAACTAGATGATCACAACTAAAAGTCTTCGATAAGCAGTTGACAACTTAACTTCAAGTATATCTAACCGAATAAACGAAAGCAGCCGAGCAACAACCATAATCTTAGAAGAAATTTGACTTAATGAAGCGTACCTTTTGCTACATTTGCCGAGGAAGGCTCACGTGCAAACATATTCTAGACCCTCGCCTTAGCTTTAGTACCACTTCTTTGGCTCTTAGAACTCGAGCCTCTAGATCTTCCATCTTCAGCTAGAGAGTAACGTCTCGGACAATCACCAACTTTATGATCCCTGCTGCCACAAGCCAAACACCAACCCTTCTTCTTCCAGCAGTTGCTTTCCTCATGATTCGTTACTCCACAAAAGTTGCAATTCCTCCTAGGTGAATGTTCAGTATTATCAGCAACTTGGCGAGGTCGACTTTCTCGCTGATTGCGAGGATACTTCGATGGAGACCGACGATCCATGTTATCTTTGCTACTCCGGTGGCCAGAACTCCTTTTTCGAGATCGTCGGGGTTCATAGCTCTCTAGTTCACCTAAACCACTCTCCACTTCACTCGCTATTTCCACGGCTTTCGCATAGGTTGACAACTCGATCCCAAACAGGCTGTATCGGATTTCCGACTTCAAACCCTTCACAAAGTGACGTACCTTCTCCCTTTCGTCTTTCTGAAAGTGCGGCACATACTTCAACAGCCGAGTGAACTCTGAGTCATAGTCCACGACGTTCATCCGTCCTTGCACCAGGTTTTGGAATTCGTCCCTCCTGTTCTCACGGACCAAACGGGGTACGAACTTGTCCATAAACTCCTTCTCGAAGTTCTTCCAAGTGCGGTCAACTTCCTCTTGTCTCCACCTTGCATCGACGGTTCTCCACCAATTTCTCGCTGCTCCCACGAACTGGAACGCTGCAAGCTCAATCTTTCTCTCGTCCGGGTAGTGCAAAATTGAGAACAAGTTCTCCATGCTCTCTAGCCAGAGCTCAGCCTTGCGGGCGTCAGGCGTCCCATCGAACTGGTCGGGATGGAAACGGGTGAAGCGCTCGGCAGCCTGGTCGATGGTTTGAGTCGGTGGCGGTGCAACAGGCTGAGCAGGGGGTGGCCTAAAATGGCGCATAGTCTCGCTGAAGTTTCCCAAGGCGGCAATGTTGCGCTCAACTTGGTTCGAAGTGCCATCATTGTTGTTGTGGTCACTGCTGGGGTTGCCGTTGTTGGTGTTGTTTCCGTTGTTGGTGTTGTTTTTGCCGTTGCGAGTGTTAATCCTTGGAGCCATCCTATCGCAATTAGTCTAAGGTAAGTAACGTAACTAACGTCCTCGAGTGTGACTATCCTCAGGCGCTACAATCTTAAGGCCAAACTATTGCATAAATGAGAACTTAAAGCATGCGATCAATAACGTAAAAGTGACATACTTTTAAATATAACACATAAACAACATGCATTTAAGGCAACATAATCAATTGGATAGTCTCAGTAATAAAAGCAAACAGGGTCAACAGTAGTATCATGCAAAAGTGCGACAATTCCAACTAAGCAGATAGATAAGTCATTTGAAAACTTTAGGACAAAACAGAGTAAGTCGGTCAAGAACTCAGTCAATGGTCAACTTTAACAACAGTACGACATTCTAGAAAAACAAAACTGTAGAACAGTTCAGAGTTAGTACGGAGAACTAGACGGTAAAAGAGACAGGACAAAAACCACTCAACCTATGTAGCGACTCGGACCCTCACACACACACCCCAAAGGCCAGAAGATCCTATCCTAGCAAGCTTGAGTTTGCACTCAAGCTCTGATACCATCTGTAACGGTACGGTAATTTCGAAAACAATACTTAAATCGGAAAATCGAACGGTTCTTTAAAAAATACGGTAAGTAAAGGTTTTGGCTCTCAAACGAGCTTACAATTCAAGAGAAATAAATGCGGAAGCTAAAAGATAATGAAGTTCAATGGAAAATAACAAGTGAAGACAAAATTTCTTCTTATTTGAAAACAACCCAAACCAAAAATCCCCCACACTCTCGAGTCGCCAGACGCCTACTAGAGCTCATCGGTAGTCGAACCTACAAGGAAGTATTTTGAAAAGAGTGGTGAGATAAAGGATCTCAGTGGTGCTCATGCAATGTTGGTTTCAAGAAATTTTGAAGAAGATCTTTCAGTTTAAAGACATGCAAATTACAGGCAGTGAATTCAGATAACAATCAGTTCAGTAAACAAGCAAATCAATCGGTTAAGATGTCAGAAAACAGTAAGTCAGTGGTGTTGAAAACAGTACAGTAACAGTTGGTGCAGCCCGCCTTGTTGCTCCTACTCCCAATAGCCCTTATCACCCCGTCTAGAAAGATCAATTCTAGCCAGTACAGTGTCCTGCGTACGTTCAGGAAAGTCCTACGACCCAAATAGACCTCAGCGACTTCTGCCTCGCGCCTTCAGGGATTAGACTAGGCAACTCATAAATAAACCTGATAGTCAACACTAACCAAGTCTACCTACTCGTCAACCTAATTGACCGGTCAACAGTTAACAGTAAACAGTTCTCGAAAACCGAGAAAGTTATTAGAAAACAATTGGCAGTTAAGAAAACGGTAGTCAGTTGAAGAGGTAGTTAGACAAGCAAACAATAACATGCAATAGTACAGTACAATAATCAATTCTCACAGTTCGGTGGCTAAGGTGTCATGCATAGTATTTTAAACGAGCGATTATACTTATGAAAGTAACATACAGGCATGTATACATATGGAATAGGAACAGACAATAAGCATAATAATACGGTAAACAGATAACACATAACTTCCTTGTAGTTTTGAAAACAGATAGAAACACTCACCTTAAACAGTGAGAGCAAGAACCACGGAAAGGACAACAAATTACGGGATAACGGACGGATCACCTATATAGAAAACGACTAGTTACTAACTAGAAGTCGAAACGGGAGTCTAAACGGTAATAAAAATAACAATCGAAGAAAAGGCGTCAGAGGTGGGGCTCGAACTCAGAACCTTAAGTTTGAACTAGCTAGCACTAAACCACCTAGGCTAGTAAGAAATTCAACTGAAATGCTGTGAAAAGAATTTAATAACTGGTTAACCTCCAGAAAAGACATTTAAATTTCAAAAGTAATTTTAGAAAAAAATAGGTCAACAGGGGTCGATCTATAATTTTAGAAAAGCTAGGTCAACAGTCAACCAGTAACCAAAGTCAAACGGTCATCCAAGTCCAGAAAATACGAAAGGGTAAAACGGTCAATTTGAAAATGTAATCGACTATCAATCAAAAATTCAATTCAATCTGCAAGGGTATAACGGTCATAAATCCATTCAGGGGGTAAGATGGTAAATTCCAAAATCTCACAAGGGTATAACAGTCCTCAATCCAGTTCGATACGGAAGGGCAATATAGTCAATAGTCAATCGTTCAAGGGTAAAAAGGTCCAGAACATGTCCAGGGGTAAAATTGTCAAATCCAGGTTCGATTCAGGGGTAATATGGTAATATCCAGAATATAGCAAGGGTAAAATCATCCGAAAAAAATTAATAACAAAAATAAAAAAAAACGAAAAGGTAGAAGAACCAGAGATCGAGAGCACTACCTTTCGGATCGGGGTTGAGATCAATTCGAACGTCAACAACAACTTCAACCAAACGGGATTCGACCCAAAACACGAGTCAGATTCGAATTGAGAGAAGAAGATTTCGAAATAAAAAAAACGAATCAATACAGAGCTTACCGGATCGGAATGATTCGGGGCGGAGCACTATGGGTAGAAAAGGAGCCGAGCAATAGCAGTACAGATCGAAGCACACGGAGCTGAGAGGAGATAGCCGGAACGGAGCTGAGCGATCTGAACGGAGTAGACAGAACCGGTCGCGAGCAAGCGGCAAAAACGGAGCAAAAAAGGCGGCTCCGGTTGACAGTGATGATGGGTGCGGTGCGGCGGTAGCAAGTGACGGCTCACGGTGGTTTAGGGAGGCGGAGGTCGGATAAGATGATGCGCACGGTGATGATAACGACGGTGATGATGATGATTAATAGATGATGAAGATAGATGATGGTGTGATGAAGTAGGGTAGAAAACGAGAGTAAGAGGGACAAGAGAGGAGGCTGCCGAAAAAGAAAACAAAGGGGGAAAAAAATGAAAATGAAGGAAAAGAGTAGAAAGTAGGGTTAGGGTTTAGGTTTAGAAATGGACCAGGCCTTGGAATGGGCCAAACGGATTGGGCCTGAGAGCTAGATATAGATCATATTTTAAAAGTCCAAATAAAAGAAAGTCCATAACGAACTCCAAACCGTCTAACGAAATGAATTCTAATTCGTAACCAAGTCGTAGAGAGAAAAAAAAGAAAGTAATAAAATTAATTATTACTCAGAAAATTAATTAAAATTAATTAACAACAAATAATTAAAATAAATTACGAAAATACGGGTTATTACAGTCCACACTACCCAAGTCTACCTAATTATAACCTAATCGACCGGTCATACAGAAACACACAGAACAGATACAAACAAACAGAATATACAAACAGTAACAGATAGTACTCGAGATATCGACAAATGTTCCTGCAGAAGAGTCAGTACCAAACATAATACAACCAAAACATGCATAGCACATAGCCTTCCAGGTTTTAAAAAACAGACAAACTTTGGGGCGGACACTCACCTTAAACTTGCAATCAAAGATCCTCAAAAGCAGAGCGAGTTAAGAGCTATCGGTCGGAGAACCTAAACAGGAAGTATCTAGTTACGAACTAGAAGTCGAACAAAAGCTAAACGAATGAAAATAAAAGTGTCGGAAAAGAAGTGGCAAAGGAGGACTCAAACTCGGGACCTCTAAGTTAGTCACACAACCCTTAACCAACTAAGCTGGCAAGTTACGTGGTTTAAAGTCAAAGACAGTAAGTACTCAATTGCACGGTTGTCAGAAATCAACTTTTGAAATTACTAATACACACTCAGTAGTCAACACTTTTAGCAATCTCAGAACGGTCCTCGAAAGAAAACTCGATTTAACAATTTAGTCCAGAAAGTATGAAATTACCGTTTTACCATCAAAACATAAATTACCAAAACGCCCTTTACACTTTAAATTACGTAAATACAACCACAGTTTTCTGAAACAAAAAACTTCAACACTATTAGAATCAACCTAACAGTCCAGTCCACGAGTTTCGCAAATAAATACGTAAAAGGTCAATATGAGTTCGAAAAGTCCAGGTTTGGTCAACATACGCATGGTCAAGGTCAAACAATCAACAAAGTCCAAACTCAACAACAACCTGATTCAATCCAGTTCAACCCTAGTCCCCGTTCTCAAATCAGTTCGACGTTAGAGTACAACAGGGGTAATTTGGTCATAAGGAAAATAAAGGAAAAAATGAAAAGGGGGAAGAAGATTCGGTCTTTTACCTTCGAACGAACCCGTAGTAAAGAGTAAGCTGCGAACCCAAAAAACAAACAAAGGGGTTAAACAAGATTCAAGTCGATTTGAATCTAAAAGAGCCAGAACAAGGTCGAACCAAGGCTTACAGGATATTAGATCGGACAGAAATGTA
Source organism: Plantago ovata (assembly GCA_028274465.1). Lineage (NCBI taxonomy): Eukaryota > Viridiplantae > Streptophyta > Magnoliopsida > Lamiales > Plantaginaceae > Plantago > Plantago ovata. Next base: position 83,346,628 of record CM051456.1, on the reverse strand, counting down.
ACAAGAGCAAACGGACGGGACGAAAATAGGAATCAAACTGCGTAACACGAAAAAGAGGAGATTAATATCAAGATAATCAAGGTACGAATTCGCGAGCAAGATGGAGACTTACCGGAGTGGCGGACAGATCGGAACGGAGTAGGGACGAACGGAATAGAGCAGCAGCACGGGCGAACACAGCAGGGGCCGAAGCAGAACAGGAGTACGGTGCGGGACGGACCGGAGCAGGGGGGTCGAAAATGGCGGACTAAATCGGAGCCGGGGCAGAGCACGTGAACCGGAGCAGATACGGGCGGAATCGGGACAGCGCTGGCAGCTGCGTCGTGACGGTGCAGGATCAGATCGAATCGGCGGTGGCAGACTTCGATCGGAGCTTGGGCGGGACGGATCGATCTCGGCGGCGCAGTGGTGGTGGTACGGCGGTGATGATGATGATGGTGAGGAGTTGATGATGAAGGTGGAGCTTGATGTTGATGGTGGCGGATGAGAGAGGCAGAGAGCTTTTCTTTGTTCTTTCTTTTTCTCTATGGTGTGGCGTGGAGATGAGGGAGGAGATGATTAGGTTTAGCGTTAGGGTTGTAAAGATGGATCAGGCTTTGAGTAATGGGTCACGCGAATGGGCCCAAAAGATGGGCATGGATCAGATTGCTAAAAGGTCCAAAACAAAACGACACGAACTAACTCTAAAGTCGAATTCGATTGCGCGGAAAGAAATTAAATAATTACCAAATAAAATAAATTATTCAGGTAATTAATTAATTAAAAAAAATAAGATTAAGTAGAAAATACGGGATGTTACACTCCACCACCCTTAAAAGAAGTTTCATCCTCGAAACTTAACTAGCGTAAAACTAACGAACAGGGAACGGACAGACAAAAGCCTTCAGCTTCAAACGCCGGATGAAAGAACGATCTCACAAGCTAAAAGTTAAGATAAGTCGAAACTAGCCTAAAGAAAACGGAGCCTAGTTCTTCGACCAAACGATCACAACTAAAAGTCTTCAATAAGCAGTCGACAACTTAGACTTCAAGTGCATCTAACCTAGTAAACGAATTTTAAAATAAAATATTTTTTTATCGAAAAAGAAACAGTTGAAATAATCCAAAGGACAACGGTCCACAATAAATGCAATAACAGAATTTGGCGCCAATGCGCAAACAGACTCAAAATATCCAACGGTAACTATAAAAAAATTTCAAAAGAATGTAACGGAAAGTGAAGAATATAAATAGTTTTCCTCCTTATTCAAAAAAAAAACAAATAAATCCCAACGAAAGCCCCAGTTCCCACTATCAGTCGCTGGACGTCTAGACTCGGTCTCCTGTGGAACGCGGATTTGTCGGTTCCGAATTCAGTCAAATAATATTTGTTATTTAGCCAAAGGCAATCTACAACTACAACGAAAACCGTAGTGTAGCAGTAGAATGACTCGAGTGTCGTTCTCTCAGGACTATAACTAGCTTTATCAAATCTAATTTAGAATATAAAATCAGCAGACAGATAGCAAAGGGGTTTCTAGCAGATAATGGAGATTGGTTATAGTATGGTCCTTCAAAGCATAACGGGTCGATAATCATGCATAAATTCCTCGGTCTTGCATGGAGATCTTTGATCAATCTAGTGTCATGTTGCAATTATTAAGCACTACGAAGATAATGGGTCTGACAAGTCAATCACTATTGTCCTATTGTGTTCCGTAATTATTCAACACTACGAAGATAAACTCGCGTACAGGTTGACGAGGGTCCAATTGTGCATAATAATTAATACAACATACGAGAATTTAGGCTGAGCCTGATCAACGAAATAAAGCAATAACACGGAGTATAATGCGCGATATAGCCATTAGCATGATTATCTTCCCTTCGCTAAGAATTCACATACTACCACCAACGATAAGTTTATCTACTCATAATAGGCATGCAATCAACAGAAATCATAGAAGAAAACATGTTGAAAGATAAATAAGAATATGTAGAATAAACTGTAAGATACAAAGTTATCGAAGGTTGTCAATCTCCGGAGAATTGCGATCCTACAAGCTCCAATCTGCTATGAAAAAGTGTCCCCTAAGCTACGAACACCCATAACAGGCTCTGGGAAGTTCCTACCTAAAACTACAGAGAAAGGTGAGAAAGTAGGTCTGGAAAAGTATGATTTTCGGAGAAAACTGAGCAACTATATATAGGCCTCGAAATATTGTGGGGCGATTCGCCCCACACACCGGGCGGTTCGCCCCAGAGAATTTCTCGCGGAACTCCGCGTTTCCGACGCGTTTTTGGATTTCTTCCCCTTTTCGGACTCGGTTTCTGACTTCTAGTGGCCTTCTAACCTCCAGATTCGACCCCTAGACTCCAAATCCTATCCAGAAACCTTCAGATACTCCAAATAGGTTTCTGGAACACCAATTCCTTGTCAACTTCAATATAATTTCCCGGAAATCCTCGATTTTCAACCAAAACCTGTAAAATAAAATCTAAAGGGAAACGTGGCACTATTCTAATAAAATGCACTAAAATATAGCTAAATTAACATAGAGGATAGCTAAAATAGGTGAAAAAGACTCAAGTGAAAGTGTAAAATACACATTCATCAAACTCCCCAAACCGAACCTTTGCTTGTCCTCAAGCAACTAAGCTAGACTCTAATGCAAAAAACATGCAAGACACAAAATGGAGTCTCATGCCAAATAAAATGAACTAATCTACTGAATCTACCAAAAAACATATGAACAAAAACCATATAAATCAAAGCATGAATATAGGTTGAATAATACCTCGATTGACTTATACACATCCACATAAGCACTTATGTCAAGACAAGATAGTCTCTCGTAACATTCTCTACCTGGACCTAGTCAGTGACGACGTAATGAAGCATGCTAAGATACGAATGGTTGTCCTATGCCTATGAAACTGAGGACTTACTGCTGTTCCACCATGTTAAGACTTTTCCTCAAAAGAGGTCGAACCAGTACTGGCTCTCATCAAACGAAGAAGGGTTCCCTATAAAAGATAACACTCCCCTATTCTGCCCATCTCTCAAGTATAGTCTTAAGCTATTCACCACTTCCTGAATGGCAGGACGAGGGTGGCCTAGAACAGATGACACTCAAGACAAAAAAGATAAAAAATAGAAAATTACAACACGATAACGAACAATACAAAAATGGAAAAGACTCAACACATTGCTAACTGCTAATTGGCTTTCTTTTTTGGACCCTTCTTTGCTTTTTTGGGGTCTTTTCTTTTTTTTTCTTTTTTTCTTTCCAGATTCTTTTTTTCTTTTTTCATTTTCTTTTTCTTTCTGGAATTTTTTCTTTCTTTCTTTTTTTTCCGATTTTTCTAGCCAGCAGTAGCATAACAAAAAAGAGAAACAAAATGATTCACACGACTTCCCCAAACCTATTCGAAAGAATAGGTTGGAGTACAAAATTTACGGAAAAGGAAAAATAAACTCACGATACGAAAATGAAAAACAGATTCAAGTCTATGATGGCGTAACCCCCTCCCAAACCTATTCGGAAGAATAGGTTATAAACAAAGGATCACACAACCTCACACTACCTCCTTCCTAGGCATTTAGCAATCTCAAAGCATGGTGAAGACTTGTTGCCTCTTAGGTACATAATTACTCGGGAAAACAACCATAAGACCCTAACATGCATCATCCTATTATAAAGGCCTTCGTGAACCGCAGTAGAGAAAACACCACTAAGTGATGTCGAGACTACCAAGCTTAACTAAGTGCAATACATAAATGTGACAAGCCAAGTGAGAAAAACCTCAAACAAATTCATAGAGCTGAAGCATACGATTAATGGCATAGTTGGTTGATCTACCCAATAAAAAAGTTCAAAAAAATTCGGCAATAAACTCCATATAAAACATGCAAGACTATCCTAGGATGAATGTAGTGAATGCAACCTAAAAAATCTAAGAAAGCAGTAAACGTGCAAATGCAAATGCAGACGAATAAAGCATGCGAGGTACTATACTCAGCCTACCAATGTCAAGCTCCAAACTAACAATACTAGATCACTTAAATCCCATCCCCCCTCATGAAATTAACGCTAGTCCCTAGCAGTAAGAAAATGAGGAAATAAGATGTGATACTAGATGTTACCCCATGGTTTGGCCTCGGTCGGCTGAGTGTGCTGCTTGTGAGTTATTGGGCCTGCTCTGGGAGCCTCATATATGATAATCGGGACTTGTGGTAGTGGCGGTAGTTCCATCAATAGATCGGATAGGACCAATTCAACCATCTGTATCATCATTGTCCCTATTGTCTTCATTGTCACTACTGTCACGCACATCGTCACTGGTAGAGTTGCAGTGTCGAAGGGAATCTTCAAGATTGGCCGCCTCTGTTATGGAATATTCCACCCGGTATCTCTCCAACAGGTTGTGAACTATTGAAGGGTAAAGGGCAGTGGTATCAGGACCTCCCCCTCCAGCGTTTTACACCCCAAGGAGGTTACAGCGAGCTGCTCGGGTATTCAGAGGTTGTCTGTCGTTTTTTCCGATGTCGACCACATTCTCTACAGTTGATGCTCCTGATGTCTATATGATGCTCCCTTTAGAGGCAGGCAAGGGGCACCCCAACAAGGTGCTGGGTACCCATGTCATTATGTATTGGAACCAAGCTAGCGCTTCAGAACCTTCTAGCCACTGCGAACTCATGATTGAATCCGTCGCGGCGAGAATGTCCCGGTGCCTTCCAGTTCACTCGAACTTTGCAGTCCTTGTGATGGATTGCTGACGTAATAATGGTTTCTGTCCCTTCGGTGGTGCATGAATAGGCATAGGAGTCCTTACTCCAGGTGTACTCTAGCTCCTCCTCTTGGATAATCCACGACGTTGTTGCAAAACCCCTTGGCTCGAACGCACATCTAACGAGGTCACCCTTCTTGACATGGTAGTGATCGTCCCCCCTCCAATTCTTCACAACAATCATACGGGAATGCCCCTTTCCCTTGGTATGGTTCCTACAAACAACAGTTAGTACCTCGTATGACACAAAACTGACTCATGCATATGCTAGTGTAAGAGCGAAACACACAAGTGATAAAATCAACAATCGAGCTCCCCAAACCGTAATGTCTAGCCTAGCTTCTTCATCATGCAACATACCAATGTAACTACTACATGCAATACATCACATTATGCTCTTACTAGACAACCAATATCCTAGATAACAAGGCTCAATTCATACCATAGTAGCGAAAAATTCTACCATCATAAATCCTCATACTCAACAATTACGCTTCTATCGTCAAATTCACCAACATTACATCAATAAACACAATCATATGCAAGAAATCAAAGATAAAGACTTATTGCATAACAAGATATATCATCTAGTAGCAAAATTTCCAAATCAACAATCCAAGCAAAATTGAGCATGCAATTGATAGTAATTAACACTTCTAATCATACAAACAACATACCCATGCATCAAATAAGCATAATTGAAGCTCAAATTAGAAAACTCCCAAATTCGAAAATTAGGGTTCTTAGGATGATACTTCATATCTGAAAATCTAATGCATTAGGACGAAATCTGTTCGGATGGAGTGATAGATCATGTAATAGGCTTCGATTTAAGCTAAAGAACACTAAATTTGGTCAAGAAATGAAGAAGTTATGAGATTTTGAAGATGAAATCGCGATTTTCGGTTTTTGGGGAGGAGGAATGATGAAATATGAAGAAAATGAGGTAAAGGGGAAGAAATCCGCGTTTTTCAACTTCTGGAGCCGTGGGGCGGTTCGCCCCTGGTGCGGGGCGAGTCGCCCCACACGGGGCGATTCGCCCCTGGTGCGGGGCGAGTCGCCCCACACGGGGCGATTCGCCCCCCACGTGGGGTGGTTCGCCCCGTGCTCCCCGATGCGGGGAGACGGTTCCTGTCGTAAAAAACGCAGTTTTAATTCCCGAAACCAAATTTTTTTCAAAAAACCACTCGAAAAAATCTCACTCAAACATAAGCATATACGACACAGACATGAACAAATTCGCATAAGAGAAGCAAATAGTTCAAGAATGAATGCATGCAAAAAAGCAGTAAAGAAAGCGATAAAAATTCCGGGTTGCCTCCCGGATAGCGTCATTGTTTAAAGTCTTTGACTCGACTCCTGTCTGCGCCTATCTCTTCTTTTTGCGGGTACTAGGATTCCCCTTCATTGATCTCCTCTCCATGCCACGAACCTGTGAATAAGAAAGAATATAGGCTGCAAGACCACAGTAGTGAGTAGTAAAAGAAATATCAGGCGGATCAGGTGGATCAGATATGGCTTTCAACACGTGTTGCTTGCCATCTACTTCAATAGTGCAAGTTCTTTGGTAGATGTCCATCACGGAGCGTAGTTTAGTCATGAACGTTTGCCCTAAGAGTATGACATCCCCCGTTCCAGGTGCAGACGCCGGCATAACTACAAAATTGGTGTATACAGATACTTCACCAATCTTGACCAACACATTTTTCACAACGCCTTCGGGTCTCATAAGGATCCATCCGCCAGTTGCACAATAGCCCTATGCTCAGATAGTTTTCCAAGGCTACTCTTTTCAAACACATTCAAAGGGAGTATGTTTGAGTAGGATCCCGTGTCTAGTGTGGCACGGACATCTTCAAGCTCACCAATCCCTACCTTAACATCGAAACTTTTAGGGAGTGGTTCGAAATCCTCTTGCTCCTCATCACTTGCGTCAGAACCAAGGTCCTTGTCTTCTTCCTTAGCCTGTAGAAGTTCTTCCTTCTTGCAACACTCGCACTTAACAACCTTCTTGATGGTGATTTCGTCAGGTAGATCACCAGCCAATGTAATGGCATTCGACTTCACAGTGTTGCTAGGCAGTTTGCCTTGTTCCCTACTTGCTCCTCAGTCGATCAATTCTTGCATCTTTTGATGGGCAAGCCTAGTGCTCTCTTCTAATCTATCAAGCCTTGCCCTAGTGTTCTCGGAATCTTCTTCATAACGTTTGAGAAAACTTTGTGTGTGATCAACCATCTTTTGCAAGTTCTCCATCAGTTGAGCCGACTTCGACTTCGGTGGCTCTTTCGGAGCGGGGTTTTCGCAGTGATCATTACGATAGTTTAGCCTACTACGGTCTTGGTTAGGGCCATAAGTTTGGTTAGCCGGTGCATATCCTTGATTGTTCCGGAATCCTCTTCTCCAAAATCCACCTCGAGGATTCCTACCGTCTTGTCCGTAGCTAACTTCTTGAGTACCAAATTCCGTAGCAAAGGCTTCTTCTTCGCCTCCTCAAGCCCAGTTGCCATTATCGTATGCCAGCTCCGATCTACACATATGAGCCCCATGCCCATAGTTCTTGCATATTCGACATACTTCATTCGAAACAGTTGTTCCGGTGGCGCTCTTGAGGCCTTGCTTCAATTCGTTGGTAAAGCACTCGAATTGATCCGCATTCCCCCTATACATAGGGGCTTCTTGAGTCGGTGGAGCTTCAGGTCCACGTCTCCTAACCATCGCTCTTGGGTCCTTGAACTGCGAACCCTTAGCAAGCCTCTCGAAAACTGCCTAGACGGCTTCTGCGGTTTACTCCCAAATATTGCCTCGGCATTGGAAATCCACCACTTGTTGGTTCTCGAAGGTTAGTCCATTGTAGAAGTGTTGGACTAGGTCAGAAAGTTCAAAACCATGGTGAGGGCACTTGTTCGTGAGATCTTGGAACCTCTCAAATGCGGTGTAGATGGTCTCATCATAGTCCTGTTTGAATCCAGTGATTTGCGCCTTTAGCGCGGTAGTCAAGGTGTGAGGGAAGTATTTCTCCATGAAAGCTGAAAAAACCTTCTCCCAAGTGTCCAACGAGCCTGCTGGTAGAGAACTCAACCATGACTTGGCTCTGTCGCCAAGTCCCATAGAAAAAACCTTCATTCTTAACTCGACTGTTGTTATTTCGGCTCCGGGTCGTGGGAGTTGGTTGACGAAATCATCGATATCGTGCAAGTACCCCATCACATCTTCCCTTGATAAGCCATAGAACCTCGGAAGTTGTTGGAATGCGTGATTCTTGATTTCCAGATCTCGGGTTGCAGACGAAAGAACAATCGCCGGTCCCCTCATACGATCCATGGTGGGTTGAACCCATGCTTTCAGTGGTCTAGCTTCTGCCATTCCATCGATTTCCTTGAAAAGAATGTGTAGAGATTCAAAGAAATCGGTATCCTCTATTTCCTCTAGTGCGCGCCTTTCAAGTTGTCGCCTTCTTTGGTGGTAGACTCTGTCGATCTCAGCAATTGAATCAGCAAGCGGTGTTCCTGCAGATTGTGTATGCGGCATACACTATCTGTAACAGACTAGGAAAGCAGTATCAGAGAGAGATTAAAAAGGAAAACTAAAACTAATAGAATTAGGAATCGAAAGCTGAAAATATAAGCAAATGAAACAGAAAAAAGGAGTATACTCCCCGGCAACGGCGCCAATTTGATGGAACGCGGATTTGTCGGTTCCGAATTCAGTCAAATAATATTTGTTATTTAGCCAAAGGCAATCTACAACTACAACGAAAACCGTAGTGTAGCAGTAGAATGACTCGAGTGTCGTTCTCTCAGGACTATAACTAGCTTTATCAAATCTAATTTAGAATATAAAATCATCAGACAGATAGCAAAGGGGTTTCTAGCAGATAATGGAGATTGGTGATAGTATGGTCCTTCAAAGCATAACGGTTCGATAATCATGCATAAATTCCTCGGTCTTGCATGGAGATCTTTGATCAATCTAGTGTCCTGTTGCAATTATTAAGCACTACGAAGATAATGGGTCTGACAAGTCAATCACTATTGTCCTATTGTGTTCCGTAATTATTCAACACTACGAAGATAAACTCGCGTACAGGTCGACGAGGGTCCAATTATGCATAATAATTAATACAACATACGAGAATTTAGGCTGAACCAGATCAACGAAATAAAGCAATAACACGAAGTATAATGCGCGATATAGCCATTAGCATGATTATCTTCCCTTCACTAAGAATTCACATACTACCACCAACGATAAGTTTAGCTACTCATAATAGGCATGCAATCAACAGAAATCATAGAAGAAAATATGTTGAAAGATAAATAAGAATAAGTAGAATAAACTGTAAGATACAAAGTTACCGAATGTTGTCAATCTCCGGAGAATTGCGATCCTACAAGCTCCAATCTGCTATGAAAAAGTGTCCCCTAAGCTACGAATCCCCAGAACAGGCTCTGGGAAGTTCCTACCTAAAACTACAGAGAAAGGTGAGATAGTAGGTCTGGAAAAGTATGATTTTCGGAGAAAACTGAGCAACTATATATAGGCCTCGAAATATTGTGGGGCGGTTCGCCCCACACACCGGGCGGTTCGCCCCACATCTGGGGCGGTTCGCCCCAAAGAATTTCTCGTGGAATTCCGCGTTTCCGACGCGTTTTTGGATTTCTTCCCCTTTTCAGACTCGGTTTCTGACTTCTAGTGGCCTTCTAACCTCCAGATTCGACCCCTAGACTCCAAATCCTATCCGGAAACCTTCAGATATTCCAAATAGGCTTCTAGAACACCAATTCCTTGTCAACTTCAATATAATTGCCCGGAAATCCTCGATTTTCAACCAAAACCTGTAAAATAAAATCTAAAGGGAAACGTGACACTATTCTAATAAAATGCACTAAAATATAGCTAAATTAACATAGAGGATAGCTAAAATAGGTGAAAAAGACTCAAATGAAAGTGTAAAATACACATTCATCATCTCCTTCAGCAGAATCTACAAGGAAGGGATTTTGAAAACAGAAAGAGTTAGAGATAAAGGATCTCAGTGAGGTTCTATTTTAAAAAGACATAACAGTAAACAGTTTTGAAAACAAACACATTTGTAGCAAGTAAGACAGTAACAGAAGCAGATAACAGAACAGAGAGACAGACAGAAACAGATAAGTGAGTCCGTTGGTGCAGCCCGCCTTGTTACTCCTACTCCCAGAATGCCCTTGCAACTCCCTCGAGAGGGTTAATAACTCTGGACAGATCAGAGCCCCGTGTACTTTGGGGAAACAGAACCTACGACCCTAATAGACCTCAGCGACTTCTGCCTCGCGTCTAAAAGGGACTAGACTAGGAAATAATCAAATAAACTCGATAGTCCACACTATCCAAGTCTACCTAATCATAACCTAATCGACCGGTCATATAGAAACAGACAGAACAGATACAAACAAACAGAATATACAAACAGTAACAGATAGTACTCGAGTTATCGAGAAATGTTCCTGCAGAAGAGTCAGTACCAAACATAATACAACCAAAACCTGTATAGCACATAGCCTTCCAGGTTTTAAAAAACAGACAAACTTTGGGGCGAACACTCACCTTAAACTTGCAATCAAAGATCCTCAAAAGCACAGCAAGTTAAGAGCTATCGGTTGGAGAACCTAAACAGGAAGTATCTAGTTACGAACTAGAAGTCGAACAAAAGCTAAACGAATGAAAATAAAAGTGTCGGAAAAGAAGTGGCAGGACCCAAAAAATAAGTTCGACGTCAGAGTACAACAGGGGTAATTTCGTCATAAGGAAAATAAAGGAAAAAATGAAAAGGGGGAAGAAGATTCGGTCTTTTACCTTCGAACGAACCCGTAGTAAAGAGTAAGTTGCGAACCCAAAAAATAAACGAAGGGGTTAAACAAGATTCAAGTCGATTTGAATCTAAACGAGCCAGAATATGGTCCAACCAAGGCTTACCGGAGATTAGATCGGACAGAAACGTAACAAGAGCAAACGGACGGGACAAAAATAGGAATCAAACCGCGTAACACGAAAAAGAGGAGATTAATATCAAGATCTTAATCAAGGTTCGAATTCGCGAACAAGACGAAGACTTACCGGAGTGGCGTACAGATCGGAACGGAGTAGGGACGAACGGAACAGAGCAGCAGCACGGGCGAACACAGCAGGGGCCGAAGTAGAACAACAGTACGGTGCGGGATGGACCGGAGCAGGGGGGTCGCAAAAGGCAGACTAAATCGGAGCCGGGGCAGAGCACGTGAACCGGAGCAAATACGGGCAGAATTGTGACGGCAGTGGCGGCGGCTTCGTGACGGAGCAGGATCAGATCGAATCGGCGGTGGCAGACCTCGATCGGAGCTTGGGCGGGACGGATCGATCTCGGCGGCTCAGTGGTGGTGGTACGGCGGTGATGATGATGATGGTGAGGAGTTGATGATGAAGATGGAGCTTGATGTTGATGGTGGCGGATGAGAGGCAGAGAGCTTTTCTTTGTTCTTTCTTTTCTCTATGGTGTGGCGTGGAGATGAGTGAATGAAGGGAGGAGATGATTAGGTTTAGGGTTAGGATTATAAAGATGGATCAGGCTTTGAGTAATGGGCCACGCGAATGGGCCCAAAAGATGGGCATGGATCAGATTGCTAAAAGGTCCAAAACAAAACAAGACGAACTAACTCTAAAGTCGAATTCGATTGCGCGGAAAGAAATTAAATAATTACCAAATAAAATAAATTATTCAGGTAATTAATTAATTAAAATAAAAGATTAAGTAGAAAATACGGGATGTTACACTCCACCACCCTTAAAAGAAGTTTCGTCCTCGAAACTTAACTAGCGTAAAACTAACGAACAGGGAACGGAGAGACAAAAGCCTTCAGCTTCAAACGCCGGATGAAAGAACGATCTCACAAGCTAAAAGTTAAGATAAGTCGAAACTAGCCTAAAGGAAACGGAGCCTAGTACTTCGACCAAACGATCACAACTAAAAGTCTTCAATAAGCAGTCGACAACTTAGACTTCAAGTGCATCTAACCTAGTAAACGAATTTTAAAATAAAATATTTTTTTATCGAAAAAGAAACATTTGAAATAATCCAAAGGACAACGGTCCACAATAAATGCAATAACAGAATTTGGCGCCAATGCGCAAACAGACTCAAAATATCCAACGGTAACTATAAAAAAATTTCAAAACAATGTAACGGAAAGTGAAGAATATAAATAGTTTTCCTCCTTATTCAAAAAAAACAAATAAATCCCAACGAAAGCCCCAGTTCCCACTCTCAGTCGCTGGACGTCTAGACTCGGTCTCCTTCAGCAGAATCTACAAGGAAGGGATTTTGAAAACAGAAAGAGTTAGAGATAAAGGATCTCAGTGAGGTTCTATTTTAAAAAGACATAACAGTAAACAGTTTTGAAAACAAAAACATTTGTAGCAAGTAAGACAGTAACAGAAGCAGATAACAGAACAGAGAGACAGACAGAAACAGATAAGTGAGTCCGTTGGTGCATCCCGCCTTGTTACTCCTATTCCCAGAATGCCCTTGTAACTCCCTCCAGAGGGTTAACAACTCTGGACAGATCAGAGCCCCGTGTACTTTGGGGAAACAGAACCTACGACCCTAATAGACCTCAGCGACTTCTGCCTCGCGTCTAAAAGGGACTAGACTAGGAAATAATCAAATAAACTCGATAGTCCACACTACCCAAGTCTACCTAATCATAACCTAATCGACCGGTCATATAGAAATAGACAGAACAGATACAAACAAACAGAATATACAAACAGTAACAGATAGTACTCGAGATATCGAGAAATATACTCACCTTAAACTTGCAATCAAAGATCCTCAAAAGCACATCGAGTTAAGAGTTATCGGTCGGAGAACCTAAACAGGAAGTATCTAGTTACGGACTAGAAGTCGAACAAAAGCTAAACGAATGAAAATAAAAGTGTCGGAAAAGAAGTGGCAAAGGAGGACTCGAACTCGGGACCTCTAAGTTAGTCACACAACCCTTAACCAACTAAGCTGGCAAGTTACGTGGTTTAAAGTCTAAGACAGTAAGTACTCAATTGCACTGTTTTCAGAAATCAACTTTTGAAATTACTAATACACACTCAGTAGTCAACACTTTTAGCAATCTCAGAACGGTCCTCAAAAGAAAACTCGGTTTAACAATTTTTAATCCAGAAAGTATGAAATTACCGTTTTACCCTCAAAACATAAATTACCAAAACGCCCTTTACAGTTTAAATTACGCAAATACAACCATAGTTTTCTGAAAACAAAAAACTTCAACACTATTAGAATCAACCTAACAGTCCAGTCCACGAGTTTCGCAAATAAATACGTAAAAGTTCAATATGAGTTCGAAAAGTCCAGGTTTGGTCAACATACGCATGGTCAACGTGAGATTATAGATAGAGGAGAAGTTAGTATAGAACGTGTCTCTACCACGGACAACGTGGCAGATCCTTTCACCAAGGTCTTATCAGTGGAAGTCCACTTAAGACATTATGCTAATCTGGGCATTAGGCATAAAGGTGACTGGCTCTAGTCCAAGTGGGAGATTGATAGTGTATATGTCCTAGAGACAGTCCTTACTAAGGGCATGGTGCCCTTATAGAGGACATATATGTACTATTACACAGGTCAACGTAATATAATATATGTTTGTTGCATTTTACTATTGAGTATCGCTTTCATATTTATATTACACCAGGCTGCAGCATGTCATATCTTTATTACTGTCTGTATTGATATTAAACATGTCCCCTCGGATAGATGACCGATCACATAGATAGTGGGAGCTATGTGAATTATCATCTATCCCAAACTCTCCCTAGTCGAGGTTCATCTCGGATGTGGGGGTCTGAATGAACCAGACAAGACTAGTATGCGTGGAGGTTATACTTGTTGGAGCAAGTGTGAGCCGATCCCACGGCCACGGAACGGATTGTTGGACAATCGAGAAACGTTCCCATAACTGCGCATAGTTATTCGAAGAAGCTTTATCGAACAATGGAAGTACCCACCGTACACTCCCATCGATGTATACTCTACACCGAAGTGTCTATGGGAACCGGTGAGTTGTCGAAGTGATGCCATTCGTCCTTTGTACTTACAGGACTTTATCATCACATTTGTTGCCCCATATCCTTGGTGGACCCGTCGATGTCAGCTCTGAATAAGCAGCTGACCTAAGACACGATCCAGGATTATGGCTAAGTACAAATGTGGTGATTCTGTGAAGGATTCATCTCTTAAATGTAGCACAGGAGAGCACTGCTCATAGTCTGCATAGTTGTGTTGGTAAAGTCACTGGCCAGTGCAAATGATATATTATGATAGTCATAAGTATATCTTAACCAAGCAACTCCCTGAGACGCCCGTGGATGTATTATTGGGATAGACACTTCATCGATCCTAGATACATTCGAGCAAGTCAGATGAAGGTACGTTACCATCGTCGCGTTGAGCGCAACAGGCTTCGTAACGACAGGGTTAGCTTTGAGAAACCTCTCAAACGTCCTCACGTATTAATATTGCAAATGGAACCGTCTAGGAATTCCACGTTGCCTAGTCTAGGACTTGCTTAATACGGTGAGGCCCTATGGGTCACACTATGTGGTGATTCAGTGTATCAGAATATCCTTGAAGATGGAATCGCAATTAATTTGGAATTAATTGTGATTGATGGATTATAATTGATTTGGAATTAATTATAATATATGGTGGCTCAATTAATGATTTGGAATTATTAATTGAATTGGCTAATTAATTGTATTTTATGTAAATACAATTAAATATTATATTTTGGAAATATAATGGAGGTTTGATTAGAAAGGATATGTTAATTTAGAATTTACATATGCACTTGGGCAAAATCTACTTGGAGTTTGAATTGCCTTAGAAATATAAGTGGGTCCCAAAATTGGGACCCACCTCCCGTAGGACAAGGCGCGCGCGCGGATGGAGGAGTAGGGGAAGGAGTTCGACTCCTTCCTCTATTAGAAGTCCAAGGGATAAGTTAGATTTTCCTGATTAAGTTTTGATTTGATTGGGAATGAATCTAGACATGATATTGGTTTCCTTGTGCGATAAGAATTAGATTCTTATTCCTTTACGAAGTCTAATTGCTTATGCTTTAGGCTTCTATAGACTACTATATATAGTAGACTATTAGAGAGCTTTGGATACAGTTTTGCACACAGTTATTCTACCGAGTTTTCTTAGAGAAAATAAAAAGCTCTCCCCTCCTCTTTAGCCACCCGCGCGCGCGCCACCTCACCGGAGGAATTGCCGCCCATCTTCTTGGTCACACAAAGAATATCCTAGCATTCTTCCGATAGGCTGTTCATCCGTGGATACCAAGGTTGAGGTTCTAGGAGCTGGAAACTAACTCTTATTGTCTTGCAGATATAAGGAGTATTGTAGATATCTTCGACTTCGACGAAGGAGAAGATACACCGGAATATTACGAAGACTTGGAAGCTGCTTTGGAAGTACGGTTAGTCTTCTAATTGACGTGTTTATATATATACGACATATGCATAATCAATTAACCTGTATGTTAAGAAATTTTTTGAAATTCCGCTGCGTACCCTAGGGGTAACTCTGACCATATTTTCTTACAGTGGTATCAGAGCCAAGTTAATTGATTACGTATATACGTATATATATTGTATGATTTTGTAGATATGTGGATATAATTGATTCTATGATAAATTCGATTTTTAAAAGTTTTGTTTTTTATATAAATTTAGAATTTATATTTTTTCAAAAAAAAAAATTTTTAATATATATATTTTCCGGACAGGGCCGCCTGCGCGACGCTGGCGGCGGCCGGCGCCTGCGCCCGTGTACCGTGGGCAGCCTGCGGACGCAGGCGCCCGGTGCCTGCACCTGAGGCGTTGGTACCCGCGTGCCGCAGTCGCCAGGGACCGCAGAGCCGGTACACGCGTGCCGCGGGCGCCGGGGACGGGACTAGTCCCGTCCCACGTTTTCAAAAAAAAATATAAATATATTTTCGGGTTGGACCCAAAATCGAATTTTTGAAAGTTTTGAGGATTGAATTTTATATTTGGAATATAAATATGATTTAATTGTAATTGTTTTAAACTAGAGGGGTTAAATTTAATTAGTATAAAGTTAAAAGGGCTTATTTGTAATTTATCAATTTATTATTTATTGCAAATTAGTCCTTCTACTTTTGAATTTTAGATTTAACACCTCTAAGATTTTTAAAATTACAATTAAGTCCTTCGGGTTTCCGAAAATTGCTACTTGGTCAATAGAATTTTCGATTATTCAATCTAGTCCAAATTTTCAATTATTTCATAGAGATTATAAGTATGGGATTATAATTTTCATAATGAAATTATGAAGTCTTTTGTCATCCACATAGGCTACTACTTGTTTCATATGCTCTATATGCTATTGTTTGACAATGCATGTTTAAATACCATGTATTTTACATTTCGTTCGACCGCTATGCATGCGAGGGTAGGCGGCGCCCTCTTATATGTTTGTAGATGACTGATAACAACCCTCAAGCTACAAGCCCCAACCAATATAAGTACAAATATATATATATATGTATGTATTTCTGAGATGCTTTCCATAGGGTGCTTTAATTCTGAACTTTCATTGCGTTTTCTTGTATTGGCGACCTCGTCTTACAGACTCGCAGTAATCGTCGGATTGGAGTAAGCCTATGGTTATGACTTACTGCATATTGTATCTAGCGACCTCGATAGGTACAATATGTAGGGCATCGGGTTAAATTAGATTTAACAACCAAGAGTTGCGTGACGCAATTGGATAGTCTTACTAGTCCTACCGGTCATATTATGCTATGCGACCAGCCCCCGTTGGAGTATGGTATAGTATGGATTTGGATCTTGGCCACTACGGTAACTTGTTGGACATTACCCGTATGTTTGTTGTGGGGGCAAGCATATGTGAAAATAGTGGGAGCTAAACAGCTAAAGGACCTTGTTGTTTAGTTATGTTGACTGTGTATTTAGAAATAATATTTCAATAGTTGATTTATTGTTTTCGTTCTATATTATTTCTCCTTAGGATATTAGATATGGCGAGTATCTCGCTCTGTGCTGTCTTGGAGAAGCAAATTTTAACCGGACCAAACTTCCTAGATTGGATCAGGAATATACGTTTGGTGCTGAGGTACGAAAAGATTGAGTACGTCTTGGACGAGGTCATTCCCGTGTGCCCCGAAAATCAGACTGCCGATCAGGTTGCTGCTTGGAATCAAGTCAACAAGGCAAGGTCTGATAAGCATCTTGAGGATGTTAGATCCGCGCAGTGTATTATGCTGGCGGCAATGAGCAATGAGCTGCAGAGGCAACATGAAAGCATGTTGCCGTATGAGATGTTAAAGCATCTTGAGTCGCTCTTTAAGACGACAGCTAGAAGTGTTGAATTTGATTTGATCAAAGACATACACAGATGCAAGCTCAGTGAAGGAGGGAACATGTCTGAGCATGTTCTCAAAATGATTGGTCTCTTTGAAAAGCTTGTCGATGCCGGCGTTAAGCTAGAGAACAAGATCATGGTGATCTTTGTCCTTCAATCATTGTCGAGTTCATATTCGCAATTCATCATTAATTACACGATGAATGCGAAGGACGTAACACTGCCTGAACTTCATAATCTGCTGAAGACATATGATCAAACTCTTCCTAAGAAGGAAAAGTCGATCATGCTTGTTGGGGCAACCGTCTAACTCAAACCCGAAAAGCAAAGGTGCTAAGGGTAAGGGAAAGTCGGGAGCCAAGGCTAACACTTGGAGTGATAAGCCTAAGCGTCCGAACCAGAAAAGGAAGTTCAAGAGAAGCGGAACGGTGCGCACAGTTGAATGTCTTTTCTGTAAGCAGAAAGGACATTGGAAGAAAGAATGCCCAAAGCTTAGGGCAGATCAAGCTAAGAAGTCATCAGCTTCTGGCTCAGGTATGTTTGTTATTGAAATGAACATGACTACTTTTGACTCCAATGGTTGGGTATTAGATACAGCCTGTGGCTCACACATTTGTAATAATGTGCAGGAGCTAATTGATCACAGGCTAGTCAAGCGAGGTGAAATCGACTTGCATGTTGGGAACGGCAATCCAGTTGAAGCCAAACGCGTTGGACGCATCAAGATAGATTTACCTTCGGGACAATGTTTAGAACTTGATAATGTTTATTTTGTTCCATCCATTGTCAGAAATATTATTTCCATTCCATTGTTAGACAATATGGGTTTTTCCTTTCGATTTGCGAATAATATTTGTTATTTTTCATTAAATGATCAGTATTATGGAAAAGCTCGCTTGGTGAATGGTTTATATATTTTGCAAAGTAGTCTACCTTTATTTCAAATACATAACAAACAACCGTCTTCAAGTAAGAAGAATAATCCATCTTATCTATGGCATTGTCGGCTAGGCCATATCAATGAAACATGTATTCAAAGACTAAGGAAGTTGGACTACTTAGAACCATTTGATTTTGAATCATATGGTACATGTGAATCTTGTGTTAATGGTAAGATGACGAACAAACCTTTTGTTGGACAAGGTGTTCGTGCCACTCGCTGCTTAGAGCTCATACATACCGATGTATGTGGACCGTTTAAAGTCCATGCGTGTGAGGGTTATCCTTACTTCGTTACCTTTACTGACGATTTCTCAAGGTATGAATATATTTATCTTATGAAGAATAAATCCGAGACCTTTGGGAAATTCAAGGAGTTTAGGAATGAGGTTGAGAATGAATTGAACCTAAGGA
Organism: Plantago ovata; assembly: GCA_028274465.1. Classification (NCBI taxonomy): domain Eukaryota; kingdom Viridiplantae; phylum Streptophyta; class Magnoliopsida; order Lamiales; family Plantaginaceae; genus Plantago; species Plantago ovata. The sequence goes on along the minus strand of CM051456.1, from coordinate 83,328,069 downwards.
TAGTCACTCTTCGATCAGATCGAGGAGGTGAATACCTTGGTGAAGAATTTATCTATTACTTGAAGGAAAATGGAATTCAATCGCAATGGACTCCTCCTGGAACACCACAGTTAAACGGTGTGTCTGAGAGGAGGAATCGAACCCTGTTAGACATGGTAAGATCAATGATTGGATTCTCGACTCTTCCAAAGTATCTGTGGGGATATGCACTACAAACTGCAATCTACATTCTGAACCATGTGCCATCTAAATCAGTGGAGAAAACTCCTTATGAGTTATGGAAAGGAAAGAAGCCTTCACTAGGCTATCTTAGACCTTGGGGCTGTTCTGCGATAGTCAAGCTGATGCTCACTAATAAGTTAGATGCCAAGGGTGTCAAAGTATATTTCATAGGCTATCCTCGTCAGACGAGAGGCTATGAATTCTATCATGCTGAAGATCACAAGGTGATCGTGTCTAGAAACGTGAAGTTTTTAGAAGCTGAATACCTCGAAGAAAAGAGGTTAGATGATATGATAGAACTTGAAGAAATTCAAGACTTTGACACGCGCGAACATGAGGTCTCTAAATCTTCTGATTTGGACTCAAGTTCAGTGGGAGCTTTCGAAGCAGACAAGGGTGATGATATGACACTTGCTAGGCATGTCATAGTCAGTGGGAGTCCTGTGATTAGATCAACAGTTGAAACCACACCAATAGAACCCGTTGTCAACCAACATGTGCAACAAGTTGCACAAGAGCAGCCTCCCGCAAGGGAACAGGGTCGCGCCCAACGACCAGCTGCATCAGTACACACTGATAATGTTCGTGTTACACGAAGCCAGAAAAGAAAAGCACTTGAACAAGTCGAGCTCCGTAGGTCGAAGAGGATCCTAAGAGGACCTCAGAAGCAAAGCCTTATGATAGAAGACATCAGTGAACTTGATGTCGGTTTATCAGATCGGGAAGATCCCGAGACCTACAAAGAGGCAATAATTGATATTGACTCAGAAAAATGGCAAGAGGCCATGGAATTAGAAATGGATTCAATGTACCAGAACCAAGTTTGGAACTTGGTAGACTTGCCCCAAGGGGTTAGACAAATTGGGTGCAAATGGATCTTTAAACGAAAGACAGATGCCGATGGCAAGGTACAAACGCACAAAGCTAGGCTTGTGGCGAAAGGCTACACGCAAAGGTATGGCATCGATTACGATGAAACCTTTTCACCGGTAGCAAAATTGAAGTCCATTCTAATTCTACTTGCGATAGCTGCCTACTATGATTATGAAATCTGGCAAATGGATGTAAAGACAGCCTTCCTCAATGGCAACCTTGAGGAAGAGGTCTATATGGTACAGCCGGAAGTTTTTATTAGTAAAACCAGGCCAACTGCTGTATGCAAATTACAAAGATCCATCTATGGGCTAAAGCAAGCGTCAAGGAGCTGGAATATCCGCTTTGATGAAGCTGTCAAATCGTTTGACTTCATCAGAAGCAAGGAAGATCCCTGTGTCTGCGCGAGACACAACGACAAAGGAGTTGTTTTCATGATCATTTATGTAGATGACATTTTGATCATGGGAAACATTGTCTCTATGCTAGAAGAGACTAAAGTTTGGTTATCAAGTACCTTCTCGATGAAGGACTTGGGTGAAGCAAACTACATCCTAGGGATCAAGATCTTTAGAGATAGATCCAAGAGGATGTTGGGAATGACACAGTCCACCTACATCGACAAAATACTGAAGCGTTATAAGATGGACGACTCAAAGAGAGGCTTTCTCCCAGCTTGGCATGGGATTGTCTTATCAGTTAAGGATGGTCCTAAAACTGATGAAGAAAGAAATGCAATGAGTCGTGTGCCCTATGCTTCGGAAGTAGGGTCTATAATGTATGCAATGAATTGCACAAGGCCCGATGTGGCATATGCGCTTAGTGGCACTTGTCGACACCAACAGAATCCAGGAGTACCTCACTGGACTGTTGTGAAGAACATTCTTAAGTACCTTAGACGGACTAAAGAGATGTTCTTGGTGTTTGGTGGAGAACCAGAATTAAAGATGTCTGGGTATGTCGACGCTGGATTTGAATCAGATCCTGATGACTTTAAGTCACAGACAGGATACGTATTCAAATTGAATGGAGGAGCTGTCTGTTGGAAGAGCTCTAAGCAAGCCACGGTTGCTGACTCATCCACAGAGGCCGAGTACATTGCTCCATCAGAAGCATCGAAAGAAGCTGTCTGGATTTTAGAGTTCTTGAAGGAATTGAGGGTTGTTCCTGCTCCCAGTCCAATAACGATTTATTGTGACAATACGGGCGCCGTTGCTCAATCTAGGGAGCCTAAATCTACAAACAAGAACAAACATGTACTTAGAAAATATCACGTTATACGTGAGATTATAGATAGAAGAGAAGTTAGTATAGAACGTGTCTCTACCACGGACAACGTGGCAGATCCTTTCACCAAGGTCTTATCAGTGGAAGTCCACTTAAGACATTATGCTAATCTGGGCATTAGGCATAAAGGTGACTGGCTCTAGTCCAAGTGGGAGATTGATAGTGTATATGTCCTAGAGACAGTCCTTACTAAGGGCATGGTGCCCTTATAGAGGACATATATGTACTATTACACAGGTCAACGTAATATAATATATGTTTGTTGCATTTTACTATTGAGTATCGCTTTTATATTTATATTACACCAGGCTGCAGCATGTCATATCTTTATTACTGTCTGTATTGATATTAAACATGTCCCCTCGGATAGATGACCGATCACATAGATAGTGGGAGCTATGTGAATTATCATCTATCCCAAACTCTCCCTAGTCGAGGTTCATCTCGGATGTGGGGGTCTGAATGAACCAGACAAGAGTAGTATGCATGGAGGTTATACTTGTTGGAGCAAGTGTGAGCCGATCCCACGGCCACGGAATGGATCGTTGGACAATCGAGAAACGTTCCCATAACTGCGCATAGTTGTTCGAAGAAGCTTTATCGAACAATGGAAGTACCCACCGGACACTCCCATCGATGTATACTCTACACCGAAGTGTCTATGGGAACCGGTGAGTTGTCGAAGTGATGCCATTCGTCCTTTGTACTTACAGGACTTTATCATCACATTTGTTGCCCCATATCCTTGGTGGACCCGTCGATGTCAGCTCTGAATAAGCAACTGACCCAAGACACGATCCAGGATTATGGCTAAATACAAATGGAGGTGATAAGTGATTCTGTGAAGGATTCATCTCTCAAGTGTAACACAGGAGAGCACTGCTCATAGTCTGCATAGTTGTGTTGGTAAAGTCACTGGCCAGTGCAAATGATATATTATGATAGTCATAAGTATATCTTAACCAAGCAACTCCCTGAGGCGCCCGTGGATGTATTATTGGGATAGACACTTCATCGATCCTAGATACATTCGAGCAAGTCAGATGAAGAGACGTTACCATCGCCGCGTTGAGCGCAACAGGCTTCACAACGAAAGGGTTAGCTTTGAGAAACCTGTCAAACGTCCTCACGTATTAATATTGCAAATGGAACCGTCTAGGAATTCCATGTTGCCTAGTCTAGGACTTGCTTAATACGGTGAGGCCTTATGGGTCACACTATGTGGTGATTCTGTCTATCAGAATATCCTTGAAGATGGAATCGCAATTAATTTGGAACTATAATTAATTATGATTGATGGATTATAATTGATTTGGAATTAATTATAATATATGGTGGCTCAATTAATGATTTGGAATTATTAATTGAATTGGCTAATTAATTGTATTTTATGTAAATACAATTAAAGATTATATTTTGGAAATATAATGGACCTTTGATTAGAAAGGATATGTTAACTTAGAATTTACATATGCACTTGGGCAAAATCTACTTGGAGTTTGAATTGCCTTAGAAATATAAGTGGGTCCCAAAATTGGGACCCACCTCCCGTAGGACAAGGCGCGCGCGCGCGCATGGAGGAGTAGGGGAAGAAGTTCGACTCCTTCCTCTATTAGAAGTCCAAGGGATAAGTTAGATTTTCCTCATTGAGTTTTGATTTGATTGGGAATGAATCTAGACTTGCTATTGGTTTCCTTGTGCAATAAGAATTAGATTCTTATTCCTTTACGAAGTCTAATTGCTTATGCTTTAGGCTTCTATAGACTACTATATATAGTAGACTATTAGAGAGCTTTGGATACAGTTTTGCACACAGTTATTCTACCCAGTTTTCTTAGAGAAAATAAAAAGCTCTCCCTTCCTCTTTAGCCACCCGCGCGCGCGCCACCTCACCGGAGGAATTGCCGCCCCATCTTCTTGGTCACACAAAGAATATCCTAGCATTCTTCCGATAGCCTGTTCATCCGTGGATACCAAGGTTGAGGTTCTAGGAGCTGGAAACTAACTCTTATTGTCTTGCAGATATAAGGAGTATTGTAGATATCTTCGACTTCGACGAACGAGAAGATACACCGGAATATTACGAAGACTTGGAAGCTGCTTTGGAAGTAAGGTTAGTCTTCTAATTGACGTGTTTATATATATACGACATATGCATAATCAATTAACCTGTATGTTAAGAAATTTTTTGAAATTCTGCTGCGTACCCTTGGGGTAACTCTGATCATATTTTCTTACAATTTTTGACAACTCTTTTTGAATACTCACCATGTTCTCTTCATGTCTTTTCTCTGTTGCGGCCTTATCTTCCATGAAAGTCTGAGCCTTTACTAGAGCGGTCTTTGCTAGCTTGAGTGCTTGACTTACATCTTCTTCATAGCTCTTCTGATAAAGACTGATGTCTTTCTGAGCTATTGTAAGAGTAGTAGTGCCTCTCAGCACTGTAGCCAATATTTTCCCAATGTCAAGCGGGCTCTCAGCAAGCAATTCCTCATCTTCTGCTTTGCAGGCATCATGGACTTTCTTCAGTGCCAGAATTCTAGGAGTAAACTCCTCAACTCGTGGGAACGGCACTAGGTTTGGGGTCAAGGAATGAACTTTCAGTTCTGAAGCAAACTGATCATCCTTCATCAGCGATTCTCCTCTCAGATCATCGTCTATATCATTTATATAATCAGGAGGAGGGATTTGAACCACTTTGGGATCTCTCTTGGATTGTTCATCCTCATTTGCTGATAAATCATCATCATCCTCAGATTCATCAAGGTCAGCAACCTTGGAACCTAAGTCAGCAGCTTCATTTCCTTTTGGTTGAGTGGTTGTTGATGGCAACGCTTCAGACTCAACAACTGGAGTTTCACCAGTAGTTAGTTTTAATTGAGTAGTTGCTGAGGGCAACGTTTGAGACTCAATTACTGAAGTTTCGCCAGTAGTTAGTTTTAATTGAGTAGTTGCTGAGGGCAACGTTTGAGACTCAATTACTGGAGTTTCGCCAGTAGTTAGTTTTAATTGAGTAGTTGCTGAGGGCAACGTTTGAGACTCAATTACTGGAGTTTCGCCAGTAGTAAGTGGAAGGGAGGGGACTTCCTGTGGTTTTACTCCTGAAGATTGACCAATTTCTAGATCCTGCGTATGCCTTGCATGGATCAAGAGACTGTTTTGTAGAGCGCGTTGGTAATCTTCATCCAATTCATCTTCATCATCAAGGTTTGCATCAGTGACCTTGGCATCAGAAAGTTGGCCCTTGCCATGTTTCAAGGCAGCTCGCATTCTGGCATATTCTTCTTCAGTATCAGCACCTTGTACAGGTGGTTGATTTTCAGCATCAGCAGGAGCAGGTTGAGATTCATGCTGAGGTTGTGGTTGTTCAGCTTGCTGATTGTCTTGTGGTTCAGTTTCAGCAACTGTCATTTTTAGTCCACCAGGATCAGGACTTGGACCTTGATTGTCATCGTCGTCATCTTTGTTGTCCTTTGAATCTTTCCCTTCATCATCACTGGGATCAGTCGGAATGTTTTCATCTTCTTCCTGTTCATCATCATCAGTTAGAATGACTAGCTCAAGATGTTTGTATAGAGCAACACTAGATACTTCCTCTTCCTCATTGATTTTGTGGGGATCAGCCACCACGGGTACAAATAAACCCTTGAGCATCACAGCTTGTTCAGCTGGAGAGGCACTCTTGAATTTTGCCTTCATATTCTCTCTGATTTGAGCAATCAGATTTGAGCTCATTTGCTGAGAATATGACATGTCTTCAGGAAGTATGGAGTGGACAAATGTCTCGAGCTTCAGCAGAGAAGATCTCTTTTTCTCGTTTGAAAGATGAAGATGGAGATCAGAAAAGTCCATCCTTCTGTACCTTTGCCAGTTGCTGACAGACTTAGCAACTAATGACAAGGTTGTTCTCTTGAAGTTCAAGTAAAGTTCTTCAGAAGTCACTTGAGAATCTTCAGTGATGTGCACCACTTCAGTGGTCTCCTTTTGAGCCTGAAAAAGAACAATATTTAGATCAGGAGAGGTTTGGATAATTGCTTTAGAGTTCAAAGCTGAAACATGAATTACCTGCTGAGATTCAGCAAGCTCATGTTGTACAATTTCCATTCCTTGAGGAGCTTGAGTAGCATCCTCCATTTGTTCATCCTGAAATAAATATGAGTTAGACACAAGTACTAAGCTGTCAAACATAGTTTTATTACCAAAAACGTTAACTACCTGCTGAGCAGGGAGTGTTGATTCTGGTGCAGAGGCTTCAGCAACCATCTAACTTGCATCTTGAGAAGTCTGTAGAGATATCATAATAGTAGCAAAAGAATAAGTTCCAGAAATTGAAGTTTTACTGATGGTTGTGTTATCTACCTGCTGAAGAAGGACAGGTTGTGGCTCAGTCCTTTCAGCATTAACAGTTTCTTCATTTTCTGGGACTGTTTCTTCAGCAGACTTCTTGGCTTTCTCTGTTTGAGAAAGCTGCGCGGTTTCAGCAATCTCCCTTGTCTCTGAAATGACAAGTTGAGCAGAAGCATCTTGACCTTTAAGCTCACTGCTTGTCATAAAGACTTCAATGGATTTGTTGGATGATTCTTCAATCTCCAATTCCATTTGTTGGCTTATAGCTTCCAGTACAAGCTGGACTTTGTCAATTGAGGTCTTTGGTGAACTTGGGTCAGTATTCTCAGCATCACGAGATGCATCGTTGAATAATGCTTCTTGTGTTTCTTCAACAACTTCTGGAACTTGAACCATTGCTGTCTCAGCAACTGGTTCTTCAGCAATTGTGGTTTCAGCAACTTGATGAGTTGCTTGTTCAGCAACCATCTTTTCAGCAGCATCAGCAAGTGCCGCATTTCTCAGATCAGCAGCAATATCACTTGCTGGTTCCAGAGTTTGATCATCTAGATTATCTACAATGTAGATATCTGGGACTTGGGCAGGAATTTCATTTCCACTGCCTTGTGGTCTGTTCTCAGTAGAGGGGATCAACATTGAGTCGATCATTGAAGGCTTCCGCAAACACTTCAATGTTGCTGACATAGGCTTCAATTACTACCTTGTCAACATCTACTGGAACTTGTGTTTCAGCAATTGTCTGGGAATTGTCTGAGAGGTCATGGACAATAGGTACTGACTTGCGAGCCAGTGTTTTCTTCCTTGTGTTACTTGTCCTTTTCCTCTTGGGGACAGGTTTTGCTGATGACGCTGCAGTCTAAGTGTCATCATCAGCTTTCCTCTTTTTCTTGTTAGATTTCTTCAGTTTCCCAGCAGAGGCGTCAGTAGTTGCATTTTCAGCAACGGGAGTAGTGGTGTCAGCATGATCACCATCTAGAGCAGTTTCATCTTTGTCACCACCATCTACAGCAGTTTCATCTCTAAGTCGCTGAGTGGTGACATTTGCAGATGTTGTATACCTCTCTTGCTGACTTGAGCTGACAACATTTGCAGCTGTTGTCTTCTTAGATTTTTCAAGTTTCTTGCCAGCAATCTTAGGTACATTCTGCTTGTAGAAGGATTGTTGGTCCCTTTAAACAACAAGAAAAGACTAGAAGGGGGGGGGGTGAATAGTCTTTTTAAACTTTTGCCGTTTAAAACTTTCTCAGCAAGTACTTATTACTTTTCAGTAATGAGATTGTTGATACTTAACTTTCTCAGCAAGCGTAAGTTACTTTACAGTAGCTTGGTTTGCTGATACTTAAAATCAGAGAGCGGAAGTATTTGAAACAATAAGTGCTTTTTCAGCAAGTAAAGTGTTTCAGCAAGTGATGTGAGTGACTGTGTACAAACAGATATAATTTGCTGAAAGCTTAATGCAGTAAGTAAATCACACAGACGCTTTTAGAGTGGTATCTGAGAGTGGCGTAATCTCCCAACTAATCCACTTTGTCCTTTCTAGGACTGAATCCACTAAGATATGATTGAGGTTCCTTACAATCTCCTATCTAAAGCGATTCAACAGAAACCAAAGCACACTTGCTTTGTCTCCAACCTAAACTAGAGAACTCAACCTTGTTCTCCACCAAACTTGGTACTTTTAATCAGCAAAAGCTTGCTCGATTAAGTTCCCCCTGAATATCACGCCTGAAAAGGTGTATTTTCAGTTATAGAGTTTTGGGGTGAGATAACTTAATTATAACTTATTCAGTTACAACAAGTAATCTAAGAAACACAACTTGGAATACTTTGCAGTAAACAAGTTTGATTGTTTCTGGTGTCAAGACTTGTTCTTGTTCGAAAGAAAGAACACTTAACTAATTTCTTAGCCGAGTTTGTTCTACTTCTTCACAAGTAGCTTTTTCAAGCTTTAAGTCTTGGAACGGATCAATGGCAGTAAGAGTGTTTGAAGGTTTGTGAATTTTAAGCACAAGTGAGAGTTTGATCACGTTGTTGACACTCTTCAACTCTTTGCCGGATGACCTCTATTTATAGTGCAAGTAAGGAGCCGTTTGAATTTCAAATCCTAAGGCTTTTGTTCCTTAACATGTCACTATCTTGCTTTTGTACTTTCAGCAGCAACCTTTGTTTGTCTTCTAGTCTTTATGTCCTTCGCGTGTAAGCTTTGCATTAAATGCACCTTTGAATAGAATTCAAACAGTAACAATGGAGCGCAAAATCACGTACATTCAGCAAGAGGTCACATATGTTCATCAGCAAGTGTTTATTCTCAGTTTCAGCAAGCACAACCTACTCTGTCTTTCAGATTTTCACTTATGCAATGCTGTTGCTGAAAATTTCACTTTCTGAGCAACACGTGCCTTACCAGTCTTCAGCAATCTTCAAGTCTTCAAGTCTTCAAGTCTTCAGATCTTCAAAAGTCTTCAAGATTCTGACCGGTTTCTTATTTGCTTCAATAATTTGTTTATAATAAACAAAATACATCTTCAGCAAATGCTTCAATAGGTCATTTTCTTTTCAGAAAATAAGTTACATCAAAGCTAAGCATCAATAAGATATTTTCTTTTCAGAAAATAAAATACATCATACGCTAAAGTGTCAATAAATTTATTTCTTCACAGAAATTAAAGTACGTCATCCACCAAGATAAAAACTTATCTAACACCTATCTAAGTCATCAGCAAACGTTCCTCTTTTACAATGTCCTTTAAAAATTCTAAAATCCTATGGACCTTAAGAGTATTAGTTACTGGACTGTTCTTAATTTAGCATGGTTAATTGCTCATCAAAATTACAAGTTTCCTAACAAATTTCCCCCTTTTTGATGTTAGCAATCCATGGCTAAATTAATTGTTACCCTTTTAGAGGTTTCTGATGTTGAATAAATCAGATGATTAATGCAAGCATACTTGAATTAATAAACAGTAAGCATAAGTAAGTTGCATAATCAAAAACCAATAAGAGTAAAAAAGAATTCATTTCTGAAAGTTATCATTCATAAGTTTACAAGAAAGCATAGATAACAGAGAATCAGCAAACAAAAACTTTTAACAAGAAACTATTGCAGGGACTTAAACTCTTTCAGAGGATTTTCTCAGAATCTCTCTTACACTCTTCTCAGCAAGAGCAGTGAATTCAACACAATCCTTCTCGTAGTTTTCCAGAAGCCTACGGACTTGTAGTTGAAGAATTCTTGCATTTTTGCAGGCAGTATGATGATGCTTTTCAGCATTCATTTCCATGTAGTTAACTACCCACAAATGCATGCCCCAATTGCTGGCATGGAGAAGCTGTGTATCTGAAATGTTTCTCGGATGAATCTTTCTTAACCAGAGAAGATCTTCTTCTTGATCCTGAGCAGTCAGATAGAAGTACTCATAAGGAATCAATCCAAGTTTCTTCTTAGGTTTCTTTGTTACCGGGTCAGCATAGAAAGCGATGCCAGGTGGTTTTATCAAATCTGGTTCTTGTCTAAATGTTTTACCAATGGCAACTCTTCTTACATGGACCTCAAGATTCAACCATTTCCCAGCAATATTTCTTGGGAGGGATTCTTCCTTTTGCTTCTTTTGGACCTTGAGTTCAATCCATTTGAACATCTGATTCAAACAGGCTGTAGGAAAGAACTCATTTACCAACAAATCTTCCAGCTTTAGGATCCAGCAACCATGAATGTTTCTGATCACATTCTGAGTGGTTTCATCATTGCTGGTCTTTGTATATTCAATGCCGGAACCAATAGCAATGTTGGCCAGCCTTTTCTCTTCCTGTCTTTGCCTTCTTCTTCTTGATTTAGCATTGTCTTGATCTCTTGCTGAAGAGTCAGACGAAAAATGCCTTGAGTGGCCAGACGGAGTTATGGCTGTTAAGGGTCTAGCTCTTATGGCTTGAGCTATTGTTTGATTGTCATCATCTTCTTCATCATCTTCATTCAGATTGTGATGACTTTCATTGTGACAGAAATCTTGAGTGTCAGCAGCGGTTTTTCTCTTTTTGGTACTTGCTGAAATTAACTCAGTTTTTGCTTGTCTTTTAGAACTTTTCTCTTTTTCAGCAAGAGGTTCTAGTGGAAGTGGCACATCAGCAGCAGGAGTAGGAGGGGTTTGATTGCTTTTTCTGGTCTTCTTTTCCCCCTTAGACATGGATTGCAACATCGGAGTGATGTGCAGAGAATAAAACTCATTGCAATTTTCAGCAAGAGTGTTGAGACTGTTATATTTCATGATGATTTCTTGTTGGTCAGAGTTCATTGTTGCTAACTCTTTTTGAATATTCATCATGTTCTCTTCATGTCTTTTCTCTATTGCGGCCTTCTCATCCATAATAGTCTGAGCTTTGACAAGAGCACTCTTTGCCAGCAAGAGAGCTTGACTTACATCTTCTTCATAGCTCTGGTGATAAAGACTGATGTCTTTCTGAGCTATGGTTAAAGTTGTAGTGCGTCTCAGCACCGTAGCCAATATTTTTCCAATGTCAAGTGGGCTCTCAGCAAGCAATGCCTCATCTTCAGCTTTGCAGGCTTCATGGACTTTCTTTAGTGCGAGAATTCTGGGAGTAAACTCCTCAACTCTTGGGAACGGCACTAAATTAGGTGTCAAGGAGTGAGCCTTAAGTTCAGTAGCAAACTGATCATCTTGTAAAAGCAACTCAGCCCTTAATGAATCTCCTTCATAGCTGAGATAATTAGGAGGAGGAATCTGAACGACTTTTGGGTCTCGCTTGGATTGTTCATCTTCATTTTCTGACAAGTCGTCATCATCCTCAGATTCATCAAGTTGAGCGACTTTTGAGCCTTTGTCAGTAGCTTCACGTCCTTTTTGTTGAGTGGTTGCTGATGGCAACGCTTCAGACTCAACGACTGGAGTTTCACCAGTAGATAGTTGTTTCAATTGAGTTTGGGGCTCAATTACTGGAGTTTCGCCAGTAGTTAGTTTTAATTGAGTAGTTGCTGAAGGCAACGTTTGAGACTCAATAACTGGAGTTGCGCCAGTAGTAGGTGGAAGGGATGGAACTTCCTTTGATTTTGGTCTTGAAGATTCACCAATTTCCAGATCCTGCGTATGCCTTGCATGGATCACGAGACTATTTTGTAAAGCTCGTTGGTAATCTTCATCTTCTTCATCCTCATCTTCAAGGTTTTCTTCAGTAACCTTGGCATCAGAAACTGGACTTTTGCCATTTTTCAAGGCAACCCTTTTTCTGGCGTATTCTTCTTCAGTATCAGCACCTTGTACAGGTGCTTGATTTTCAGCAGCAGCAGGAGGAGGTTGAGATTCTTGCTGAGATTGTTGTTGATCAGCTTGCTGATTGTCAGAGGGATTAGTTTCAGCAGCTGTCAACTTTAATCCACCAGCACCAGGACTTGGACCTTGATTGTCATCATCTTCATCCTTTTTGTCCTTAGAATCTTTCCCTTCATCATCACTGGGATCAGTGGGAATGTTCTCATCTTCTTCTTCTTCTTCATCATCAGTCAAGATGACTAGCTCAACGTGCTTATACAAAGCAACACTTGTCACTTCCTCTTCCTCAGTTAGTTTGTGGGGATCAGCCACCACAGGAACAAAGGAGCCTTTGAGCATCACAGCTTGTTCAGCTGGAGAGGCACTCTTAAATTGGCCTTCATATTCTCTCTGATTTGAGCAATCAGATTTGAACTCATTTGCTGAGAATATGTCATTTCGTCAGGAAGTATGGAGTGGACAAATGTTTCGAGCTTCAGCAGTGAAGATCTCTTTTTCTCATTTGAGAGATGAAGGTGAAGATCTGAGAAGTCCATTCTCCTATATCTTTGCCAGTTGCTGACGGACTTAGCAACTCTAGACAAAGTTGTCCTCTTGAAGCTCAAGTAAAGTTCTTCAGAACTTACTTGCTGATCTTCAGTGATGAGTACCACTTCAGTGGTCTCCTTTTGAGCCTGAAAAAGAATTTTATTTAGATCAGGATTGGTTTGGAGAATTGTTTTAGAGTTTAAATCTGAAACATGATTTACCTGCTGAGAGTCAGCAAGCTCATGTAGTACAATTTCCATTCCATGAGGAGCTGGGGTAGCATCCTCCATTTGTTCATCCTGAAATAAATTAAAATTAGACACAAGTACTAAGCTGTCAAACTTAGTTTTTATACCAAAATTATTAACTACCTGCTGAGCAGGGAGTGTTGGTTCTGGTTCAGAGGCTTCAGCAACCATCTGACTTGTATCTTGAGAAGTCTGTAGAGATAGTATAATATTAGCAAAAGAATAAGTTTCAGAATTTGAAGTTTTACTGATGGTTGAATTAACTACCTGCTGAGGAAGGACAGGTTGTGGCTCAGTCCTTTCAGCATTAACAGTTTCTTCAGCTTCTTGGACTGTTTCTTCAGCAGACTTCTGAGTTTGCTCTAACTGAGAAAGCTGTGCGGTTTCAGCAATCTCCCTTGTCTCTGAATTGACAAGTTGAGCAGAAGCAACTTGACCTTTAAGCTCACTGCTTGTCATGAAGAGTTCAATTGACTTGTTGGATGATTCTTCAATCTCCAACTCCATTTGTTTGCTTAAATCTTCCAGTACAAGCTGGACTTTGTCAATTGAAGTCTTGGTGAACTTGGGCCAGCATTCTCAGCATCAAGAGATGCGTCTTTGAATAATGCTTCTTGAGTTTCAGCAACTTCAGGAACTGGAACCATTGCTATCTCAGCAACTGGTCCATCAGCAAGCTGGGTTTCAGCAACTTGATGAGTTGCTTGTTCAGCAACCATCTGTTCAGCAGCATCAGCAAGTGCCGCTCTTTGCAGATCAGCAGCAATGTCGCTTACTGGTTCCATGGTTTGATCATCTAGATTATCTACAAAGTAGATATCTGGGACTTGGGCAGGAATTTCATTTCCACTGCCTTGTGGTCTATTCTCAGTAGAGTTATCAACGTTAAGTTGATTGTTGAAGGCTTCCGCAAACACTTCAACATTGCTGATGTATGTTTCAGTAATTTTCAGCAACATCTACTGGCAAATGCGTTTCAGCATTTGTCTGGGAATTGACTGAGGAGTCTTGGACATTGGGGACTGACTGAGAAGCCAGTGTCTTCTTTCTTTTGTTACTTGTCCGTTTCCTCTTAGGTACGGGATTTGCTGATGACGCTGCAGTCTGAGTGTCATCATCAGCTTTCCTCTTTTTCTTTTAGATTTCTCCAGTTTCCCAGAGTCATCTATTGTTGCATTTTCAGCAACGGCTTTGTACACGTACCTTGTTGATTTTCTACAGCAGTTTCATTTGTGTTACCACCACCAACAGCAGTTTCATCTCTAAGTTGCTGAGTGGTAACATCTGCAGCTGTTGTATACCTTTCTTGCTGGCTTGTGCTGACAACATTTGCAGTTGTTGTCTTCTTGGATTTCTTTCCAGCAATCTTAGGTACATTCTGCTTGTAGAAAGATCTTCCCACATTGCACACAGATTTCTTGATTGGCAATGGGTTTCTTAGCTGAATCCTGAAATGTTCAAGGATATAGCATATCTTGATTCCATACATAACTGGAAAGGAAGGTGAGACCTTGTTGTCTTCTACCTTTACCTTAAACTTAGTAACACAATCAACAAGCCTGTTGAAAATGTACTTAGCCCAGTTAAGTTCCGATTTATTCTCATGGATATGCATCAGCAATGGCCATCTTCTCAGGCCTACTTGGTCAATTCCTCCAACTTGGGAGTCAAGAACTTTAATCAGTAGCAGAGCTACTAGACCAAGTGAAGGACAGAGATGCTTTCTCTTAACGTGCTTTGTCCAAGTCACGGGAGCTATCTCGCCTTTCTTCATTTTTGCATTTCTGACGTCACTGTAGAAAGCTTCAATTTCTTCGTCAGTGGCAGTGACGTCGTCTTCAGTTCCAGTGGTTGGAATCTGAAAAATCTCCGCTAAATCAGTCCATTTCAGGACGATTTGCGTGTTCTGAACATAAGTAAGGATCACTTTTTCAGTGACTCCATTACTGTCTGTAAGGGACTGGATTTCTGCATTGTTGTAGAACTCCATAGTATCAATCATGCTCACTTGCTTAGTGCGAGCAGAGATAAAGTTCATGAGGCCTTGCTGCTTGATGAACTCAAGCGCCTCTTCATTTGGTCATCAGTTCTTGTTCATAAAAGTACCTAATGTACTTTTCTTTTTGCAAACCTCCCCATTGCATCAACATCTCACACTTTGCAGTGTCAAGATATGACGAGGCATAGGTTTTTTCAGTGATTCGGTCGTTTTTCAACACAACTTTCGTGTGTTTTGGGTCAGAGAAGTCACCGGAGCAGTCACCGGCAATGTGTTTCAGCACTGTCAACCTTTGACGATTTTGAGGACTTAGATGACTGTCTCTTGGGAGCCATTTCTTTATATAGAGCAAGAAATTGTACGAAAAGAATAGTTTGCTTTTTGACCGGAGGTACAGTAGTTTCAGGCTAGAAATTGCAGAGAAAGGAAATGTGAGTTAAAGAATTTTGTCATTTCTCTAACTCCTTCTTTATATAGTGTCTCTGGTGTGTGAGAAACTCAATCGATTTGAGTTCTCAGCAAGGGTAAACAGAGAAACACTGGAGATAGTGGAGCCTTTGCATTGAATGCGTAGTGGCCCACTAACTAAAACCGTCAGAGCACTCTCTCTCTGGTTTTGTTAGCCGTTAGATTAATAACTCCTTTTAATCAATGCCACGATTGAATTTCATGTCATGATTATTGCGAGTTTATCTGTGCCAGCTTAACGTCACAAATTGATTTTCCGAGTAATAAGGGATAGATTGCTTGCTGAATGA
>CM051456.1:83225087-83312425 GCA_028274465.1 Plantago ovata | reverse complement strand
CTATCTAAGTCATCAGCAAACGTTCCTCTTTTACAATGTCCTTTAAAAATTCTAAAATCCTATGGACCTTAAGAGTACTAGTTACTGGACTGTTCTTAATTTAGCATGGTTAATTGCTCATCAAAATTACAAGTTTCCTAACAAAGATCTTCCCACATTGCATACAGATTTCTTGATTGGCAATGGGTTTCTCAGCTGAATCCTGAAATGTTCAAGGATATAGCATATCTTTATTCCATACATAACTGGAAAGGAAGGTGAGACCTTGTTGTCTTCCACCTTTACCTTGAACTTAGTGACACAATCAACAAGCCTGTTGAAAATGTACTTAGCCCAGTTAAGTTCCGTTTTATTTTCATAGATATGCATCAGCAGCGGCCACCTTCTCAGGCCTACTTGGTCTATTCCTCCAACTTGGGAGTCCAAAACTTTAATCAGTAGCAGAGCTACTAGACCAAGTGAATGGCAGAGATGCTTCCTCTTAACGTGCTTTGTCCAAGTCACGGGAGCAATCTCTCCTTTCTTCATTTTCTCATTTCTGACGTCACTGTAGAAGGCTTCAATTTCTTCGTCAGTGGCAGTGACGTCATCTTCAGTTCCAGTGGTTGGAATCTGAAAGATTTCCGCTAAATCAGTCCATTTCAGGACGATTTGCGTGTTCTGAACTGTAGTAAAGATCACTTTTTCTGTGACTCCTTTACTATCAGTTAGGGACTGGATTTCTGCATTATTGTAGAACTCCATTGTGTCCAACATACTCACTTGCTTAGTGTGAGCAGTTATAAAATTCATGAGGCCATGCTGCTTGATAAATTCAAGCGCCTCTTCATTTTCATCGTCAAGTTCTTGTTCATAGAAGTATCGAATATACTTCTCTTTTGCAAATCCACCCCATTGCATCATCATCTCACACTTTGCAGTGTCAAGATATGAAGGAGGCATAGGTTTTTCCGATATTCTATCGTTTTTCAACACAACTTTCGTTGTGTTTGATGCCGGAGTAGTGGGTTTCTCAGCACTGTCAACCTTAGACGACTTGGAGGTCTTGGAACACTGTCTCTTTGGTGCCATTTCTTTTTATAGAGAAGAGAATGTGTACGAAAAAGATAGTTTGTTTTTTGACCGGAGGTACATTAGATTCAGGCTAAAAATTGCAGAGAAAGTAAATGTGAGTTAAAGAATTTTGTCATTTCTCTAACTCCTTCTTTATATAGTGTCTCTGATGTGTGAGAAACTCAATCGATTTGAGTTCTCAGCAAGGGCAAAACAGAGAAACAAAGGCGTTAGTGGAGCCTTTGCATTGAATGTGTAGTGGCCCACTAACTAAAACCGTCAGAGCACTCTCTCTCTTTGTTTTGTTAACCGTTAGATCAATAACTCCTTTTAATCAATGGCCACGATTGTATTTCATGTCATGATTATTACGAGTTTATCTGTGCCCGATTAACGTCACAAATTGATTTTACCGAGTTTTAAGGGACTAGATTGCTTGCTGAAATAGACAAGAATCTTTTCAGCGAGTTTGCATAAATAGCCTAGATACTTGCTGAAAGTTCCCCCTTACTTAGATATCTCATATTTTCTTAAGTTTAAAAGATATTTCTGATTTTCCGTATCAGTAAATTCTTTTGTACTTGAGATATCCTTTGGTAAAATCTGAGAAATGAGTTTTGCTCTTTTTCTGAGTTCCCGTCTCAGAATATTCCCTTGATACTTGAATACCTGTTTCAGTATCTTTGATTGTCTGAATGCCCGTTTCAGCAATCTTTAAGGTTTTTCTCTTACTGAGTGCCTGTCTCAGCAAGTGATCAAGTTTCCTAACAAATACCCGTTTTGAAGGAATTACTTGCTGAATGCCTGTTTCAGCAATCATGTAGTGACCTATCATTTCTTAGAAGAAATTAGTGGACGGAGCTTTTAAGTAAGAATACTTTGGCTTGCTGAATACCTGTTTCAGTATTCTGCCAAATGTATCCTTTATTGAGGTAGTTCAATCAATCCAAGGTTATACCTTAGCATTGCGAACCTATTACCTGGTAGGGGCTTGGTAAAGATGTCAGCAAGTTTATCATCAGTACCTACTTTCACAACCTCAATATCTCCTTTTTCCACATGATCTCTAATGAAATGATGTCTAATATCAATGTGCTTAGTCCTAGAGTGAAACTTAGGATTTTGCGTGGTAGCAATAGCACTTGTATTATCACAAAAGATTGGTGTTTTCTTTGTAGAAATACCATAATCTCTTAATTGTTGATGAATCCATAGGATTTGAGCTGTGCAACAACCAGCTGCAATGTATTCAGATTCAGTGGATGAATTGGCAACACAGGTTTGCTTCTTGCTGAACCATGATATTAATCTAGTACCCAAAAACTGACAAGTTCCAGAGGTACTTTTTCTATCAAGAGTTGATCCTCCATGATCAGCATCAGAATAACCAACCAATTCTAGTCCATAATCTTTAAGATACCATAATCCAACATTGACTGTACCTTTGACATGTTTCAGTAAGTTGATTGCCTTTTTGTAGTGTGATTCTCTTGGATCAGATTGGAATCTTGCACACACACAAACAGCATACTGAATGTCAGGTCTACTTGATGTTAAATACAACAAGGAACCAATGAGCTTCCTATATTTGTGTTCTTCAACACTTTTATCTTCTTTAGTATAGTCCGATTTGGAACCAACACTCATAGGGATCTTTTCAGGTTTCTCTTCCTCTTTGATCCTAAACTTTATGAGCATTTCTTTCGCATACTTTGCCTGATTTATGAATATTCCATCTTTGAGTTGCTTGACTTGCAATCCTAGGAAATAATTCAATTTTCCCATCATACTCATTTCAAACTTGTTTGTCATGAGTTTGGCAAAATCATCACAAAGTTGCTTGTCCTTAGATCCAAAAATTATGTCATCCACATAAATTTGAACTAAGAGTATTTTACCATCATGGTTCATGTTAAATAAGGTTTTGTCAACTTCACCTTTCTTGAAACCATTATCCAGCAAGAACTTAGCCAAGGTATCATACCATGCTCTTGGTGCTTGTTTTAGACCATATACAGCTTTCTGAAGCTTGTATACCATCTGGATTTCTGAGGGAAGTTCAAAGCCAGGGGGTTGTTCTAAGTAGACTTCTTCAGCAAGTTCACCATTCAAGAATGCACTTTTAACATCCATTTGGTAAACAATGAAGTCATTGTGAGCAGCAAAGGCCAAGAAAAGCCTAATTGCCTCCAATCTTGCAACTGGTGCATAAGACTCATCATAGTCCAATCCTTCAGTCTGACAGTAACCTTGAGCAACTAAATGTGCTTTATTTCTTGTTACTTCACCAGACTCACTTAGTTTGTTTCTGAACACCCACTTTGTACCAATAGCTTTCTTGCCTTCAGCAAGTGGTACAAGTTTCCAGACTTTGTTCCTTTCGAATTGATCCAATTCTTCTTGCATTGCCTTTATCCATTGAGAATGCTTTAAAGCTTCTTCTATGGTTTTAGGTTCAATTTCTGAAACAAAGCAAGAGAACAATGATTCTACTATTACGACAATTGCTTCTTCAGCAAGTCCATGAGTAGTAGATGTTTTGGATCTAGTCACTTGGCATTTATTAATATCGCCAATCATATCCGTAGAGGGATGATCTCTAATTCATTTATTAACAGGTTTTCTGTTTGTTGGATCTGGATATGTTTGCTCATCAGCATGTGACTCTTCAGTATGTACTTGTTCAGTACTACTGGGATTTTGTGTCTCTGCTGAGATTGGTTCATCAGCAGGCACTGGAGGTTGCGTAGTTTCAGCAACTTCCGGAGCAACTGCGTCTTTTGCTGAAATTCCTTGTCGTGAATTATATTTATCTTGTCATGACTTGGGGGAGGAGAGTCATTGTCAGAATCATCATTTAGTTCAATTGACTTGATTTGCCTAGCATTAGATTCAGTTCTTTGCTCATGTATGATTAACTTTTTCATACATTCTGATATTTCTTCTTCAGCAGGCACTCCTTGTGTCTTTTCATAGAATACAACATGCACTGATTCTACGATCTTTTGTGCCTTTTTGTTGTAAACTCTATAAGCTTTACTATGCAAGGAGTAGCCGAGAAATATCGCTTCGTCTGCCTTTGGTTGAAATGTTCTTAGGTATTCTCTACCGTTATTAAGAACGAAACACTTGCAACCAAATACTCTTAGATGAGTGATATTAGGAGGTCTTCCAACAAACAATTCATAAGGAGTTTTGTTGTATTCCTTAGTAATCAAACATATGTTTTGAGTGTAACAGGCGGTATTAATCGCTTCAACCCAGTAAGCCTCACTTATTTCAGTGTCAGCAAGCATTGTTCTTGCGGCTTCTTTCAGGGTGCGATTCTTCCGTTCAGCAACACCATTTTGCTGTGGTGTCCTTACTGAGGATAACTGATGTTGTATGCCTTTTGAGGTGCAATACTCAGTTATGTACTGGTTTACAAACTCAGTACCATGGTCTGTCCTTATGACTTTTACCTTGTCATTTTTCATGACTTCAAGCTTATTCAGCAAGTTAGGTATTTCACTCCTAGTTTCACATTTGTGCTTGATGAATACTACCCATGTGAATCTTGAATAGTCATCCACCACGACCAGACCATACTTCTTACCAGCATAGCTTGTTGAAGAAGATTCAAACAAGTCCATGTGCAAGAGTTGTAAGGTTTTGTAGTTGACGGTACTGCCTTGTTCTTGAAAGAGGATTTGGTTTGCTTTCCTTGCTGACATGCATTGCAAACACCATCCTTCTTAAAAGTAACCTTAGGTAATCCAACTACAAGTGCATTTTTAGACAGCTTATTCAGCGTCTTGAAGTTTAGATGACTTGTTCGTTTATGCCATAACCATGCTTTTTCAGCAAGACAATCGTGATCTGAGACAAGGCATTTTTCAACGATTGCTGAAAACCAATCTACGGTGTACAAGCCTCCTGATCTTCTTGCAATCATAATTACCTTTTTAGTCTCGAAATTTATAAGTTTACATTCATCACTTTTGATTTTGATGAAGTATCCTTTGTCAGCAAACTGACTCATGCTGAAAAGATTAAACTTAAGATTTTTGACATAAAGAACTCCAGTAATGGTTATGCATCCTAACTTCACGTCACCATAGCCTTTTGTAGAACCGGAGCCTCCACCAGCAAACCTTATTGTTGGACCTTTAGACCACCGTCTATAGTTTATAAGGTTATTCTTATTGCCCGTCATGTGCTTTCCACAACCACTGTCAAAGTGCCAGATTGCATCGTTTGTCTCCGTGGCTAAAGTCTGCACAATCAAGAGCAAACAAGTTAATTATCCAATATTGGATGTCCATTAACATGTTCAAGAATGCGTCCAGTGGAAACCCAAGTCTTAAGTTTTTCAACTTTGACTTGTTTTCTACTTGCTGAGGAACTAGGAGGTTTTGAGCTGAAAGACTTTTGATTCGTGCTGATCAAGTCCACTTTCTGATGTGGTGTCTTGCTCGGTTGACCTTTTTGCTGAACATACTTTTCAGTAAGTTCTTTTCTAGCAAGGTTCCTTCTAGCTCTAGCATTTAGAGTCTTTTCAGAACTCTTAGGCTTGATTTTGTTCATCTCTTCGAAGTATCTTTGCTGACTTTGCTTATACTCGTGAAAAAGTTGACTTTGCTTGGTTTTGAAACCGAGTCCACTTTTTGGAGAATGCTGAGCTTTTGTGTCAGCAACCTTACTTGATTCAGGTTTGTCAGCAAAGGTCTTCTGATTACTTTTAGTAATCTTGCCTTTTGTCTTAACAAATTGCTTTTCAGCAACTTGTTTGGCGGAATGCTTCACATCATCCTTCTTCTTTACAGTTTGCTTCTCAGCAACCTGTTTTCCTTTTAAAGTCTGGTTACTTTGAGTAGCAACAACGGACTTTATGGTCGTAGGTACTTGATTGCATGTTTCAGCAACCTTAGATTGACCAAACTGATAGAGTTCTGGTGGACCACTATCAGTAGCACGTACAAAGGAAACCGGTGATTTGTCTTTACTCAAGATTTCTACATCATCACCTTCATACGTTGCACCTAAACCTTCTTTCTGAGATGGATCTCTCAAATAAGAGTTTAGTTCAGTCAGCGTATTACTTGCGTCAACATAAGATTTGAAATTGATTTTCATCTTTTTCATTTCTTGGATTTCAGCAAGTAACTTTAGAATTGAGGACTGATATTCTTCCAATTCTAATGCCATTTGAGAATTCTTCTCTGTAGCTTCAGCAATCAACTTCTTAAGACGCCTTATTTCAACATCCTTTTCTTTTGTCTCTTCCTTCAGCAAGACATACTTTTCAGTAGTCTGCTTGGTCAGAGTTTCAGCAATCTGTAGTTTCTCTTGCTGTCTGCTCAGAGTTTTCTCAAATCTTTCGATTTCTCCTTGAATCTTGTCAAGGTCAATCTCGTCTTCACTTTCTTAGTCTGAGTCAGAGGTAGGGTTGTTTACCTGACCGGCCATGAGGCAGAACTCGTAGTTTGACACATCTGGATAAGCTTCCATAGCTATTCCACAAACTTCTTTGCCAATCTCCACGTCTAGAGTGGCTTCTTCATCGTCAGTGTCTGAGCATTCATCCTCACTGTCTTCGGAGCTAGTATCAATGCACAATGCATCAATTTTTGCTTGAAGCTTCTTCTTTTCTTCAGCAATAAAAGCTCTTTTGAACTTCTTCTTCTTTTCAGCAGATTTGCCTTTCAGCAAAGGGCAATTAGCTTTGAAGTGTCCAGGATTTTTGCAGTAAAAGCATAGATCATTTCCAACTGCTGGTTCTTCTGATGAAGTTGCTTGCTGAGCTCGCTTGTTCAGCGAGCTAGTCTCATTCTTGTACTTATGGTAGTTGTTACCAAGATGCTTTTTCAGCTTCTCTTTTGCTTTTCGCTTTTCAAGTTCCTTGCTAATGAATTTCTTCATGTTTTTGACAACCAAAGCATTTTCATCGGCAGGCTATTTATCATTCTTCTTTTCAGAAGATGACGGCTTTGCAGCAAGAGCAATGTTTTGCGATTTTTCAGCAAACACATTTTCTCTTTGCTTTGTCTCATAGTTGACAGTAGCAAGATGAGAGAACAACTCTGTTGGTGTAATGTCTGGCATTCCTTGATTGTAATAGAAATTCTGAGTGTGGATCCATTCTTGATTCAGACTTCTGATGATGGTTTTCACCTTCTCAGAATCTGAGTAAAGATTTCCAACACCCAAGGCTGCCATTTCACTAACAAGAGTTGTGAATCTGAAGTCCAAGTCTTCCAGTGACTCGTTTGTACCTTGTTTAAAGTTTTGAAACTTTAATTTCAGTATTTCAAGTTTGTTTTCCTTGGTTTTGTCAGATCCAGCACAAAGATCTTGAACCATTTTCCAAGCTTCCTTAGCAGTTTTAGCACCCCACAGTTTGCACTGTATGGTATCCGGAGTTGATCGAATGATGATGTTTCTTACTTGGCCATCAAGACGGAATCTCTTAGCTTCGTCGGAAGTCCATTCCTCTCTTGGTTTTGGCATGACGGTATCAACCGGTTCGCCTAAGATAGTTTCCTTTCCAGCTTCAGTGGTTTTGTGAGGAAAACTTCTTTCAACCTTAGTGATCTTGATACGTCCATCATGAATGACAGTGACCATCTCATCACTAATGGCCTCAAGATGTAGCATCATGTTGTTTCGCCACTTTTCATAGTTTTCCAGCTTCAGCAAGGGAGCGTCTCCTAAAGACATCCTGTCAGCAAAGCACTACCAAACTGATCAAGTGAGAGTGATTTACGGAAAGCACCTAAGGGGATCTAGGTTCAGTGCTGAAGGTTAAAGAACCTCCAGCTCCGATACCACTTGTTGGTCCCTTTAAAAAACAAGAAAAGACTAGAGGGGGGGTGAATAGTCTTTTCAAACTTTCGTCGTTTAAAAACTTTCTCAGCAAGTGCTTATTACATTTCAGTAATGAGTTTGCTGATACTTAACTTTCTCAGCAAGCGCAAGTTACTTTACAGTAACTATGTTTGCTGATACTTAAAATCAGAGAGCGGAAGTCTTTGATACAATAAGTGCTTTTTCAGTAAATGAAGGTTTCAGCAAGTGATGTGAGTGACTGTGTACAGATAAATATGATTTGCTGAAAACCAAGTACAGTAAGTAAATCACACAAACACTTTTATAGTGGTATCTGAGAGTGGCGTAGCCTCTCAATTAATCCACTTTGTCCTTTCTAGGACTGAATCCACTAAGATAAGTTTGAGGTTCCTTACAACACCTATCTAGAGCGATTCAAACAGAAAACCAAAGCACACTTTGCTTTGTCTCCAACCTAACTAGAGAACGTAACCTTGTTCTCCACCAAACTTGGTACTTTTAATCAGCAAAACTATGCTCGATTAAGTTCCCCCTGAATATCACACCTGAAAGGGTGTATTTTCAGTTAGAGAGGTTTGGGATGAGATAACTTAATTATAACTTATTCAGTTACAACAAGTAATCTAAGAAACAAAACTTTGAATACTTTGCAGTAAACAAGTTTGATTGTTTCTGGTGTCAAGACTTGTTCTTGTTCGAAAGAAAGAAAGAACACTTAACTAATTTCTTAGTAGTGTAAATTCTACTTCTTCACAAGTAGTTTTTTCAAGCTTTAAGTCTTGGAACGGATCAATGGCAGTAGGAGTATTGAAGGGTATGTGAGTTTAAGCACAAGTGAGAGTATGATCACGTTGTTGACACACTTCAACTCTTTGCCGGATGACCTCTATTTATAGTGAAAATAAGGAGCCGTTTGAATTTTAAATTCTAAGGCTTTTGTTCCTTAAAATGTCACTATCTTACTTTTGTACTTTCAGCAGCGTCCTTGTTTGTCTTCTAGTCTTCATGTCCTTCGCGTGCATGCTTTGCATTTAATGCTTATTTGAATAAAATTCAAACAGTAACATTGGAGCGCAAATGCAAGTACTTTCAGCAAGAGGTCACATATGTTCCATCAGCAAGTTGTCAGTCTCAGTTTCAGCAAGCACAACCTACTCTGCCGTATAGATTTTCACTTATGCAAGCTGTTGCTGAAGTTTCCATTTTCTCAGCAACATGTGCCTTTGTAGATACCAGTCTTCAGAAATCTTCTAGTCTTCAGTCTTCGAAATCTTCAAGATTCTGAGCGGTTCTAAATGCTTCAATATTTTGTTTGTAAAAATAAAGTACATCATCAGCAAATGCTTCAATAGGTTGTATTTCTTTTCAGAAAACAAGATACATCATAAGCGGTAAAACCAACCTATCTAGCACCTAATCTAAGTCTTCAGCAAACGTTCCTCTTTTACAATGTCCTTAAAATTCTAAATTTCTATGGACCTTAAGAGTAGTTACTGGACTTTCCTTAATTTAGCATGGTTAATTGCTCATCAAAATTACAAGTTTCCTAACAGTATTCGTGATTCATGCATGTCAATTCCACTAAGCTACCACCAACCATTTTCCTCTATAGTTTACAAACTAGTGTGATTTCTGCTTTGTTTCAAGTCTTGAACTTTTCTCAAACAAACTTGATAGTTGACTGAATAGCTTGCAAAAACCTCAAACAAAGTCTAGTTAAGTCCCAAGAGAATGACACTCGGGGACAATGCCATTGCACTAAGTTTTGTGTAGTGATAAGTGTTCTTTGGCTATAAACAAATTTAATTGGTGAAAAAACGACTCATCAATACCTTGGTGAATTAGTCACCTATGGTGGGTTGACTTATCCCAGTCGACTATCGAGTGAGATCATAAAGGATATGGAACATCATATGGGACATGGACATGACGAGAAGCGAACATTAATCACTATAATTGTTGCTAGATTGGGATTAGTTGAATAGTTCAAGTTACTATCGCCACTAATGATCATGTGTGACACATCATAACCAGTTATTACACGTATGAACTGATGCGTACGATTTTATTTTTTTTAAAACCGCAAATCTAACTATCCTCACCCTACTCCTACACTACTCATTTATCACCTTATAACTCTAAATACATCTATAACACTTCTCATATGCTACTCTAGAAGCTAGACCACCTTATGACTTTCAACTAATGTGTATGGTTAGATAACTTTAAATTTGCGGGGGTGTGTTCATCACCATGCGTTGTATAAGTGTGTCACCAGTGAAGTATATCTAAACAAACAAAATTTCCCAAGTACTCACACCGTTGTCACTTGAGGCAATATGGTATGACATATATTAAGTGACACGAACTTTATGCTAGGAGAACCAAGGTTCAATATATCCAAACACAAATGGTAAGCCCTTCTTGTTCGAAACATGTTTTTTATTAGGATAAAAAGAAAAAAAAAAAAAAGAAAAAGAAAAGAAACATCATTCCTTCCACTTGAACCAATCCTGCAACTTTAATTTCTGTGATTGGATCAAATAAGCAAGCGATACGTGGGAATTGCTTCGAGTTTATTTTCTCTGGCACTTACTAGACAATAATGCTCCGACATATCCAAGTCGCTAGACAACATTCCATTTGGGAGTCCCCAATCAAAACAATGAACCAATTGTGCCACCACCAACCGCAAACTTAACAGTCCTAGTTGCAAGCCGGGGCACCCTCTCCTACCAGATCCAAATGGTAGAAGTTCAAAATCATGTCCCCGAAGGTCAATTTTGCTATCCATAAATCTCTCTGGTAAAAACTTGTCAGGTTCAACCCAGACTGCGGGATCTCTTCCAATGGCCCATACATTCACCATTATTCTTGAAGCTTTTGACACGTGGAATCCGTCGATCTCACAATCTTCCATTGCCTCATGTGGCAATAACGGCCCCACAGGATGGAGCCTCATCGCCTCCTTGATTACACAATCCAAGTAGGGAAGGCGATCAAGGTGTGATTCTTCCACCATATGGTCCAGGCCAACTGTTGCTTCCAATTCGTTCTGCAATTTCTTCATTATCTCCGGGTGTTTCATAAGTTCTGATAGTGTCCATTCGGTAGCTGTTGATGTTGTGTCCAGGCCAACTATTATCATATCCTGCATGTAAACAATGGTCTTATCATTGTGTTCAAGTATTTAAAATGAAACATGAATACGAGATAAGAGATAAGAGATAAATGGAGTGCCAAAACAAAAATGTGAATTTTCTTGTGGAAAGGTCTTTCGGTTAATAAGAAATAGGTTTATTTTACTCATATGTCTATTTTATTGATTTTTTTAACGTCTATTTGACCAATGATCAATAAATCATGTCGAGGAAAGAATTAATAAAATATCATCAAAGTATATGGATTACCAGGAGAAGAGCTTTGACATGGCGACGATCAAACTCAGCAGAATTAGTAGTTTCTCCAGACTCCAGCATGGCCATCAGTATGTCTACAAAGTCCGGGTTCTTTTTCTCAGCGATCTTATCTTTTGCATGCTCTTCGATGGTTTTCTCCAAGAATTTATCGAATATTTTGCTCACGCGCTTCATCCGACGAGTCAATCCCTGAAGATCAAGCCCACTAAGAAATGGAATATAGTCAGCCAGATTAAAAGCTCCAGTAACCTCAAGAATCTCTGTAACCATGTCTTTGAACGTGTTATCATCTAAATCTCTGTCTTCATACTTCTTTCCAAACACCATTAAGCAAATCATATCTCCAGTTAACGAAGAAACTCTTGCTCTAACATCAACAATTTCGTGCTTCTCGCAAGCCTGTTTTAAACAAGTAACCAAAGAACTTACCTCTCCCCTTCTCATTGAATGAAACTGGTTTATTCTTTTCTGACTCAGCAGTTCCACCATACAGAGTTTCCTCGTTTTCCGCCAGGAGGGTCCGTACCTTCCAAAGACTGGGCCTGTCTGGTCATACACGACGTACTTTGCACCCTGGTTGTGTGGTCTGTCAGCCAATATATGATCATACGTCTTGAGAACGAGCTCAGCTGCAGCAGGGGATGATATGACAATTACAGGTACAAGGCCAAAGCGCATGGACATGATTGGGCCGTGTAAACGAGCAAGGCGATGCAAGTCATGGTGTGGATTTTTCCCCAAAAGGTGGAGATGACCAAGAATTGGAAGGCCTGATGGACCTGGAGGCAATTTTTTTCTCTTGTTTAGGCTTAGGATTTTTTTCAGGAAGTAGAGAAACACTATCGCTGATAGTACTGCCCATATCCCGGCCATATCACTTTTGAAGGTATACTTTCAACAAGTCTTGTGTAATATGTGTTTATATATAGCAACGTTTGTGTATACATTATTATTATAAATCTGGGAAGGAAGCCGGTCCAATAAATGAAATTTTAATAATATATAATATAATTACCTATAGTGGAGGATTACTTTGAATGACCATTCATTAAAAATAAAAATAAAAGAAGTAACTATTGTGACAAATTTTTGTGGGTGATGAAGAAGTTTTTTGTCAGAGTAGGGGAGGCTTGGAGAGACGACGTTATTTCCTTACACTTCTTGCTGCCTGGGCTTCCGTGACGAATCTTGCTCAATCTCGTGACAATCACTTCATTGTCTCCGTTAGTATCTAGCAAGATTGTTCTCTTGGTAAATTAGTAATGTGCGGTTTAACTTTTATGTTCGACATTGACTAAAAATTACTTCTAAACTATATCCCCCCATTCTACTTGAAGCATCCTAGTGTGAGCATAGTTTTTAAGAAAAATATGTGTAATTGGAGTATTATTTGAATAAAAAATGAAAAAAATATTGTGAGTGGATTATTGTTAGAATAAAGAACGACAAAAGTATGATGAGTGGGGTATTATTGTAGTAAAAAATGAATAAATAATAATCAGTCGAATGGTAAAGTTGTAATTATAATTGTATGGAGAGACTATTGATTACGATATATATTTCCATTTATGGCATGAGAAGCTTCTAATTTAACGTCTAAAATTTTAATAAAAAAATAAGAAGTTTTAGCAAAAACAGATAGAGTATTGAAAACATATTTCATATTATGTGGGGAAAGGTTAAAAGTTAAAAAATTATATCCCATATATAGAGTAAGACACCTCTCTCATATACTCCTCCCCCAGTTGCACCATTTGATTTTGAACACAGAAAATAAGGGAGAAGAGTTAAACATTAATTTATATTGATAGTAGGGGTTGTTTTTTCTTTATTGGAGATTTGTAGCCACTCAAATGTGTAGATCGATGGAGTATAAAATTATTGTAACCATGTTCAAATATGGCAAAGAAATGAAATGGTGCATCTCTAAGGAGACGTCCAAAATGGTAAAATTGTGCGGCTGTTTTGGGACGGAAGGAGTATAATATATACATATATACTGTACAATGATGATATCATCGATTTTATTTTAATCAAATTCTTGAAGCATAAACTAAAACAGAAAGATTCCTCGAAGGAAATTCTCCCCGCGAGATCGATGTGCATGTAGGTGTCTATAAATTAAAGGAAAACATACATGTTTCTTTCAGCCATATACACTTACACAATTGAGTAGTTGCAGGTGATATATAACAATGGGTGCTGGAGGCCGATCACTGCACATCCCACACACCAAGCCTCCGTTCACTGTTGGTGATATAAAGAAAGCCATACCGCCCCACTGTTTCCAACGTTCTCTTCTCCGTTCTTCTTACTACCTCCTCCACGACCTTATCATGGCTTCCCTCTTTTACTATGTCGCCACTACTTATTTCCAACATCTCCCATACCTTGTCCAATATCCGGCATGGATACTTTACATGATATGCCAAGGTTGTGTCCTAATGGGTGTTTGGGTCATTGCACACGAGTGTGGCCACCATGCATATAGCAACTATCAATGGCTTGATGACACTCTCGGCCTAATCCTCCATTCCTTACTACTTGTGCCCTACTTTTCGTGGCGGATAAGCCACCGGAGACACCATTCCAACACCGGTTCATTAGACCGCGACGAGGTGTTTGTCCCCAAAACAAAGCATGACAGGTATCAAAATCAATCAATCTTTATGTTATTTTACTCAAACAACGCCGAATATGTATATCTCAAAATTATATAGAAATTAAGTAATACTTTTAATTTTTTTTTTAACTAAATATCTCAGGAGCGGTTTCGCAAAATTTATTGATGAATCACCCGTGCTTAAGATTGTTCTCCGTGTCACAATCGGATGGCCATTTTACTTATTGTTCAACATCTCGGGGAGAAACTACAAGCGATTCACATCCCATTTCGATCCTTATAGTCCTATTTATTCAGACAGCGAAAGGATCCAAGTTCTCATATCCGACGTCGGATTAGTTGCAGCTGTGTATTGGTTGTACTGTCTCACTGCTGCGGAAGGACTTTTATGGGTTATTGGTGTGTATGGTATCCCATTGTCTATTGTAAACGGATTCCTGGTTACCATCACATACCTCCACCACACACATGCTGCCTTGCCTCATTTCGATTCGTCTGAATGGGAATGGTTACGAGGAGCTTTGACAACGGTTGATAGAGACTACGGGATTCTCAACTACATCCTCCATCATATAACGGATACTCATGTCGCGCACCACTTGTTCTCAAACATTCCACACTATCACGCAGTGGAGGTAACAAGGGCCATCAAGCCGGTTTTGGGCAAATATTACAACTTTGACGGAACGCCGATTCTCAAGGCTATTTGGAGAGAAGCCAAGGAATGTGTTTATGTTGAGCCTGATGAAGATGAAAATTACAGAGGTATCTTTTGGTACACTAATAAGCCTTGAAATTTGTATACAAAATGAAATGATGACATGATGTTAGAAGAGATTTGGGTCGTTTATTAGCTATTTATGTTATGTTAATCCGTTTTAATAAAACTACATGCAATTTTAGTTTTTTTTATGAAGTAGTGTTTTTATTCCTTATTAAAGGCTGTACAAGGCTTGATCAAGGGCCATTCCCACATGTCGGGTGGTCTCCCTAGATATATTCGATACAAAACAAGTAGACATCTAAGCCGGCAAAAGATCCCAAGTCCAACTAGTCACTTGATGTTGCTCTGAGATGGACTCGTGCACTACTTCATGACGAAATCTACTACTCCCTCCTATCTTTTTTAGTTGTCATTTTACGAATTTCACACATATTAAGGAGAATCTATTACTAGCTTTGTAGTTATTAAAATTATACTCAAAAGTCTATTAATATTAATATAATATTGTATTTATAATATTAAATATAGTGACAAAAGAGAGTAAGCCTATTAGTATCAATCATTATACCTAAAGTGACAACTATTTGTGTTATAACAAAATTTCTAAAGTGACAACTAAATAAGATGGGAGGGAGTACTTGCTATCTTCGAGAGTAAGTCAGCCGAAGTATTACCCTCCCGATAGATGATTTGGATGTAGATTGCCCCAAAATTCGATTTCATGTGTGATAATTACACACCAAGACTTTGGGCCATTAGGGCTGGGCTCCAAGCTGCTATATCACTGCATATTCCTGCCATTGTTATTAAAACTGATTCTCAATATGCTTTGCATGTTCTTTGCAGGAAGCTAGCTCCTCCGCGGGCGGTTTGGACGATCTCGATTGATATACATGCAATTTTAGTTGATGCAAATAGAATATAAATTTGGTGTTATTAATAATATTTAGATAATTTGTATGTTGTGGGTAGTAAGAAACACGAAAATTAAAACCACGGTACTAGGGCGTCACACGCTCTAGTAGCGCTTTGGTACCCGAAAGGACCACTTTACCCCTGCCAACCCTAGCAAAGGTCTTTGCCAAAGCTCATGGACCACTCCAAATGGGCCTAAGCCTAATCGAGACTCAATCCTATCCGGACACTTGTGTCGCGATCCTACGCTCACGGACAATATTCTATTGCTAGTATAAATATGGGTTCACTCCAATCAAGGTAATGATTATTCCATCCCATCAACCTCCTCATCATTACTACATTTAGTAGGGAAGCCTACCAACTCCCTACACGTAAAGTCGTTTCTCTGGCTTGATCATTGACAAGTCGGGCTTGTGGCACTAACCCCCCTCTTGCTAAGTTATATCTAAGGTCCTAGGAGTAGTACGGAAGGCACTTGAAGTGCGAAGGACGCTCTTGAACCTTGCCCTACTACGACGCTCCAGAGGAAAGCATGAATTACCTATCAACAGAACATAAAAATAATTAATCAATTTTCAAACAAGGTGAACACAACCTTAGTCTCAAAACAATTTAAAATTACATAGTAGAAGTTGTACTTGTTGGTAAATTCAATTAAAAAATTTGTTTTTTGTTAAAAAGAAAAATTACGAATTATGTAAAGCAGGTATAATTTACTTGTTTCTCAATTTCTGTCGATTATATATCTTTTTTTTTCAAGAGAAGTTCTAGCCAAAATTGTAAATAAAATATTAAAAAAATACTTCTAATACAGTAAAATACAAAATTACTTTTTAAAGCATTTATATATACATAACCCGTTAATTCAATAACTCAATGGAACTTATGAATTGTGTCGTTTTAATTAGACTCTGTTTCTTTCGGTCCAAAAAGTTTTAACTTTTGAACTGAAATTTGAACTTAATAAATCTGAACTGAACTTAATACATCTAAACGGAACCGAACTTATCTAAAGGAGCTGAACTTATATGAATTTAATATATCTGAACTGAATTTAAAATATAATAATAATAATAATGATAATAATAATAATAATAATAATAATTATTATTATTATTATTATTATTATTATTATAATAATAGTAATAATAAATAACACAATAATAATATTATTATTTAGTTATTATTATTATTACTAGTATATTGAGACGTGATACTCGCGTGATAAAGTGTGATTGAATTTTAAAAGTCGATAGATTTTACAAATTAGTTCATGTGAATTTTCCCATGATGAGAAACAAATAAAATTATTAAATAAATTGTAGTAAATTAAAATTTTTAATAATTTGTTTGTAGTTTCTATTTTTTTTTAAGCAGGACAAAAGATTTTATTAAATAAAGAGAGGCAATTTACACCTACACCCATTGTTAGTTTTTTTTTATTACAGATCTTTTCCTCTTAATTTAACAACTACTTGTTGCCCCATGTTAGTTAAATTCAACTACAAGTAGCCCCACGAACATGACCTTTTTCGAACTAAGGGCTGGAAGTTACATATTTACCCTTTTCGGAATCTCAGTTTTTGTGAATAACCAAATACCTTAAATTTTCAATATTTACACATTTACCTCTAAACTATTTTATTTACAAAATTAACTTTTATTTATTTCAAATTAACCATAAAAATTAAATAAATTTTAAAATGAACTAGTAATAATTGTAGAAGTACCCCAAATTAATGTTTTGTTTCAAAGCAATCCCAAAAATATAAGTTTAAAGAAAACCCAAAAAATATAAAATATATATATATATATATATAAAAAAAAAAAAAAAACAAAGGATCTGGTCGGAGACCAGACCACAGCTCCATCTAGGAGCTGCTTTACACCTCCAATCATCTTCGATTGGAGTTGTTTAAACAACTCCGGTCAGGAGCAGCTCCGGCTCCTGCCGGAGCTGTAGCAGTTCCGGTACCGGAACTGAAGAAGAAGATGCAAAAAAAAAAAAAAAAAAAAAAGAGAAAATATAAAAAAAACAAAAGAAAAGGAAAAATAATTTTAAAAAAGCTAAGGTCTTGTTTGGTCGGTTTTTTTTAAAAAGTAAATAACGGCGAGGTCAATGTTTTTCCGGGCAAAGGGACTAAATGTGATTGTTGAACTAACGAGGGAAATTCTGTAATCCGAGTCCGCAACAGGGTAGGTAGATGTAATTTTCCCAATAAATAAAGAGTATAAGAAATGCTCCGGATGGATACCTACAACAATGTACACGGAAAATTTGTTATTTGTAATTTCTTTTTAGTATATGTTATTTTTTAAGTAATTGCTATTTTTTATAATTTTCAATCTTTATAATTAGCAAATAATTATGTAGTGAGGAAAACTACTTTTTTTAGGACTAATAATTACTTCTCAACATTTACTTAGTGAACTAGTATATAGTAGACATCATTATTAAAAAATTGAACATAAGTTGAGTGAACTGAATTAAAGTGAATAAAGTTGAACTGAACCAAATGAATTTTCTGAATATGTTTATAGTATAAAATATAAATAATTAAATATGAAGAAAATTTCACTAAATGAATTTGAATAAAGTTAAATTGAATTGAATAAAATTGTAATTAATTAGTGTTCAAATAAAAATGAAAATAACTTTAGTTACTCTTAATTAAATCACAACTAATGGAATTGAAACTTCACAACACCATTCAATATACCTCAGCTGGCCGAACGGAGGGGGCATAACGAAATTAATTAATCCTCCGATCCGTTTACTAATTATTCAAAGTAGAATAAAGAAAGAAAATATATTATGTTATTTGTTTGGATTCTCTTTAAATGCCCTAATTAGTTACTCCACTAAATGACAAGCCAACCAACATCGATCCATCATTGTTAAGAAAACAATCAATCACCAAATATAACTCGAACAAACCAGAACAAACATTAAAGTAAGAACGCAAGATTTAACGTGGTTCAGCTAGAAATAGCCAACGTCCACGGGAAGGAACCAATTCTCCACTAAAACACGAACACAAGAGTACATATACAACAACCAAAAGTGAAGCTATCCGCACAACCTGCAACTTCTATACCTCTCTGATTTCTGTCGGTTGTCTCTTGGTTTCTCTCTGTATTGTAAGATTAATAACCTAACAACAAACTCACTATTTTCCCAATAAAGGAACATGTATTATACAGGTTGTATATATACTACTTTAGGCTATAGCAAAACGACAAACTTGTTCACCAAGTTATAGTAACCGTGTTATATTTAGTTTCCTAATAGATCTCGATCTCTTTTTCCTGAATGAGTTCTTATATCATATGATCAGCTTGTCTTGAGTTAATTGTTTCCAATTCGAAGTCATGCTACAAATTGATGAATGTGTATTTTACACTTTCATTCGAGTCTTTTTCACCTATTTTAGCTATCCTCTATGATAATGTAGCTATATTTTAGTGCATTTTATTAGAATAGTGTCACGTTTCCCTTTAGTTTTTATTTTACAGGTTTTGGTTGAAAAACGAGGATTTCAGGGCAATTATATTGAAGTTGACAAGGAATTGGTGTTCCAGAAGCCTATTTGGAGTATCTGAAGGTTTCCGGATAGGATTTGGAGTCTAGGGGTCGAATCTGGAGATTAGAAGGCCACTAGAAGTCAGAAACCGAGTCCGAAAAGTGGAAGAAATCCAAAAACGCGTCGAAAATGCCGAAATTCCGGAATTTTACTCCCGGGCGAATCGCCCGGGACGTGGGGCGAATCGCCCCACACCAGGCGAATCGCCCGGTGTGTGGGGCCCTTCGCCCCACACAAATTCGAGGCCTATATATAGTTGCTCAGTTTTTCTCCGAAATTCATACTTTTCCAGACCTATTCTCTCACCTTTCTCTGTAGTTTTAGGTAGGAACTTCCCAGAGCCTGTTCTTGGGGTTCGTAGATTAGGAGATACTTTTTCATAGCAGTTTGGAGCTTGTAAGATCGCGATTCTTCGGAGACTGACAACCTTCGGTAACATTGTATCTTACAGTTTTTCTACTTATTTTTATATATCTTTCAACATGTTTTCTTCTATGATTTCTGTTGATTGCATGACAACTATGAGTAGCTAAACTTATCGTTGGTCATAGTATATGAATTCTTAGCGAAGGGTTGATAATTATGCTAATGGCTATATCGCGCATTATACTCCGTGTTATTGCTTTATTTCTTTGATCTAGCGGAACCTATATCTTCGTATGTTGATTAATTATTGCACACAATTGGACCATAGTGTTGACCTATGCATATCTATATCTTCGTAGTGTTGAATAATTACGGAACACAATTGGACAATAGTGTTTGACCTATCAGTATCTATATCTTCGTAGTGTGTGATAATTGCAACAGAACAATTTATTGATCAAAGATCTCCATGCAAAACCGAGGAATTTACGCATGATTATTAACCCGTTATGCTTTGAAGGACCATATTATCACCAATCTCCATTATCTGTTAGAAAAACCTTTTCTATACCGTCTGCTGTTTTATATTCTTTAATTAAATTAGATAAAGCTATTTATAGTCCTTAGAGAACGACACTCGAGGTCATTCTACTGCTACACTACGGTTTTCGTTGTAGTTGTGAATTGCCTTTGGCTAAATAACAAATTTATTTGCTTGATCCGGAACTGACAATCCCGCGTATCATCAAATTGGCGCCATTGCCGGGGACTATACTCCTTTTTTCTGTTTAATTTGTTTATATTTTCAGCATTCAATTCCTAATTCTATTAGTTTTAGTTTTCTTTTTTAATCTCTCTCTGATACTGCTTTCCTAGTCTGTTACAAATAGTGTATGCCACATACACGATCTAGGGGAACACCGCTTGCTGATTCAATTGCTGAGATCGACAGAGTCTACCACCAGAGAAGGCGACTACTTCAAAGGCGTGAGCTAGAGGAAATAGAGGATACCGATTTCTCTGAATCCCTACGCAGTCTTTTCAAGGTAATCGACGGAATGGTAGCATTTCCAGAACTCAATAGATCGATGAAGAAAAGAGAGAATCTCGAAAAGATAAATCGCCAGTGGAGAAAATTGAGTAGCGTAAGAGACCAGAGATCTCCTATTCATGGAGAAGGAGATTGAACTAGACCACTGAAAGCATGGGTTCAACCCTCCAAGGATCATATGAGGGGACCGGCGATTGTTCTTTCGTCTGCAACTCGAGATCTGGAAATCAAGAACCACGCATTCCAACAACTTCCGAGGTTCTATGGCTTATCAAGGGAAGATGTGATGGGGTACTTGCACGATATCGATGATTTCGTCAACCAACTTCCACGATCCGGAGCTGAAATAACAACGGATGAGTTGAGGATGAAGGTTTTTGCTATGGGACTTGGCGACAGAGCCAAGTCATGGTTGAGTTCTCTACCAGCAGGCTCGCTGGACACTTGGGAGAAGGTTTTTTCAGCTTTCATGGAAAAATACTTCCCTCACACCTTGACTACCGCGCTAAAGGCGCAAATCACTGGATTCAAGCAGGACTATGATGAGACCATCTACACCGCGTTTGAGAGGTTCCAAGATCTCACGAACAAGTGCCCTCACCATGGTTTTGAGCTTTCTGACCTAGTCCAACACTTCTACAATGGACTAACCTTCGAGAACCAACAAGTGGTGGATTTCCAATGCCGAGGCAATATTTGGGAGGAAACCGCGGAAGCCGTCTGGGCAGTTTTCGAAAGGCTAGCAAAGGGTTCGCAGTTCAACGACCCAAGGGTAATGGTTAGGAGACGTGGACCTGAAGCTCCACCGACTCAAGAAGCCCCTATGTATAGGGGGAATGGGGATCAATTCGAGTGTTTTACCAACGAATTGAAGCAAGTCCTCAAGAGCGCCATTGGAACAACTGTTTCTAACGAAGTATGCCGAATATGCAAGAACTATGGGCATGGGGCTCATATGTGTATGTTGGTCCCTTTAAACAACAAGAAAAGACTAGAGGGGGGGGGGGTGAACAGTCTTTTCAAACTTTCGTCGTTTAAAACTTTCTCAACAAGTACTTATTACTTTTCAGTAATGAGTTTGCTGATACTTAACTTTCTCAGCAAGCGTAAGTTACTTTACAGTAGCTTGGTTTGCTGATACTTAAAATCAGAGAGCGGAAATCTTTGATACAATAAGTGCTCTTTCAGTAAGTAAAGGTTTCACCAAGTGAAGTGAGTGATTGTGTACAAACAGATATGATTTGCTGAAAGCTAAATACAGTAAGTAAATCACACAAACACTTTTATAGTGGTATCTGAGAGTGGCGTAATCTCTCAACTAATCCACTTCGTCCTTTCTAGGACTGAATCCACTAAGATATGATTGAGGTTCCTTACAATCTCCTATCTAAAGCGATTCAACAGAAACCAAAGCACACTTGCTTTGTCTCCAACCTAAACTAGAGAACTCAACCTTGTTCTCCACCAAACTTGGTACTTTTAATCAGCAAAACTATGCTCGATTAAGTTCCCCCTGAATATCACGCCTGAAAGGGTGTATTTTCAGTTAGAGAGTTTTGGGGTGAGATGACTTAATTATAACTTATTCAGTTACAACAAGTAATCTAAGAAACACAACTTGGAATACTTTGCAGTAAACAAGTTTGATTGTTTCTAGTGTCAAGACTTGTTCTTGTTTGAAAGAAAGAACACTTAACTAATTTCTTAGCCAAGTTTGTTCTACTTCTTCACAAGTAGCTTTTTCAAGCTTTAAGTCTTGGAACGGATCAATGGCAGTAAGAGTGTTTGAAGGTTTGTGAGTTTTAAGCACAAGTGAGAGTTTGATCACGTTGTTGACATACTTCAACTCTTTGCCGGATGACCTCTATTTATAGTGTAAATAAGGAGCCGTTTGAATTTCAAATCCTAAGGCTTTTGTTCCTTAACATGTCACTATCTTGCTTTTGTACTTTCAACAGCGTCTTTGTTTGTCTTCTAGTCTTCATGTCCTTCGTGTTTAAGCTTTTGCATTAAATGCACATTTGAATAGAATTCAAACAGTAACATTGGAGCGCAAATTCACGTACATTCAGCAAGAGGTCACATATGTTCCATCAGCAAGTGGTTAGTCTCAGTTTCAGCAAGCACAACCTACTCTGTCTTTCAGAGTTTCACTTATGCAATGCTGTTGCTGAATTTTCCACTTTCTGAGCGACACGTGCCTTTGTAGATACCAGTCTTCAGCAATCTTCTAGTCTTCAGATCTTCAATTTCTTCAAGTCTTCAGATCTTCAAAAGTCTTCAAGATTCTGAGCGGTTTCTATTTGCTTCAATAATTTGTTTGTAATAAACAAAGTATATCTTCAGCAAATGCTTCAATAGGTTATTTTCTTTTCAGAAAATAAGATACATCATAAGCTTCAGCATCAATAAGTTATTTTCTTTTCAGAAAATAAAATACATCATACGCTTCAGCATCAATAAGTTATTTTCTTTTCAGAAAATAAAATACATCATACGCAAAAGAAATAACTTATCTAGCACCTAATCTAAGTCTTCAGCAAACGTTCCTCTTTTACAATGTCCTTAAAATTCTAAATTCCTATGGACCTTAAGAGTACTAGTTACTGGACTTTCCTTAATTTAGCATGGTTAATTGCTCATCAAAATTACAAGTTTCCTATCAGTGTAGATCGGAGCTTGCGTATGATGATGGCAACTGGTCTCGAGAAGGCGAAGAGGAAGCCTTTGCTACGGAGTTTGGTACTCAAGAAGCTAGCTACGGACAAGACGGTAGGAATCCTCGAGGTGGATTTTGGAGAAGAGGGTTCCGAAACAATCAAGGATATGCACCGTCTAGCCAAACTTATGGCCCTAACCAAGACCGTAGTAGGCTAAACTATGGTAATGATCACTGCGAAAACCCCGCTCCGAAAGAGCCACCGAAATCGATATCGGCTCAACTGATGGAGAACTTGCAAAAGATTGTTGATCACACCCAAAGTTTTCTCAAACGATATGAAGAAGATTCTGAGAAGACTAGAGCAAGACTTGATAGGTTGGAAGAAAGCACTAGGCTTGCCCATCAAAAGATGCAAGAGTTGATCGACCAAGGAGCAAGTAGGGAGCAAGGCAAGCTGCCTAGCAACACTGAGAAGTCGATGTCCATTACCTTGGTGGGTGATCTACCTGTTGAAATCACCATCAAGAAGGTTGCTAAGTGCGAGAGTTGCGAGAGGGAAGTGACCCCACAGACTAAGGGAGAAGAGAAGGACCTTGGTGCTGACGAGAGAGAAGAGGAGCAAGAGGATCCCGAGCCACTCCCTCAAAGTTTCGATGTTAAGGTCGGGATTGGGGAACTTGAAGATATCCGTGCCACAATAGACACGGGATCCTACTCTAATGTGCTCCCTTTGAATGTGTTCGAGAAGAGTAGCCTTGGAAAACTATACGTGCATAAGGCTATTGTGCAACTGGCGGATGGATCCTTTGTAAGACCCGAAGGCGTTGTGAAAAATGTATTGGTCAAGATTGGTGAAGCTTCTGTATACACCGATTTTGTAGTTATGCCGGCGTCTACACCTGGGACGGGGGATGTCATTCTCTTGGGGCGAACATTCTTGACTAAGCTACGCTTCGTAATGGACATCTACCAAAGGACTTGCACTATTGAAGTAGATGGCAAGCAACATGAGTTGCGAGCCATATCTGATCCACCTGATCTACCTGCTACTTCTCACACTATTGACTACAGTGGTCTTAATGTCTATGTTCATTCTTATTCACAGGTTCGAGGCATGAGGAGGAGATCCGTGAAGGGGAAGTCTAGTACCCTCAAGAAGAAGAGCTAGGCACAAACAGGAGTCGAGTCAAAGACTTTAAACAATGGCGCTATCCGGGAGGCAACCCGGGGTTTTTATCGCTTTCTTTACCGCTTTATTGCATGCATTCATACTTGAACATTTTGCTTTTCATATGTGAATTTGTTCGTCTCTGTGTCATATGTGCTTATGTTATGTTTGAGTGAGATTTTTCGAGTGATTTTTTGAGAAAAATGGTTTTTGGGGACTAAAAACCGCAATTTTTTCGGAACGTTTGTCTCCCCACCTCAGGAGGTGGGGAGCGAATCGCCCCCCATGGGGGACGA
The DNA here is from genome assembly GCA_028274465.1 of Plantago ovata. NCBI lineage: Eukaryota > Viridiplantae > Streptophyta > Magnoliopsida > Lamiales > Plantaginaceae > Plantago > Plantago ovata. The sequence continues at coordinate 83,287,733 of CM051456.1, read as the reverse complement.
ATCGCCCTACGATCCAGAGCGCGCGCGCGCGCTACCGACGCACGGGGCGATTCGCCCCAGGCGTGGGGCGAATTGCCCCACGACCTGCAGTGAATGAAAAACGGGGATTCGCCCCATTCCCTCATTTTTCTCCATCTTCATCATCTTAACTCCCAAAACTCCTCCATTTTCAAAATAACTTCAAACCTTCATAACTTCTTCATATTTCCACCAAATTTTGGTTCTTTAGCTTCAATCGAAGCCCGTTACGTGCTCTTTCTTTTCATCCGAACAAATCTCTTCCTAGTTCATTCAATCTCCGGATTTGAGGTAATTTCACATGAACCCTAATTTTTCAAATTTAAGGGTTTTTTGATTTATGCTTCAATTAAGCTTGTATGATGTATGGGTTGATGATTTATGTGATTAGAACGTTATTCATTATCAATTGCATGTTCAATTAGGCTTGGTTTGTTGGTTTGAGATTTTTTGCTATTAGATGATATATCTTGGTAGGAAATGTATCTTTTACTTTCATTCCATATTTAAACATGTGTTTGTTGATATGATAATGGTGGATGTAATGGTAGAATGCATGATTGATGAAGTTGAGGATTTATGTTGTTAGATTTTTTATTAATATGGTATGGATTGAACCTTGTGATTCAAGGCATTTGTTGTTTAGTAAGAGCATAATGTGATATGTTATTGTAGTAGTTACATTGATATGTTGCGGGATGAAGTAGCTAGACTAGGCATTTTGTTTTTGAGAAGTTGGATTGTTGTAAATATTGCTCGTTTGTTCGCTCGTACATTTACATATGCATAGGTCTGTTTGGGTCATACAAGATACTAATTGCTGTTTGTAGGAATTATGGCACCAAGAGGATCGAGGAGAGTTGGCTCGAGCAGAAATGGGAAGGGAGTAGCATCAAGCTCCCAACCTTCTCACCACATGTACGAGATGTCTTTAGCTGCGGTAGAGGTGAGACAAAGGCTAGAAGCGGAGCTGGCCGACGGGGGAAGATCGATCATTCCAAACAGGAGGATTGATATTCCAGAGTCAGCAGCTGGAACGGCAGGATATAGGACGCTATCACGGTTGGCATCAAGAAGGAATTGGGTTTGGTACAGTTCCAACAGGTTCAAGGGGTACGACGTGAGCCTCCTCCAAGAGTTCTACACTGGATACATAGATCTCGAGGAGAAGAATGGGGCACTAGTTCGAGGCCTGATAATACCATGGACACCAGAGCACATTTCTTCATTCATCCATTTTGGGCAGCAGGAGTTCACAGGGAGCGACCATGCCTACCTGTATTCGAGGGCCGCTAGGGGGATATGAAGACATATTACGGACGTGATCTGCAACAGGGAGTACAGATATCCAGAAATCGGGGGAGAACCTGCACGGATCCGTCAGAGCGACCTTAGCATTGAAGCTAAGGTAATGATGAAATTCTGCATTTTCAACTTGATCCCTAGGAAGAATGACTCATGGATTCAGCCCTACTACGCCGAGCTCCTCTACTGCTTGATAGACAGACATCGGATCGACATCGGGCACATCATGTATGAAGAGTATGAGCGCCACTGGGAAAAGAAGAAGAAGCCCTTCATCTTTTCGAGCTTCATCACTGCCTACTGCAAATATCATGGGGTCGATGACATTGACGAGGGAGATTGCGAGGTCGCTGCCCTTTCACCCTCGACCATTGAGGTGCAGCTGGCTAGGTATCAGTTAAAGAACCCCACGGCTGACGCTATTGATGTGGAAGCACCCTTCCAACCGAGCGATTCCGATAATGAGAATGATTATGGTGATGCTATGGAGGCTGATGATGGCCAAGCCCCTATCCCGGATATCCCATTTGTCCATAGAGCACCGCATGCACCGCCTCGAGCACCACAGGGGTCTAGAGGATTTGACTTCTCTGAATTCCGGACCTACCTCGACTACCGTTTCGATAGAGCCAATGCTCGTACTGCAGCCTTGACCAACTCTGTCCAAGGACTGCGACAGGACCTCGACGGGCACATTGCCCAGCGCAACCGCGACTGGGAGACATTCGAGGAGCATCGCCGAGAGGATAGGCAACAAAGGTGGGAGCAGCAACAGCTCATCCAGCAGCAACAGGAGGCTCTACGGCAGTCCAATCAGCTCATGTCTGACATGTGCAGGGACTTTTATGGGGATTACCATCCCGATGATTAGTCCTTTCACATGTCCACTCTCAGCCAACCGAGGCCAAACCGTTCGGTAACATCTAGTATCACTTCTTATTACTCATTCTCTTTTGCTAGGGGTTAACTTAAGAATCATAAGGGGGATGGGATGTGAACCGCGATGTTAAGTATTGTTTGGCTTTGTGTTGATTAGTATCTTGTTCTCCGTTTGCATTTGCATTTGCACGTTTACTGCTTTCTTAGTTTTTTAGGTTGCATTCACTGCATTCATCCTAGGATAGTCTTGCATGTTTTATATGGAGTTCATTGCCGAATTTTTTGAGCGTTTTTATTGGATAGATTATCTAACTATGCCATTAATCGTATGCTTCATCTCTATGAATTTGTTTGAGGTTTTTCTCGCTTGGCTTGTCACGTTTATGTATTGCACTTAGTTAAGCTCGGTAGTCTCGACATCACTTAGTGGCGTTTTCTCTACTGCGGTTCACGAAGGCCTTTATAATAGGATGATGCATGTTAGGGTCTTATGGTTGTTTCTTGAGTAATTATGTACCTAAGAGGCAACAAGTCTTCACCATGCTTTGAGATTGCTAAATGCCTAGGAAGGAGGTAGTGTGAGGTTGTGTGATCCTTTGTTTATAACCTATTCTTCCGAATAGGTTTGGGGAGGGGGTTACACCATCATTAGACTTGTTTTTCGTTTTTCATTTTCGTATTGTGAGTTTATTTTTCCTTTCTCGTAAATTTTGTACTCCAACCTATTCTTTCGAATAGGTTTGGGGAAGTCGTTGTGAGTCATTTTGTTTCTCTATTTGTTATGCTACTGCTGGCTAAAAAATAAATCGAAAAAAAAGGAAAGAAAAATTCCAGGGAAAAAGAAAAAAAAGAAAAAAAGAAACTAGAAAGAAAAAAAAAGAAAAAGAGAAAAGACCCCAAAAAAGCAAAGAAGGGTCCAAAAAAGAAAGCCAAATAGCAGTTTAGCAAAGTGTTGTCTCATTTTCCAATTCTTGTAATGTTCGTAATCGTGTTGTAATTTTCTATTTTTTGTCTTTTGTTTTTGAGTGTCATATGTTCTAGACCACCCTCGTCCTGCCATTCAGGAAGTGGTGAATAGCTTAAGACTTTACTTGAGAGATGGGTAGAATAGGGGAGTGTTATCTTTTATAGGGAACCCTCCTTCGTTTGATGAGAGCCAGTACTGGTTCGACCTCTTTGAGGGAAAGTCTTAAACTTGGTGAATAGCAGTAAGTCCTCAGTTTCATAGGCACGGGACAACCATTCGTATCTTAGCATGCTTCATTACGTCGTCACTGACTAGGTCCAGGTAGAGAATGTTACGAGAGACTATCTTGTCTTGACGTAAGTGCTTATGTGGATGTGTATAAGTCAATCGAGGTATTCTTCAACCTATATTCATGCTTTGATTTATATGGTTTTTGTTCATATGTTTTTTTGATAGATTCAGTAGATTAGTTCATTTTATTTGGCATGAGACTCCATTTTGTGTCTTGCATTGTTTCTTGCATTAGAGTCTAGGTTAATTGCTTGAGGACAAGCAAAGGTTCGGTTTGGGGAGTTTGATGAATGTGTATTTTACACTTTCATTCGAGTCTTTTTCACCTATTTTAGCTATCCTCTATGATAATTTAGCTATATTTTAGTGCAGTTTATTAGAATAGTGTCATGTTTCCCTTTAGTTTTTATTTTACAGGTTTTGATTGAAAAATGAGGATTTCAGGGCAATTATATTGAAGTTGACAAGGAATTGGTGTTCCAGAAGCCTATTTGGAGTATCTGAAGGTTTCCGGATAGGATTTGGAGTCTAGGGGTCGAATCTGGAGATTAGAAGGCCACTAGAAGTCAGAAACCGAGTCCGAAAAGGGGAAGAAATCCAAAAACGCGTCGAAAACACGGAAATTCTAGAATTTTACTCCTGGGCGAATCGTCCGGGATGTGGGGCGAATCGCCCCACACCAAGCGAATCGCCCGGTGTGTGGGGCCCTTCGCCCCACACAAATTCGAGGCCTATATAGTTGCTCAGTTTTTCTCCGAAATTCATACTTTTCATGACCTATTCTCTCACCTTTCTCTGTAGTTTTAGGTAGGAACTTCCCAGAGCCTGTTCTGGGGGTTCGTAGCTTAGGAGATACTTTTTCATAGCAGTTTGGAGCTTGTAAGATCGTGATTCTTCGGAGACTGACAACCTTCGGTAACATTGTATCTTATAGTTTTTCTACTTATTTTTATATATCTTTCAACATGTTTTCTTCTATGATTTCTGTTGATTGCATGACAACTATGAGTAGCTAAACTTATTGTTGGTGATAGTATGTGAATTCTTAGCGAAGGGTTGATAATTATGCTAATGGCTATATCGTGCATTATACTCCGTGTTATTGCTTTATTTCCTTGATCTAGCGGAACCTATATCTTCGTATGTTGATTAATTATTGCACACAATTGGACCATAGTGTTGACCTATGCATATCTATATCTTCGTAGTGTTGAATAATTACGGAACACAATTGGACAATAGTGTTTGACCTATCAGTATCTATATCTTCGTAGTGTGTGATAATTGCAACAGAACAATTTATTGATCAAAGATCTCCATGCAAAACCGAGGAATTTACGCATGATTATTAACCCGTTATGCTTTGAAGGACCATACTATCACCAATCTCCATTATCTGTTAGAAAAACCTTTGCTATACCGTCTGATATTTTATATTCTTTAATTAAATTAGATAAAGCTAGTTATAGTCTTTAGAGAACGACACTCGAGGTCATTCTACTGCTACACTACGGTTTTCATTGTAGTTGTGAATTGCCTTTGGCTAAATAACAAATTTATTTGCTTGATCCGGAACTGACAATCCCGCGTATCATCACAAATCTCACAATCTCCACCTTAACATGATCTTTAGTTCCTACCTTCCAAGATATCCCTAATCCCTAAGGTTGGGAAAGCCCTTTCTGGTCCAGCAAACCAACTAAACTCATGCGCTGTTCAAACTTTTCTACTGGCAGAGTTTTAGTAAATGCATCAGCATGATTTCTTCTTGTATTAATCTTCACAATTTGAACTTCACCCTTATCTGCAACATCCCTGATGAAATGATATTTAATATCAATGTGCTTTGACTTGTCATGAAAAGATGATGTTTTTCTAGATGTATGGCGCTCTGGCTGTCACAATGAACTTTGTCAGTGTCTTGATGAACTCCAAATTCACTCAAGATTCCCCTTAACCAGATTGCTTCTTTAACACCTTCATTAAGAGCCATGAACTCTGCTTCTGTAGTTGAGAGTTCTACCACAGGTTGATGAGTAGATCTCCAGCTTATTGCAGTCCTAAAGAGTGTAAAGACATAACCAAAGAGTGATTTCCTAGTGTCAAGATTAGCAGCAAAGTCTGAATCCACATAACCCACAATAGCATCTCCTTCACTTGTCTTGCATTGAAACACCAAAGATAAGTTCAAATCTCCCCTTATGTACCCAATTAACCACTTCACTGCCTCCCAGTGATACTTCCCAGGTGTGCCCATGAATCTGCTGAGTGTACTTAAAGCATGTGTTATGTCCTAAAGACAACCATTTACGGGATGATATGTACTTGGATCATAATCAGTTTATTATTATTTATATTCCATATTAAATGGCTTTACATCTTTGGATTATTTATTTGGTTGTTTTAAGATAAGTCTATAGGATGTTCTCATGGACTATACGTTATCACCAAGTGTGTGAGAACTTGGATGATAGAACGTAAGTCCTAAAATAGTCTCAATCGAGGTCATTGAGATTTGGGATATGATGATGTCGTTTTTCACCAATTAAATTCGTTTAAAACCCTAAGAACAATTATTACTACACAAACTAGAGTGCAATGGCAAGTTGTCCCCGAGTGTCGTTCTCTTGGGACCTAACGTGGCTTTGCTTGAGGTTTTTGCTAGCAATTTCAGTCAACGAGTTCATATGTTTATGGAATCGTTTCCTTTGAACAAAGCAACGAGAAATCAGATTGTTGTAATCAAGTTTAGAAAACGCTTGGTGGTAGAAATCAAACAGACATGCATGGGTTACGAATATGCTCACAAGTTCAGTGCGTAAAACCTTCGATCAAGTCTGCTAAGCAACTCGTCTAGGTAACTTTAAGACACACATCATAAAAGACCACTATCAATACTTTAGAGGTGCTTGTCACCAACACCATTTATCTAGCATGCTGCAAATCTCTAACATACAATCCTATAGCTTTCATTGACCAAGAGTTTGTCACTATACTCAATTCGAATATATTTTATAGGCAACTAAGAATCATATGAAGGAATTTGCAGCAAGATTGAATCACAATCTCATGTAAGCATAAACATAAGCCATAGCATGCATATTCTACATTCTACCACCAACACAAAAGATTTAGCTACTCATGTTCATCAACATAGACATCAATTCATATGAATAATAATCAGAATACATCATATCAAACTACAAGACAAGAGAGTGATACAAGTTACCACCAAAGCTGTCACTAATCGGTGGAAATCAAAGAAAACCTCTCCGTAGATGATTACAAAGGATGAATTCCAATCAAAACCTTGAATCCCAAGCTAAAATACAATGTAATCTGAGTTTTCTCTGAGTTTTGGGGCTTAGGAGCTCTCCAAAACGAAGTTACAGTTCAAAAGATATCCACAAAATGACCAAAGATCAGATCTAAGAAGGAAAATCCGAAAACGTAACCGCTGCCAAGCGGACCGCTTGGAGAAGCCAAGCGGAGCGCTTGGCAAGCGAAGCGCTTCGGCACTCCAAGCGCTTCGCTTGGCTTCTATGGCAAAGCTCCTGGAAAATGAAGCGGAGCGCTTCACTATTCCAGGCGCTTAGCTGGGCTCCTGGGCAGATTTTTGTCTTCAAACTCAATCTTTTTGCCCTCGCATGGCCCTCGGGTGCCTTGGAATCATCCTTCTTGATGCTTATTGATACTCAAACACTTACGAACAAGCCACGGAGATTGGGGAACTTCAACGGGGCCATCTTTTCCATCAAAAAGGCTCGTTTTTAGCTCCAAAAATGCCGTTTCGTACCTAAGTGCCTGAAAATGCAGAAAACTCAAAACGTGACACTATTCTACAAAACTAACCAAAAAACAAGGCTAGAAGATAGCAAAAGAAGGTAAAAAAGACAAGATGAACGCGTCAAAAGTACGTTCATCAAACTCCCCAAACCAAACCTTTGCTTGTCCTCAAGCAACAAACTATCCTAAATGCAACACAAAAGGAGTCTCATGCCAAGTAAAGTGAACTAATCTATTGAATCTACCAAATGCTTATGAACAAAACCCAATGAGCATGACATGCAAATAGGTTGAAGTATGCCTCGATTGCAAATATACACATTCTCAAGTGCACTTGGTTAAACAAAGGAGTCTCACGTAACATCTTCTACCTGGACCTGGTTAGTGACGACACAATGATGCATGTTATCATACTACAATTGCCCCGTGCCTATGAAACCGAGGGCTTACTATTGTTCACCAAGCGAGACTTTTCCTCAAGAGAGGGCGAACCAATACTGGTTCTCATCAAACGAAGGAGGGTTCCCTTAGAAAGATAACACTCCCCTATTCTACACAGACTCTCAAGAATGAGCCTCTTTCAACCACTTCTTGAATAGCAAGACGAGGGTGGTCAAGAACAGGCCTTGGACAAAGGCGACACGAAACGAAAGATAGAATTTACAACTCGACACTTCAAAAGGACAAAATATTTACATGACACTTGACACTACGAGACTGCTTTTGGCTTGCAACGACCCTTCTTTTGCTTTTTGGGTCTTATTCTTTATTTCCCCTTTTTTTTTCTTTTCTCTTTTTTTTATATTTCTTTTTCTTTTCTTCTTCTTTTCTTTTTCTCTTTCTTTTTTTTTTATAGGGGCAAGCAGCAGTACTAAGTGTCAAAAACACCTCCCCAAACCTATTCGAAAGAATAGGTTTGAGCACAAAGACGAAAAAAAAACGAAAGACTCTTTTACAAAGACACCTCCCCAAACCTATTCGAAAGAATAGGTTGGGACACAAAATAAAAAGAAAAAGAAAAAGAAAACTTTACAACGACTCAAAGACGAAAGACAAGTATAACAACGTAACCCCCTCCCCAAACCTATTCGATAGAATAGGTTTAATACAAGGAATCACACACCTCACACTACCTCCTTCCTAGGCATTTGGCAATCTCTAATCGAGGTGAAGAACTTGTCGCCTCTTACGTACATAATTACACGGGTTACAACCATAGACTCTAACATGCATCATTTTATAAGGCCATCGTGAACCGCAGCAGAAGAAACACCACTCAAGGTGATGTCGAGACTACTAAGCTTAACTAGTGCACATGCGAATGTGACAAACCAAGCGAGACAAGCCTCAAACTACTTGCAAAGTGATGCAACATATGATCAATGGTCATAAACACTTAGTCTACTCAATAAAAAAGTTCAAAAGACTTGGCAATAAACTCCACACACAACAACGTGCAACAACTAATCTATGGATGATATGCATGCAAAAATTTGAAAAAACACGACAAATCACATGAACTTGATTAAAATCAGGCATGTACGAACCACACAAGCATATAGTACTGAAAATCCAATACCCCCTCCCAAACCTAAACTTTTGCTCGTCCTCGAGCAAAGAAAAGTTGAATGAAAAGGAAAAATTAGATTGAAAGTATACTTCCCTGAGATAAAGGTTCGTGTCCAATCTCCTATATAAGAGTAGTACCTGAAAAGACTCAAGAAACAAGTGAAAACGGGTGCGCAAAGGTGAGAAGAATCGAAAAACGAGGAAAATCAGGGTACAGGGTCCAGGCGGACCGCTTGGTGGGAGCCAAGCGGTTCGCTTGGTCAAGCGGAGCGCTTGGGAGGCTCCAGGCGCTCCTCTTGAATTTCCAGGAAGTTGCAAAACTTCCTGGAATTTCAAGCGGACCGCTTGGCCCTTCCAAGCGCTTCGCTGGCCCTGTTTCCAAATTTTCGATGTTTTTTCCTATCTTAATCACCTAAGGCACCAAGACAAAAACTAGACTAAACTAATCACGACAAAAGGCACACAGGCCACAACTAAAAAAGCAAATAAAGAGTACAAGAGTCAAAAGTCACAACATCAATTAAGTGTATCAAAAAGGAGTACCACCACCACAAAATCACTCGGATTCGAACCCTTGCTCTACTTCGAAGCGGTGGAGTATCAGATCGTGTGTCTCTATGTCGATTGGTTCCCTCGATGCCTCGGTGCGCCGGATGTTTGGCACATTTGCTTTCTCACACATAGCAGTGATCAGATGCGGGAAGACTAGTGGGTGGTTGGGTTCTCGTTTAATCTCGAATTGCTGGAAGATGATGTCCCCGGGAGTGATGGTCAAGTTCGCATGAGGGAATAGACTAAGATCCCGACTTCCGGCGTTATCTCTTCGGTTATGAGTCTCGGGATCAGATTAGCTACCACGAAAGGTAGGATCATGCGGGCGTGCAAGTGCAAATCTTTATACTTCAAGGTGTTATCGAGACGCGTCTTCCTCGGCTTGTAGTCCTTGGTTGTCAGAACCCCGACTATCCTCCTCGGAAACTTCTCAATCGTTGGGTCATAGACATAGTGCACATAGGGATCACTCACATAGTATGCTACCTTATTCTTGTCTTCCCGCAAGGGTTCCTCTAGTCCCATAATGAAACTAGTGATACTCAATGGTGAGAAAGGGACCATCACACCACGAATAGGTACTGCTTCGGCCTTATAGTTATAGTCCTCGAAGGCAATGTGGAACTCCTCGACAAGGTCTCTATCCCATCCGGAGAGTTCTTTCCCATAGAAGATCCATTCTCTCGCCGTTATAAGCCTGGTAAGGTGAGCATAGGGTGCATAGGGTACATCAAAGAAAAGCCCCTTGTTCTCATATTTTGTCCCTTTTAGTACGTCCAAATCCTTTGAAGTAAAGGAGATGCTACGGTCCCAAATCACTGACCGTTCTCCTCCCCTATAGAAGTTGTATTGGAACCTCCGCAATGCGTCCGATTCTTTGTATGGGTCACGGTCGCTTTCATCACGGGGAATCTCCTTGGAAGTTGAAGCTCCATCCTTCCTTGCTTTCTTCTTGGCTCTTGTGTCCATGGTACCTAGGATAATCTTATTAGATAACTTCAAGAGACAATGAGACTTAGACTCGACTCCTAGACTCCAATACTCACTCAAGTAATCTCATGGTGAGTTTGAAGGCTTGCTAAAGTTCATATGAACAAAACGAGAAGCTTTAACACTTCGTTACGATAAACCCATACGAATCTAAACCAAGCAAACAAACTCTCCAATTAGATTACCCAACCAATCCAACACATTCTCATGTAATCACAACATCACTATAATCATAACATAACTCAAATTCAAGGCTAACAATCATCAAACAATTATATAGCAAAAATTCGAGCACTAGAGTTCATCATAAATCAAGAGGAGCAAAATTCGAATTTAGACATCACATCTAGTAAGAAACATGCTCAATAATCATTATCAAACTCTAATTCACCAATGCATAACACAATTGAAGCTAATTAAGATAAAATTCCAAATTCAAGAAAGTTAGGGTTCATGAGAGGTACCTTTGATTCCTTGTTATGGATTCTTCAAACGTGAAATTTGATCGGTTTAGATGATAGAGGGGGTGATGGGCTTTGTAAAATGCACAAGATTGCAAGAATTGGTGGAGAATTGAGAGAGATTGAGATTTTTGGGGTGCTAAATCGGCAATGGAGGAAGAAAAACGAAGTGGGGGGCTTTGAAACACAAGTGCCCCGCTTAGCTTCCTTAAGGAAAGCCAAGCGAAGCGCTTGGGCGTCCCAAGCGCTCCACTTGGATTTCCAGTAAGAATTTTCGTTCTTACTGGAAATTCAAGCGGACCGCTTGGGCGTGCCAAGCGCTCCGCTTAGATTTCCAGTAAGAATGAAATTCATACTGGAATCCAAGCGGACCGCTTGGGCTTTCCAAGCGGTTCGCTTGGGACCTGAAGCTCCCAAATCCATTTTTTTTCGACTTTTGCTAAATTTTCACCCCAAAAACCTTGTCTAAACAACGAAACAAAATTTAAACGTGCTTCTAATCTATATGCAAGTACCTACAACCTCGGGTTGCCTCCCGAGAAGCGCCTTCGTTTAAAAGTCGTTCGCTCGACTCGTCTTAGCTCATGCGGGATCAATTTCGCATCGGGTACTAGATTTCCCCGTTCAAGTGCTCTTCAAAGCACCAAGTCCCCGCACATCTTGACGAACATAAAGAGGACCAAAGCATCCTACAAGTTCGTTAGTATCAACATAAGCACATGAATTAATTATGGCTCGCAACGTATGTTGCTTGCCATTTACCTCGAAGCTACATGTACGACGGTACATGTCTATCACCATATGTACTTTGTTGATGAAGGCTTGATGATGTCGTTTTTCACCAATTAAATTTGTTTAAAAGCCTAAGAACACTTATCACTACACAAACAAGAGTGCAATGGCAAGTTGTCCCCGAGTGTCGTTCTCTCAGGACCTAACGTGGCTTTGCTTGAGGTTTTTGCTAGTAATTTCAGTCAACGAGTTCAAATGTTTAGAATCGTTTCCTTTGAACAAAGCAACGAGAAATCAGATTGTTGTAAATCAAGTTTGGAAAATGGTTGGTGGTAGAAATCAAATACACATGCATGGGTTACGAATATGCTCACAAGTTCAGTGCGTAAAACCTTCGATCAAGTCTGCTAAGCAACTCGTCTAGGTAACTTTAAGACACACATCATAAAAGACCACTATCAATACTTTAGAGGTGCTTGTCACCAACACCATTTATCTAGCATGCTGCAAATCTCTAACATACAATCCTATAGCTTTCATTGACCAAGAGTTTGTCACTATACTCAATTCGAATATATTTTATAGGCAACTAAGAATCATATGAAGGAATTTGCAGCAAGATTGAATCACAATCTCATGTAAGCATAAACATAACCCATAGCATGCATATTCTACATTCTACCACCAACACAAAAGATTTAGCTACTCATATTCATCAACATAGACATCAATTCATATGAATAATAATCAGAATACATCATATCAAACTACAAGACAAGAGAGTGATACAAGTTACCACCAAAGTTGTCACTAATCGGTGGGAATCAAAGAAAACCTCTCCGTAGATGATTACAAAGGATGAATTCCAATCAAACTTGAATCCCAAGCTAAAATACAAAGTAAAGTGAGTTTTCTCTGAGTTTTGGGGCTTAGGAGCTCTCCAAAACGAAGTTACAGTTCAAAAGATCTTCAAAAAATGACCAAAGATCAGATCTAAGAAGGAAAATCCGAAAACGTAACCGCTGCCAAGCGGACCGCTTGGAGAAGCCAAGCGGAGCGCTTGGCAAGCGAAGCGCTTTGGCACTCCAAGCGCTTCGCTTGGCTTCTGTGCCAAAGCTCCTGGAAATTGAAGCGCAGCGCTTCACTATTCCAGGCGCTTAGCTTGGTTCCTGGGCAGATTTTTGCCTTCAAACTCAATCTTTTTGCCCTCGCTTGGCCCTCGGGTGCCTTGGACTCATCCTTCTCGATGCTTATTGAAACTCAGACACTTACGAACAAACCACGGAGATTGGGGAACTTCAACGGGGCCATCTTTTCCATCAAAAAGGCTCGTTTTTAGCTCCAAAAACGCCGTTTCGTACCTAAGTGCCTGAAAATGCAGAAAACACAAAACGTGACACTATTCTACAAAACTAACCAAAAAAAAAGGCTAGAAGATAGCAAAAGAAGGTAAAAAAGACAAGATGAACGCGTCAAAAATACGTTCATCAAACTCCCCAAACCAAACCTTTGCTTGTCCTCAAGCAACAAACTATCCTAAATGCAACACAAAAGGAGTCTCATGCCAAGTAAAGTGAACTAATCTATTGAATCTTCCAAATGCTTATGAACAAAACCCAATGAGCATGACATGCAAATAGGTTGAAGTATGTCTCGATTGCGAATATACACATTCTCAAGTGCACTTGGTTAAACAAAGGAGTCTCACGTAACATCTTCTACCTGGACCTGGTCAGTGACGACACAATGATGCATGTTATCATACTACAATTTCCCCGTGCCTATGAAACCGAGGGCTTACTACTGTTCACCAAGCGAGACTTTTCCTTAAGAGAGGGCGAACCAATACTGGTTCTCATCAAACGAAGAAGGGTTCCCTTAGAAAGATAACAATCCTCTATTCTACCGAGACTCTCAAGAATGAGCCTCTTTCAACCACTTCTTGAAGAGCAAGACGAGGGTGGTCAAGAACAGGCCTTGGACAAAGGCGACACGAAACGAAAGATAGAATTTACAACTCGACACTTCACAAGGACAAAATATTTATATGACACTTGACACTACGAGACTGCTTTTGGCTTGCAACGCCCTTCTTTTGCTTTTGGGTCTTATTCTTTATTTTCTTACTTCTTCTCTTTTTTTTTTTTTCTTCTTTTCTTTTTCTCTTTCTTTTTTTTTATATAGGGGCAAACAGCAGTACTATGTGTCAAAAACACCTCCCCAAACCTATTCGAGAAAATAGGTTTGAGCACAAAGACGAAAAAGAAAAAGGAAAGACTCTTTTACAAAGACACCTCCCCAAACCTATTCGAAAGAATAGGTTGGGACACAAAACAAAAAGAAAAAGAAAAAGAAAACTTTACAACGACTCAAAGACGAAAGACAAGATCAACGAAGCAACCCCCTCCCCAAACCTATTCGATAGAATAGGTTTAATACAAGGAATCGCACACCTCACACCACCTCCTTCCTAGGCATTTGGCAATCTCTAATCGAGGTGAAGAACTTGTCGCCTCTTACGTATATAATTACACGGGTTACAACAATAGACTCTAACATGCATCATTTCATAAGGCCATCGTGAACCGCAGCAGAAGAAACACCACTCAAGGCGATGTCGAGACTACTAAGCTTAACTAGTGCACATGCGAATGTGACAAACCAAGCGAGACAAGCCTCAAACTACTTGCAAAGTGATGCAACATATGATCAATGGTCATAAACACTTAGTCTACTCAATAAAAAAGTTCAAAAGACTTGGCAATAAACTCCACACACAACAACGTGCAACAACTAATCTAGGGATGATATGCATGCAAAAATTTGAAAAAACACGACAGATCACATGAACTTGAGTAAAATCAGGCATATACGAACCACACAAGCATATAGTACTGAAAATCCAATACCCCCTCCCCAAACCTAAACTTTTGCTCGTCCTCGAGCAAAGAAAAGTTGAATGAAAAGGAAAAATTGGATTGAAAGTGCACTTCCCTAAGGTAAAGGTTCGTGTCCAATCTCCTATATATGAGTAGTACCTGAAAGGACTCAAGAAACAAGTGAAAACGGGTGCGCAAAGGTGAGAAGAATGGAAAAACGAGGAAAATCAGGGTACAGGGTCCAGGCGGACCGCTTGGCGGGAGCCAAGCGGTTCGCTTGGTCAAGCGGAGCGCTTGGGAGGCTCCAGGCGCTCCGCTTGAATTTGCAGGAAGTAGCAAAACTTCCTGGAATTTCAAGCGGACCGCTTGGCCCTTCCAAGCGCTTCGCTTGGCCTTGTTTCCAGATTTTCGATGTTTTTTCCTATCTTAATCACCTAAGGCACCAAGACAAAAACTAGACTAAACTAATCACGACAAAAGGCACACAGGCCACAACTACAAAAGCAAATAAAGAGTACAAGAGTCTAAAGTCACAACATCATACAACCAAATCGAAATGAAAAGAGTTTCAACCAACAATAGTAAACAAGCCAAAATAACGATAATATACAAATACTACCGATAAATGTGGCCCCTGTCTGCTGGTGTCTCTAGGAGTAGGGGTCGTAGGGGGTGTTAGGAAAGGCATTCCCACTACCACCGGTCTGATCATAGAAAGTATACCCCGGAATTGCTCGGTAAGATGGGTCGACTGAGCCTCCAACATGGTGGTTTGGAAGCTACCAAACTGATCGACCAAGATCTGGTTGAACCCCGAGAAGTCGAAGCTTCCTTGTCCGGCCGTAGGCGGAGGTGGAGGAGGTGTCACATGGCGCGTAACCCTTGGTTGCATGGGTTCTCCTTGCTGAGTGCACCAAGTCCCGTACATCTCATTGTACGTATCAATGTTGATGGATTTCTTCGGCTTCTTGTCCAGTACGAGGTCGGGTACTCCGGCCTCCTTGCACATGCCCGTGATCAAGTTTGCATGACGGCGGCGCTTGAATTCCTCGAAGATGACGACGCCAGGAGTGAGAGGCAAATTATGCAAGAGAGCATGGACTAGGACTCCGTAATAGGACTGAACCTCGGAATCATGTGTGCTAGGGATCAAATTGGCTTGAACAAACTTAAACATCATCCTTGCCTCGAAGGTGAGATCGTTGTGGCGCAAAATTCGGGGTGGTTCATCAGGCAATTCAAAATCCTCCACGGTAATGCCATTTAGTACCTCCATGGGGTAATGATCAGACTCCCGGTCGTAGACATAGAACTCCGCGGGATCAAATCTCTCGTGGGCTGCAGGCCGGCGGTTTGGATCCCGCGTCAGTGGCCTATCCAATCGCATAATGAAGCTAGTGATGCTCAAAGGAGTAAACTCGACCCCAACACCGCGGACAGGAACCTCACCGATCCGTTCATTGTAGTCCGTGAAGGCAATGTAGAAATCCTCCACTACTGCTTGGTCCCAATTTGGCATGACCTCGCCATAGTACTTCCAGCCTCGCTCAGTAATGAGCTTGTTGAGCTCTCTGGCACCATCCAACCCGCTCTCACCAGCCGTGAAGCGAATGCTCCTCTCAGAAATGTACGTGTGCTTGTGGGCATGGAAACTCGCTTCGAATTGCCTTTCCCTCCTCGATTGGCGATACTCGCTGGGTGTGGCCGTTTGTTGAGTACTCGAGGTCCCTTCTCCCCTTGATCTCTTGGATCTTCTTGATGCCATTGTACCTAGAATAATCTTATTAGATAACTTCAAGAGACAATGAGACTTAGACTCGACTCCTAGACTCCAATACTCACACAAGTAATCTCATGGTGAGTTTGAAGGCTTGCTAAAGTTCATATGAACAAATCGAGAAGCTTTAACACGACGTTACGATAAATCCATACGAATCTAAACCAAGCAAACAAACTCTCCAATTAAATTATCCAACCAATCCAACACATTCTCATGCAATCACAACATCACCATAATCATAACATAACCCAAATTCAAGGCTAACAATCATCAAACAATTACATAGCAAAAATTCGAATCATAACATAACTCAAATTCAAGGCTAACAATCATCAAACAATTACATAGCAAAAATTCGAGCACTAGAGTTCATCATAAATCAAGAGGAGCAAAATTCGAATTTAGACATCACATCTAGTGAGAAACATGCTCAATAATCATTATCAAACTCTAATTCACCAATGCATAACACAATTGAAGCTAATTAAGATAAAATCTCAAATTCAAGAAAGTTAGGGTTCATGAGAGGTACCTTTGATTCCTTGTTATGGATGCATCAAACGTGAAATTTGATCGGTTTAGATGATAGAGGGGGTGATGGGCTTTGTATAATGCACTAGATTGCAAGAACTGGTGGAGAATTGAGAGAGATTGAGATTTTTGGGGTGCTAAATCGGCAATGGAGGAAGAAAAACGAAGTGGGGGGCTTTGAAACACAAGTGCCCCGCTTAGCTTTCTTAAGGAAAGCCAAGCGAAGCGCTTGGCGTCCCAAGCGAAGCGGTCCGCTTGGGAACTCCCAAGCGCTCCACTTGGATTTCCAGTAAGAATTTTCATTCTTACTGGAAATTCAAGCGGACCGCTTGGGCGTGCCAAGCGCATCGTTTGGATTTCCAGTAAGAATGGAATTCTTACTGGAAATCCAAGCGGACCTCTTGGGCTTTCCAAGCGGTTCGCTTGGGACCTGAAGCTCCCAAATTCATTTTTTTTCGACTTTTGCTAAATTTTCACCCCAAAAACCTTGTCTAAACAACGAAACAAAATTTAAACGTGCTTCTAATCTATATGCAAGTACTTACAACCTCGAGTTGCCTCCCGAGAAGCGCCTTCGTTTAAAAGTCGTTGGCTCGATTCGTCTTAGCTCATGCGGGATCAATTTTGCATCGGGTACTAGACTTCCCCGTCCAAGTGCTCTTCAAAGCACCAAGTCCCCGCACATCTTGACGAACATAAAGAGGACCAAAGAATCCTACAAGTTCGTTAGTATAAACATAAGCACATGAATTAATTATGGCTCGCAACGTATGTTGCTTGCCATTTACCTCGAAGCTACATGTACGACGGTACATGTCTATCACCATATGTACTTTGTTGATGAAGGCTCTACCCAAAAGAACCACATCCTTGAGCTTTGCGGAGGATGTAGGCATGACGATGAAGTTCGTCTTGACCTCTACACCGGCGAATCTTACCAGTAGATTCTCGATCACACCCAATGGCTTCTTCATAGACCCATCCGCCAGTTGCACCATGCACTTCATTAGTCTTAAGCCAGACAAACCCGACTCTTCGTACACGTTCAAAGGTATGACATTCACACCCGCTCCCGTGTCTAGAGTTGTCACTATTCCATCCTTCTTACCCAAGCCGATTTCCAAATCAAAGCTCTCTTGGATAGGCACTTCCACCATTTCCACCAACTCATCCTCAGACGATGAGTTTTCATTCACTTCTTCCACTATCGCATCAGATTGTGCGACCACTTTCTCTTCCACAACTACCTTAGGAGTCTCAAGCTCCTCACTCACTTTGCATGTTTCAATTATCTTGCAACTTGGCACCTCAACTAGTGCATTGTCTCTCACAACCGTGATCACCACGGGCAAATCAGTCACCACGGTTATGGCCATAGCCTTCTCCGTGTTTCCGGGAAACTTCCCTTGCTCTCTACTAGCCTCCCGATCTATCAGCTCTTGCAACTTCTTATGGAGGTTGCTACTACTAGCCTCAAGCTTCTCAAACCTCTTATTGTTAGTAGCTTCATTACGATAGTAATGCTCCATAAACTTATTTGTCTTCAACACAAGATCGTTGAGAGAAGAGACAAGAGGTGAAGGAAGCACCCATCCACCTTGTGGTCCCGAACTAGCAACCTGATGCGGAGGTGTAGGATTAGAAGGCGGTGCTCCTTTATACCAATTGTTCCCATAGCTGAGACGACTTCTATCTTGATTAGGCCCATAGGCATTTTGATCTGGGTCATGAAGATAACCACGGTTGCCTTGATTCTGGTACCCACCTCGGGGTCCACGGTTTTGTGGCCTCACATTGCCATAACCTTGCCCGTAGTTCACATCTCCAACTACTTGCTCTCCCTCAGCAGCATATACTTCTTGACGGACATCGTTCGTGATATATTGCTCTCTAGCAAATTCAGAACGACATAAGTAGGCCGGGTGCCCATAGTTCTTGCACACACCACAAACTTCCGTAGAAGGAGAAGCAACGCTTTGCCTCAAAGCTTGCTTCACTTCATGGGCGAACCCATCGAAGGCATTTTGTTCCACTACTACCCTGGCCTCACCTCTTTGCTCCTTTTGGAGCACACGAGCCCTCACATTCCGGTTTTGGGAATTCCGGTACATCATGTCCAGCTTCACTTGGGCTTGAGAAGGAAGCAACTCTCCCATACTACCTTCACAAATACAATCCACTTGAGATTGAATCTCAGGATGTAAACCATTGTAAAAGAATTGGAGAAGCTGACCTTTATCATACCCGTTATGTGGGCATCGATGATGCAACCCCATGAAACGATCATAGGCCTCGTGGAAAGGCTCATCGTACCTCTGCTCGAAGGAGCTAATTTGGCTCTTCATAGCCATTGTCTTGGAAGCGGGGTAGTAACGCTCCATGAACTTATCGAAACATAGATCCCATGTTGTCAAAGACCCGGCTTCCAAAGTATTGAGCCAAGCCTTTGCACGATCGCCTAGCCCCATAGAAAAGACCTTCATGCGGAGATCATCATCCGTAACACCAGCTCCTGGTCGCCCAAGATGGAGGACAAAATTCTCGAGCTCATACAAGAAACCAATCACGTCCTCATTAGCCATCCCATAGAATTTGGGAAGTTGTTGGAACATGTGATTCTTGATCTCCAAGTTCCTGGTGGCATCATTGAGGACAATTGCTGGTCCTCTAGCCCCAATCGTAGGCTTAGTAAGTGTACGTATTGGCCGCTCCGCCATTTCACCTTCCAAGTAAACAGATTCAAGAATTGGCTCCAAAAGATAAGAAGAAGACTCTTCCCGAATACCAGAAGTGGAAGCTCTAGATGCTACTCCTTCAAACTCGAGATTCAAATTCCTCCTTCTCTAACGTGGCTTTGCTTGAGGTTTTTGCTAGTAATTTCAGTCAACGAGTTCAAATGTTTAGAATCGTTTCCTTTGAACAAAGCAACGAGAAATCAGATTGTTGTAAATAAAGTTTGGAAAACGGTTGGTGGTAGAAATCAAATACACATGCATGGGTTACGAATATGCTCACAAGTTCAGTGCGTAAAACCTTCGATCAAGTCTGCTAAGCAACTCGTCTAGGTAACTTTAAGACACACATCATAAAAGACCACTATCAAAACTTTAGAGGTGCTTGTCACCAACACCATTTATCTAGCATGCTGCAAATCTCTAACATACAATCTTATAGCTTTCATTGACCAAGAGTTTGTCACTATACTCAATTCGAATATATTTTATAGGCAACTAAGAATCATATGAAGGAATTTGCAGCAAGATTGACTCACAATCTCATGTAAGCATAAACATAACACATAGCATGCATATTCTACATTCTACCACCAACACAAAAGATTTAGCTACTCATATTCATCAACATAGACATCAATTCATATGAATAATAATCAGAATACATCATATCAAACTACAAGACAAGAGAGTGATACAAGTTACCACCAAAGCTGTCACTAATCGGTGGGAATCAAAGAAAACCTCTCCGTAGATGATTACAAAGGATGAATTCCAATCAAAACCTTGTATCCCAAGCTAAAATACAAAGTAATCTGAGTTTTCTCTGAGTTTTGGGGCATAGGAGCTCTCCAAAACGAAGTTACAGTTCAAAAGATCTTCAAAAAATGACCAAAGATCAGATCTAAGAAGGAAAATCCGAAAACGTAACTGCTGCCAAGCGGACCGCTTGGAGAAGCCAAGCGAAGCGCTTTGGCACTCCAAGCGCTTCGCTTGGCTTCTGTGCCAAAGCTCCTGGAAATTGAAGCGGAGCGCTTCACTATTCCAGGCGCTTAGCTTGGCTCCTGGGCAGATTTTTGTCTTCAAACTCAATCTTTTTGCCCTCGCTTGGCCCTCGGGTGCCTTGGACTCATCCTTCTCGATGCTTATTGAAACTCAAACACTTACGAACAAGCCATGGAGATTGGGGAATTTCAACGGGGCCATCTTTTCCATCAAAAAGGCTCGTTTTTAGCTCCAAAAACGCCGTTTCGTACCTAAGTGCCTGAAAATGCAGAAAACACAAAACGTGACACTATTCTACAAAACTAACCAAAAAACAAGGCTAGAAGATAGCAAAAGAAGGTAAAAAAGACAAGATGAACGCGTCAAAAATACGTTCATCAAGGCTCTACCCAAAAGAACCACATCCTTGAGCTTTTTCGGAGGATGTAGGCATGACGATGAAGTTCGTCTTGACCTCTACACCAGTGACTCTTACCACTAGATTCTCGTTCACACCCAATGGCCTCTTCATAGACCCATCCGCCAATTGCACCATGCACTTCATTGGTCTTAAGCCAGACAAACCCGACTCTTCGTACACGTTCAAAGGTATGACATGCACACCCGCTCCCGTGTCTAGAGTTGCCACTATTCCATCCTTCTTACCCAAGCCGATTTCCACATCAAAGCTCTCTTGGATAGGCACTTCCACCATATCCACCAACTCATCCTCAGACGATGAGTTTTCATTCACTTCTTCCACTATCGCATCAGATTGTGCGACCACTTTCTCTTCCACAACTACCTTAGGAATCTCAAGCTCCTCACTCACTTTGCAAGTTTCAGTTATCTTGCAACTTGGCACCTCAACTAGTGCATTGTCTCTCACAACCGTGATCTCCACGGGCAAATCAGTCACCACGGTTATGGCCATAGCCTTCTCCGTGCTTCCGGGAAACTTCCCTTGCTCTGTACTAGCCCCCCGATCTATCAGCTCTTGCAACTTCTTATGGAGGTTGCTACTACTAGCCTCAAGCTTCTCAAACCGCTGATTATTAGTAGCTACATTACGATAGTAATGCTCCATAAACTTATTTGTTTTCAACACAAGATCGTTGAGAGAAGAGACAAGAGGTGAAGGAAGCACCCCTCCACCTTGTGGTCCCGAACTAGCAACCTGAGGCGGAGGTGTAGGATTAGAAGGCGGTGCTCCTTCATACCAATTGTTCCCATAGTTGAGACGACTTCTATCTTGATCCCATAGGCATTTTTGATCCGGGTTATGAAGATAACCATGGTTGCCTTGATTCTGGTACCCACCTCGGGGTCCACGGTTTTTTGGCCTCACATTGCCATAACCTTGCCCGTAGTTCACATCTCCAACTACTTGCTCTCCCTCAGCAGCATATACTTCTTGACGGACATCGTTCGTGATATATTGCTCTCTAGCAAATTCAGAACGGCATAAGTAGGCCGGGTGCCCATAGTTCTTGCACACACCACAAACCTCTGTAGAAGGAGAAGGAACGCTTTGCCTCAAAGCTTGCTTCACTTCATGGGCGAACCCATCGAAGGCATTTTGTTCCACTACTACCTTGGCCTCACCTCTTTGCTCCTTTTGGAGCACACGAGCCCTCACATTCCGGTTTTGGGAATTCCGGTACATCATGTCCAGCTTCACTTGGGCTTGAGAAGGAAGCGACTCCCCCATACTACCTCCACAAATACTATCCACTTGAGATTGAATCTCAGGATGTAAACCATTGTAAAAGAATTGGAGAAGCTGACCTTTATCATACCCGTTATGTGGGCATCGATGATGCAACCCCATGAAACGATCATAGGCCTCGTGAAAAGGCTCATCGTACCTCTGCTCGAAGGAGCTAATTTGGCTCTTCATAGCCATTGTCTTGGAAGCGGGGTAGTAACGCTCCATGAACTTATCAAAACATAGATCCCATATTGTCAAAGACCCGGCCTCCAAAGTATTGAGCCAAGCCTTTGCACGATCGCCTAGTCCCATAGAAAAGACCTTCATGCGGAGATCATCATCCGTAACACCAGCTCCTGGTCGCCCAAGATGGAGAACAAAGTTCTCGAGCTCATTCAAGTACCCTATCACGTCCTCATCAGCCATCCCATAGAATTTGGGTAGTTGTTGGAACATGTGATTCTTGATCTCCAAGTTCCTTGTGGCATCATTGAGGACAATTACTTGTCCTCTAGCCCCAACCGTAGGCTTAGTAAGTGTACGTATGGGCCGCTCCGCCATTTCACATTCCAAGTAAACAGATTCAAGAATTGGCTCCAAAAGATAAGAAGAAGACTCTTCCCGAATACCAGAAGTGGAAGCTCTAGATGCTACTCCTTCAAACTCGAGATTCAAATTCCTCCTTCTCCTTTGAAACAAACGATCGATCTTGTCTATAAAAGGTTCAATAATAGGTCCACCCGTTCGGGTTCTAGGCATGCACTCACCTGAAATACAAGATAGTGAGTATCTCAAGCAAAAAGAAACAAAAACAGAAATGAGACAAAGAAGAGATGTTGGCTGAAAAAACTAAAACAAAAACACCAACCAAAGGAGTTAAGTCCCCGGCAACGGCGCCAAATTGGTGATGTCGTTTTTTCACCAATTAAATTTGTTTGTAGCCAAAGAACACTTATTCACTACACAAAAGATTTAGTGCAGCGGTAAGATGTTCCCGAGTGTCGTTCTCTTGGGACCTAACGTAGCTTTGTTTAGTGCGTAACAATTGTAATCAACCAACAAGCAAGTTTGTGTGATTAAACCAAGCACTCATGCAAATCAGAAACTATCAAGAGGAAGATAAAATCAAATAGAGAAAGATGTTGGTGGTAGCTTAGTGGACATGACAAACCATGGGTTACAACTTGCTATCATGCTATGAACTCTAGTGCTCGAATTTCTGCTATGTAATTGTTTGACGATTGTTAGCCTTGAATTTGAGTTATGTTATGATTATGGTGATGTTGTGATTGCATGAGAATGTGTTGGATTGGTTGGGTAATTTAATTGGAGAGTTTGTTTGCTTGGTTTAGATTCGTATGGATTTATCGTAACGAAGTGTTCTCATGTAAGCATAAACATAACCCATAGCATGCATATTTTACATTCTACCACCAACACAAAAGATTTAGCTACTCATATTCATCAACATAGACATCAATTCATATGAATAATAATCAGAATACATCATATTACTACACAAACTAGAGTGCAATGGCAAGTTGTCCACGAGTGTCGTTTTCTCGGGACCTAACGTGGCTTTGCTTTAGGTTTTTGCTAGTAATTTCAGTCAACGAGTTCAAATGTTTATAGAATCGTTTCCTTTGAACAAAGCAACGAGAAATCAGATTGTTGTAATCAAGTTTGGAAAACGGTTGGTGGTAGAAATCAAATACACATCCATGGGTTACGAATATGCTCACAAGTTCAGTGCGTAAAACCTTCGATCAAGTCTGCTAAGCAACTCGTCTAGGTAACTTTAAGACACACATCATAAAAGACCACTATCAATACTTTAGAGGTGCTTATCACCAACACCATTTATCTAGCATGCTGCAAATCTCTAACATACAATCCTATAGCTTTCATTGACCAAGAGTTTGTCACTATACTCAATTCGAATACATTTTATAGGCAACTAAGAATCATATGAAGGAATTTGCAGCAAGATTGAATCACAATCTCATGTAAGCATAAACATAACCCATAGCATGCATATTCTACATTCTACCACCAACACAAAAGATTTAGCTACTCATATTCATCAACATAGACATCAATTCATATGAATAATAATCAGAATACATCATATCAAACTACAAGACAAGAGAGTGATACAAGTTACCACCAAAGCTGTCACTAATCGGTGGAAATCAAAGAAAACCTCTCCGTAGATGATTACAAAGGATGAATTCCAATCAAAACCTTGAATCCCAAGCTAAAATACAAAGTAATCTGAGTTTTCTCTGAGTTTTGGGGCTTAGGAGCTCTCCAAAACGAAGTTACAGTTCAAAAGATATTAAAAAAATGACCAAAGTTCAGATCTAAGAAGGAAAATCCGAAAACGTAACCGCTGCCAAGCGGACCGCTTGGAGAAGCCAAGCGGAGCGTTTGGAAAGCGAAGCGCTTTGGCAGTCCAAGCGCTTCGCTTGGCTTCTGTGCCAAAGCTCCTGGAAACTGAAGCGGAGCGCTTCACTATTCCAGGCACTTAGCTTGGCTCCTGGGAAGATTTTTGTCTTCAAACTCAATCTTTTTGCCCTCGCATGTGTAAGAAAATATGGTCAGAGTTACCCCTAGGGTACGCAGCGGAATTTCAAAATTTTTCTTAACATACAGGTTAATTGATTATGCATATGTCGTATATATATAAACACGTCAATTAGAAGACTAACCTTACTTCCAAAGCAGCTTCCAAGTCTTCATAATAATCCGGTGTATCTTCTCCTTCGTCGAAGTCGAAGATGTCTGCAATACTTTGATTATCTGCAAGACAATAAAAGTTAGTTTCCAGCTCCTGGAACCTCAACCTTGGTATCCACGGATGAACAGCCTATCGGAAAGAATGCTAGGATATTCTTTGTGTGACCAAGAAGATGGGGCGGCGATTCCTCCGGCAGGTGGCGCGCGCGTAGGATTATAGAGGGGAGAGTTTTTATTTTATCTAAGAAAACTGGGTAGAATGACTGTCAAAGTCTATGTCAAAAACTCTCTAATAGTATACTATATATAGTAGTCTATAGAAGCCTAAAGCATAAGCAATTAGACTTCGTAAAGGAATAAGAATCTAATTCTTATCGCACAAGGAAACCAATATCAAGTCTAGATTCATTCCCAATCAAATTAAAACTTAATCAGGAAAATCTAACTTATCCCTTAGACTTGTAATAGAGGAAGGAGTCGAACTCCTTCCCCTACTCCATCTCGCGCGCGCGCGCGTGTCCTAAAGGTGATAGGTGGGTCCCGATTTTGGGACCCACTTATAGTTCTAAGGCAATTCAAACTCCAAGTAAATTTTGCCCATGTGCATATGTTAATTCTAAATTAACATATCCTTTCAAATCAAACCTCCATTATATTTCCAAAATATAATCTTTAATTGTATTTACATAAAATACAATTAATTAGCCAATTCAATTAATAATTCCAAATCATTAATTGAGCCACCAATTATTATAATTAATTCCAAATCAATTATAATCCATCAATCACAATTAATTCCAAATTAATTGCGATTCCATCTTCAAGGATATTCTGATAGACTGAATCACCACATAGTGTGACCCATAGGGCCTCACCATATTAAGCAAGTCCTAGACTAGGCAACATGGAATTCCTAGACGGTTCCATTTGCAATATTAATACATGAGGACGTTTGAGAGGTTTCCCAAAGCTAACCCTTTCGTTGCGAAGCCTGTTGCGCTCAACGCGGCGATGGTAACGTCCCTTCATCTGACTTGCTCGAATGTATCTAGGATCGATGAAGTGTCTATCCCAATAATACATCCACGGGCGTCTTCAGTGAGTCGCATGGTGAATCCAATATCTATTATGACCATCATAATAATATTGATACGCTGGCCAGCGGTTTTACCATCACAACTATGAACGACTATGAGCAGTGCTCTCCTGTGCTACACTTGAGAGATGAATCCTTCACAGAATCACTTATCACCCCCATTTATATGTAGCCATAATCCTGGATCGTGTCTTAGGTCAGCTGCTTATTCAGAGCTGACATCGACGGGTCCACCAAGGATATGGGGCAACAAATGTGATGATAAAGTCCTGTAAGTACAAAGGACGAATGGCGTCACTTCGACAACTCACCGGTTCCCATAGACACGTCGGTGTAGAGTATACATCGATGGGATTGTCCGGTGTGTACTTCCATTGTTCGATAAAGCTTCTTCGAACAACTATGTGCAGTTATGGGAACGTTCCTTGATTGTCCAACAATCCGTTCCGTGGCCGTGGGATCGGCTCACACTTGCTCCAACAAGTATAACCTCCACGCATACTAGTCTTGTCAGGTTCATTCAGACCCCCACATCCGAGATGAACCACGACTAGGGAGAGTTTGGGATAGATGATAACTCACATAGCTCCCACTAACTGTGTGATCGGTCATCTATCCGAGGGGACATGTTTAATATCAATACAGACAGTAATAAAGATATGACATGTTGCAGCCTGGTGTAATATAAATATGAAAGCGATACTCAATAGTAAAATGCAACAAACATATATTATATTACGTTGACCTGTGTAATAGTACATATATGCCCTCTATAAGGGCACCATGCCCTTAGTAAGGATTGTCTCTAGGACATATACACTATCAATCTCTCACTTGGACTAGAGCCAGTCACCTTTATGCCTAATACCCAGATTAGCATAATGTCTTAAGTGGACTTCCACTGATAAGACCTTGGTGAAAGGATCTGCCACGTTGTCCGTGGTAGAGACACGTTCTATACTAACTTCTCCTCTATCTATAATCTCACGTATAACGTGATATTTTGTAAGTACATGTTTGTTCTTGTTTGTAGATCTAGGCTCCTTAGCTTGAGCGACGGCGCCCGTATTGTCCCAATAAATCGTTATTGGACTAGGAGCAGGAACAACCCTCAATTCCTTCAACAACTCTGAAATCCAGACAACTTCTTTCGAAGCTTCTGATCCAGCAATGTACTCGGCTTCTGTGGATGAGTCAGCAATCGTGGCTTGCTTAGAACTCTTCCAACAGATAGCTCCTCCGTTCAATTTGAATACGTATCCTGTCTGTGACTCAAAGTCATCAGGATCTGATTCAAATCCAGCGTCGACATAACCAGACATCTTTAATTCCGGTTCTCCACCAAACACCAAGAACATCTCTTTAGTCCGTCAAAGGTACTTAAGAATGTTCTTTACAGCAGTCCAGTGAGGTACTCCTGGATTCTGTTGGTGTCGACAAGTGACACTAAGCGCATATCCCACATCGGGCCTTGTGCAATTCATTGCATACATTATAGACCCTACTGCCGAAGCATAGGGCACACGACTCATTTCTTTTCTTTCTTCATCAGTTTTAGGACTATCCTTAACTGATAAGACAATCCCATGCCTAGCTGGGAGAAAGCCTCTCTTTGAGTCGTCCATCTTATAACGCTTCAGTATTTTGTCGATGTAGGTGGACTGTGTCAATCCTAACATCCTCTTGGATCTATCTCTACAGATCTTGATCCCTAGGATGTTCACCCAAGTCCTTCATCGAGAAGGTACTTGATAACCAAACTTTAGTCTCTTCTAGCATAGAGACATTGTTTCCCATGATCAAAATGTCATCAACATAGATGATCATGAAAACGACTCCCTTGTCGCTGTGCCTAGTGTAGACACAGGGATCTTCCTTGCTTCTGATGAAGTCAAACCATTTGACAGCTTCATCAAAGCGGATATTCCAGCTCCTAGACGCTTGCTTTAGCCCATAGATGGATCTTTGTAATTTGCATACAACAGTTGGCCTGGTTTTACTAATAAAACCTTCCGGCTGTACCATATAGACCTCTTCCTCAAGGTTGCCATTGAGGAAGGCAGTCTTTACATTCATCTGCCAGATCTCATAATCATAGTAGGCAGCTATCGCAAGTAGAATTCGAATGGACTTCAATTTTGCTATCGGTGAAAAGGTTTCATCGTAATCGATGCCATACCTTTGCTTGTAGCCTTTCGCCACAAGCCTAGCTTTGTGCGTTTGTACCTTGCCATCGACATCTGTCTTTCGTTTAAAGACCCATTTGCACCCAATAGGTCTAACCCCTTGGGGAAAGTCTACCAAGTTCCAAACTTGGTTCTGGTACATGGAGTACATTTCTAATTCAATGGCCTCTTGCCATTTGTCTGAGTCAAAATCAATTATTGCCTCTTTGTAGGTCTCGGGATCTTCCCGATCTGATAAGCGGACATCAAGTTCACTGATGTCTTCTATCATAAGGCTTTGCTTCTGAGGTCCTTTTAGGATCCTCTTCGACCTACGGAGCTCGACTGGTTCTGGTGCTTTTCTTTTCTGGCTTCGTGTAACACGAATATTATCAGTGGGTACTGATGCAGCTGGTCGCGCCCCGCGACCCTGTTCCCTTGCGGGAGGCTGCTCTTGTGCAACTTGTTGCATAGGTTGGTTGACAACGGGTTCTATTGGTGTGGTTTCAACTGTTGATCTAATCACAGGACTCCCACTGACTATGACATGCCTAGCAAGTGTCATATCACTACCCTTGTCTGCTTCGAAATCTCCCACTGAACTTGAGTCCAAATCGTAAGATTTAGAGAACTCATGTTCGCGCGTGTCAAAGTCTTGAATTACTTCAAGTTCTATCATGTCATCTAACCTCTCTTCTTCGAGGTATTCTGCTTCTAAAAACTTAACGTTTCTAGATACTATCACCTAGTGATCTTCAGCATGATAGAATTCATAGCTTCTCGTCTAACGAGGATAGCCTATGAAATATACTTTGACACCCTTGGCATCTAACTTATCAGTGAGCATCAGTTTGACTATCATTAGACAGCCCCAAGGTCTAAGATAGCCCGGTGAGGGCTTCTTTCCCTTCCATAACTGATAAGGAGTTTTCTCCACTGATTTAGATGGTACACGGTTCAGAATGCAGATTGCAGTTTGTAGTGCATATCCCCATAGATGTTTTGGAAGAGCCGAGAATCAAATCATTCATCTCACCATGTCTAACAGGGTTCGATTCCTCCTCTCAGACACACCATTTAACTGTGGTGTTCCAGGAGAAGTCCATTGCGATTGAATTCCATTTTCCTTCAAGTAGTCGATAAATTCTTCACTAAGGTATTCACCTTCTCGATCTGATCGAAGTGTGACTATCCTTAGGTTCAATTCATTCTCGACCTCATTCCTAAATTCCTTGAATTTCTCAAAGGTCTCGAATTTATTCTTCATAAGATAAATATATCCATACCTTGAGAAATCGTCAGTAAAGGTAACGAAGTAAGGATAACCCCCACACGCATGTACTTTAAAAAAAAAAGGTCCACATACATCGGTATGTATGAGCTCTAAGCAGCGAGTGGCACGAACACCTTGTCCAACAAAAGGTTTGTTCGTCATCTTACCCTTAACACATGATTCACACGTACCATATGATTCAAAATCAAATGGTTCTAAGTAGTCCAACTTCCTTAGTCTTTGAATCCGTGTTTCATTGATATGGCCTAGCCAACAATGCCATAGATAAGATGGATTATTCTTCCTACTTGAAGACGGTTGTTTGTTATGTATTTGAAATAAAGGTAGACTACTTTACAAAATATTTAAACCATTCACTAAGCGAGCTTTTCCATAATACTGGTCATTTAATGAAAAATAAACAAGTATTAGGAAAAATCCAAATTGTCGAACAATGAAATGGAAATAATATTTCTGACAATGGATGGAACAAAATAAACGTTATCAAGTTCCAAACATTGTCCTGATGGTAAATCTATCTTGCAGCGTCCAACGCGTTTGGCTTCAGCTGGATTGCCGTTCCCAACATGCAAGTCGATTTCACCTTACTTGACTAGCCTGTGTTCAATGGCCCCTTGCACATTATTATAAATGTGCGAGCCACAGGTTGTATCTAATACCCAACTATTGGAGTCAAAAGTAGTCATGTTCATTTCAATAACAAACATACCTGAGCTAGAAGCCGGTGGCTTCTTAGCTTGATCTGCCCTCAGCTTAGGGCAATCTTTCTTCCAATGTCCTTTCTGCTTACAGAAATGACATTCATCTGTGCGTACCGTTCTGCTTCTCTTGAACTTCCTTTTCTGGTTCAGACGCTTAGGCTTATCACTCGAAGTGTTAGCCTTGGCTCCCGACCTTCCCTTACCCTTAGCACCTTGCTTCTCGGGTTTGGGTTAGACGGTTGCCCAACAAACATGATCGACCTTTCCTTCTTAGGAAGAGTTTGATCTTAGGAAGAGTTTGATCATATGTCTTCAGCAGATTATGGAGTTCGGGCAGTGTTACGTCCTTCGCATTCATCGCGGTTAACGATGAACTGCGAACACGAACTCGGCAATGATTGAAGGACAAAGATCACCATGATCTTATTCTCATCTTGAGAACATGTTCAGACATGTTCCCTTCTTCATTGAGCTTGCATCTGTGTATCTCTTTGATCAAATCAAATTCAACACTTCTAGCTGTCGTCTCCAAGACCGACTCAAGATGCTTCAGCATCTCATACGGCAACATGCTTTCATGTTGCCTCTGCAGCTCATTGCTCATTGCCGCCAGCATAATACACTGCGCGGATCTAGCATCCTCATGATGCTTATCAGACTTTGCCTTGTTGGCTTGATTCCAAATCAGCAACTTGATCGGCAGTCTGATTCTCGGGACACACGGGATTAGCCTCGTCCAAGACGTACTCAATCCTTTCGTACCTCAGCACCAAACATATATTCCTGATCCAATCTAGGAAGTTTGGTCCGGTCAAAATTTGCTTCTCTAAGACAGCACGGAGCGAGATTCTCGCCATTTCGGTTTCCAGGAGAAATAATATAGAACGAAAATAATAAATCAACTATTGAAATATTATTTCTAAATACACAGTCAACATAACTAAACAACAAGGTCCTTTAGCTGTTTAGCTCCCACTATTTTCACATATGCCTGCCCCCACAACAAACATACGGGTAATGTCCAACAAGTTACCGTAGTGGCCAAGATCCAAATCCATACTATGCCATACTCCAACGGGGGCTGGTCGCATAGCATAATATGACCGGTAGGACTAGTAAGACTATCCAATTGCGTCACGCAACTCTTGGTTGTTAAATCTAATTTAACCCGATGCGCTACATACTGTACCTATCGAGGTCGCTAGATACAATATGCAGTAAGTCATAACCATAGGCTTACTCTAATCTGACGATCACTGCGAGTCTGTAAGACGAGGTCGCCAATACAAGAAAACGCAATGAAAATTCAGAATTAAAGCACCCTATGGAAAGCATCTCAGAAATACATACATATATATATTTCTGTACTTATATTGGTTGGGGCTTGTCGCTTGAGGGTTGTTATCAGTCATCTACAAACAAATAAGGGCGCCGCCTACCCATCATGCATGAACGGTCTACACGTAATGGATGCCGCCTATCCATTCTAGTTCTAAACGCGGTCAAGCACATAATGGGTGCCGCCTACCCATACATAAATATGCGGTCCGACATATAAGAGGGCGCCGCCTACCCTCGCATGCATAGCGGTCGAACGGAAAGTAAAATACTTGGTATTTAAACATGCATTGTCAAACAATAGCATATCGAGCATACGAAACAAATAGTAGCCTATGTGGATGCCAAATGACTTCATAACTTCATTATGAAAATTATAATCCCATAATTATAATCTCAATGAAATAATTGAAAATTTGGACTAGATTCAAAAATCGAAAATTTTATTGACCAAGTAGCAATTTTCGAAAATCCGAAGGACTTAATTGTAATTTTTGAAACCTTGGAGGTGTTAAATCTAAAATTCAAAAGTGGAAGGACTAATTTGCAATAAACAATAAATTGATAAATTACAAATAAGCCCTTTAGCTTTATACTAATTAAATTTAACCCCTCTAGTTAAAACAATTACAATTAAATCATATTTATATTCCAAATATAAAATTCAATCCTCAAAATTTTCAAAATTCGATTTTGGATCCAACCCGAAAAATATATATATATATATATATTAAAATATGGGACGGGTCCCGTCCCCACGGTGCCTGCGGCCCCGGGCGCCCGGCGCCCGCGGCACGCGGGCACCGGCGCCGCGGGTGCTGGCGCCCGGCGCCCCAGGCACCGGGCGCCTGCGTCCGCAGGCCCCCCGGGTACCTGCGTCCCGCAGGTACCCGGGTGCCCGCGGCACACGGCGCCTGCGGTGCCGCAGGCGCCCGGCGCCCGGGTGCCCGCGGCACGCGGGCGCCCGACGCCCCAAGCGCCGGGCGCCGGCGGCACGCGGGCGCCCTGGTCAATATATATATATTTTAAATTTTTTTTTTTTTTGAAAAAATATAAATTCTAAATTTATATAAAAACAAAACTTTTGAAAATCGAATTAATCATAGAATCAATTGCATCCACATATCTACAAAATCATACAATATATATACGTATATACGTAATCAATTAACCTCGCTTTGATACCACTGTAAGAAAATATGGTCAGAGTTACCCCTAGGGTACGCAGCGGAATTTCAAAATTTTTCTTAACATACATGTTAATTGATTATGCATATGTCGTATATATATAAACACGTCAATTAGAAGACTAACCTTACTTCCAAAGCAGCTTCCAAGTCTTCATAATAATCCGGTGTATCTTCTCCTTCGTCGAAATCGAAGATGTCTGCAATACTTTGATTATCTGCAAGACAATAAAAGTTAGTTTCCAGCTCCTAGAACCTCAACCTTGGTATCCACGGATGAACAGCCTATCGGAAAGAATGCTAGGATATTCTTTGTGTGACCAAGAAGATGGGGCGGCGATTCCTCCGACAGGTGGCGCGCGCGTAGGCTTATAGAGGAGGGGAGAGTTTTTATTTTCTCTACGAAAACTGGGTAGAATGACTGTCAAAGTCTATGTCAAAAACTCTCTAATAGTCTACTATATATAGTAGTCTATAGAAGCCTAAAGCATGAGCAATTAGACTTCGTAAAGGAATAAGAATCTAATTCTTATCGCACAAGGAAACCAATATCAAGTCTAGATTCATTCCCAATCAAATCAAAACTCAATCAGGAAAATCTAACTTATCCCTTAGACTTGTAATAGAGGAAGGAGTTCGAACTCCTTCCCCTACTCCATCTCTCGCGCGCGCGCGTGTCCTAAGGGTGATAGGTGGGTCCCGATTTTGGGACCCACTTATAGTTCTAAGGTAATTCAAACTCCAAGTAGATTTTGCCCATGTGCATATGTTAATTCTAAATTAACATATCCTTTCAAATCAAACCTCCATTATATTTCCAAAATATAATCTTTAATTGTATTTACATAAAATACAATTAATTAGCCAATTCAATTAATAATTCCAAATCATTAATTGAGCCACCAATTATTATAATTAATTCCAAATCAATTATAATCCATCAATCACAATTAATTCCAAATTAATTGCGATTCCATCTTCAAGGATATTCTGATAGACTGAATCACCACATAGTGTGACCCATAGGGCCTCACCGTATTAAGCAAGTCCTAGACTAGGCAACATGGAATTCCTAGATGGTTCCATTTGCAGTATTAATACGTGAGGACGTTTGAGAGGTTTCTCAAAGCTAACCCTTTCGTTGCGAAGCCTGTTGCGCTCAACGCGGCGATGGTAACGTCCCTTCATCTGACTTGCTCGAATGTATCTAGGATCGATGAAGTGTCTATCCCAATAATACATCCACGGGCGTCTTCAGTGAGTCGCATGGTGAATCCAATATCTATTATGACCATCATAATAATATTGATACGCTGGCCAGCGGTTTTACCATCACAACTATGAACGACTATGAGCAGTGCTCTCCTGTGCTACACTTGAGAGATGAATCCTTCACAGAATCACTTATCACCCCCATTTATATGTAGCCATAATCCTGGATCGTGTCTTAGGTCAGCTGCTTATTCAGAGCTGACATCGACGGGTCCACCAAGGATATGGGGCAACAAATGTGATGATAAAGTCCTGTAAGTACAAAGGACGAATGGCATCACTTCGACAACTCACCGGTTCCCATAGACACGTCGGTGTAGAGTATACATCGATGGGAGTGTCCGGTGGGTACTTCCATTGTTCGATAAAGCTTCTTCGAACAACTATGCGCAGTTATGGGAACGTTCCTTGATTGTCCAACAATCCGTTCCGTGGCCGTGGGATCGGCTCACACTTGCTCCAACAAGTATAACCTCCACGCATACTAGTCTTGTCAGGTTCATTCAGACCCCCACATCCGAGATGAACCACGACTAGGGAGAGTTTGGGATAGATGATAACTCACATAGCTCCCACTAACTGTGTGATCGGTCATCTATCCGAGGGGACATGTTTAATATCAATACAGACAGTAATAAAGATATGACATGCTGCAGCCTGGTGTAATATAAATATGAAAGCGATACTCAATAGTAAAATGCAACAAACATATATTATATTACGTTGACCTTTGTAATAGTACATATATGCCCTCTATAAGGGCACCATGCCCTTAGTAAGGACTGTCTCTAGGACATATACACTATCAGCATGGCCCTCGGGTGCCTTGGACTCATCCTTCTCGATGCTTATTGATGCTCAAACACTTTCGAACAAGCCACGAAGATTGGGGAACTTCAACGGGGCCATCTTTTCCATCAAAAAGGCTCGTTTTTAGCTCCAAAAACGCCGTTTCGTACCTAAGTGCCTGAAAATGCAGAAAACACAAAACGTGACACTATTCTACAAAACTAACAAAAAAACAAGGCTAGAAGATAGCAAAAGAAGGTAAAAAAGACAAGATGAACGCGTCAAAAATACGTTCATCAAACTCCCCAAACCAAACCTTTGCTTGTCCTCAAGCAACAAACTATCCTAAATGCAACACAAAAGGAGTCTCATGCCAAGTAAAGTGAACTAATCTATTGAGTCTACCAAATTCTTATGAACAAAACCAAAAATGAGCATGACATGCACATAGGTTGAAGTATGCCTCGATTGCGAATATACACATTCTCAAGTGCACTTAGTTAAACAAAGGAGTCGCTCGTAACATCTTCTACCTGGACCTGGTCAGTGACGACACAATGATGCATGTTATCATACTACAATTGCCCCGTGCCTATGAAACCGAGGGCTTACTACTGTTCACCAAGCGAGACTTTTCCTCAAGAGAGGGCGAACCAATACTGGTTCTCATCAAACGAAGGAGGGTTCCCTTAGAAAGATAACACTCCCCTATTCTACCCAGACTCTCAAGAATGAGCCTCTTTCAACCACTTCTTGAATAGCAAGACGAGGGTGGTCAAGAACAGGCCTTGGACAAAGGCGACACGAAACGAAAGATAGAATTTACAACTCGACACTTCAATAACAAATATTTACATGACACTTGACACTTTACTAGACTGCTTTTGGCTTGCAACGACCCTTCTTTTGCTTTTGGGTCTTATTCTTTATTTTATTTCTTCTCTGTTTTTTTTTTCTCTTTTTCTTTCCTTTTTTTTTCTTCTTTTCTTTTTCTCCTTTTTTTTCTTTTATATAGGGGCAAGCAGCAGTACTATGTGTCCAAAACATCTCCCCAAACCTATTCGAGAGAATAGGTTTGAGCACAAAGACGAGAAAGAAAAAGGAAAGACTCTCTTACAAAGACACCTCCCGAAACCTATTCGAAAGAATAGGTTGGGACACAAAACAAAAGAAAAAGAAAAAGGAAACTTTACAACGACTCAAAGACGAAAGACAAGATCAACGAAGCAACCCCCTCCCCAAACCTATTCGATAGAATAGGTTTAATACAAGGAATCGCACACCTCACACTACCTCCTTCCTAGGCATTTGGCAATCTCTAATCGAGGTGAAGAACTTGTCGCCTCATACGTACATAATTACACGGGTTACAACCATAGACTCTAACATGCATCATTTCATAAGGCCATCGTGAACCGCAGCAGAAGAAACACCACTCAAGGTGATGTCGAGACTACTAAGCTTAACTAGTGCACATGCGAATGTGACAAACCAAGCGAGATAAGCCTCAAACTACTTGCAAAGTGATGCAACATATGATCAATGGTCATAAAACACTTAGTCTACTCAATAAAAAAGTTCAAAAGACTTGGCAATAAACTCCACACACAACAACGTGCAACATCCCCGCTGCACTAAATCATCCCTATCGCATAAATTTGGCTCGTTGATCTTGTCTTTCGTCTTTGAGTCGTTGTAGCATAGTGGTAAGTATTCCCGCCTGTCACGCGGGTGAGCCGGGTTCGATCCCCGGCAACGGCGCCAAATTGATGATGTCGTTTTTCACCAATTAAATTTGTTTAAAAGCCTAAGAACACTTATCACTACACAAACTAGAGTGCAACGGCAAGTTGTCCCCGAGTGTCGTTCTCTCTGGACCTAACGTGGCTTTACTTGAGGTTTTTGCTAGCAATTTCAGTCAACGAGTTCAAATGTTTATGGAATCGTTTCCTTTGAACAAAGCAACGAGAAATCAGATTGTTGTAATCAAGTTTGGAAAACGGTTGGTGGTAGAAATCAAATACACATGCACGGGTTACGAATATGCTCACAAGTTCAGTGCGTAAAACCTTCGATCAAGTCTGCTAAGCAACTCGTCTAGGTAACTTTAAGACACACATCATAAAAGACCACTATCAATACTTTAGAGGTGCTTGTCACCAACACCATTTATCTAGCATGCTGCAAATCTCTAACATACAATCCTATAGCTTTCATTGACAAAGAGTTTGTCACTATACTCAATTCGAATATATTTTATAGGCAACTAAGAATCATATGAAGGAATTTGCAGCAAGATTGAATCACAATCTCATGTAAGCATAAACATAACCAATAGCATGCATATTCTACATTCTACCACCAACACAAAAGATTTAGCTACTCATATTCATCAACATAGACATCAATTCATATGAATAATAATCAGAATACATCATATCAAACTACAAGACAAGAGAGTGATACAAGTTACCACCAAAGCTGTCACTAATCGGTGGGAATCAACGAAAACCTCTCCGTAGATGATTACAAAGGATGAATTCCAATCAAATTGAATCCCAAGCTAAAATACAAAGTAATCTGAGTTTTCTCTGAGTTTTGGGGCTTAGGAGCTCTCCAAAACGAAGTTACAGTTCAAAAGATCTTCAAAAAATGACCAAAGATCAGATCTAAGAAGGAAAATCCGAAAACGTAACCGCTGCCAAGCGGACCGCTTGGAGAAGCCAAGCGAAGCGCTTTGCAAGCGAAGCACTTCGGCACTCCAAGCGCTTCACTTGGCTTCTGTGCCAAAGCTCCTGGAAAATGAAGCGGAGCGCTTCACTATTCCAGGAGCTTAGCTTGGCTCCTGGGCAGATTTTTGTCTTCAAACTCAATCTTTTTGCCCTCGCATGGACTCATCCTTCTTGATGCTTATTGATACGCAAACACTTACGAACAAGCCACGGAGATTGGGGAACTTCAACGGGGCCATCTTTTCCATCAAAAAGGCTCGTTTTTAGCTCCAAAAATGCCGTTTCGTACCTAAGTGCCTGAAAATGCAGAAAACACAAAACGTGACACTATTCTACAAAACTAACCAAAAAATAAGGCTAGAAGATAGCAAAAGAAGGTAAAAAAGACAAGATGAACGCGTCAAAAATACGTTCATCAGGATATCAATGACGTAAGTTAAAGATTGGCATGCGATCTGCATCATATTCTTAGGGGAATGTAGTGGCTCTCACAACTACGAATGACTTGGTCATTCATGATGGATGCATGGAACACCTTAGAGGATGTTGACTGATCCACCGAGAAATCGTTTGATTAATTCTATTAACGTGTCTATGGAAGTATCGGTGTGTTAGGTAATTTAACCGTCCTTTGACTTGAGGTCAATGCTGACTACATGCTGACAAGATGAACGCGTCAAAAATACGTTCATCAGGATATCTTGACCATGACCAATGCTTGCACTCCACTTGGGGTAGATACGGCATGCGTTAGATATATTATGAAGTACATGCGATTAGTAGTTGAACCAAGATAGTATTCATTCCTCGCAATAGACATTGGAGAGAATACTTACGTCTCATAGTTAGGTTGATCGTTAGTCATTGGCCAATGAATTACGATATATTCAAAATAGTGATCGAAGATCAACTAACAAGAATGAGAAACAAATGAATAAGTTATTGGAACAGACACGATATCAAGTTCTAGACTTATTCGAGTATTCAATAATGAAGGGACTATATTAACCTTACACCAAAGGTGATTTGTTTTTCCTTACAAATGCCCTTATATATTAATGTTGTCCGGAAAACCGTCTAGGAGTTTCACCGTGAACCTAATTCGATTAGTGGTTAATATATAAGGCCCTACGGGTCACACTACATGATTAGTACTCCAACAAATCGGGATTACTAATAAATAGATATTAGTTAGATTAATATTATTTATTATTAAACGAATAGATGTTAATTAGATTAACATTATTTATTATTAAGTGTGAATAATTTAATTGGGTTAAATTCTATTTGAACAATTAAAATGGAGTGTATGAATTGGACCAAATTTGATTTGGACTTGAAATGCAATTGGGCTTAATTGAAATAAGAGAAGGGGAAGAGAAGCTTGGCCAAAAGGCCCAGCAATACAAGCCACTCGGGCGCGTGATGTACACGCGCCCGAGAAGTTTGACACGACACGAGCCCGAGTAGTTGTTTTTGTGTGGGGACTTGGTCCCCACCACTTGCTCTCTCTCTTACTAATATATCCGGCCCCACTTAGCATTTTGTTGGTCCCTTTAAACAACAAGAAAAGACTAGAGGGGTGGGGGGTGAATAGTCTTTTCAAACTTTCGTCGTTTAAAAACTTTCTCAGCAAGTGCTTATTACTTTTCATTAATGAGTTTGTGGATACTTAACTTTCTCAGCAAGTACTAGTTACTTTTCAGTAACAAGTTTTACTGGTACTTTAAAAACAGAGTGCGGAAGTCTTTATACAATAAGTGCTTTTCAGAGAGTGCTAGTTTCAGCAAGTGAGCAGAGTGACAGTGTACAAACAGTTAAGCTTGCTGAAAACTAAATGCGGTAAAGTAAATCACACAAACACTTTTATAGTGGTATCTCAGAGTGGCGTAATCTCTCAACTAATCCACTTTGTCCTTTCCAGGACTGAATCCACTAAGATAAGCTTGAGGTGCCTTACAACACCTATCTATAATGATTCTTCAGAAACCAAGGCACACTTCCTTCGTTTCCAACCTAACTAGGAACGAAATCTTGTTCTCCACCAAACTTGGGATACTTAATCAACAAAATTATGCTTGATTAATTCCCCCTGAATTTCACGCCTGAAAAAGGGTGTTTATCAGTTAGAGAGGTTTGGGATGAGATGACTTGAATATAACTTATTAAGCTATAACAAGTTATCTAAAGAAACACAACTTGTAATATTTTTCAGTAAGCAAGTTAAGTTGTTTCTGGTGTCAAGACTTGTTCTTGTTCGAAAGAAAGAACACTTAACTAATTTCTTAGCCATGAACGTTCTACTTCTTCACAAGTAGCTTTTGTTTCAAGCTTAAGTCTTGGAACGGATCAATAGGCAGTAAAGAGTATGGAAGATTGAGTGTTTAACAACAAGTGAGAGTTTGATCACGTTGTTGACACACTTCAACTCTTTGCCGGATGACCTCTATTTATAGTGAATCAAGGGAGCCGTTTGAATTTCAAATTCTAAGGCTTTGTTCCTTAAGATGTCACTATCTTGCTTTTGTACTTTCAGCAGCGTCCTTCATTTGTCTTCTAGTCTTCATGTTCTTCACGTGCTTACTTTGCATTTAATGTTCATTTGAATGGAATTCAAATGTGAACGTTGGAGCCAAAATGAAGGTACTTTCAGCAAGGAGGTCACATATGTATTTCGGCAAGCTGTCAGTCTCAGTTTCAGCAAACACAACCTACTCTGTCATATAGATTTTCACTTATGCAAGCTGTTGCTGAAATTTCCGCTTTCTGAGCAACATGTGCCTTTGTAGATACCATCAGAAATCTTCTTAAGTCTTCAGTCATCGAATTTTCAAGTTTCTGAACGATTTTAGTGCTTCAATAGTTCATTTGTAAAAACAAAGTACATCATCAGCAAACTAAAGCACCTAACTAGTACCTACACTAAGTCTTTAGCAAACGTTCCTCTTTTACAATGTCCTTAAAATTCTAAATTTCTATGGACCTTAAGAGTACTAGTTACTGGACTTTCCTTAATTTAGCATGGTTAATTGCTCATCAAAATTTACAAGTTTCCTAAATTAATTGTTACCCTTTTAGAGGTTTCTGATGTTGAATAAATCAGTTGAATAATGCAAGCATACTTGAATAATAAAACAGTAAGCAAGAGTAGTTTGCATAATCAAAAACCAATAAGAGTGGATGGATCGCATGTACCTATGAAACCAAAAAGTCCCATGATTCCATTCACTTTACCCGTCAAAAGCTTATTGCTGATAGTTATCTTTCAGTAAGTTTACAAGAAAGTTCAGAGATAACTACAAAAATCAGCAAACAAAACAAACAAAGCTTTTTAAAAGGGACTTAAGCTATTCCAGCAGAAGATTTCCTCAGAATCTCCCTTACACTCTTTTCAACAAGAGCAGAGAATTCAACACAGTCCTTCTCGTAATCTTCAAGTAGCTTACGGACTTCAAGTTGAATAATCCTTGCATTCTTGCGGGCAGTATAATGATGGTTTTCACCATTCATTTCTTTGTAGTGAATTACCCACAAGTGCATGCCCCAATTGCTAGCATGGAGAAGTTGTGTATTTGAAATTCCATTGTTGGCATGAATCTTTCTTAACCAGAGAAGATCTTCTTCTTGATCCTTGGCAGTGAGATAAAAGTACTCATAAGGAATCAAGCCATATTTCTTCTTGGACTTCTTGGTTAAAGGATCACTGTAGTAAGCAACATCTATCGGTTTAATTAAATCGGGCTCCTGTTTTAGCTTCTTTCCGATAGAAGTTCTTCTTACTATGATTTCCAAGTTCAGCAATTTTGCAGCAATGTTTCTAGGGTAGGGAGGAGGATCCTATTCTTTTCTTTGCACTTTTAATTCAATCCAAGTGTACATTTGATTAACTACAGCAGTTGGAAAGAAATCATTGGCCAAAAGATCTTCCAGCTTTATGATCCAG
Organism: Plantago ovata; assembly: GCA_028274465.1. Lineage (NCBI taxonomy): Eukaryota > Viridiplantae > Streptophyta > Magnoliopsida > Lamiales > Plantaginaceae > Plantago > Plantago ovata. The sequence continues at coordinate 83,246,310 of CM051456.1, read as the reverse complement.
CAACCATGTAGGTTTCTGATCACATTCTGAGTTGTTTCCTCATTGCTGGTCATTGTATATTCAATACCAGTGCCAAATGCAATGCTGGCAAGCCTCTTTTCTTCCTGCCTTTGCCTTCTTCTTCTTGACTTAGCATTTTCTTGATCTCTTGCTGAAGATCTTGAGTCAGAAGAGAAGTGTTTAGATTGGCCAGAAGGAGTTAAGGCTGAAATAGGCCTAGCTCTTATTGCTTGAGCTATTGGTTGGTTATCATCATTATCATCATCTTTATTCAGATTTTGATGACTCTCAGTGTGACAATATTCTTGAGTTTCAGTAGAAGTTCTTCTCCTTTTTGGATTTGCTGAGCTTCTCTCAGAATCTGTTTCAGCTCGTTTCTTAGAACTTTGCTCTTTTTCAGCAAGAGGTTCTCTGGGAGGTGGACCAGGCAGTATCAATGGCGCTTCAGCAGAGGGTTTCTTTGATCTTGAAGATTTTGTTTGTTTATCTTCCCCCTTAGACATGGATTGCATCATCGGTTGGATGCGTAGAGAGAAAAACTCATTGCAATTTTCAGCAAGAGTACTTAGGCTGTTGTATTTGAGAATTATGCCTTGCTGATCAGCAGTTAGCTTAGACAGTTCTTCTTTAATACAAGCTAAGTTCTCCTCATGTCTGCGCTCATTGTCGACGTTTTCTTCAATGAAAGCCTGAGCCTTTTTCAATGCACTTTTAGCTAGTTTGAGTGCTTGACTGACATCTTCTTCATAGCTTTTGTGATGTAGACTGATGTCTTTCTGAGCTATGGTAAGAGAAGTAGTGCGTTTCAACACTGTAGCCAGTATTTTGCCAATGTCAAGCGGACTCTCAGCAAGCAATGCATCATCCTCTTCTTGGCATGCTTTGTGAACAACCATTAGTGCCTTTATTCTAGGAGTAAAATCCTCAATGTTAGGAAACGGCACTAGAGAGGGAGTAAGTGAATGAGCTTTGATCTCAGTAGCGAATTGATCATCATTTCTCAGCAAACGACTTCTCTCCATATCTTCTTCATCATTAATGAGAGATGGTGGAGGAATTTCTACCACTTTGGGTTCAGCTTTCTTTGTAATTTCTTCTTCATCTGCTGAGAAGTTAAATAGATCTTCTTCGTCATCAGATTCGTCAAGGCCAGCAACCTTGGTTCCAAATCTTTAGCTTCAGACACTTGTGGTTGAGTGGTTGCTGAGGGAAACTCATTTGACTCAACAACTGGAGTTTCACCAGTAGTAAGTGGAAGGGAGGAGACTTCCGTGTTGTTCACCCCTGAAGATTGAGCAATGTCTAGATTCTCCGTATGTCTAGCATGAATCTGTAGACTATTTTGAAGTGCTCTTTGATAATCTTCATCCATTTCTTCATCTTCAAGGTTTGGATCAGTGACCTTGGCTTCGAGTAAAGCTAACTCGGCATCAGAAAGCTTAGCTTTGCCTAAGTGCATTTCAGCACGCTTTCTGGCGTACTCTTCTTCATTTTCAGCAACTTGTTCAGTTGCTTGAGTACTTGTCTCAGCAGGAGCAGGAGTGGATTCTTGATGCTGACTGTGAGTTTGGTCAGCTTGCTGATTTTCAGTAACTTGATTTTCAGTCTCAGCAACTGTTAGTTTTTACCTCCACCAGCATCAGGACTATCATCATCATCGTCCTTTTTGTCCTTAGAACCATTTCCTTCATCATCATCACTGGTATCCTTTGGGATATTTTCATCTTCTTCTTCTTGATCATCGTCCGTTAGTATAACTAACTCGAGATGTTTGTACATAACAGCAGTTGTAACTTCCTCTTTTTCATTGATTTTGTGGGGATCAGCCACCATGGGTACAAAGAACCCTTGAGCACCACAGCTTGTTCAGCTGGAGAGGCACTCTTGAATTTTGCTTTCATATTTTCTCTGATCAGAGCAATCAGACTTGAGCTCATTAGCTGAGAATATGTAAGCTCTTCTGGAAGTATTGAGTGTACAAAAGTCTCGAGTCTCAGTAAAGAGATTCTATTTTTCTCATTGGACAGATGAAGGTGAAGATCAGAGAAATCCATCCTTCTGTACCGTTGCCAGTTGCTGACAGATTTAGCAACTCTGGTCAAGGTATTCTTTTTGAAATTTGAGTAAAGTTCTTCTGAACTAACTTCAAGATCTTCAGTGATGTGAACCACTTCAGTGGTCTCCTTTTGAGCCTGAAAGAGAATAAAATTAAGATCAGGAAGGTTTTGGAAAATAGTTTTAGAGTCTAAAACTGTAACATGATTTACCTGCTGATGTTCAACAAGCTCATGTTGCACACTAAGTTGTGCTGGTACTATTTCCATTGCTCCAGGAGGTTGGGCAACATCCTTGAATTGTTCATCCTGAAATAATTTGATGTTAGATACAAGTATTAAGTTTTCAAACTTAGTAGATTTACCAAAATTTTCATCTACCTGCTGAACAGGAGTTGTGGATTCTGGTGGAGAAGTTTCAGCAATCTTCTGACTTGTATCTTGAGAAGTCTGTAAGGAAACAATTATATCAGCAAAAGATAAAGTTTCAGATAGTGAAGTTTTGCTTATATCTGAGTTAACTACCTGCTGAAGAAGGGCAGGTGGTGATTCAGTCCTTTCAGCATTGATAACATCTTCATTATCTGGGACTTGTTCTTCAGCAGACTTCTTCTCTTGCTCTATCTGAGAAGGCTGTGCAAATTCAACAATCTCCCTTGTCTCTAAATTGACAAGTTGAGCAGAGACATCTAGATCTTTAAGTTCACTACTTGCATGAACAGGTCTACTGACTTATTGGAGTTGTCATCAATCTCCATGTCCATTTGCTGGCTTAGGTCAGTTAGCACCAGTTGGACTTTGTCAATAGAAGTTATTGGTGAACTTGGTCTAATATTCTCAGCATCATGAGATGCATCGTCAAATACTGTCTCTTGTTGTGTTTCAGCAACCTCTGGGACTTGAACCATTGCAGTCTCAACAAGTGGTTCTTCAGCAATTGCAGCTTCAGCAATTTCTGGGACCGGATTAGTTGCTTCTTCAACAACTATCTCTTCAACAGCATTGTCAGCAAGTGCCGCTCTTCTCAAGTCTGCAGCAATATCACTTGCTGGTTTTAGAGTGTTGTCATCAGGATTATCTACAATGTAGATATCGGGGACTTGGGCAGGAATTTCATTTCCACTGCCATATATGGTCTTGTATCAGCAGATGTATCAACGTTAGGTTGATTTTTGAAGGCTTCTGCAAACACTTCAACATTGCTGAAGGCTTCTGCAAACACTTCAACAACATCTACTGCAGTGGCTTGCGTTTCAGCAACCACTGGGGCATCATCTGATAGATCATGGACAATTGGAACGGACTTACGTGCTGTTGTTTCTTTATTAGGTAAGTCTTTGTCCGTTTCTTCTTGGGAATAGGGCCAGCTAATGACGCTGCAGTTTGAGTGTCATCTTAGATTTCTCACTGGGTGCATTAGTTTCAGCAACCACAGTGGCTTCAGCAGCAACATTTGCAGCTGTTGCATTTTCAGCTGTTGTACACTTACCTTGTTAATCAACATTTGTAGCTGTTGCATTCATGGACTGATTATCAGTCTCAGCAACATTTGCAGCTTTTGGATACCTATCTTGCTGACCAATATTGACAACATTTGCAGCTGTTGTCTTCTTTGACTTCTTTTCAGCAAGCTTAGGTCCATTCTGCTTGTAGAAGGCTCTTCCCACATTGCATACTGATTTCTTAATCAGCAATGGGTTTCTTAGCTGAATCCTGAAGTGTTCAAGGATGTAGCATATTTTCAATCCATAAATTACTGGAAAGGTGGGTGAGACTGTATTGTCTTCAACCTTTACCTTGAACTTAGTAACACAATCAACAAGTCTGTTGAAAATGTACTTAGCCCAGTTGAGCTCAGTTTTATTCTCATGGATATGCATCAGCAATGGCCACCTTCTCAAGCCAATTTGGTCAATTCCTCCAACTTGGGAGTCTAAGACTTTGATTAGTAGCAGAGCTACCAGACCAAGCGAATGGCAGGGATGCTTCCTCTTCACGTGCTTTGATGTCCAAGTCATGGGAGGAATCTCTCCTTTCTTCATCTTTTCGTTTCTGACATCACTGTAGAAGGCCTCAATTTCTTCATCAGTGGCAGTGATGTCATCTTCAGTTCCAGTAGTTGGAATCTGAAAGATGTTTGCTAAATCAATCCATTTCAGGATGATTTGCACACCTTGAACTGAGGTAGAAATCACTTTTTCAGTGACTCCTTGTCCGTCAGTAAGGGTTTGGATTTCTGCATTATTGTAGAACTCCATTTTGTCCAACATGCTCACTTTCTTAGTGCGAGCAGTAATGAAGAAAAGAAGGCCTTGTTGATTAATTAAGTTCAACGCCTCTTCGTTTTCTTTGTCCAGATCTTGTTCATAGAAGTATCTAATGTACTTCTCCTTGGCAAATTCTCCCCACTGCATCATCTGCTCACACTTTTCAGTGTCGAGATTTGCAGGTGTCATGGGTCTTTCGGTTACTCGGTCGTTTTTCAACACAATTTTCACTGTGTTGGTTGCCGGAATTTCAACTGGAGTAGTGCTTTTTCCAGCACTGTCTGCTTTGGATGACTTAGAGGTCTTAGATGATTGTCTCTTAGGAGCCATCTCTTATATAGCAAGGGGGTTGTACAAAAAAGAAAGTTTTTCTTTTTGACCGGAGGTACAGTGAATTCAGAGCACAGGCTAGAGAATTTGCAGAGAAAGGAAATGTGAGTTAAAGAATTTTGTCTTTCTCTAACTCATTGTTTATATAGTGTCTCTGTTGTGTGAGAAGCTCAATGGTTTTGAGTTCTCAGCAAGGGTAAAACAGAGATTCATCTGTGTTAGTGGAGCCTTTGAATTAAATGTGTAGTGGTCCACTAACAAAAACCGTCAGAGCATACTTTCTTTTTGTAATATCAACCGTTGGATCAAAAACTGCTTTTAAATCAATGGCCACGATTGTATTTCATGTCATGATTAACAACGAGTTTATCTATACCACGTTTAACGTCACAAATTAATTTTACCTTGATTCATGGGATTTGATCCTTTTTACTCCAACGCTAATTGCTTGCTGAAGTAAATGAGAATCTTTTCAGCGATTTGAATTGATTTTGACTTTGGTACTTACCTTTTTAGGTAACAAGCCTTGTATTAGCTGAAAATTCCCCCTTAATCAAATATCTCATATTTCTTTAAGTTAAAAGACATTTCTTAGTTCCCGTCTGAGCAAATTGTTTTTATATTGAGATATCTTTAGGTAAAACTAGCGAAGTATTCGTGCTCTTTGCTGAGTTCCCGTCTCAGGTTTTTCTTTTGATACTTGAATACCTGTTTCAGTATCTTTGATTGTCTGAATGCCAGTTTCAGCAATCTTCAAAGTTTTTCCTTTGCTGAGTACCCGTCTCAGCAAGTGATCAAGTTTCCTAACAAATACCCGGTTTGAAGGAATTACTTGCTGAATGCCTGTTTCAGCAATCATGTAGTGAGCTATCATTTCTTTTTAGAACAAATCAGTGGAAGGGACTTTATACATGTACGCATACTTTGGCTTGCTGAATGCCTGTTTCAGCAATCTACCAAATGTATCCCTAACTATTGAGGTAGTTCAATCAATCCTAGGTTATACCTAAGCATTGCGAACCTATTATCTGGTAGGGGCTTGGTAAAGATGTCAGGAAGTTGATCATCAGTACCTACTTTCACAAGCTCAATGTCTCCTTTTTCCACATGATCTCTAATGAAATGATGTCTAATATAAATGTGCTTTGTCCTTGAGTGGAACTTAGGATTTTGCGTGATAGCAATAGCACTTGTATAATCACAATAGATTGGTGTTTTCTTTGCAGAAATACCATAATCTCTTAATTGTTGCTGAATCCATAGGATTTGAGCTGTGCAACAACCAGCCGCAATGTAGTCAGATTCAGTAGATGAATTGGCAACACAGGTTTGCTTCTTGCTGAACCATGATATTAATCTACTACCTAGAAACTGACAAGTTCCAGAAGTACTTTTTCTATCAAGAGTTGATCGTCCATGATCAGCATCAGAATAACCAACCAATTCCAAACCAGAATCTTTAGGATACCATAATCAAACATTGACTGTACCTTTGACATATTTCAGTATCTTAAGTGCCTTTTTGTAGTGTGATTCTCTTGGATTAGATTGGAATCTTGCACACACACAAACAACATACTGAATGTCAGGTCTACTTGCTGTTAAATACAACAAAGAACCAATGAGCTTCCTATACTTTTGTTCATCAACACTCTTATCTTCATTAGTATAGCCCAATTTCGTACCAACACTCATAGGGATCTTTTCAACTTTTTCTTCCTCTTTGATCCTGAACTTTATGAGCATTTCCTTTGCATACTTTGCTTGATTTATGAATATTCCATCTTTGAGTTGCTTGACTTGCAATCCTAGGAAATAATTCAATTTACCCATCATACTCATTCCAAACTTGTTTGTCATGAGTTTGGCAAAATCATCACAAAGTTGCTTGTCCTTAGATCCAAATATTATGTCATCCACATAAATCTGGACTAAGAGTATTTTACCATCATGGTTCATGGAAAATAAAGTTTTGTCAACTTCACCTTTCTTGAAACCATTGTTCAGCAAGAACTTAGCTAAGGTATCATACCAAGCTCTTGGTGCTTACTTTAGACCATATACAGCTTTCTGAAGCTTGTATATCATCTTGGTTTCTAAGGGAAGTTCAAAGCCAGGGGGTTGTTCCAAGTAGACTTCTTCAGCAAGTTCACCATTTAGGAATGCGCTTTTAACATCCATTTGATAAACAATGAAGTCATTGTGAGCAGCAAAGGCTAAGAAAGCCTAATTGCATCCAATCTTGCAACTGGAGCATAAGACTCATAATAGTCCAATCCTTCAGTCTGACAGTAACCTTGAGCAACTAAACGTGCTTTGTTCCTTGTTATTTCTCCAGACTCACTGAGCTTGTTTCTGAACACCCACTTTGTACCAATTGCTTTCTTTCCTTCAGCAAGGGGTACAAGTTTCCAGACTTAGTTCCTTTCAAATTGATCTAGTTTTTCTTGCATTGCCTTGATCCATTCAGAATGCTTTAAAGCTTCTTCTATGGTCTTGGGTTCAATTTCTGAAACAAAGCAAGACAACAAAGCTTCTACTTCTATGACATTTGCTTCTTCAGCAATTTCTTGATTAGTAGATACTTTGGATCTAGTCACTTGGCGTTTGTCAATATCACCAATCATATCCGTAGAGAGATGATCTCTAATCCATTTATTAAGAGGTTTTCTGCTCTTTGGATCGGGATAAGATTTCTCTTCAGCATGTGACTCTTCCGTATGTACTTGCTAAGTACTACTGGTAATTTGTTATGTCTATGTTGAGATTGGTTCATCAGCAACTGCTTGTTCATCATTGCTGGTTTGAGGTAACTCGTCAGTAGGCACAGGAAGTTTCATAGTTTCAGCAACATCTGGAGCAACCGCGTGTTTTGCTGGAAATTCTTTGTCATGAACTATTTGTATCTTGTCATGACTCAGGGGTGGAGAGTCATTGTCAAAATCATCATTTAGTTCGATTGTTTTGAATTTCCTAGCATCAGATTCAGTTCTTTGCTTGTGTATGAGTAACTTCTTCATACAATCTGATATTTCTTCTTCAGTAGGAACTCCTTGTGACTTTTCATAGAATACAACATGCACGGATTCTTCAATCTTTTGTGCCTTTTTGTTGTAAACTCTATAAGCTTTACTATGCAAGGAGTAACCAAGAAATATCGCTTCGTCTGCCTTTGGTTGAAATGTTCTTAAGTATTCTCTACCATTTTTAAGAACAAAGCATTTGCAACCAAATACTCTTAGATGGGTGATGTTAGGAGGTCATCCAACAAATAACTCATAGGGTGTTTTGTTGTATTCCTTAGTTATCAAACATCTACTTTGAGTATAGCACGAGGTATTAATCGCTTCAACCCAATAAGATTCACTTATTTCAGTGTCAGCAAGCATTGTTCTTGCTGCTTCCTTAAGGATACGATTATTCCTTTCATCAACACCATTTTGTTGTGGTGTCCTTACTAAGGATAAGTGATGTTGTATGCCTTTGGAAGTGCAATACCCAGTTATGTACTGGTTTACAAACTCAGTACCATGGTCTGTTCTAATGAATTTTACCTTGTCATTTTTCATGACTTCAAGCTTGTTCAGCAAGTTAGGTATTTCAGTCCTTGTTTTAGACTTGTGTTTGATAAATACTATCCAAGTGAATCTTGAATAGTCATCTACCACCACCAGACCATACTTCTTACCAGCATAGCTTGTTGAAGAAGATTCAAACAAGTCCATGTGCAAGAGTTGTAAAGGTTTTGTAGTTGACGGTACTGCCGTGTTCTTAAAAGATGATTTAGTTTGCTTTCCTTGCTGACATACATTGCAAACACCATTCTTCTTGAAAGTAACCTTAGGTAATCCAACTACAAGTGGCTTTTTAGACAGCTTATTCAGCGTCTTGAAGTTTAGGTGACTTGTTCGTTTATGCCATAACCATGCTTTTTCAGCAAGGCAATCATGATCTGAGACAAGGCATTTTCAACGATTGCTGAAGACCAATCTATACTATACAAACCTCATGATCTTCTAGCAACCATAATAACCTTCTTTGTCTCAAAGTCTATAAGTTTACAGTCATCACTTTTGATTTTTATGAAGTATCCTTTATCAACGAATTGACTCATGCTGAAAAGGTTAAACTTAAGATTTTTGACATAAAGAACTCCTGAAATGGTAATGCATCCTAAGTTCACGTCACCATAACCTTTAGTATAACCAAAGCCTCCACCAGCAAACCTTATTGTTGGACCTTTAAACCACCGTCTATAGTTTATAAAGTTTTTCTTATTGCCCGTCATGTGCTTTCCACAACCACTGTCAAAGTGCCAAATTGCATTGTTTGTCTCCGTGGCTGAAGTCTGCACAATCAAGAGCAAACAAGTTAATTATCCAATATTGGATGTCCATTAACATGTTCAAGAAAGCGTCCAGTGGAAACCCAAGTCTTGAGTTTTTCAACTTTGACTTGTTTTCTACTTGCTGAGGAACTAGAAGGTTTTGAGCCGAAAGACTTTTGATTATTGCTAATCAAATCCACTTTCTGATGTGGTGTCTTGCTCGGTTGACCTAGCGTTTTGAGTTTTGTCAGAACTCTTAGGCTTGGTTTTATTCATCACTTTGAAGTATCTTTGCTGACTTTGCTTATACTCATGAAAAAGTTGACTTTGCTTGGTTTTGAAACCAAGTCTACGTTTAGGAGAATGCTGAGCTTTTGTCTCAGCAACCTTACTTGATTCAGGTTTGTCAGCAAAGGTTTTCTGATTACTTTTAGTAATCTTGCCTTTTGACTTAACAAACAACATCTTTTTTCTTAACAGTTTGCTTTTCAGCAACCTGTTTTTCTTTTAAAGTCTTGTTACTTTGAGTAGCAACAGCGGACTTTACGGCCGTAGGTACTTGATTGCATATTTCAGCAACCTTAGATTGACCAATCTGATAGAGTTCTGGTTGACCACTATCAGTTGCACATACAAAGGTAATTGGTGATTTGTCTTTACTCAAGATTATTACATAATCACCTTCATATGTTGCACCTGAACCTTCTTTCTGAGATGGATCTCTCAGATAAGAGTTTAGTTCAGTCAGTGTATTACTTGCATCAGCATAAGATTTGAAATTGATTTTCATCTTTTTTATTTCTTGTATTTCAGCAAGCAACTTTAGAATTGAGGACTGATACTCTTCCAATTCTATTTCCATTTGAGAATTCTTCTCTGTAGCTTCAGCAATCAACTTCTTGAGATGCAATATATCAGCATCCTTCTTTTCTGACTCTTCTTTCAGCAAAACATACTTTTCAGTAGTTTGCTTGGTCAGAGTTTCAACATTCTGTAGTTTCTCTTGCTGTTTGCTCAGAGTTTTCTCAAATCTTTCACTTTCTCCTTGAATTCTATCTAGGTCAATATCATCTTCACTTTCTGAGTCAGAGTCAGAGGTAGGACTGTTTACCTGATCGGCCATGAAGCAGAATTCGTAGTTTGACACATGTGGATAAGCTTCCATAGCTATTCCACATACTTCCTTGCCGATCTCTACATCAAGAGTGGCTTCTTCTTCTTCAGTGTCTGAGCTCTCTACCTCACTGTCTTCAGAGCTAGTATCAATGCACAGCGCATCAATTTTTGCTTGAAGCTTTTTCTTTTCTTCAGCAATCAAAGCCCTTTTGAACTTCTTCTTCTTTTCAGCAGATTTACCTTTCAGCAAAGGACAATTTTCTTTGAAGTGTCCAGGCTTTTTGCAATAAAAACAGAGATCGTTGCCAACTGCTAGTTCTTCAGAGGAATTTGCTTGCTGAGCTTGCTTGTTCAGCGAGCTAGCTTCATTCTTGTATTTATGGTAGTTGTTACCAAGATGCTTTTTCAGCTTCTCTTTTGCTTTTCGCCTTTCAAGTTCCTTACTGATGAATTCTTCATGTTTTTAACAACTAAAGCATTTTCATCAGCAGGCTCTTTATCATTCTTCTTTTCAGAAGATGACGGCTTTGCACGAAGAGCAATGTTTTGCAATTTTTCAGCAAATACATTTTCTCTTTGCTTTGTCTCGTAGTTGACAGTAGCAAGATAAGAAAACAATTCTGTAGGTGTGATATTTGGCATTCCTTGATTATAATAAAAATTCTGAGTATGGATCCACTCTTGGTTCAGACTTCTAATAATGGTTTTCACCTTCTCAGAATCTGAATAGAGATTTCCAACTCCTAAGGCAGCCATCTCACTTATTAGAGTTGTGAATCTAAAATCCAAGTCTTCCAGTGACTCATTTGAACCTTGTTTAAAGTTCCAGATCTTTAACTTAAGTACTTCAAGTTTGATTTCCTTGGTTTTATCATATCCAGCACAAAGATCTTGAACCATTTTCCAAGCTTCCTTAGCAGTTTTGGCACCCCACAGTTTGCACTGTATAGTATCCGGAGTTGAACGAATGATGATGTTTCTTGCTTGGCCATCAAGACGGAATATTTTGGTTTCGTCGGAAGTCCATTCCTCTCTTGGTTTTGGAACGGCGGTATCAACCGGTTCTCCTAAGATAGCTTCCTTTCCAGCAGTATCCGTGGTTTTGTGAGGAAAGCTTCTCTCAAGTTTAGTGAACTTGATAGGTCCATCATTTATGACAGTAACCATTTCATCACTAATGACCTCAAGATGTAGCATCATGTTGTTTCGCCATTTTTCATAGTTTGCCAGCTTCAGCAAGGGAGCGTCTCCTAAAGACATCCTGTCAGCAAAAGACTACCAAACTGATCAAGTGAGAGTGATTTACAGAAAGCACCTAAGGGGATCTAGGTTCAGTGCTGCAGGTTAAAGAACCTCCAGCTCTGATACCACTTGTTGGTCCCGTTAAACAACAAGAAAAGACTAGAGGAGGGGGGGGGGGGCGAATAGTCTTTTCAAACTTTCGTCGTTTAAAAACTTTCTCAGCAAGTCTTATTACTTTTCAGTAATGAGTTTGCTGATACTTAACTTTCTCAGCAAGTACTAGTTACTTTTCAGTAACAAGTTTTACTGGTACTTTAAAAACAAAGTACGGAAGTCTTTATACAATAAGTGCTTTTCACAGAGTGCTAGTTTCAGCAAGTGAGCAGAGTGACAGTGTACAAACAGTTAAGCTTGCTGAAAACTAAATGCGGTAAAGTAAATCACACAAACACTTTTATAGTGGTATCTGAGAGTGGCGTAATCTCTCAACTAATCCACTTTGTCCTTTCTAGGACTGAATCAACTAAGATAAGCTTGAGGTTCTTTACAACACCTATCTATAATGATTCTTCAGAATCCAAAGCACACTTGCTTCGTTTCCAATCTAACTAGAGAACGAAACCTTGTTCTCCACCAAACTTGGGATACTTAATCAGCAAAACTATGCTTGATTAATTCCCCCTGAATTTCACACCTGAAAAAAGGTGTTTATCAGTTTGAGAGGTTTGGGATGAGATGACTTGAATATAACTTATTCAGCTATAACAAGTTATCTAAAGAAACACAACTTGTAATACTTTTCAGTAAGCAAGTTAAGTTGTTTCTGGTGTCAAGACTTGTTCTTGTTCGAAAGAAAGAATACTTAACTAATTTCTTAGCCGTAAACGTTCTACTTCTTCACAAGTAGCTTTTGTTTCAAGCTTAAGTCTTGGAATGGATCAATAGGCAGTAAAGAGTATGGAAGATTGAATGTTTAAGCACAAGTGAGAGTTTGATCACGTTGGTTACACACTTCAACACTTTGCCGGATGACCTCTATTTATAGTGAATCAAGGGAACCGTTTGAATTTCAAATTCTAAGCCTTTATTCCTTAAGATGTCACTATCTTGCTTTTGTACTTTAAGCAGCGTCCTTCATTTGTCTTCTAGTCTTCATGTTCTTCGCGTGCTTACTTTTCATTTAATGTTCATTTGAATGGAATTCAAATGTGAACGTTGGAGCCAAAATGCAAGTACTTTCAGCAAGGAGGTCACATATGTATTTCAGCAAGCAGTCAGTCTCAATTTCAGCAAACACAACCTACTCTGTCATATAGATTTTCACTTATGCAAGTTGTTGCTGAAATTTCCGTTTTCTGAGCAACATGTGCCTTAGTAGATACCATCTTCAGAAATCTTCTTAAGTCTTCAGTCTTCGAATTTTCAAGTTTCTGAACGGTTCTAGTGCTTCAATAGTTCATTTGTAAAAACAAAGTACATCATCAGCAAACTAAAGCACCTAACTTGTACCTACACTAAGTCTTCAGCAAACGTTCCTCTTTTACAATGTCCTTAAAATTCTAAATTCCTATGGACCTTAAGAGTACTAGTTATTGGACTTTCCTTAATTTAGCATGGTTAATTGCTCATCTAAATTTACAAGGTCCCTAACACATTTGGTATGAGGTGGTTTTGTTTTATGCATTAAATAGCAAGAGAAGAGTGATTCATTTTGTACGTAATATTCACATGCATATTATTTCCTCTTCTCTCTACACAAAGCATAAAGAAACAAAAACATACATCATCTATTTTGTCTCTTTCTGAAAGTGACGAAATAAATACAGTACACTTCTTATATATATCCTGATTCTTTAAAAGAGTCTCCTAGCACTCTACGGTAGAGAAAAATTTGTGGTTGCCGAGGTTAAGGAATTCAAGATGGAGAATACGGACGATTGGGATTTGCTTGGAGCAGAGCTTGAAGACTTGGAGCTTACTGAAGAGGATTACGAAGCCTACGACAAAGAGTTTTCTGAGGAGGAGATCGAGGAGCAGCAACTGGAATTTGCTGAACAAATAGACGAGGATTTGGAATTGCTTAATCTATAAGATAATCTCTTTCACGTAATCCATGTTAAATAACTGTTATCAAGATTGGTCGTAAATTTTTTGAAAATGTTGGTTCCTTTAAACAACAAGAAAAGACTAGAGGGGGAGGGGTGAATAGTCTTTTCAAACTTTTCGTCGTTTAAAACTTCCTGAGCAACTGCTTATTACTTTTCAGTAATGAGTTTGCTGGTACTTAACTTTCTTAGCAAGTTCTTGTTACTTTTCAGTAACGAGTTTGCTGGTACTTTAAAAACAGAGTGCAGAATTCTTTATACAATAAGTGTTTTTCAGAGTGTGCTAGTTTCAGCAAGTGAGCAGAGTGTCAGTGTACAATAAATGTAGCTTGCTGAAAACTAAATGTGGTAAAGTAAATCACACAAATACTTTTATAGTGGTATCTGAGAGTGGCGTAATCTTTCAATAATCCACTTTGTCCTTCCTAGGACTTAATCCACTAAGATAAGATGTGAGGTTCCTTACAAATCCTATCACTAATGATTCTTCAGAAACCAAAGCACACTTGCTTCGTTTCCAACCTAACTAGAGAACTGTAACCTTGTTCTCCACCAAACTTGGGACTTATAATCAGCAACACAATGCTTGATCAATTCCCCTTGAATTTCACGCCTGAAAAAGGGTGTTTATCAGTTAGAGAGGTTTGGGATAAGATCACTTGAATATAACTTTTCAGCTATAACAAGTTATCTAAAGAAACACAACTTGTAATACTTTTCAGTAAGCAAGTTAAGTGGTTTCTGGTGTCAATACTTGTTCTTGTTCGAAAGAAAGAACACTTAACTAATTTCTTAGCCGTGAATGTTCTACTTCTTCACAAGTAGCTTTTGTTTCAAGCTTAAGCCTTGGAACGGATCAATAGGCAGTCAAGAGTATAGAAGGTTTTGAGTGTTTATAGCACAAGTGAGAGTTTGATCACGTTGTTGACACACTTCTTCTCTTTGCCGGATGACCTCTATTTATAGTGTCACAAGGGAGCCGTTTGAATTTCAAATTCTAAGGCTTTGCACCTTAAGATGTCACTATCTTGCTTTTGTACTTTCAGCAGCGTCCTTCATTTGTCTTCTAGTCTTCATGTTCTTCGCGTGCCTACTTTGCATTTAATGTTCATTTGAATCAATTTCAAACGTGAACGTTGGAGCCAAAATGCAAGTACTCTTCAGCAAGGAGGTCACATATGTTTTCAGCAAGTGGTCAGTCTCAGTTTCAGCAAGCACAACTACTCTGTCATATAGATTTTCACTTATGCGAGCTGTTGCTGAAAATCTCACTTTCTGACCAACATGTGCCATTGTAGATACCTTTCTCAGAATTCTTCTAAGTCTTCAGTCTTCGAATCTTCAAGTTTCTGAGCAGTTCTAGTGCTGCAATAGTTCATTTGTAAAAACAAAGTACATCATCAGCGAACTAAAGCACCTAACTAGTACCTCATGACAGTGTTTTTTACACTATCATTCGAGTCTTTTTTCACCAATTTAGCTATCCTCTTGTATGCATTTTAATGTATTTTGTTAGAATAGTGTCACGTTTCCATTTCTTTTGTTCTTTTTAGATTTTAGGTGGAAATCGCGTTTTGGATGTAATTCATGGCGAAACAATGATGTTTTGGTGCAACGAGATCACCCGTGGTGTGTGAAGGAGTACCGAGACGAGTTTCAAGGCCAAAAGTCCAAGTTTCAGTGCTCAAAACCGTGCAAGGGGCCGAAATCAAAGATCTAGAGGAAGAATTTGGCGCAGGCAGCTTTCTGCCCATGCGGGGCGCACCGCCGCGTGGCGGGCGCACCGCCGGGTGCCTTCCGACAACAACTATATATATTTCCAAAATCTGCGAATTTTCATATCTTTCATCATTATTTTATAGACTTAAACCCTAGAGCTTGTTCTGGGTATATTTTCTCTTAGAACCTTTGTAACTTAGCGAATTTGGAGCTAGAGGAGAGATTTGGACACCGTTCTATCTCACCTTGCTAGATCTTTGTGAGTTTTAGCCATTCACCGGAGATTGACAACCTTTGGTGGTAACCTTGTATCTCACAATTCTTCTATTTATCTTTCAATTCACCGTGTTTTCATTCATTATTGCTTCAATTATGATTGTTGATTGTGTTATTGATATGAGTAGCTAAGCATCTAGTTGGTGATAGTATGTGAATTCGTAGCTAGGGTTCGTATTATGCATGATTGAGTTTCTGAGTCTTTTACTTGTTTAATTATCTTAATTCGACTTTGATTCGAGTAAGCCATATATCTTCGTAGGAAAGTGTTAGAAACACTAGGACAATTCAAGATCATCGATTCAATTATATATAATTTGCGAGTACTACTTGAACTAAGACTGACAACCTTAACCAAGTATTAGTATAGATAGGAAGCTTTCAAAATACACGTCTACAAATCTGTCTTTGGTGTTTGTAAATCGAATTACTTTTAAGGCAGTACGAGTTGCACTTTCATACATAATTGGAACTTGATGCTTAGAACGAGCATACTATCACTAGCTTTCTCCATATATTGTTAAGTCGAGTGAATATAAATTTGTTTTCTGAAATTATATATAGTTATTTAGTTAAAGCTAGTTTAGTCCCTAGAGATCGACACTCGAGGTCATCTTACCTCTGCACTACGTGTTTTGTGTAGTTGTGAGTTGCCCTTTGGCATTCAAACAAATTTATTTGATTGTTCGAGTCTGACAATACCGCAAATCACCCCCGAATGCAACCGTATCGACCCTTTTACCCTTTTTATCACCCGTTTTGGTTTCTCACGTGTTTCCTTGAGTAATACAGGTTACATGTATACGTCTAGCTCTTACCTCATATCCACTTTCGACGTTCGGGACGAATGACGAAGTTCAGGTTTTGAGGGGTGTTATCGTTGTGTATTTCTATAACTTAGTCTTCTTATGATCACTCGTGAAAACCTTTGTTTGCACGTTTACCGCATTCTTAGGATTTAGTTTGTTCGTATGCATTCATCCTTAGTCTAGCTTTTGCATGATGTTGTGTGGAGTTTATTGCCAAATTTTTTGAAATTTTTTATTATATAGACTAAGTGTTTATGACCATTGCCCATGCATTGCATCTCTATGGAATAGTTTGAGGTTTGTCTCGCTTGGCTTGTCATATTTGTATGTGCACTAGTTAAACTTGGTAGTCTCGACATCACTATGTGGTGTTTTTTCTACTGCAGTTCGCGAAGGCCTTATAAAATGTTGCATGTTAGAGTCTTTGGTTGTATTCCCGTGTAATTATGTACGTAAGAGGCAACAAGTCTACATCTTGTTTATTGAGATTGCTAAATGCCTAGGAAGGAGGTAGAGTGAGGTGTGTGATCCTTTGTTTGAAACCTATTCTAACGAATAGGTTTGGGGAGGGAGTTACTATCATTATGACTTGTTTTTCGTCTTGTTGAGTTTATTTTTATTTTTTGAGTTTGTGCTCCAACCTATTCTTTTGAATAGGTTTGGGGAGGTCTTTGTAGTGTCATTGTTATTTAATTTCATTGTACTTTCATTGTGCTACTGCTGGCTATGCACAAAGAAAAAAAAATGAAAAAAAGAAAAAAAAGAAAAGAAAGGAAAAAAGAATAAGACCCAAAAAAGCAAAAGATGGGTCCAAGCAAGCCAAAAGCAGTTTTAGCAAAGTGTTGCATTATTTTTTCAGCTTTTGTGATAGTTCGTAATCGAGTTGTAAATTCTTCCTTGTGTTCTCATGTCGCCTAGTCCAAGGCTTGTTCTAGACCACCCTCGTCCTGCCATTCAGGAAGTGGTGAAGAGTTTTTCTTTAAGAGTCGTATAGAATAGGGGAGCGTTGTCTTCTAGGGAACCCTCCTTCGTTTGATGAGAGCCCTTATTGGTTCGACCTCTCATGAGGGAAAGTCTCACTTGGTGAACAGTAGTAAGCCCTCGGTTTCATAGGCACGGGGCAACCATTTGTATTTTGACATGCATCATTACGTCGTCATTGACCAGGTCCAGGTAGAGAATGTTACGAGAGACTCTCTTGTTTAATAAAGTGCATATGTGAATGTGTATAGGTTCAATCGAGACATTCTTCAACCTACTTCCATGTTATGATTTGTATGGTATTTGTTCATAAGCATTTGGTACATACAATCGATTATTTCTTCTTGTTTGGCATGAGACTCCTCTTTGTGTTGCATGTAGGTTGCATAGAGTCTAGCTAGTTGCTTGAGGACAAGCAAAGGTTCGGTTTGGGGAGTTTGATGACAGTGTTTTTTACACTATCATTCGAGTCTTTTTTCACCAATGGAGCTATCCTCTTGCATGCATTTTAGTGTATTTTGTTAGAATAGTGTCACGTTTCCATTTCTTTTGTTCTTTTCAGGTTTTAGGTGGAAATCGCGTTTTTGGATGTTATTCATGGCGAAACAATGATGTTGTGGTGCAACAAGATAACCCGTGGTGTGTCAAGGAGTACCGAGACGAGTTTCAAGGCCAAAAGTCCAAGTTTCGGAGCTCAAAACTGTGCAAGGGGCAGAAATCGAAGATCCGGAGGAAGAATTTGGCGCGGGCAGCTTTCTGCCCATGCGGGGCGCACCGCCGCGTACGGGGCGCACCGCCGGGTGCCTTCCGACAGCAACTATATATATTTCCAAAATCTGCGAATTTTCATATCTTTCATCATTATTTTACAGACTTAAACCCTAGAGCTTGTTCTGGGTATATTTTCTTTAGAACATTTGTAACTTAGCGAATTTGGAGGTAGAGGAGAGATTTGGACACCGTTTTATCTCACCTTGCTAGATCTTTGTGAGTTTTAGCCATTCACCGGAGATTGACAACCTTTGGTGGTAACCTTGTATCTCACAATTCTGCTATTTATCTTTCAATTCACCATGTTTTCATTCATTATTGCTTCAATTATGATTGTTGATTGTGTTATTGATATGATTAGCTAAGCATCTAGTTGGTGATAGTATGTGAATTCGTAGCTACGGTTCGTATTATGCATGATTGAGTTTCTGAGTCTTTTACTTGTTTAATTATCTTAATTCGATTCTTTGATCCGTCTAAGCCATATATCTTCGTAGGAAAGTGTTAGAAACACTAGGACAATTCAAGATCATCGATTCAATTATATATAATTTGCAAGTACTGCTTGAACTAAGACTGACAACCTTAGCCAAGTATTAGTATAGATAGGAAGCTTTCAAAATACACGTCTACAAATCTGTCTTTGGTGTTTGTAAATCGAATTACTTTTAAGGCAGTACGAGTTGCACTTTCATGCATAATTAGAACTTGATGCTTAGAACGAGCATACTATCACCAGCTTTCTCCATATATTGTTAAGTCGAGTTAATCTAAATTTGTTTTCTGAAATTATATAGTTATTTAGTTAAAGCTAGTTTCGTCCCAAGAGATCGACACTCGAGGTCATCTTACCTCTGCACTACGTGTTTTGTGTAGCTGTGAGTTGCCCTTTGGCTTTCAAACAAATTTATTTGATTGTTCGAGTTTGACAATCTCGTTCATCAGTACCTACACTAAGTCTTTCCGCAAACGTTCCTCTTTTACAATGTCCTTAAAATTCTAAATTCCTATGGACCTTAAGAATATTAGTTACTGGATTTTTCTTAATTTAGCATGGTTAATTGCTTATCAAAATTACAAGTTTTCTAACAAATTTTCCCCTTTTTGATGTTAGCAATCCATGGCTAAATTAATTTTTATCCTTTTAGAGGTTCCTGATGCTGAATAAATCAGTTGATTAATGCAAGAATACTTGAATAATAAAACAGTAAGCATAAATAGTTTGCATAATAAAAAACCAATAAGAGTCAAAAAGTTCATTGCTAATAGTTATCTTTCATTAAGTTTACAAGAACGCTCATAGATAACTAAAGTAATCAGCAAACAAAACAAAGATTTTCCAAGGGACTAGTTTATTCAGCAAAAGATTTTCTAAGAATCTCCTTTACAATCTTCTCAGCAAGAGCAGTGACTCCTTTACAGTCCTTCTCGTAATCTTCAAGTAGCTTACGGACTTCAAGTTGAATAATTCTTGCATTCTTGCAGGCAGTATAATGATTTTTTTCACCATTCATCTCTTTGTAGTGAATTACCCACAAGTGCATGCCCCAATTGCTAGCATGTAGAAGTTGAGTGTCTGAAATACCCTTGTTGGCATGAATCTTCCTTAACCAGAGAAGGTCTTCTTCTTGATCCTTAGCAGTGAGATAAAAGTACACATAAGGAATCAAGCCATACTTCTTTTTGGACTTTTTGGTTATAGGATAACTATAGTAAGCCAACTCTAGATGTTTGTACTTTGCAGCACTTGTAACTTCCTCTTCCTCATTGATTTTGTGGGGATCAGCCACCACGGGTACAAAGGAACCCTTGAGCATCACAGCTTGTTCAGCTGGAGAGGCACTCTTGAACTTAGCTTTCGTATTCTCTCTGATTGTAGCAATCAGATTTGAACTCATTTGCTGAGAATAAGAGAGTTCTTCAGGAAGTATAGAGTGTACAAACGTCTCGAGTTTGAGTAGAGAGTTTCTCTTCTTCTAATTGGATAGATGGAAGAAAAGATCTGAAAAGTCCATCCTTCTGTATCTTTGTCAGTTGCTGACAGACTTAGCAACTCTGGTCAGAGTGTTTCTTTTGAAGTTTGAGTATAGTTCTTCAGAACTAACTTCAAGAGCTTCCGTGATGTGAACCACTTCATCATTCTCCTTTTCAGCCTGAATAAGAGTAGAGTTAATTCCAGGAATGTTTTGGAAAATAGTTTTAGAGTCTAAACTGTAACATGAATTACCTGCTTACTTTCAACAAGCTCATGTTGCACACTGAGTTGTGCGGGTACTATTTCCATTGCTTCAGGAGCTGTAGCAGCATCCTTGAATTGTTCATCCTGAAATAACTCATTGTTAGATACAAGTACTAAGTTTTCAAACTCAGTAAATTTACCAAAATTTTCATCTACATGCTGAATAGGAGTTGTGGAGTCTGGTGCAGATGTTTCAGAAATCTTCTGACTTGTATCTTGAGAAGTCTGTAAAGAACTGATTATAATAGCTAAGGATAAAGTTTCATATAGTGAAGTTTTGCTTATATCTGAGTTAACTACCTGCTGAAGAAGGGCAGGTGGTGACTCAGTCCTTTCAGCATTGATAACATCTTCATTATCTAGGACTTGTTCTTCAGCAGACTTCTTCTCTTGCTCTAATTGAGAAGGTTGTGTAGATTCAGCAATCTCCCTTGTCTCTGAATTGACAAGTTGAGCAGAAACATCTAGACGTTTAAGTTCACTACTTGTCATGAACAGGTCTACTGACTTATTGGAGTTGTCATCAATCTCCATGTCCATTTTCTGGCTTAGGTCAGTCAGTACCAGTTGGACTTTGTCAATAGAAGTTATCAGTGAACTAGGTCTAATATTCTCAGCATCATGAGATGCGTCGTCGAACAATGTCTCTTGTTGTGTTTCAGCAACCTCTAGGACAGAGGTGGGTTCAAATCCCATTCCTTGCCATCTTTCTCTTCCGGTCCCGGGACTCGAAAAGAGCTCGGACACAAACCACGTCGAAGATTTCCCTAGTAGCTAGCGAGAGAGCAACTAGTTCTTCAGCAATTGCAGCTTCAACAATTTCTCGGACTGGAGTAGTTGCTATTTCAGCAACTGTCTCTTCTGTTGCTTTTGTTAGGAAACTTGTAATTTTGATGAGCAATTAACCATGCTAAATTAAGAACAGTCCAGTAACTAGTACTCTTAAGGTCCATAGGAATTTAGAATTTTAAGGACATTGTAAAAGAG
>CM051456.1:83184911-83224987 GCA_028274465.1 Plantago ovata | reverse complement strand
TTTTTACCATGAACCATGAGGGTAAATTAATCTTAGGTCAAATTTATGTGGATGACATAATTTTTGGATCTAAGGACAAGCAACTTTGTGATGATTTTGCCAACTCATGACAAATAAGTTTGAAATGAGTAGATGGGAAAATTGAATTATTTCCTAGGGTTGCAAGTCAAGCAACTCAAAGATGGAATATTCATAAATCAAGCAAAGTATGCGAAAGAAATGCTCATAAAGTTTAGGATCAAAGAGGATGAAAAACCTGAAAAGATCCCTATGAGTGTTGGTACCAAATTGGGCTATACTAAAGAGGACAAAAGTGTTGAAGAACACAAGTATAGGAAGCTCATTGGTTCCTTGTTGTATTTAACAGCAAGTAGACCTGACATTCAGTATGCTGTTTGTGTGTGTGCAAGTTCCAATCGATCCAAGAGAATCACACTACAAAAAGGCAATTAAAATACTGAAATATGTTAAAGGTACAGTCAATGTTGGATTATGGTATCCAAAAGATTCTGGACTTGAATTGGTTGGCTATTCTGATGCTGATCATGGTGGATCAACTCTTGATAGAAAAAGTACCTCTGGAACTTGTCAGTTTTTGGGTACTAGATTAATATCATGGTTCAGCAAGAAGCAAACGTGTGTCGCCAATTCATCTACTGAATCTGAATACATTGCAGCTGGTTTTGCACAGCTCAAATCCTATGGATTCAGCAACAATTAAGAGATTATGGTTTTTCTGCAAAGAAAACAACAAATCTTTTGTGATAATACAAGTGCTATTGCAATTACGCAAAATCCTAAGTTTCACTCTAGACCAAGCACATTGAATATAGACATCATTTCATTAGAGATCATGTGGAAAAAGGTGATATTGAGGTTGTGAAAGTAGGTACTGAAGATCAGCTTGCTGACATCTTTACCAACCCCTACCGATAATAGGTTCGCAATGTTAAGTATAACCTTGGATTGATTGAACTACCTCAATAAAGGATACACTTGGCAGAATGCTGAAAACAGGTATTCAGCAAGCCAAAGTATTCTGTCCAAAAGACCAAGTCACTGGATTCTTCTAAGAAATGAAAAGTCACAACATGATTGCTGAAACAGGCATTCAGCAAGTAATTCCTTCAAAACAGGTATTGTTAGGAAACTTGACCATTTGCTGAGACAGGACACTCAGTAAGTAAAAGAACTTAAGGATTGCTGAGACGGTACTCAGACAATCAAAAGATACTGAAACAGGTATTCAAGTATCAAAGGAATTTTCTGAGACGGAAACTCAGAAAAAGAGCAAAGCTCATCTCTCAGATTTTACCAAAGGATGTCTCAAGTAAAAAGAATTTACTGATACGGGAAATCAGAATATCTTTTAAACTTAGAAAATATGATATCTAAGTAAGGGGGAACTTTCAGCAAATCTAGATTGTTAATTCAAACTCGCTGAAAAGATTCTTGTCTATTTCAGCAAGCAATCTATCCCTTATTACTCGGAAAATCAATTTGTGACGTTAAGCTGGCACAGATAAACTCGCAATAAATCATGACATGAAATTCAATCGTGGCCATTGATTAAAAGGAGTTATTAATCTAACGGCTAACAAAACAAAGAGAGAGAGTGCTCTGACGGTTTTAGTTAGTGGGCCACTACGCATTCAATGCAAAGGCACCACTATCTCCAGTGTTTCTCTATTTTACCCTTGCTGAGAACTCAAAACGATTGAGTTTCTCACACACCAGAGACACTATATAAAGAAGGAGTTAGAGAAATGACAAAATTCTTTAACTCACATTTCCTTTCTCTGCAATTTCTAGCCTGAAACTACTGTACCTCCGGTCAAAAAGCAAACTATCTTTTTCGTACAATTTCTTGCTCTATATAAAGAAATGGCTCCCAAGAGACAGTCATCAAAGTCCTCAAAATCGTCAAAGGTTGATAGTGCTGAAACACGCACTACTCCGGTAACTGCTCCGGTGACTTCTCTGACCCAAAACACAGCGAAAGTTGTGTTGAAAAACGACCGAATCACCGAAAAACCTATGCCTCCGTCATATCTTGACACTGCAAAGTGTGAGATGTTGATGCAATGGGGAGGATTTGCAAAAGAAAAGTACATTCGGTACTTTTATGAACAAGAACTTGACGACCAAATTGAAGAGGCGCTTGAGTTCATCAAGCAGCAAGGCCTCATGAACTTTATCTCTGCTCGCACTAAGCAAGTGAGCATGATTGATACTATGGAATTCTACAACAATGCAGAAATCCAGTCCCTTACTGATAGTAAAGGAGTCACTGAAAAAGTGATCTTTACTACAGTTCAGAACACGCAAATCGTCCTGAATGGACTGATTTAGCGGAGATTTTTCAGATTCCAACCACTGGAACTGAAGATGACGTCACTGCCACTAACGAAGAAATTGAAGCTTTCTACAGTGATGTCAGAAATACAAAATGAAGAAAGGTGAGATAGCTCCCGTGACTTGGACAAAGCACGTTAAGAGAAAGCATCTCTGCCATTCACTTGGTCTAGTAGCTTTGCTACTAATAAAAGTTCTTGACTCCCAAGTTGGAGGAATTGACCAAGTAGGCCTGAGAAGATGGCCATTGCTGATGCATATCTATGCAAATAAATCGGAACTTAACAGGGCTAAGTACATTTTCAACAGGCTTGTTGATTGTGTTACTAAGTTTAAGGTAAAGGTAGAAGACAACAAGGTCTCACCTTCCTTTCCAGTTATGTATGGAATCAAGATATGCTATATCCTTGAACATTTCAGGATTCAGCTAAGAAACCCATTGCCAATCAAGAAATCTGTGTGCAATGTGGGAAGATCTTTCTAAAAGCAGAATGTACCTAAGATTGCTGGAAAGAAATCCAAAAAGACAACAACTGCAAATGTTGTCAGCACAAGCCAGCAAGAAAGGTATACAACAGCTGCAGATGTACCACTCAGCAACTTAGAGATGAAACTGCTGTTGGTGGTGGTAACACAAATGAAACTGCTGTAGAAAATCAACAAGGTACGTGTACAACACCTGTTGCTGAAAAGGCAACAATAGATGACTCTGGGAAACTAGAGAAATCTAAAAAGAAAAAGAGGAAAGCTGATGATGACACTCAGACTTCAGCGTCATCAGCAAATCCCGTACCTAAGAGGAAACGGACAAGTTACAAAAGAAAGAAGACACTGGCTTCTCAGTCAGTCCCTAATGTCCAAGACTCCTCAGTCAATTCCCAGACAAATGCTGAAACGCATTTGCCAGTAGATGTTGCTGAGATAATTACTGAAACATACATCAGCAATGTTGAAGTGTTTGCGGAAGCCTTCAACAATCAACTTAACGTTGATAACTCTACTGAGAATAGACCACAAGGCAGTGGAAATGAAATTCCTGCCCAAGTCCCAGATATCTACTTTGTAGATAATCTAGATGATCAAACCATGGAACCAGTAAGCAACATTGCTGCTGATTTGCAAAGAGCGGCATTTGCTGATGCTGCTGAACAGATGGTTGCTGAACAAGCAACTCATCAAGTTGCTGAAGCCCAGCTTGCTGATGGACCAGTTGCTGAGAAAGCAATGGTACCAGTTCCTGAAGTTGCTGAAACTCAAGAAGCATCATTCAAAGACGCATCTCTTGATGCTGAGAATGCTGGCCCAAGTTCACCCAAGACTTCAATTGACAAAGTCCAGCTTGTACTGGAAGATTTAAGCAAACAAATGGAGTTGGAGATTGAAGAATCATCCAACAAGTCAACTGAACTCTTCATGACAAGCAGTGAGCTTAAAGGTCAAGTTGCTTCTGCTCAACTTGTCAATTCAGAGACAAGGGAGATTGCTGAAACCGCACAGCTTTCTCAGTTAGAGCAAACTCAGAAGTCTGCTGAAGAAACAGTCCAAGAAGCTGAAGAAACTGTTAATGCTGAAAGGACTGAGCCACAACCTGTCCTTCCTCAGCAGGTAGTTAATACAACCATCAGTAAAACTTCAAATTCTGAAACTTATTCTTTTGCTAATATTATACTATCTCTACAGACTTCTCAAGATACAAGTCAGATGGTTGTTGAAGCCTCTGCACCAGAACCAACACTCCCTGCTCAGCAGGTAGTTAATAATTTTGGTATAAAAACTAAGTTTGACAGCTTAGTACTTGTGTCTAATTTTAATTTATTTCAGGATGAACAAATGGAGGATGCTACCCCAGCTCCTCATGGAATGGAAATTGTACTACATGAGCTTGCTGACTCTCAGCAGGTAAATCATGATTCAGATTTAAACTCTAAAACAATTCTCCAAACCATTCCTGATCTAAATAAAATTCTTTTTCAGGCTCAAAAGGAGACCACTGAAGTGGTACTCATCACTGAAGATCAGCAAGAAAGTTCTGAAGAACTTTACTTGAGCTTCAAAAGGACAACTTTGTCAAGAGTTGCTAAGTCCGTCAGCAACTGGCAAAGATACAGGAGAATGGACTTCTCAGATCTTCACCTTCATCTCTCAAATGAGAAAAAGAGAACTTCACTGATAAAGCTCGAAACATTTGTCCACTCCATCCTTCCCGAAGAAATGACATATTCTCAGCTAATGAGCTCGAATCTGATTGCTCAAATCAGAGAGAATATGAAGGCCAAATTTAAGAGTGCCTCTCCAGCTGAACAAGCTGTGATGCTCAAAGGCTCTTTTGTCCCTGTGGTGGCTGATCCCCACAAACTAACTGAGGAAGAGGAGGTGACAAGTGTTGCTTTGTACAAACACGTTGAGCTAGTCATTTTGACAGATGATGAAGAAGAAGAAGAAGAAGATGAGAACATTCCCACTGATCCAAGTGATGATGAAGGGAAAGATTCTAAGGACAAAAAGGATGACGATGATGACAATCAAGGTCCAAGTCCTGGTGCTGGTGGATTGAAGTTAACAGTTGCTGAAAATACTCAATCTGACAATCAGCAAGCTGAACAACAACAATCTCAGCAAGAATCTCAACCTCCTCCTGCTGCTGCTGAAAATCAAGCACCTGTACAAGGTGCTGTACTGAAGAAGAATACGCCAGAAAAAGGGCTGCCTTGAAAAATGGCAAAAGTCCAGTTTCTGATGCCAAGGTTACTGAAGAAAACCTTGAAGATGAGGATAAAGAAGATGAAGATTACCAACGAGCTTTACAAAATAGTCTCGTGATCCATGCAAGGCATACGCAGGATCTGGAAATTGGTGAATCTTCAAGACCAAAATCAAAGGAAGTTCCATCCCTTCCACTTACTACTGGCGCAACTCCAGTTGTTGAGTCTCAAACGTTGCCTTCAGCAACTACTCAATTAAAACTAACTACTGGCGAAACTCCAGTAATTGAGCCCCAAACTCAATTGAAACAACTATCTACTGGTGAAACTCCAGTCGTTGAGTCTGAAGCGTTGCCATCAGCAACCACTCAACAAAAAGGGAGTGAAGCTACTGACAAAGGCTCAAAAGTCGCTCAACTTGATGAATCTGAAGATGATGACGACTTGTCGGAAAATGAAGATGAACAATCCAAGCGAGACCCAAAAGTCGTTCAGATTCCTCCTCCCAATTATCTAAGCTATGAAGGAGATTCATTAAGGGCTGAGTTGCTTTTACAAGATGATCAGTTTGCTACTGAACTTAAGGCTCACTCCTTGACACCTAATTTAGTGTCGTTCCCAAGAGTTGAGGAGTTTACTCCCAGAATTCTCGCACTAAAGAAAGTCCATGAAGCCTGCAAAGCTGAAGATGAGGCATTGCTTGCTGAGAGCCCACTTGACATTGGTAAAATATTGGCTACGGTGCTGAGACGCACTACAACTTTAACCATAGCTCATAAAGACATCAATCTTTATCACCAGAGCTATGAAGAAGATGTAAGTCAAGCTCTCTTACTGGCAAAAAGTGCTCTTGTCAAAGCTCAGACTATTATGGATGAGAAGGCCGCAACAGAGAAAAGACATGAAGAGAACATGATGAATATTCAAAAAGAGTTAGCAACAATGAACTCTGATCAACAAGAAATCATCATGAAGTATAACAGTCTCAACACTCTTGCTGAAAATTGCAATGAGTTTTATTCTCTGCACATCACTCCGATGTTGCAATCCATGTCTAAGGGGGAAAAGAAGACTAGAAAAAGCAATCAAACCCCTCCTACTCCTGCTGATGTTGTGCCACTTCCACTAGAACCTCTTGCTGAAAGAGAGCAAAGTTCTAAAAGACAAGAAGAAACTAAGTTAAATTCAGCAAGTACCAAAAAGAGAAAAACCGCTGCTGAAACTCAAGATTTCTGTCACATTGAAAGTCATCACAATCTGAATGAAGATGATGAAGAAGATGATGACAATCAAACAATAGCTCAAGCCATAAGAGCTAGACCCTTAACAGCCATAACTCCGTCTGGCCACTCAAGGCATTTTTCGTCTGACTCTTCAGCAAGAGATCAAGACAATGCTAAAACAAGAAGAAGAAGGCAAAGACAGGAAGAGAAAAGGCTGGCCAACATTGCTATTGGCTCCGGCATTGAATATACAAAGACAAGCAATGATGAAACCACTCAGAATGTGATCAGAAACATTCATGGTTGTTGGATCTTAAAGCTGGAAGATTTGTTGGTAAATGAGTTCTTTCCTACCGCCTGTTTGAATCAGATGTTCAAATGGATTGAACTCAAGGTCCAAAAGAAGCAAAGGGAAGAATCCCTCCCAAGAAATATTGCTAAGAAATGGTTGAATCTTGAGGTTTATGTAAGAAGAGTTTCCATTGGTAAGACATTTAGACAAGAACCAGATATAGTCAAACCACCTGGCATCGCTTTCTATGCTGACCCGGTAACAAAGAAACCTAAGAAGAAACTTGGATTGATTCCTTATGAGTACTTCTATCTGACTGCTCAGGATCAAGAAGATGATCTTCTCTGGTTAGGAAAGATTCATCCAAGAAACATTTCAGATACACAACTTCTCCATGCCAGCAATTGGGGTATGCATTTGTGGGTTGTTAACTACATGGAAATGAATGCTGAAAAGCATCATCATACTGCCTGCAAAAATGCAAGAATTCTTCAACTACAAGTCCGTAGGCTACTGGAAAACTACGAAAAGGATTGTGTTGAATTCACTGCACTTGCTGAGAAGAGTGTAAGAGAGATTTTGAGAAAATCCTCTGAAAGAGCTTAAGTCCCTGCAATGGTTTTTCTTGTAAAAGTTTTTGTTTGCTGATTCCTAGTTATCTATGCTTTCTTGTAAACTTCCATTTGATAACTTTCAGCAATGAATTCTTTTTGACTCTTATTGGTTTTTGATTATGCAACTTACTTATGCTTACTGTTTATTTATTCAAGTATGCTTGCATTAATCATCTGATTTTTTCAACATCAGAAACCTCTAAAAGGGTAACAATTAATTTAGCCATGGATTGCTAACATCAAAAAGGGGGAAATTTGTTAGGAAACTTGTAATTTTGATGAGCAATTAACCATGCTAAATTAAGAACAGTCCAGTAACTAGTACTCTTAAGGTCCATAGGAATTTAGAATTTTAAGGACATTGTAAAAGAGGAACGTTTGCTGCTGACTTAGTTAGGTGTTAGATAAGTTTTTTCATTTGTGTATGACGTATTTTATTTTCTGTAAAGAAAATAATTTATTGACACTTTAGCTTATGATGTATCTTATTTTCTGAAAAGAAAATAACCTATTGAAGCATTTGTTGAAGATATATTTTGTTTATTACAAACAAATTATTGAAGCAAATATAGAAACCGGTCAGAATCTTGAAGACTTTTTGAAGATCTGAAAACTTGAAGATTTCGAAGACTTGAAGACTTGAAGATTGCTAAAGACTGGTAAGGCACGTGTTGTTCAGAAAAGTGGAATTTTCAGCAACAGCATTGCATAAGTGAAAATCTGAAAGACAGTGTAGGTTGTGCTTGCTGAAACTGAGAATGAACACTTGCTGATGAACATATGTGACCTCTTGCTGAATGTACGTGAATTTGCGCTCCAATGTTACTGTTTTAATTTTATTCAACAGAGCATTAAATGCAAAAGCATGCACGCGAAGGACATGAAGACTAGAAGACAAACAAAGTTGCTGCTGAAAGTACAAAAGCAAGATAGTGACATATTAAGGAACAAAAGCCTTAGGATTTGAAATTCAAACGGCTCCTTACTTGCACTATAAATAGAGGTCATCCGGCAAAGAGTTGAAGTGTGTCAACAACGTGATCAAACTCTCACTTGTGCTTAAAACTCACAAACCTTCAAACTCTCTTACTGCCATTGATCCGTTCCAAGACTTAAAGCTTGAAAAAGCTACTTGTGAAGAAGTAGAACAAACTCGGCTAAGAAATTAGTAAAGTGTTCTTTCTTTCGAACAAGAACAAGTCTTGACACCAGAAACAATCAAACTTGTTTACTGCAAAGTATTCCAAGTTGTGTTTCTTAGATTACTTGTTGTAACTGAATAAGTTATAATTAAGTTATCTCACCCCAAAACTGTCTAACTGAAAATACACCCTTTCAGGCGTGATATTCAGGGGGAACTTAATCAAGCATAGTTTTGCTGATTATAAGTACCAAGTTTGGTGGAGAACAAGGTTGAGTTCTCTAGTTTAGGTTGGAGACGAAGCAAGTGTGCTTTGGTTTCTGTTGAATCGCTTTAGATAGGAGATTGTAAGGAACCTCAATCATATCTTAGTGGATTCAGTCCTAGAAAGGACAAAGTGGATTAGTTGGGAGATTACGCCACCCTCAGATACCACTCTAAAAGCGTTTGTGTGATTTACTTACTGCATTTAGCTTTCAGCAAATTATATCTGTTTGTACACAGTCACTCACATCACTTGCTGAAACACCTTACTCTCTGAAAAAGCACTCATTGTTTCAAAGACTTCCGCTCTCTGATTTTAAGTATCAGCAAACCGAGTTACTGGAAAGTAACTTACGATTGCTGAGAAAGTTAAGTATCAGCAACCTCATTACTGAAAAGTAATAAGTACTTGCTGAGAAAGTTTTAAACGACGAAAGTTTGAAAAGACTATTCACCCCCCCCCTCTAGTCTTTTCTTGTTGTTTAAAGGGACCAACAGCTTTGCTGGCAACATTTTCAGCAAGTGCAGCTTTTCTGAAGTCTGCAGTAATGTCCCTTGCTGGTTCCAGAGTGTTATCATCAAGATTATCTACTATGTAGATATCTTCTAATCTTTCTAAGGCAGGATTTTTATTTCCACTGCCTTGTGGTCTTGCTTCAGCAAATGGATCTAAATTAATTGGATTTTTGAAGGCTTATGCAAACACTTCAGCAACGTATACTACAGTGGCTTGCGTTTCACCAACCACTGGAATGTCATCATCCTGAATGTCATGGACAATTGGAACGGACTTTCTTGTCGTTGTTTTCTTCATTGGGAAAGTGGTCTTTATCCTTGCCTTTTTCGGAATAGGATCAGCTGATGAAGCTGCAGTGGGAGTATCATAATCAGCTTTCCTCTTTTTCTTGGATCTCTTGTTGGGTGCATTAGTGTCAGCAACCGCAGAAGTATCAGCAACAACATCTGCAGCTTTTGCATTCTCAGCAACATTTGCAGCTGTTGTATTCCTAGACTGGTTATCAGTCTCAACAACATTTGGAGCTGTTTCTTTCTTTGACTTCTTGTCAGCAACCTTAGGTCTATTCAGCTTGTAGAAAGCTCTTCCCACATTGCATACTGATTTCTTAATCGGTAATGGGTTTCTCAGCTGAATCCTGTAATGTTCAAGGATGTAACATATTTTCAATCCATACATCACTGAAAGGGAAGGTGATACTGTATTGTCTTCAACCTTGACCTTGAACTTTGTAACACAATCAACAAGTCTGTTGAAAATGTACTTAGCCGAGTTAATGTCAGTTTTGGTTTCATAGATATGCATCAGCAAAGGCCACCTTCTAAGGCCTACTTGGTCAATTCCTCCAACTTGGGAGTCAAGAACTTTGATGAGTAGCAGAGCTACTAGACCAAGTGAATGGCAGAGATGCTTCCTCTTTACGTGCTTATTCCAAGTCACGGGAGCAATCTCTCCTTTCTTCATCTTTTCGTTTCTGACATCACTGTAGAAGGTTTCTATTTCTTCATCAGTGGCAGTGATGTCATCTTCAGTTCCAGTAGTTGGAATTTGAAAGATGTTAGCTAAATCAATCCATTTCAGGATGATTTGCTCTCCTTGAACTGTGGTAGAGATCACTTTTTCAGTGACTCCTTGTCCATCAGTAAGGGTTTGGATTTCTGCATTATTGTAGAATTCCATCGTGTCAAGCATGCTCACTTTCTTAGTGCGAGCAGTAATGAAGAAAAGTATGCATTGTTGATTTATTTAATTCAACGCCTCTACATTTTCTTCGTCGAAATCTTGTTCATAGAAGTATCTGATATACTTCTCTTTGGCAAAACCTCCCCATTGCATAATCTGTTCACACTTTGCAGTGTCAAGATATGCAGGAGGCATGGGTCTTTCAGAAATACGGTTATTGGCCAACACAATTTTCACCGTGTTTTTCACCGGAGTTTCAGCCAGAGTAGGAGTAGTGCTTTTTCCAGCACTGTTTGCCTTGGAGGACTTGGTTGTCTTAGATGATTGTCTCTTGGGAGCCATCTCTTATATAGTAGGTAAGGGTTTAGAGTGTACGAAAAAGAGACTTTTCTTTTTGACCGGAGGTACAGTAATTCAAAGCACAGGCTAGAAAATTTTTGCAGAGAAAGGAAATGTGAGTTAAAGAATTTTGTCTTTCTCTAACTCTTCATTAATATAGTATCTCTGTTATGTGAGAAGCTCAATGGTTTTGAGTTCTCAGCAAGGGTAAACGTTAGTGGAGACTTTGCATTAAATGCGTAGTGGACCACTAACACGAAACCGTCAAAGCATACTTTCTCTTTGTAATATTAACCATTAGATCATCAACTTCTTAAAAATGAATGGCCACGATTGTATTTCATGTCATGATTAACGTCACAATTGATTTTACCTTGATTCACGGGATTTGATCTCTTTTACTTCAACGCTAATTGCTTGCTGAAGTATATAAGAATCATTTCGGCAATTTTATCCAATCTGACTTTAGCAATTACCTTTTCAAGAAACAAGCCTTGTATTTGCTGAAAGTTCCCTCTTAATCAAATATCTCATTTTTCTTTAGGGTCAAAGATATTTCTGAGTTCCCGTCTCAGCAAATCCTTTTTTTATTGAGATATCCTTAGGTAAAATTTGAGAAGCATTTTTTATCTTTGCTGAGTTTCCGTCTCAGATTTTTCTTTTGATACTTGAATACCTGTTTCAGTATCCTCGATTGTCTGAATGCCAGTTTCAGCAATCTTTGAAGTTTTCTTACTGAGTTCCCGTCTTAGCAAGTGATTAAGTTTCCTAACAAATACCCGGTTTGAAGAAATTACTTGTTGAATGCCTGTTTCACCAAACATTTTAGTGTACAACCATCTCTTTTTAGAGAAGTCAGTGGAAGGGACTTTTTAAGGAACAAATAGCCTTTATGCAACCATTGGCTTTGCTGAATACCTGTTTCAGCAATCCACCAAATGTGTCCCTTTTTATTGAGGTAGTTCAATCAATCCAAGGTTATACCTTAGCATTACGAACCTATTATCTGGTAGGGGCTTGGTAAAGATGTCAGCAATTTGATCATCAGTACCTAATTTTACAACCTCAATGTCTCCTTTTTCCACATGATCTCTAATGAAATGATGTCTAATATTAATATGCTTTGTCCTTGAGTGGAACTTAGGATTTTGCGTGATAGCAATAGCACTTGTATTATCACAAAAGATTGGTGTTTTCTTTGCAGAAATACCATAATCTCTTAATTGTTGCTGAATCCATAGGATTTGAGTTGTGCAACAACCAGCCGCAATGTATTCATTCAGTGGATGAATTGGCAACACAGGTTTGCTTCTTGCTGAACCATGATATTAATCTTGTACCTAGAAACTGACAAGTTCCAAAGGTACTTTTTCTATCAAGAATTGATCCTCCATTGTCAGCATCAGAATAACCTACCAATTCCAATCCAGAATCTTTAGGATAGCATAATCCAACATTGAGTGTGCATTTGACATATTTCACTATCTTGAGTTCCTTTTTGTAGTGTGATTCTCTTGGATCAGATTGGAATCTTGCACACACACAAACAACATATTGAATGTCAGGCCTACTTGTTGTTAGGAAACTTGTAATTTTGATGAGCAATCAACCATGCTAAATTAAGGAAAGTCCAGTAACTAGTACTCTTAAGGTCCATAGGAATTTAGAATTTTAAGGACATTGTAAAAGAGGAACGTTTGCTGAAGACTTAGATTAGGTGCTAGATAAGTTATTTCTTTTGCGTATGATGTATTTTATTTTCTGAAAAGAAAATAACTTATTGATGCTTTAGCTTATGATGTATCTTATTTTCTGAAAAGAAAATAACCTATTGAAGCATTTGCTGACGATATACTTTGTTTTTACAAACAAACTATTGAAGCAAATAGAAACCGCTCAGAATCTTGAAGATTATTGAAGATCTGAAGACTTGAAGATTTAGAAGATCTGAAGACTTGAAGATTGCTGAAGACTGGTATCTACAAAGGCACGTGTTGCTCAGAAAGTGGAAACTTCAGCAACAGCATTGCATAAGTGAAAATCTGAAAGACAGAGTAGGTTGTGCTTGCTGAAACTGAGACTAACCACTTGCTGATGGAACATATGTGACCCCTTGCTGAAAGTACTTGAATTTGCGCTCCAATGTTACTGTTTGAATTCTATTCAAATGAGCATTAAATGCAAAGCTTACACGCGAAGGACATGAAGACTAGAAGACAAACAAAGACGCTGCTGAAAGTACAAAAGCAAGATAGTGACATGTTAAGGAACAAAAGCCTTAGGATTTGAAATTCAAACGGCTCCTTACTTACACTATAAATAGAGGTCATCCGGCGAAGAGTTGAAGTGTGTCAACAACGTGATCAAACTCTCACTTGTGCTTTAAAACTCACATACCTTCAAGTACTCTTACTGCCATTGATCCGTTCCAAGACTTAAAGCTTGAAAAAGCTACTTGTAAAGAAGTAGAACAAACTCGGCTAAGAAATTAGTTAAGTGTTCTTTCTTTCGAACAAGAACAAGTCTTGACACCAGAAACAATCAAACTTGTTTACTGCAAAGTATTCAAAGTTGTGTTTCTTAGATTACTTGTTGTAACTAAATAAGTTATAATTAAGTCATCTCACCCCAAAACTCTGTAACTGAAAATACACCCTTTCAGGCGTGATATTCAGGGAGAACAAGGTTGAGTTCTCTAGTTTAGGTTGGAGACAAAGCAAGTGTGCTTTGGTTTCTGTTGAATCGCTCTAGATAGGAGATTGTAAGGAACCTCAATCATATCTTAGTGGATTCAGTCCTAGAAAGGACAAAGTGGATTAGTTGAGAGATTACGCCACTCTCAGATACCACTATAAAAGTGTTTATGTGATTTACTTACTGTATTTAGTTTTCAGCAAATCATATCTGTTTGTACACAGTCACGCACTTCACTTGCAGAAACCTTTACTTACTGAAAGAGCACTTATTGTATCAAAGACATCCGCTCTCTGATTTTAAGTATCAGCAAACCAAGCTACTGTAAAGTAACTTACGCTTGCTGAGAAAGTTAAGTATCAGCAAACTCATTACTGAAAAGTAATAAGTACTTGCTGAGAAAGTTTTAAACGACGAAAGTTTGAAAAGACTATTCACCCCCCCCCTCTAGTCTTTTCTTGTTGTTTAAAGGGACCAACACTTATTAACATGTTTTCTTCTCTTTGGATCTGGATAAGTTTGCATTTCAGCATGTGACTCTTCAGCATGTACTTGTTCAGTACTACTGGTATCTTGTTGTGTCTCTGCTGAAATTGGTTCATCAGCAACTGCTTGTTCAGCATTGCTGGATTGAGGTAACTCGTCAGCAGACACAGAAAGTTGCGTAGTTTCAGCAACATCTGGAGCAATCGCGTCTTTAGCCGGAAATTCTTTATTATGTACTATATTTATCTTGTCATGACTTAGGGGAGGAGTGTCATTGTCAGAATCATCATTTAGTTCAACTGATTTGATATTTCTAGCATCAGATTCAGTTCTTTGCTCGTGTATGAGTAATTTCTTCATACATTCTGATAATTCTTCTTCAGCAGGGAGTCCTTGTGATTTTTCATAGAATACAACATGCACTGATTCTTCGATCTTTTGTGTTTTGTTGTAAACTCTATAAGCTTTGCTATGCAAGGAGTAGCCAAGAAATATCGCTTCGTCTGCCTTTGGTTGAAATGTTCTTAAGTATTCTCTACCATTGTTAAGAACAAAGCATTTGCAACAAAATACTTTTAGATGCGTGATGTTAGGAGGTCTTCCAACAAATAACTCATAGGGAGTTTTGTTGTATTCCTTAGTTATCAAGCATCTATTTTGAGTATAGCAGGCGGTATTAATCGCTTCAACCCAATAAGCTTCACTTACACCACAAGAACCGGATTATTTACCGACGGATGGTATCCGTCGGTATATGGGTACCGATCCGTCGGTAACGTCTTACCGACGGATCGGTAACTACTTACCGACGGATAAACAGCCCGTCGCTATTTTATCCGTCGGTAAAGCCTTTACCGTCGTTTCTTATTCGTCGCTAAATTTAGCGACGAATAATACCGACGGACTGACGAATATGGGCGTTGACCAGCCCTTATCCGTCTGACCGACGGATAAATTTATCCGTCGGTGACGTTTACCGACGGATAACGTTATCCGTCGGTATGACCGGTCCGGAACTTACCGACGGATAAAGTTATCCGTTGGTATATTTTTTTTTCTTAAAAATTTTTTTTATTACTTTTCTTGATAATTGTACAACAACCTGTTTAATAATATAAATTTACGTACTAAAAATTAAAAATCATTAAATTCGAATTGAAAATAAAATTCAATAAAATTCGATTCTTCAAAATAGAAAAACGTTTACTACAAATGTAAATGTGAAAGTTTTACTACAAATGCCCAACTAAAATGTAGAAATCTAGGGACGACGACCACTGGAACCCGAAGGAGCATGAGAACTGCCTTGCAAACCCGCACTCCCCGCCGTACCAGGGCTCCCCTCCCCGGTCTGAAACACAGCTCCCTCTGCGAACGGGTCCATGTCAATGGGATGCTTCTCCAGAATTTTCTTCAGCACCAAATTCTGCGTCTCCACCTGACACAAGTAATGATCGATGTAGTTAAGAATATGAAAGATAGATGCAAGCAATGTAAATGAGCATACAAGTGGTTATACATCTACATGACATATCAACATAATATTAGCATACAAATGAATATACCTGAGACACAAGTGTGTCCTGAATGCTCTTCATCCTAGCATTCTCGGCCCTAAGTGCTGCCATCTCCTCAGCCATTCGAGAATCTGTGCTGGAGGTAGAACCGGATGAGCGCTGCAATGATTCAGCTGCAAGAGAACGTCCCAAGTTCCCTAAGCCATAGATCGACCACTTAGGGCTAGGAGGGTTCACCTCGAGGAAGGCAGCGTTCTCTTCCTCCATCGTAAGTATGTCACCCTTCTCTTCCATCTTAACCAAGTAAAAAGCCTCAACCTCCTCCTACAAGCAGTTAAGCAATACATGAGTTGATATATTACAATACATATAGAAACTTTTTAAAAAGAAATACAGTACAAGTAACTCAAAGTACTCATTTATGTACTTACATTCAGTTTCTTGGCTTTCTTGCATGTCCACTCGCCGTTCTTGAACTTGGCATTTCTCACCATGGTCAAGTACGACAAGCATCCTTGTCCAGTGAGCCTCTATTCATTTTGCAAAGTAATAAGTGTCAGTGTTTACAATAAAATTTTAAGAATATTGAAAGTGACTGGAGTAAAGCACAAGTTAACTTACTGCATTGAGGTCACGAGTGGCCTGAGACTGTGTGCCGAGATGGTGCTTCGAATAGTCCTCGTCTTCACCGGAGCTACTTCTGTCCGCCCGTGCTCGATTCTTCTTGTTCTGATCTGCTAGGTCCTCGGCATCCTGTGTCTTCCAGTAAGCCAACCACAGAGGCCACTCGCTTTCGTGGATGAATCTAGGCCTCACTCGAGACTCCTTAAGGTCGTGGACCTTGTCTCGGTAACAACGAGCACCAACAGTGTTGAAAACAAACCAAAGCTCCTTCAATAGCACGTTTGGCAAGTAGTAGTGTTTCTAACCACCAAAACAACCAATTTAGAACGACACAACAATCAATACAACAAGAACAAGATCAACGTAAGCACAATGGTGACTAACATATCACCCAAATATAGTGGCTAACATACCACTCACATTGCCCTAAAAAAACAACTAACACATGGTGACTAACATATCACCCAAATATAGTGGCTAACATACCACTCACGTAAATTTAGAATAAAAATAAAACAACGTTTACTAAACATTTAAGATTGTTACAATACCCGCAGCTCATCGAAGTAGAAGCCAATGACATGGTCAGGCAGCCTTGACCACTTCTCCCCACCACGGTCCTCAGATTGTGTTGGAGCGATGAACCTGGAGTTGATGATGTCACCGATCTTCGAATGGGCAGATGCAGGGTAAAACCTATTATGATTGTTAAATACAAATAAGAATGAATAAGCATAATAAAGTATACGTAATATGTCACAAGTTAAACAATAAACTAAACAACAGAAAAGTGTACTTACGCAGCTTTCCCGTTAGGGAACAGAACAGGCTTCCCCTTATACATGGCACCCAGGGTCGGCGTCTCGTATGGACAACCATCAGCAGGTAGGTTCGCAAATGGGTCAAACTTAGCCTTCTTCTTCCTAGTTGACGATGAGGAGCTACTCCCCTCCGATAATCCAATGATGGGTGGAACTACACCCTGCTCGTACCCTGGGGCTCCAGGAACTCGTAAC
Organism: Plantago ovata; assembly: GCA_028274465.1. Classification (NCBI taxonomy): domain Eukaryota; kingdom Viridiplantae; phylum Streptophyta; class Magnoliopsida; order Lamiales; family Plantaginaceae; genus Plantago; species Plantago ovata. The sequence goes on along the minus strand of CM051456.1, from coordinate 83,208,021 downwards.
TCGGGTGGAATGTAGTTGCACCTAGGTTTCGGCATCTGCAAATAAAACAATATCAAGGTTAGTATGATGATATGAAATATGCACGTACAATATAAAGCATTATCAATTAACGTAAATGCACACACAAGGGAATATACATATAAATGACATAGCAACATAATTTATTAATTACCAATTAAAGGTTCCTCCAACTCTAACCTAACATCATCATCATATCATCATCTCGAACCCATTTTCACTTTATTTCAAAACCCCCAAATTCAGCTACAAGTCTCGATTTCCATAAATTACTCTATTTTATCGTATTCAACTACAAAATTAACCTTATATAAGTACATAACCTAGTTATGGAACATTAATTAAATTCGATTAAATACAATACTAAAAAAAGCCCTAAATTGATCTAAGTCTCGATTTTAATTAACAAACCCAAATTAACATAATCCAAAACTAACATTCAACTATAACAACTAATATCTACTTAATACTAACATACATTTTCACAAAATCGATTCATTACTCAATTTTAACAACAATCAACTACACATTTAAGCAAAATATACTTGTATCAACTACTATGTAACATACATTTGACAATTTAATCAACAATTGGATAATTCCCAAATTAAAAATCAAAAAAGGGTTAGAATTCATACCTTTGATTTTGCACAAATTGACCAAAAAAACTTCGAATTGAAGGTTGTTCCTTGTTCCTTGTGCAATAAGCTTCAATTTGCTACCAAAATGGATGAAAATGGTGGAGTTTTGAAATAGAAAGGGAGATGAGAAGAGAGAAAAACGAGAAGAAGAAGTAAGGAGAAGAAGAAACAATGGCGTTTCTGCATCTCCGCCGGTCATAAATTTAGAGCTTACCGACGGATAAGCGTATCCGTCGGTAAGCTTAATTTTTTTTTTTTTTTTGATTTAGTTTTGATATATAGCGACGGATAAGTTATCCGTCGATAAATACCGACGGATCAGAACCTTTTAGCGACGGATAACGAACAAAGTGGTCAACTTTGCTCGTTATCCGTCATCCGTCGCTAACGAATCCCGATCCGTCGCTATTTACCGACGGATAAAATCCGTCGTTTTATCCGTCGGTAAAATTCTGATTTTTTGTAGTGTTATTTCAGTGTCAACAAGCATTGTTCTAGCTGCTTCCTTAAGGGTACTGTAATGCCCCGCATCCCACATCACTTAAGAGTGAGTGGAGTAAAGGGTATATATGTTAGACCACCACTCTCACATGGTATGAGGCCTTTTGGGTGATTTCAAAAGCAAATCCGTGCAGGCTCAGGCCCAAAGCGGAAAATATCATACTGTGGGGACGTGTGTGGGTCCGTCCAGGAGTAACCATGCCGGCCGGATTGGTCGGGTCGTTACAGGTACGATTCTTCCTTTCAGCAACACCATTTTGTTGAGGTGTCCTTACTGAGCATAACTGATGTTGTATGCCTTTTGAAGTGCAATACTCAGTTATGTACTGGTTTACAAACTCAGTACCATGGTCTGTTCTTATGACTTTTACCTTGTCATTTTTCATGACTTCGAGCTTGTTCAGCATGTAAGGTATTTCAGTCCTTGTTTCAGACATGTGTTTGATAAATACTACCCAAGTGAATCTTGAATAGTCATCTACCACCACCAGACCATACTTCTGGCCAGCATAGCTTGTTGACGAAGATTCAAACAAGTCCATGTGCAAGAGTTGTAAAGGTTTTGTAGTTGACTATACTGCCTTGTTCTTGAAAGAAGTTTTGGTTTGCTTTCCTTACTGACATGCATTGAAAACACCATCCTTCTTAAAAGTAACCTTAGGTAATCCAAATACAAGTGCCTTTTTAGACAGCTTATTCAGCGTCTTGAAGTTTAGGTGACTTGTTCGTTTATGCCATAACCATGTGATGATGTCGTTTTTCACCAATTAAATTTGTTTTAAAAGCCTAAGAACACTTATCACTACACAAACTAGAGTGCAATGGCAAGTTGTCCCCGAGTGTCGTTCTCTCGGGACCTAACGTGGCTTTGCTTGGGGTTTTTGCAAGCAATTTCAGTCAACGAATTCAAAGTTGATAGAATCGTTTCCTTTGAACAATAGCAGCGAGAAATCAGATTTATGTAAACAAGATTGGAAAACGGTTGGTGGTAGAAATCAAATACACATGCATGGGTTACGTATATGCTCACAAGTTCAGTGCGTAGAACCTTCGATCAAGTCTGCTAAGCAACTTGTCTAGGCAAATTTAAGACACACATCATGAAAGATCACTATCAATAATTTAGAGGTGCTTGTCACCAACACCATTTATCTAGCATGCTGCAAATCTCTAACATACAATCCTATAGCTTTCATTGACCAAGAGTTTGTCACTATACTCAATTCGAATATATTTTATAGGCAACTAAGAATCATATGAAGGGATTTGCAGCAAGATTGAATCACAATCTCATGTAAGCATAAACATAACCCATAGCATGCATATTCTACATTCTACCACCAACACAAAAGATTTAGCTACTCATATTCATCAACATAGACATCAATTCATATGAATAATAATTGGAATTCATCGTATCAAACTACAAGACAAGAGAGTGATACAAGTTACCACCAAAGCTGTCACTAATCGGTGGAAAGCAAAGAAAACCTCTCCGTAGATGATTACGAAGGATGAATCCTCAATCAAAACCTTGAATCCCAAGCTAAAATACAAAGTAATCTGAATATTCTCTGAGTTTTGGGGCTTAGGAGCTCTCCAAAACGAAGTTACAGTTCCAAAGATATTCAAAAAATGATCAAAGATCAGATCTAAGAAGGAAAATCCGAAAACGTAACCGCTGCCAAGCGGACCGCTTGGAGAGGCCAAGCGGAGCGCTTGGCAAGCGAAGCGCTTCGGGCACTCCAAGCGCTTTGCTTGGCTTCTGTGCCAAAGCTCCTGGAAATTGAAGCGAAGCGCTTCACTATTCCAGGCGCTTAGCTTGGCTCCTGGTCAGATTTTTGTCTTCAAACTCAATCTTTTTGCCCTCGCATGGCCCTCGGGTGCCTTGGACTCATCCTTCTCGATGCTTATGGAAGCTTAAACACTTACGAACAAGCCACGGAGATTGGGGAACTTCTTTTATATCAAAAAGGCTCGTTTTTAGCTCCAAAAACACCGTTTCGTACCTAAGTGCCTGAAAATGCAGAAAACACAAAACGTGACACAATTCTACAAAACTAACCAAAAAACAAGGCTAAAAGATAGCAAAAGAAGGTGAAAAAGACAAGATGAACGCGTCAAAAATACGTTCATCAAACTCCCCAAACCAAACCTTTGCTTGTCCTCAAGCAACAAACTAACCTAAATGCAACACAAAAGGAGTCTCATGCCAAGTAAAGTGAACTAATCTATTGAATCTACCAAATGCTTATGAACAAGACCAAATGAGCATGACATGCAAATAGGTTGAAGAATGCCTCGATTGCGAATATACATATTCTCATGTGCACTTAGTTAAACAAAGGAGTCTCTCGTAACATCTTCTACCTGGACCTAGTCAGTGACGACACAATGATGCATGTTATCATACTACAATTGCCCCGTGCCTATGAAACCGAGGACTTACTTTTGTTCACCAAGTGAGACTTTTCCTCAAGAGAGGGCGAACCAATACTGGCTCTCATCAAATGAAGGAGGGTTCCCTTAGAAAGATAACACTCCCCTATTCTACCCAGACTCTCAAGAATGAGTCTCTTTCAACCACTTCTTGAATAGCAAGACGAGGGTGGTCAAGAACAGGCCTTGGACGAAGGCGACACGAAACAAAAGATAGGATTTACAACTCGATAACTTCACAAGAACAAAATATTTACATGACACTTGACACTTTACTAGACTGCTTTTGGTTTGCAACGACCCTTCTTTGGCTTTAGGGTCTTATTCTTTATTTTCTTTGTTCCCCTTTTTTTTCTTCTTTTCTTTTTTCTCTTTGTTTTCTTTTCTTTTTTCTCTTTCTTTTTTTTATAGGGGCAACCAGCAGTACTATGTGACAAAAACACCTCCCCAAACCTATTCGAGAGAATAGGTTTGAGCACAAAGACGAAAAGGAAAAAGGAAAGACTCTTTAGAAAGACACCTCCCCAAACCTATTCGAAAGAATAGGTTGGGACACAAAACAAAAAGAAAAAGAAAAAGGAAACTTTACAACGACTCAAAGACGAAAGACAAGATCAACGAAGCAACCCCCTCCCCAAACCTATTCGATAGAATAGGTTTAATACAAGGAATCGCACACCTCACACTACCTTCTTCCTAGGCATTTGGCAATCTCGAATCGAGGTGAAGAACTTGTCGCCTCTTACGTACATAATTACACGGGTTACAACCATACACTCTAACATGCATCATTTCATAAGGCCATCGTGAACCGCAGTAGAAGAAACACCAATCAAGGTGATGTCGAGACTACTAAGCTTAACTAGTGCACAAGCGAATGTGCAAACCAAGCGAGACAAGCCTCAAACTACTTGCAAAGTGATGCAACATATGATCAATGGTCATAAACACTTAGTCTACTCAATAAAAAAGTTCAAAAGACTTGGCAATAAACTCCACACACAACAATGTGCAACAACTAATCTAGGGATGATATGCATGCAAAAATTTGAAAAAACACGACAAATCACATGAACTTGGGTAAAATCAGGCATGCACGAACCACACAAGCATATAGTACTGAAAATCCAATACCCCCTCCCCAAACCTAAACTTTTGCTCGTCCTTGAGCAAAGAAAAGTTGAAAGAAAAGGAAAAATTCGATTGAGAGTACACTTCCCTGAGATAAAGGTTCGTGTCCAATCTCCTATATATGAGTAGTACCTGAAAAGACTCAAGAAACAAGTGAAAACGGGTGCGCAAAGGTGAGAAGAGTGGAAAAATGAGGAAAATCCGGGTTCAGGGTCCAAGCGGAGCGCTTGGGAGTCTCCAGGCGCTCCGCTTGAATTTCCAGGAAGTTGCAAAACTTCCTGGAATTTGAAGCGGACCGCTTGGCCCTTCCAGGCGCTTCGCTTGGACCTGTTTCCATATTTTCGATATTTTTCCTCTCTTAATCATCTAAGGCACCAAGACAAAAACTAAACTAGACTAATCACGACAAAAGGCACACAGGCCACAACTACAAAAGCAAATAAAGAGAATGCAAGAAACTAAAGAAATGAACTAAGAGACACAAGGTACCTCAACCAAGTCAACCTCCACTTCATGAGTCGACTCGAGAGGCTCTAGGTACGGCTTAACTCTCTGGCCATTGACCTTGAAAGTAGCGCCGGTTTGGTTGTCCAAGAGTTCCAAAGCACCATGGGGTGCCACTCGGACAATTTCAAATGGTCCGTCCCATCTAGAACGGAGTTTTCCGGGAAAAAGTCGCAACCGAGAGTTGAAGAGGAGTGCCTTTTGTCCTGGGATTAAATCCTTGCGAATGATGCCTCTATCATGATACCTCTTTGCCCGTTCCTTGTATATCTTACCACTCTCGAAGGCCTTCAATCTTAGCTCATCTAGCTCGGTGAGTTGCAAAAGTCTTTCTTCACCGGCTTTCTCCATATCAAGGTTCAATCGCTTGATGGCCCAAAGTGCTCTATGCTCCAACTCAACGGGTAGATGGCAAGCTTTCCCGTACACCAGCCGGTAGGGAGTGGTACCAATCACCGTTTTGAACGAGGTCCTATATGCCCATAATGCATCCGGCAACTTGGTGGACCAATCCTTTCTCGAGGGTTTGACTACCCGCTCCAAGATTTTCTTGATTTGCCGATTGCTCACTTGTACTTGGCCAGATGTTTGAGGATGATATGGAGTAGCAACGAAATGTGTGACCCCGTACTTCGTCATGAGATTAGCGAAGACCTTGTTCACAAAGTGAGTTCCCCCATCGCTGATAATGGACCTCGGGGTCCCAAACCTATTGAAGATCACATCACGAAGAAAAGAGAGTACAACCTTGGCATCATTAGTCCGGGTGGGAACAGCCTCTACCCATTTGGTGACATAGTCGACCGCAACCAAGATATATTCGTACCCATTACTCTTAGGGAATGGTCCCATAAAATCTATACCCCAAACATCAAAAGGCTCAACAACTAAGTTACCTTGCTGGGGCATCTCTTGTTGCTTGCCAATGTTGCCACTCCGTTGGCATGAGTCACATTGCGCCACAAATGAGCGCGCATCTTCATACAAGCTGGGCCAAAAGAACCCGGATTGAAGCACCTTGCGAGCAGTTTTTTGGCCACTATAATGCCCTCCACATTCTAACTCATGGCAGAATCTTAGTATCGATAATTGCTCTTTCTCGGGTACACACCTCCGCAACACTTCATCTCCTCCCTTGCGGAACAAGTACGGATCATCCCATATGTAATGGCGACAATTCTTCACAAGTGAACGCCGTTCAGGTCCTGAGAGATGGGTTGGCATCACATTTGTGGCTAAGAAGTTAACGATGTCGGCGTACCATGGTTCCAACTCTATGCGCATCAACTGATCATCGCGCAAATCATCTGGGACGGGTGTGTCATCTTGTGGAATGTTTGGCAACCGGGACAAGTGGTCCGCCACTAAATTTTCCTTGCCACTTTTATCGATTAATTCCACCTTGAACTCTTGGAGAAGAAGTACCCACCGCATCAAGCGCGGTTTGGTTTCACGCTTAGCAATCAAATGCTTGAGAGCTGCATGGTCAGTGTGAACAAAAACTTTGTACCCAGTAATATAGGACCTGAATTTACTTAGAGCAAAAATAACCGCTAAGAATTCTTTCTCAGTGGTAGTATAATTAATCTGAGCAGCATCTAAGGTCTTACTAGCATAGTAAATCACTCTGAAATGGTTATCAACCTTTTGACCAAGAACAACACCCATAGCATAGTCAGAAGCATCACACATAATTTCAAAAGGTATTTCCCAATCCGGAGAGACAACAATAGGAGCTGTTAAGAGTTTCTCCTTAAGTGTGTGGAAAGCATCAAGACATTCTTGTGTGAATTCGAAGGGAACATCTTTGGCAAGCAAGTTACTCAAGTACTTAGCTATCTTAGAGAAATCATTGATAAATCTCCTATGTAAGCCTACATGCCCAAGGAAGGATTGCAATTCACGCACACAAGTAGGTGGAGGTAACTTTTCAATGATTTCAAGTTTCCCTTTATCTACCTCTATCCCTCTTTTAGAAATAGCATGTCCCAACACAATTCCCTCTTTAACCATATAGTGACTCTTTTCCCAACTCAAGGTAAGATTACATTCAATACACCTCCTTAAGACACGATCAAGTTTATCAAGACAATCATCAAATGAATCACCGTAAACAGAAAAATCATCCATAAATACCTCAACAAATTTATTCACCATGTCGGAGAAGACGGAGAGCATGCAACGTTGGAAGGTGGCCGGAGCATTGCACAATCCGAAAGGCATCCTACGGTACGCGAAAATGCCAAAGGGACATGTGAAGGTGGTCTTCTCTTGGTCCTCGGGAGCTATAGGAATCTGGTAGAAACCTGACAAACCATCCAAGAAACAATAGAACTCTTGCCCAGCTAGGCGGTTAAGCATATCATCAATAAATGGTAAAGGAAAATGATCTTTCTTTGTGGCAGAATTCAATTTCCTATAATCGATGCACATACGCCACCCTGTCGTTTTCCTAACGGGTACTAATTCCCCTTTATCATTTGCTTCGACCGTTATACCCGACTTCTTAGGGACTACATGGACGGGGCTAACCCATCTGCTATCGGGAGCTGGGTAAATCATCTTAGCATCTAGGAGTTTAAGCACCTCTTTCTTCACAACTTCTTGCATAGTTGGGTTTAGCCTACGTTGTGGTTGCCTAACAGGTTTCGCATCCTCCTCTAAGGCTATTTTGTGGGTACATTGCACCGGGCTTATACCCTTGATGTCACCTATGCTCCATCCTATGGGTCCGATGTTTATTTTCAACACCTCCACTAACTTAGCCTCTTCCTCCTTACCAAGCTTAGAAGATATGATTACAGGTTTGGACTCATTCTCTCCTAAGAAGACATATTTCAAATGACTTGGTAATGGTTTAAGCTCAAGGGTTGGTTCACTAGGTGGAGGGGTCACTCCTTCTTCCTCATCTATTCCTAGAGACTCTTCTACTTCTTCTCCTAGAGGAATTTCGGGTGCATTATCTAGGAGGGCTGTCATAGCTAACACTTCTTCGGTGACAAATCCCTCTTCAAGGTTCATAGTAAGAGCGGCTTCTAAAGGGTCGCTAACTTGATGAGCAGAATAAGTATCACAAGAGACAGATTCATAACAATCAACAAATTTAAGTTCTTCAATCATAGCTTCCTCAGAGTCTGGGTCACATACCTGTTTGTATTGCTCGATCTGAACTTTGTCTCCAAGTACCTCCATGGTGATCTTTTTCCCTCGAAGCTCCAAACATGTGTTGGTGGTAGCCATGAAGGGTCTGCCCAAAAGCACAATATGCTCCTTTCTCGAACTTGTACCCTCGTCTGCTGTTTCCATCACCACAAAGTCGGTTGGCACAATGATTCTATCCACCTTTACTAGAATATCCTCGACTATCCCTAGTGGGCGTTTCACACTTCGATCAGCCATTTGAACGACCATGCTAGTGGGTTGGATTTTTCCCAACCCCAACGCCTTGTAGATGGAGTATGGCATTAGATTAATGCTAGCCCCCAAATCAAGCATTGCTTTTGTGGATCGGCCATTTCCCATGGTGATACTAATTATGAAACTCCCGGGATCCTTTTGCTTCAAAGGTAACTCATGCACCGAGTTAACCATTTCAAGTTCAGCCACATCCCCTTTCTGGAAAATCTTCTTATTACTCCTCACTTCTTTGAAAAATTTCGTGTAAGCGGGAATATTTTGAATCAATTCCAGAAGGGGAACGTTCACCTCTACTTTTGATAGGATCCCATATATAGGTGAGTCTCGGATGTCCTTCTTAGCTTCCTTTATCCTTCCGGGTAAGGGAAGATGGGGTTTAGGGGGCACATAAGGATTAGGCGACTTATGGAGTCCGCCCTCCTTTTGTTGTGCAACCCCTTCCTCATCTTCCTTATCCTTCTCAGTAACAAGTTCAGGGGTTGGTGCGGCTTCTTCTACAACCTCCTTCTCCGGCTGCTCATCATCACCTGTATCACATGTATTATTAGGCAAAGATTTAGTTTTAGAAGGATACATCAAAGGATATGGTGGTCTTGATTCCTTGCCACTCCGCAAAAGTATGTTTGCCTCTTCAAGTTCTTCCTCAAAGCTTTCACAATGTTCTTCTTTGCTTTCCAGATCAGCTTCAAGTCCCTCAATGATCTCCTCTTGACGATGAAGATTTCTCCCATTTTTGAAAAAATCAGAATTTTCCTCCCAGGTCTTAGGCGGACCGCTTGACAGAGCGCAGGCGGAGCGCTTGCCAAGCGCTTCGCCTGTCTCCTGGAGCTTCTTTTTCCTCCTCTCCTGGAATTTCAAGCGCTTCGCTTGACTGTCCCAAGCGCTTAGCCTGGATTTCCAGTGAATTTTCTTCATGCATGTGACACTCGGAACCCCTTTCTTCACTCATGTTCTCTTCTAGTAACTCGAGCATGACCCCAGATTCTCCTAAAACTCCATATACACACTCCATTCTAGTATCAAAATCCTCTTAGTATTTACCCGCTACTTCGAGCACATTTCCCCAAACCTCCATTAGAGTGGATAACACCTTTTCTTCCTCTTCGGTGAGGCACTCCTCTTCACCTTGAGCTTGCGAGTCTTCCACCTCAAAGACGTAATATGGAATATTTTCGCCCGAGCATGTCTTCACCTTATAATCGAAGTCGTCATCATAAGAACTAATGGCAATAGGCTTGGGTGCTCGATACATCTCTGAGTAATCAACCGGTGGCACAAGAGCTTGGTTACGTGTCGCAGCGAGCAATCTCCCAAAAACCACTTTGATTTGGAATACGGTACAATTCTCCATGCCGTCACATGCACCATCTATCACCAACTGCAAGCCTTCATCCAATCCTCGATAAAAACAAGTGATCAGTTCATGTTCGCTCAACCGATGATGTGGGCATTCGCCCTTGTAGAGCTCAAATCTCTCTAAAGCATCGCAGAACCTTTCTCCCTTCCGCTGAGCGAATTCAATTATCCGCTTCTTGAGCTCTTCATTTTCCCTAGGCGAAAGGAACCGATCAAGAAATGCGTCTACCACGTCTTGCCAACTCCTCAGTGATCCCCCAGGCAAAGATCTCAACCATTCCTTGGGTGTCCCAGTAAGAGCACATGGAAACAACCGTCGCAAGAGCTGATCATCATTCAAATCACGTGGTGGTAACAATCCAACGTCACGCCGGTATTCCACCACGAATCGTAATGCATTCTCACAAGGCGAATCTCGGAAGGTAGCCATGCTATAGAGAATTTCATCAGTGACCTCATATAACCTAGCCTCCGGTTCAAGATAATTCGTCGTCTTTTTCCTTATCGCCTCATATCGGACTTTGAAAGTTTCGTTCAAGCAAACTTCTTCCATACCTGTTCAACAACAAAGCCTCCAACTAACTGTAAGTTTCCGTTAGTTTCGCAAAACTTTCACTCAAATCAATCAAGAAAGAAATAAGGGGGTGGAGAAGAGATGTTGGCTAAAAAAAACCAAAACAAAAACACCAACCAAAGGAGTTAAGTCCCCGGCAACGGCGCCAAATTGATGATGTCGTTTTTCACCAATTAAATTGTTTTAAGAGCCTAAGAACACTTATCACTACACAAACTAGAGTGCAATGGCAAGTTGTCCCCGAGTGTCGTTCTCTCGGGACCTAACGTGGCTTTGCTTGGGGTTTTTGCAAGCAATTTCAGTCAACGAATTCAAAGTTGATAGAATCGTTTCCTTTGAACAATAGCAGCGAGAAATCAGATTTATGTAAACAAGATTGGAAAACGGTTGGTGGTAGAAATCAAATACACATGCATGGGTTACGTATATGCTCACAAGTTCAGTGCGTAGAACCTTAGATCAAGTCTGCTAAGCAACTTGTCTAGGCAAATTTAAGACACACATCATGAAAGATCACTATCAATAATTTAGAGGTGCTTGTCACAAACACCATTTATCTAGCATGCTGCAAATGTCTAACATACAATCCTTTAGCTTTCATTGACCAAGAGTTTGTCACTATACTCAATTCGAATATATTTTATAGGCAACTAAGAATCATATGAAGGGATTTGCAGCAAGATTGAATCACAATCTCATGTAAGCATAAACATAACCCATAGCATGCATATTCTACATTCTACCACCAACAGAAAAGATTTAGCTACTCATATTCATCAACATAGACATCAATTCATATGAATAATAATTGGAATTCATCGTATCAAACTACAAGACAAGAGAGTGATACAAGTTACCACCAAAGCTGTCACTAATCGGTCGAAAGCAAAGAAAACCTCTCCGTAGATGATTACAAAGGATGAATCCTCAATCAAAACCTTGAATCCCAAGCTAAAATACAAAGAAATCTGAATATTCTCTGAGTTTTGGGGCTTAGGAGCTCTCCAAAATGAAGTTACAGTTCCAAAGATATTCAAAAAATGATCAAAGATCAGATCTAAGAAGGAAAATCCGAAAACGTAACCGCTGCCAAGCGGACCGCTTGGAGAGGCCAAGCGGAGCGCTTGGCAAGCGAAGCGCTTCGGGTACTCCAAGCGCTTCGCTTGGCTTCTGTGCCAAAGCTCCTGGAAATTGAAGCGAAACGCTTCACTATTCCAGGCGCTTAGCTTGGCTCCTGGGCAGATTTTTGTCTTCAAACTCAATCTTTTTGCCCTCGTATGGCCCTCGGGTGCCTTGGACTCATCCTTCTCGATGCTTATTGAAGCTCAAACACTTACGAACAAGCCACGGAGATTGGGGAACTTCAACGGGGCCGTCTTTTCCATCAAAAAGGCTCGTTTTTAGCTCCAAAAACACCGTTTCGTACCTAAGTGCCTGAAAATGCAGAAAACACAAAACGTGACACAATTCTACAAAACTAACCAAAAAACAAGGCTAAAAGATAGCAAAAGAAGGTGAAAAAGACAAGATGAACGCGTCAAAAATACGTTCATCACCATGCTTTTTCAGCAAGGCAATCATGATCTGTGATAAGGCATTTTTCAATGATTGCTGAAGACCAATCTACGGTATAGAGACCTCCTGATCTTCTAGCAACCATAATAACTTTCTTTGTCTCAAAGTCAAAAAGTTTACATTCATCACTTTTGATTTTGATGAAGTAACCTTTGTCAGCGAATTGACTCATGCTGAAAAGGTTAAACTTAAGATTTTTGACATAAAAAACTCCCGAAATGGTAATGCATCCTAACTTACGTCACCATAACCTTTAGTAGAACCAAAGCCTCCACCACCAAACCTTATTGTTGGACCTTTAGACCACCGTCTATAGTTTATAAGGTCTTTCTTGTTGCCCGTCATGTGCTTTCCACAACCACTGTCAAAGTGCCAAATTGCATTGTTTGTCTCCATGGCTGAAGTCTGCACAATCAAGAGCAAACAAGTTAATTATCCAATATTGGATGTCCATTAACATGTTCAAGAAAACGTCCAGTAGAAACCCAAGTCTTGAGTTTGTCAATCTCTACTTGTTTTCTACTTGCTGAGGAACTAGAGGGCTTAGAATCGAAAGACTTTTGATCATTGCTAATCAAGTTCACTTTCTGATGTGGTGTCTTGCTTGGTTGCCGTTTTGCTGAAAGTTCTTTTCTATCAAGGTTCCTTCTAGTCCTAGCATTTTGGTAGTTGTTACCAAGATGCTTTTTCAGCTTCTCTTTTGCTTTTCGCCTTTCAAGTTCCTTACTGATGAATTTCTTCATGTTTCAAACAACAAGAGAGTTTTCATCAACAGGCTCTTTATCATTCTTCTTTTCAGAAGATGACGGCTTAGCAGCAAGATCAATGTTTTGCGATTTTTCAGCAAACACATTTTCTCTTTGATTTGTCTCATAGTTGACAGTAGCAAGATGAGAGAAAAACTCAGTTGGAGTGATATTTGGCATTCCTTGATTGTAGTAGAAGTTCTGAGTATGGATCCATTCTAGGTTCAGACTTCTAATAATGGTTTTCACCTTTTTAGAATTTGAATAGAAGTTTCCAACTCCTAAGGCAGCCATCTCACTCACTAGAGTTGTGAATCTGAAATCCAAGTCTTCCAGTGACTCATTTGTACCTTGTTTAAGGTTTTGGAACTTCAACTTTAGCACTTCGAGCTTGTTTTCCTTGGTTTTGTCAGATCCAACACAAAGATCTTGAACCATTTTCCAAGCTTCCTTAGCAGTTTTGGCACCCCACAGTTTGCACTGTATAGTATCTGGAGTAGATCGAATAATGATGTTTCTTGCTTGACCATCAAGACGGAATCTTTTGGCTTCATCTGAAGTCCATTCCTCTCTTGGTTTTGGAACGACAGTATCGACTGGTTCACCTAAGATAGTTTCCTTTCCAGCCTCCTCTGTGGTTTTGTGAGGAAAACTTCTCTCAATTTTAGTGATTTTGATTGGTCCATCATTTATGACAGTAACCATCTCATCACTAATGGCCTCAAGATGTAGCATCATGTTGTTTCGCCATTTTTCATATTTTTCCAGATTCAGCAAGGGAGCGTCTCATAGCGACATCCTGTCAGTAAAAGACTACCAAACTGATCAAGTGAAAGTGATTTACGGAAAGCACCTAAGGGGATCTAGGTCCAGTGCTGAAGGTTAAAGAACCTCCAGCTCTGATATCAATTGTTGGTCCCTTTAAAAAACAAGAGAAGACTAGAGGGGGGGGGGTGAATAGTCTTTTCAAACTTTTCGTCGTTTAAAACTTTCTTAGCAAGTGCTTATTACTTTTCAGTAATGAGTTTGCTGGTACTTAACTTTCTTAGCAAGTGTTGGTCCCTTTAAACAACAAGAAAAGACTAGAGGGGGGGGTGAATAGTCTTTTCAAACTTTTGTCGTTTAAAACTTTCTCAGCAAGTACTTATTACTTTTCAGTAATGAGGTTGCTGATACTTAAATTTCTCAGCAAGTGTAAGTTACTTTACAGTAGCTTGGTTTGCTGATACTTAAAATCAGAGAGCGGAAGTCTTTGAAACAATAAGTGCTTTTTCAGCAAGTAAAGTGTTTCAGCAAGTGATGTGAGTGACTGTGTACAAACAGATAGAATTTGCTGAAAGCTAAATGCAGTAAGTAAATCACACAAACGCTTTTAGAGTGGTATCTGAGAGTGGCGTAATCTCCCAACTAATCCACTTTGTCCTTTCTAGGACTGAATCCACTAAGATATGATTGAGGTTCCTTACAATCTCCTATCTAAAGCGATTCAACAGAAACCAAAGCACACTTGCTTCGTCTCCAACCTAAACTAGAGAACTCAACCTTGTTCTCCACCAAACTTGGTACTTTTAATCAGCAAAACTGTGCTCGATTAAGTTCCCCCTGAATATCACGCCTGAAAGGGTGTATTTTCAGTTAGAGTGTTTTGGGGTGAGATAACTTAATTATAACTTATTCAGTTACAACAAGTAATCTAAGAAACACAACTTGGAATACTTTGCAGTAAACAAGTTTGATTGTTTCTGGTGTCAAGACTTGTTCTTGTTCGAAAGAAAGAACACTTAACTAATTTCTTAGCCGAGTTTATTCTACTTCTTCACAAGTAGCTTTTTCAAACTTTAAGTCTTGGAACGGATCAATGGCAGTAAGAGAGTTTGAAGGTTTGTGAGTTTTAAGCACAAGTGAGAGTTTGATCACGTTGTTGACACCCTTCAACTCTTTGCCGGATGACCTCTATTTATAGTGCAAGTAAGGAGCCGTTTGAATTTCAAATCCTAAGGCTTTTGTTCCTTAACATGTCACTATCTTGCTTTTGTACTTTCAGCAGCAACCTTTGTTTGTCTTCTAGTCTTCATGTCCTTTGTGTAAGCTTTGCATTAAATGCACCTTTGAATAGAATTCAAACAGTAACATTGGAGCGCAAAATCACGTACATTCAGCAAGAGGTCACATGTGTTCATCAGCAAGTGTTCAGTCTCAGTTTCAGCAAGCACAACCTACTCTGTCTTTCAGATTTTCACTTATGCAATGTTGTTGCTGAAAATTTCACTTTCTGAGTAACACGTGCCTTACCAGTCTTCAACAATCTTCAAGTCTTCAAGTCTTCAAATCTTCAGATCTTCAAAAGTCTTCAAGATTCTGACCGGTTTCTTATTTGCTTCAATAAATTGTTTGTAATAAACAAAATACATCTTCAGCAAATACTTCAATAGGTCATTTTCTTTTCAGAAAAATCAAAGCTACGCATCAATAAGATATTTTCTTTTCAGAAAATAAAATACATCATACGCTAAGGTGTCAATAGATTAATTTCTTTTCAGAAATTAAGGTACGTCATCCACTTAAGTGTCAGCAAATTATTTTCTTCTTAGAAAACAAAATGCGTCATACACTAAGATAAAACTTATCTAACACCTATCTAAGTCATCAGCAAACGTTCCTCTTTTACAATGTCCTTTAAAAAAATCTAAATTCCTATGGACCTTAAGAGTACTAGTTACTGGACTGTTCTTAATTTAGCATGGTTAATTGCTCATCAAAATTACAAGTTTCCTAACAAATTTCCCCCTTTTTGATGTTAGCAATCCATGGCTAAATTAATTGTTATCCTTTTAGAGGTTTCTGATGTTGAATAAATCAGATGATTAATGCAAGCATACTTGAATTAATAAACAGTAAGCATAAGTAAGTTGCATGATCAAAAACCAATAAGAGTCAAAAAGAATTTATTGCTGAAAGTTATCATTCATAAGTTTACAAGAAAGCGTAGATAACAGAGAATAGCAAACAAAAACTTTTAACAAGAAACTATTGCAGGGACTTAAACTCTTTCAGAGGATTTTCTCAAAATCTCTCTTACACTCTTCTCAGCAAGAGCAGTGAATTCAACACAATCCTTCTCGTAGTTTTCCAGTAGCCTACGGACTTGTAGTTGAAGAATTCTTGCATTTTTGCAGGCAGTATGATGATGCTTTTCAGCATTCATTTCCATGTAGTTAACAACCCACAAATGCATACCCCAATTGCTGGCATGGAGAAGCTGTGTATCTGAAATGTTTCTCGGATGAATCTTTCTTAACCAGAGAAGATCATCTTCTTGATCCTGAGCAGTCAGATACAAGTACTCATAAGGAATCAATCCAAGTTTCTTCTTAGGTTTCTTTGTTACCGGGTCAGCATAGAAAGCGATGCCAGTTGGTTTGACTATATCTGGTTCTTGTCTAAATGTCTTACCAATGGCAACTCTTCTTACATAAACCTCAAGATTCAACCATTTCTTAGCAATATTTCTTGGGAGGGATTCTTCCCTTTGCTTCTTTTGGACCTTGAGTTCAATCCATTTGAACATCTGATTCAAACAGGCTGTAGGAAAGAACTCATTTACCAACAAATCTTCCAGCTTTAGGATCCAGCAACCATGAATGTTTCTGATCACATTCTGAGTGGTTTCATCATTGCTGGTCTTTGTATATTCAATGCCGGAGCCAATAGCAATGTTGGCCAGCCTTTTCTCTTCCTGTCTTTGCCTTCTTCTTCTTGTTTTAGCATTGTCTTGATCTCTTGCTGAAGAGTCAGATGAAAAATGCCTTGAGTGGCCAGACGGAGTTATGGCTGTTAAGGGTCTAGCTCTTATGGCTTGAGCTATTGTTTGATTGTCATCATCTTCTTCATCATCTTCATTCAGATTGTGATGACTTTCAATATGACAGAAATCTTGAGTTTCAGCAGCGGTTTTTCTCTTTTTTGTACTTGCTGAATTTAACTCAGTTTCTGCTTGTCTTTTAGAACTTTGCTCTCTTTCAGCAAGAGGTTCTAGTGGAAGTGGCACATCATCAGCAGGAGTAGGAGGGGTTTGATTGCTTTTTCTAGTCTTCTTTTCCCCCTTAGACATGGATTGCAACATCGGAGTGATGTGCAGAGAATAAAACTCATTGCAATTTTCAGCAAGAGTGTTGAGACTGTTATACTTCATGATGATTTCTTGTTGATCAGAGTTCATTGTTGCTAACTCTTTTTGAATATTCATCATGTTCTCTTCATGTCTTTTCTCTGTTGCGGCCTTCTCATCCATAATAGTCTGAGCTTTGACAAGAGCACTTTTTGCCAGCAAGAGAGCTTGACTTACATCTTCTTCATAGCTCTGGTGATAAAGACTGATGTCTTTCTGAGCTATGGTTAAAGTTGTAGTGCGTCTCAGCACCGTAGCCAATATTTTACCAATGTCAAGTGGGCTCTCAGCAAGCAATGCCTCATCTTCAGCTTTGCAGGCTTCATGGACTTTCTTTAGTGCGAGAATTCTGGGAGTAAACTCCTCAACTCTTGGGAACGGCACTAAATTAGGTGTCAAGGAGTGAGCCTTAAGTTCACTAGCAAACTGATCATCTTGTAAAAGCAACTCAGCCCTTAATGAATCTCCTTCATAGCTTAGATAATTGGGAGGAGGAATCTGAACGACTTTTGGGTCTCGCTTGGATTGTTCATCTTCATTTTCCGACAAGTCGTCATCATCCTCAGATTCATCAAGTTGAGCGACTTTTGAGCCTTTGTCAGTAGCTTCACTTCCTTTTTGTTGAGTGGTTGCTGATGGCAACGCTTCAGACTCAACGACTGGAGTTTCACCAGTAGATAGTTGTTTCAATTGAGTTTGGGGCTCAATTGCTGGAGTTTCGCCAGTAGTTAGTTTTAATTGAGTAGTTGCTGAAGGCAACATTTGAGACTCAACAACTGGAGTTGCGCCAGTAGTAAGTGGAAGGGATGGAACTTCCTTTGATTTTGGTCTTGAAGATTCACCAATTTCCAGATCCTGCGTATGCCTTGTATGGATCACGAGACTATTTTGTAAAGCTCGTTGGTAATCTTCATCTTCTTCATCCTCATCTTCAAGGTTTTCTTCAGTAACCTTGGCATCAGAAACTGGACTTTTGCCATTTTTCAAGGCAGCCCTTTTTCTGGCGTATTCTTCTTCAGTATCAGCACCTTGTACAGGTGCTTGATTTTCAGCAGCAGCAGGAGGAGGTTGAGATTCTTGCTGAGATTGTTGTTGATCAGCTTGCTGATTGTCAGATTGAGTATTTTCAGCAACTGTTAACTTCAATCCACCAGCACCAGGACTTGGACCTTGATTGTCATCATCGTCATCCTTTTTGTCCTTAGAATCTTTCCCTTCATCATCACTTGGATCAGTGGGAATGTTCTCATCTTCTTCTTCTTCTTCATCATCTGTCAAAATGACTAGCTCAACGTGTTTGTACAAAGCAACACTTGTCACCTCCTCTTCCTCAGTTAGTTTGTGGGGATCAGCCACCACAGGGACAAAAGAGCCTTTGAGCATCACAGCTTGTTCAGCTGGAGAGGCACTATTAAATTTGGCCTTCATATTCTCTCTGATTTGAGCAATCAGATTCGAGCTCATTAGCTGAGAATATGTCATTTCTTCGGGAAGGATGGAGTGGACAAATGTTTCGAGCTTTATCAGTGAAGTTCTCTTTTTCTCATTTGAGAGATGAAGGTGAAGATCTGAGAAGTCCATTCTCCTGTATCTTTGCCAGTTGCTGACGGACTTAGCAACTCTTGACAAAGTTGTCCTTTTGAAGCTCAAGTAAAGTTCTTCAGAACTTTCTTGCTGATCTTCAGTGATGAGTACCACTTCAGTGGTCTCCTTTTGAGCCTGAAAAAGAATTTTATTTAGATCAGGAATGGTTTGGAGAATTGTTTTAGAGTTTAAATCTGAATCATGATTTACCTGCTGAGAGTCAGCAAGCTCATGTAGTACAATTTCCATTCCATGAGGAGCTGGGGTAGCATCCTCCATTTGTTCATCCTGAAATAAATTAAAATTAGACACAAGTACTAAGCTGTCAAACTTAGTTTTTATACCAAAATTATTAACTACCTGCTGAGCAGGGAGTGTTGGTTCTGGTGCAGAGGCTTCAGCAACCATCTGACTTGTATCTTGAGAAGTCTGTAGAGATAGTATAATATTAGCAAAAGAATAAGTTTCAGAATTTGAAGTTTTACTGATGGTTGTATTAACTACCTGCTGAGGAAGGACAGGTTGTGGCTCAGTCCTTTCAGCATTAACAGTTTCTTCAGCTTCTTGGACTGTTTCTTCAGCAGACTTCTGAGTTTGCTCTAACTGAGAAAGCTGTGCGGTTTCAGCAATCTCCCTTGTCTCTGAATTGACAAGTTGAGCAGAAGCAACTTGACCTTTAAGCTCACTGCTTGTCATGAAGAGTTCAGTTGACTTGTTGGATGATTCTTCAATCTCCAACTCCATTTGTTTGCTTAAATCTTCCAGTACAAGCTGGACTTTGTCAATTGAAGTCTTGGGTGAACTTGGGCCAGCATTCATCAAGAGATGCGTCTTTGAATGATGCTTCTTGAGTTTCAGCAACTTCAGGAACTGGTACCATTGCTTTCTCAGCAACTGGTCCATCAGCAAGCTGGGCTTCAGCAACTTGATGAGTTGCTTGTTCAGCAACCATCTGTTCAGCAGCATCAGCAAATGCCGCTATTTGCAAATCAGCAGC
Source organism: Plantago ovata (assembly GCA_028274465.1). Taxonomy (NCBI): domain Eukaryota; kingdom Viridiplantae; phylum Streptophyta; class Magnoliopsida; order Lamiales; family Plantaginaceae; genus Plantago; species Plantago ovata. The sequence goes on along the minus strand of CM051456.1, from coordinate 83,188,370 downwards.
AATGTTGCTTACTGGTTCCATGGTTTGATCATCTAGATTATCTACAAAGTAGATATCTGGGACTTGGGCAGGAATTTCATTTCCACTGCCTTGTGGTCTATTCTCAGTAGAGTTATCAACGTTAAGTTGATTGTTGAAGGCTTCCGCAAACACTTCAACATTGCTGATGTATGTTTCAGTAATTATCTCAGCAACATCTACTGGCAAATGCGTTTCAGCATTTGTCTGGGAATTGACTGAGGAGTCTTGGACATTGGGGACTGACTGAGAAGCCAGTGTCTTCTTTCTTTTGTTACTTGTCCGTTTCCTCTTAGGTACGGGATTTTCTGATGACGCTGCAGTCTGAGTGTCATCATCAGCTTTCCTCTTTCTTCTTTTAGATTTCTCCGGTTTCCCAGAGTCATCTATTGTTGCATTTTCAGCAACAGTTCTTGTACACGTACCTTGTTGATTTTCTACAGCAGTTTCATTTGTGTTACCACCACCAACAACAGTTTCATCTCTAAGTTGCTGAGTGGTAACATCTGCAGCTGTTGTATACCTTTCTTGCTGGCTTGTGCTGACAACATTTGCAGTTGTTGTCTTCTTGGATTTCTTTCCAGCAATCTTAGGTACATTCTGCTTGTAGAAAGACCTTCCCACATTGCACACAGATTTCTTGATTGGCAATGGGTTTCTTAGCTGAATCCTGAAATGTTCAAGGATATAGCATATCTTGATTTCATACATAACTGGAAAGGAAGGTGAGACCCTGTTGTCTTCTACCTTTACCTTAAACTTAGTAACACAATCAACAAGTCTGTTGAAAATGTACTTAGCCCAGTTAAGTTCTGATTTATTATCATGGATATGCATCAGCAATGGCCATCTTCTCAGGCCTACTTGGTCAATTCCTCCGACTTGGGAGTCAAGAACTTTAATCAGTAGCAAAGCTACTAGACCAAGTGAAGGACAGAGATGCTTTCTCTTAACGTGCTTTGTCCAAGTCACGGGAGCTATCTCGCCTTTCTTCATTTTTGCATTTCTGACGTCACTGTAGAAAGCTTCAATTTCTTCGTCAGTGGCAGTGACGTCGTCTTCAGTTCCATTGGTTGGAATCTGAAAAATCTCCGCTAAATCAGTCCATTTCAGGACGATTTGCGTGTTCTGAACATAAGTAAGGATCACTTTTTCAGTGACTCCATTACTGTCTGTAAGGGACTGGATTTCTGCATTGTTGTAGAACTCCATAGTATCAATCATGCTCACTTGCTTAGTGCGAGCAGAGATAAAGTTCATGAGGCCTTGCTACTTGATGAACTCAAGCGCCTCTTCATTTTGGTCGTCAAGTTCTTGTTCATAAAAGTACCGAATGTACTTTTCTTTTGCAAATCCTCCCCATTGCATCAACATCTCACACTTTGCAGTGTCAAGATATGACGGAGGCATAGGTTTTTCGGTGATTCGGTCGTTTTTCAACACAACTTTCGCTGTGTTTTGGGTCAGAGAAGTCACCGGAGCAATGCCTGTTTCAGCACTGTCAACCTTTGACGATTTTGAGGACTTAGATGACTGTCTCTTGGGAGCCATTTCTTTATATAGAGCAAGAAGTTGTACGAAAAAATATTTTGCTTTTTGATCGGAGGTACAGTAGTTTCAGGCTAGAAATTGCAGAGAAAGGAAATGTGAGTTAAAGAATTTTGTCATTTCTCTAACTCCTTCTTTATATAGTGTCTCTGGTGTGTGAGAAACTCAATCGTTTTGAGTTCTCAGCAAGGGTAAAACAGAGAAACACTGGAGATAGTGGAGCCTTTGCATTGAATGCGTAGTGGCCCACTAACTAAAACCGTCAGAGCACTCTCTCTCTTGTTTTGTTAGCCGTTAGATTAATAACTCCTTTTAATCAATGGCCACGATTGAATTTCATGTCATGATTTATTGCGAGTTTATCTGTGCCAGCTTAACGTCACAAATTGATTTTACCGAGTAATAAGGGATAGATTGCTTGCTGAAATAGACAAGAATCTTTTCAGCGAGTTTGAATTAACAATCTAGCTTCTTGCTGAAAGTTCCCCCTTACTTAGATATCTTATAATTTCTAAGTTTAAAAGATATTTCTGATTTCCCATATCAGTAAATTCTTTTTGCAATTTGAGACATCCTTTGGTAAAATCTGAGAGATGAGGTTTTGCTCTTTCTCTGAATTCAGAAAATTCCTTTGATACTTGAATACCTGTTTCAGTATCTTTTTGATTGTCTAAGTACCCGTCTCAGCAATCCTTAGATTCTTTCACTTACTGAGTTCCTGTCTCAGCAAGTGATCAAGTTTCCTAACAAATACCTGTTCTGAAGGAATTACTTGTTGAATGCCTGTTTCAGCAATCATGTTGTGACTTATCCTTTCTTTAGAAGAAATCAGTGACTTGGTCTTTTGGACAATAATACTTTGGCTTGCTGAATACCTGTTTCAGCATTCTGCCAAGTGTATTTATTGAGGTAGTTCAATCAATCCAAGGTTATACCTTAACATTGCGAACCTATTATCCGGTAGGGGCTTGGTAAAGATGTCAGCAAGCTGATCTTCAGTACCTACTTTCACAACCTCAATATCACCTTTTTCCACATGATCTCTAATGAAATGATGTCTAATATCAATGTGCTTGGTCCTAGAGTGAAACTTAGGATTTTGCGTAATTGCAATAGCACTTGTATTATCACAAAAGATTGGTGTTTTCTTTGCAGAAATACCATAATCTCTTAATTGTTGCTGAATCCATAGGATTTGAGCTGTGCAACAACCAGCTGCAATGTATTCAGATTCTGTAGATGAATTGGCGACACACGTTTGCTTCTTGCTGAACCATGATATTAATCTAGTACCCAAAAACTGACAAGTTCCAGAGGTACTTTTTCTATCAAGAGTTGATCCACCATGATCAGCATCAGAATAGCCAACCAATTCAAGTCCAGAATCTTTTGGATACCATAATCCAACATTGACTGTACCTTTAACATATTTCAGTATTTTAATTGCCTTTTGTAGTGTGATTCTTTGGATCCGATTGGAATCTTGCACACACACAAACAGCATACTGAATGTCAGGTCTACTTGCTGTTAAATACAACAAGGAACCAATGAGCTTCCTATACTTGTGTTCTTCAACACTTTTGTCCTCTTTAGTATAGCCCAATTTGGTACCAACACTCATAGGGATCTTTTCAGGTTTTTCATCCTCTTTGATCCTAAACTTTATGAGCATTTCTTTCGCATACTTTGCTTGATTTATGAATATTCCATCTTTGAGTTGCTTGACTTGCAACCCTAGGAAATAATTCAATTTTCCCATCATACTCATTTCAAACTATTTGTCATGAGTTTGGCAAAATCATCACAAAGTTGCTTGTCCTTAGATCCAAAAATTATGTCATCCACATAAATTTGGACTAAGATTAATTTACCATCATGGTTCATGGTAAAAA
>CM051456.1:83161330-83184811 GCA_028274465.1 Plantago ovata | reverse complement strand
TTAGATGATAGCTAAAATAGGTGAAAAAGACTCGAATGAAATTGTAAAATACACATTCATCAAACTCCCCAACCGAACCTTTGCTTGTCCTCAAGCAACTAAGCTAGACTCTAATGCAAAAAACATGCAAGACACAAATGGAGTCTCATGCCAAATAAAATGAACTAATCTACTGAATCTACCAAATAACATATGAACAAAAACCATATAAATCAAAACATGAATATAGGTTGAAGAATACCTCGATTGACTTATACACATCCACATAAGCACTTATGTCAAGACAAGATAGTCTCTCGTAACATTTTCTACCTGGACCTAGTCAGTGACGACGTAATGAAGCATGCTAAGATACGAATGGTTGCCCCGTGCCTATGAAACTGAGGACTTACTGCTGTTCCACCATGTTAACCTTTTCCTCAAAAGAGGTCGAACCAGTACTGGCTCTCATCAAACGAAGGAGGGTTCCCTATAAAAGATAACACTCCCCTATTATACCCATCTCTCAAGTAAAGTCTTAAGCTATTCACCACTTCCTGAATGGCAGGACAAGGGTGGTCTAGAACAGATGACACTCAAGACAAAAAAGATAAAAAATAGAAAATTACAACACGATTTCGAACATTACAAAAAATGGAAAAGACTCAACACTTTGCTAAACTGCTATTTGGCTTTCTTTTTTGGACCCTTCTTTGCTTTTTTGGGGTCTCTTCTTTTTTCTTTTTTCTTTCCAGATTCTTTTTTTATTCTTTTTCTTTTTCTCTTTTTTTCTTGAAATTTTTCGTTCTTTTTTTTCGATTTTTCTAGCCAGCAGTAGCATAACAAAAAGAGAAACAAAATGACTCACACGACTTCCCCAAACCTATTCGAAAGAATAGGTTGGAGTACAAAATTTACGGAAAAGGAAAAATAAACTGACGATACGAAAATGAAAAATAGAAACAAGTCTAAAGATGGTGTAACCCCCTTCCCAAACCTATTCGGAAGAATAGGTTATAAACAAAGGATCACACAACCTCACACTACCTCCTTCCTAGGCATTTAGCAATCTCAAATCATGGTGAAGACTTGTTGCCTCTTAGATACATAATTACTCGGGAAACAACCATAAGACCCTAACATGCATCATCCTATTATAAAGGCCTTCGTGAACCGCAGTAGAGAAAACACCACTAAGTGATGTCGAGACTACCAAGCTTAACTAAGTGCAATACATAAATGTGACAAGCCAAGCGAGAAAAACCTCAAACAAATTCATTGAGATGAAGCATACGATTAATGGCATAGTTAGTTGATCTACCCAATAAAAAAGTTCAAAAACATTCGGCAATAAACTCCATATAAAACATGCAAGACTATCCTAGGATGAATGTAGTGAATGCAATGAAAGCAACCTAAAAACTAAGAAAGCGGTAAACGTGCAAATGTGGGTGGATAAAACATGCAAGGTACTATACTCATCCTACCAATACCAAGCTCCAAACTAACAACATCAGATCACTTAAATCCCATTCCCCCTCATGAAATTATCGCTAGTCCCTAGCAGTAAGAAAATGAGGAAATAAGATGTGATACTAGATGTTACCCCATGGTTTGGCCTCGGTCGGCTGAGTATGCTGTTTGTGAGTTATTGGGCCTGCTCCGGAAGCTTTATAGGGTGTCATCAGGTCTTCTGGTATGCGTGGTAGTTTCAATCATAGGCCGGATAGGAACAACTCCTCCATTAGTATCATTATTGCCCGTATGGCCTTCATTGTCACTACTGTCACCATCATCATCGCCAGTAGAGTTGCTTTGTCGAATAAAATCCTCAAGATTAGCCGCCGCTGTTATGGAATCCTCCATCATGTAGTCCTCCAATAGGACATGAACTGTTGAAGGGGAAAGGGTAGTGGTATCAGGACCTCCCCCTCCAGCGTTTTACACCCCAAGGAGGTTACAGCAAGCTGCTCGGATACTCAGAAGTCTTCTAACATTTTTTCCAATGTTGACCGCATTCTCCACTGTTGCTCCGACCGATGTCTATATGATGCTCCCTTTAGAGGCAGGCAAGAGGCACCCCAACAAGGTGCTGGGTACCCATGTCATTATGTATTGGAACCATGCTAGCGCTTCGGAACCTTCAAGCCACTGCGAACTCATGATTGAATCCGTCGCGGCGAGAATGTCCCGGTGCCTTCCAGTTCATTCGAACCTTGCAGTCCCTGTGATGGATTGCCGACGTAATAGTTATTTTTGTCCCTTCGGTGGTGCATGAATAGGCATAGGAGTCCTTACTCCATGTGTACTCTAGCTCCTCCTCTTGGGTAATCCACGACGTTGTTGCAAAACCCCTTGGCTCGAACGCACATCTAGCGAGGTAACCTTCCTTGACATGGTTCTTCACAGCAATCATACGGGAATGCTTCTTTCCCTTGGTATGGTACCTACAAACAGCGGTTAGCACCTCGTATGACACAAAACTGACTCAAATATATACTAGTGTAAGAGCGAAACACACAAGTGGTAAAATCATCAATCGAGCTCCCAAAACGTAATGTCCAGCCTAGCTACTTCATCATGCAACATACCAATGTAACTACTACATGCAATACATCACATCATGCTCTTACTAGACAACCAATATCCTTGATAACTAAGCTCAATTCATACCATAGCAGCGAAAAAATTCTACCATCATAAATCCTCATACTCAACTATTAAGCATTCTATTGTCAAATCCACCAACATTACATCAATAAACACAATCATATGCAAGAAATCAAAGATAAAGACATATTGCAGAACAAGATATATCATCTAGTAGCAAAATACCCAAATCAACAATCCAAGCAAAATTGAGCATGCAATTGATAGTAAATAATATGTCTAATCATACAAACAACATACCCATGCATCAAATAAGCATAATTGAAGCTCAAATAAGAAAACCCCCAAATTCGAAAATTAGGGTTCTAAGGATGATACCTCAGATCTGCAAATCTAACGAAATTAGGATGAAATCTGTTCGGATAGGATGATAGATCATGTAATAGGCTTCGATTTAAGCTAATGAACACCAAATTTGGTCAAGAAATGAAGAAGTTATGAAGATTTGAATGTAAAATCGCGTTTTTCGGGTTTTTTGGGAGGAGGAATGAAGAAAATGAGGTTTTGGGGAAGAAATCCGCGTTTTTGACCCTCTGGGACCGTGGGGCGGTTCGCCCCACGTGCGGTGCGGTTCGCCCAACACGGGGCGGTTCGCCCCCACGGGGGGCGGTTCGCCCCGTGCTCCCCAATGCGGGGAGACGGTTCCCGACGTCAGAAAATGCGGTTTTAATCCCCGAAACCAATTTTTTCAAAAAACCACTCGAAAAATCTCACTCAAACATAAGCACATACGACACAGACATGAACAAATTCGCATACGAGAAGCAAATAGTTCAAGAATGAAATGCATGCAGAAAAGCGGTAAAGGAAGCGATAAAAATTCCGGGTTGCCTCCCGGATAGCGTCATTGTTTAAAGTCTTTGACTCGACTCCTGTCTGTGCCTATCTCTTCTTTTTGCGGGTACTAGGCTTCCCCTTCATTGATCTCCTTTCCATGCCACGAACCTGTGAGTAAGAAAGAATATAGGCTGCAAGACCACAGTAGTGAGTATTAATATCAGGCGGTTCAGGTGGATTAGGTATAGCTTGCAACACATGTTGCTTGCCATCCACTTCAATAGTGCAAGTCCTTTGGTAGATGTCCATCACGGAGAGTAGCTTAGTCAAGAACGTTTTCCCTAAGAGTATGACATCCCCCGTTCCAGGTGCAGATGCTGGCATAACTACAAAATTGGTGTATATAGATGCTTCACCAATCTTGACTAACACATTTTTCACAACGCCCTCAGGTCTCATAAAGGATCCATCCGCCAGTTGCACAATAGCCCTTTGCTCAGATAGTTTTCCAAGGTTGCTCTTTTCAAACACATTCAGAGGGATTATGTTTGAGTAGGATCCCGTGTCTAGTGTGGCACGGACATCTTCAAGCTCACCAATCCCTACCTTAACATCGAAACTTTTAGGGAGTGGTTCGGGATCCTCTTGCTCCTCATCACTTGCTTCAGAACCAAGGTCCTTCTCTTCTTCCTCAACCTGTAGAAGTTCTTCCTTCATGCAACACTCGCACCTAACAACCTTCTTGATGGTGATTGCGTCAGGTACATCACCAGCCAATGTAATGGCATTCGACTTCACAGTGTTGCTCGGCAGTTTGCCTTGCTCCCTACTTGCTCCTCGGTCGATCAACACTTGCATCTTTTGATGGGCAAGCCTAGTGCTCTCTTCCAACCTATCGAGCCTTGCCCTAGTCTTCTCAGAATCTTCTTCATATCGTTTGAGAAAACTTTGTGTGTGATCAACCATCTTTTGCAAGTTCTCCATCAGTTGAGCCGACTTCGACTTCGGTGGCTCTTTCGGAGCGGGGTTTTCGTAGTGATCATTACCATAGTTTAGCCTACTACGGTCTTGGTTAGGTCCATAACTTTGGTTAGCCGGTGCATATCCTTGATTGTTCCGGAATCCTCTTCTCCAAAATCCACCTCGAGGGTTCCTACCGTCTTGTCCGTAGCTAACTTCTTGAGTACCAAACTCCGTAGCAAAGGCTTCTTCTTCGCCTCCTCGAGCCCAGTTGCCATCATCGTATGCCAGCTCCGATCTACACATATGAGCCCCATGCCCATAGTTCTTGCATATTCGGCATACTTCGTTCGAAACAGTTGTTCCGGCGGCGCTCTTGAGGACTTGCTTCAATTCGTTGGTAAAGCACTCGAATTGATCCCCATTCCCCCTATACATAGGGGCTTCTTGAGTCGGTGGAGCTTCAGGTCCACGTCTCCTAACCATTGCTCTTGGGTCCTTGAACTGCGAACCCTTAGCAAGCCTTTCGAAAACTGCCCAGACGGCTTCTGCGGTTTCCTCCCAAATATTGCCTCGGCATTGGAAATCCACCACTTGCTGGTTTTCGAAGGTTAGTCCATTGTAGAAGTGTAGAACTAGGTCAGAAAGTTCAAAACCATGGTGAGGGCACTTGTTCGTGAGATCTTGGAACCTCTCGAACGCGGTGTAGATGGTCTCATCATAGTCCTGTTTGAATCCAGTGATTTGCGCCTTTAGCGCGGTAGTCAAGGTGTGAGGGAAGTATTTCTCCATGAAAGCTGAAAAAACCTTTTCCCAAGTGTCCAGCGAGCCTGCTGGAAGAGAACTTAACCATGTCTTGGCTCTGTCGCCAAGTCCCATAGCAAAAACCTTCATCCTTAACTCATCCGTTGTCATGTGAGCTCCGGGTCGTGGGAGTTGGTTGACGAAATCATCGATATCGTGCAAGTACCCCATCACATCTTCCCTTGATAAGCCATAGAACCTCGGAAGTTGTTGGAATGCGTGGTTCTTGATCTCCAGGTCTCAAGTTGCAGACGAAAGAACAATCGCCGGTCCCCTCATACGATCCTTGGTGGGTTGAACCCATGCCTTCAGTGGTCTAGCTTCTGCCATTCCGTCGATTTCCTTGAAAAGAATGAGTAGAGATTCAGAGAAATCGGTTTTCTCTATTTCCTCTAGTGCGCGCCTTTCAAGTAGTCGCCTTCTTTGGCGGTAGACTCTGTCGATCTCAGCAATTGAATCAGCAAGCGGTGTTCCTGCAGAACGTGTATGCGGCATACACTATCTGTAATAGACTAGGAAAGGTGATTAGAAACAGATTAGGAAAGCAGTATCAGAGAGAGATTAAAAAGGAAAACTAAAACTAGTAGGATTAGGAATCTAAAGCTGTAAATATAAACAAATTAAACAGAAAAAAGGAGTATAGTTCCCCGGCAACGGCGCCAATTTGATGAACGCGCTGGTGTCGTGTTCCAACGCGAACGAATCAAATAAATTTGTTATTTAGCCAAAGGCAATCCACAACTACAACGAAAACCGTAGTGTAGCAGTAGAATGACTCGAGTGTCGTTCTCTAAGGACTATACTAGCTTTATCAAATCTAATTTAGAATATAAAAACAGCAAACAGATAGCAAAGAGGTTTTTCTAACAGATAATGGGGATTGGTGATAGTATGATCCTTCTTAGCATAACGGGTCGATAATCATGCATAAATTCCTCGGTCTTGCATAGAGATCTTTGAATCAATCTAGTGTACTGTTGCAAATATTAAGCACTACGAAGATAATTGGTCTGACAAGTCAATCATTATTGTCCTAATGTGTTCCGTAATTATTCAACACTACGAAGATAATTGGTCTGATGGTCGACAAGTGTCCAATTGTGCATAATAATCAATACAACATACGAGAATTTAGGCTGTGCCTGATCAACGAAATAAAGCAATGACACGGAGTATAATGCGCGATATAGCCATTAGCATGATTATCTTCCCTTCGCTAAGAATTCACATACTACCACCAACGATAAGTTTAGATACTCATAATAGGCATGCAATCAATAGAAATCATAGAAGAAAACATATTGAAAGATATATAAAATAAGTAGATTAAACTGTAAGATACAAGTTACCGAAGGTTGTCAATCTCCGAAGAATTGCGATCCTACGAGCTCCAATCCGCTATGAAAAAGTATCCCCTAAGCTATGGAACTCCCAGGACAGGCCCCGGGAAGTTCCTACCTAAAACTATAGAGAGAGGTGAGAAAGTAGGTCTGGAAAGATATGATTTTCGGAGAAAACTGAGAAACTATATAGGCCCCGAAATACTGTGGGGCGGTTCGCCCCACACACCGGGCGGTTCGCCCGGTGTGGGTCGGTTCGCCCCACCTCTGGGGCGGTTCGTCCCGGAGAGTTTTTCGCGGAATTTCGCGTTTTCGACGCGTTTTTGGATTTCTTCCCCTTTATGGACTCGGTTTCTGACTTCTAGTAGCCTTCTAACCTCCAGATTCGGCCCCTAGACTCCAAATCCTATCCGGAAACCTTCAGATATTCCAAATAGGCTTCTGGAACACCAATTCCTTGTCAACTTCAATATAATTGCCCGGAAATCTTCGAATTTCAACCAAAACCTGTAAAATAAAATCTAAAGGGAAACGTGACACTATTCTAATAAAATGCATTAAAATATAGCTAAATTAACATAGAGGATAGCTAAAATAGGTGAAAAAGACTCGAATGAAAGTGTAAAATACACATTCATCAACTACCGCGCTCAAAGCGCAAATCACTGGATTCAAACAAGACTATGATGAGACCATCTACACCGCGTTTGAGAGGTTCCAAGATCTCACGAACAAGTGCCCTCACCATGGTTTTGAGCTTTCTGACCTAGTCCAACACTTCTACAATGGACTAACCTTCGAGAACCAATAAGTGGTGGATTTCCAATGCCGAGGAAATATTTGGGAGGAAACCGCAAAAGCCGTCTGCGCAGTTTTCGAAAGGCTTGCTAAGGGTTCACAGTTCAAGGATCCAAGAGCGATGGTTAGGAGACATGGACCTGAAGCTCCACCGACTCAAGAAGCCCCTATGTATAGGGAGAACGGGGATCAATTCGAGTGCTTTACCAACGAATTGAAACAAGTCCTCAAGAGCGCCACTGGAACAACTGTTTCAAACGAAGTTTGCCGAATATACAAGAACTATGGGCATGGGGCTCATATGTGTAGATTGGAGCTTGCGTATGATGATGGCAACTGGGCTCAAGGAGGCGAAGAAGAAGCCTTTGCTACAGAGTTTGGTACTCAAGAAGCTAGCTACGGACAAGATGGTAGGAATCCTCGAGGTGGATTTTGGAGAAGAGGGTTCCGAAACAATCAAGGATATGCACCGGCTAGCCAAACTTATGGCCCTAACCAAGACCGTAGTAGGCTTAACTATGGTAATGATCACTGAGAAAACCCCGCTCCGAAAGAGCCACCGAAGTCGAAGTCGGCTCAACTGATGGAGAACTTGCAAAAGATGGTTGATCACACCCAAAGTTTTCACAAACATTATGAAGAACATTCTGAGAAGACTAGGGCAAGGCTTGATAGGTTGGAAGAGAGCACTAGGCTTGCCCAACAAAAGATGCAAGAGTTGATAGACCGAGGAGCAAGTAGGGAACAAGGCAAGCTGCCTAGCAACACTGAGAAGTCGATGTCCATTACCTTGGTTGGTGATCTGCCTGTCGAAATCAACATCAAGAAGGTTGCTAAGTGCGAGTGTTGCAAGAAGGAAGAACCTCCACAGGCTAAGGAAGAAGAGAAGGACCTTGGTTCTGACGAAAGTGAAGAGGAGCAAGAGGATCCCGAGCCACTCCCTAAAAGTTTCGATGTTAAGGTCAGGATTGGTGAGCTTGAAGACGTCCGTGCCACACTAGACACGGGATCCTACTCTAATGTGCTCCCTAGGAATGTGTTCGAGAAGAGTAGCCTTGGGAAACTATCTGAGCATAAGGCTATTGTGCAACTGTCAGATGGATCCTTTGTGAGACCCGAGGGTGTTGTGAAGAATGTATTGATGAAGATTGGTGACACTTCTGTATACACCAATTTTGTAGTTATGCCGGCGTCTACACCTGGGACGGGGGATGTCATTCTCTTGGGACGAACATTCTTGACTAAGCTACGGTTCGTGATGGACATCTACCGAACGACTTGCACTATTGAAGTGCATGGCAAGCGACATGTGTTGCGAGCCATATCTGATCCACCTGATACTTCTCACACTATTAACTAATGTGGTCTTGCTGCCTATGTTCATTCTTATTCACAGGTTCATGGCATGAGGAGGAGATCCATGAAGGGGAAGTCTAGTACCCTCAAGAAGAAGAGCTAGGCGCAGACAGGAGTCGAGTCAAAGACTTTCAACAATGGCGCTATCCGGGAGGCAACCCGGAGTTTTTATCGCTTTCTTTACTGCTTTTTGCATGCATTCATTCTTGAACAATTTTCTTTTCATATGTGAATTTGTTCGTCTCTGTGTCGTATGTGCTTATGTTATGTTTGAGTGAGATTTTTCGAGTTGTTTTACGAGAAAAAACGGTTTCGGGGATTAAAAACCGCGTTTTTGTCGAAAAGATCGTCTCCCCGCATCAGGGAGCGGGGGGTGAATCGCCCCGCACCGGCGGCGACTCGCCCACGGTCTCAGAAGGACAAAAACGCGGATTTTTTCCCTTTCTCCTCATTTCTTCATATCTTCATCATTCTTCCTCCCCAAAATCCTAAACTCGCGATTTTAGCTTCAAATCTTCATAAAACCTTCATTTCTCCACCAAATTTAGTGTTCTATAGCTTCAATCGAAGCCCATTACGTGATCTTTCTTTTCACCCAAACAGATTTCACCCTAGTGCATTCATTTTTCAGATCTGAGGTATCTTCTTATGAACCCTAGTTTTTCAAATTTAGGGGTTTTCTAATTTGAGCTTCAATTAGGATTATATGATGCATGGGTAGGTTGTTTGTGTAATTAGAAGTGTTATTTACTATCAATTGCATGCTCAATTATGCTTGGATTGTTGATTTGGGAATTTTGCTACTAGATGGTATATTTTGTTATGCAATATATCTTCATCTTTGATTCCATACATATGATTATGCTTATTGATGTAATGAAGATGGATTTGATGGTAGAATGCATAATTGTTGAGTATGAGGATTTATGATGCTAGAATTTTTCGCTTCTTTGGTATGAATTGAGCCTTGTTATTTACGATATTGGTTGTGTAGCAAGAGCATAATGTGATGTATTGCATGTAGTAGTTAGATTGGTATGTTGCATGTTGAAGAAGCTAGGCTAGACATAAAGGATTTTGGGAGTTCGATTGTTGATTTTATCACTTGTGTGTTTCGTTCTTACACCAGCATATGCATGAGTCAGTTTTGTGTCATACGAGGTACTAACTGTTGTTTGTAGGAACCATGTCAAGGGAGAGGATCATTCACGTATGATTACTATGAAGTATTGGAGGGGGATCGATTACAACCATGTCAAGAAGAGTAATCTCGTTAGAGGTGCGTTCGAGCCACGGGCTCTTGCAACAACGTCGCGGATTATCCAAGAGGAGGAGCTAGAGTACACCTGGAGTAAGGACTCCTATGCCTATTCATGCACCACCGAAGGGACAGAAACAATTATTACGTCAGCAATCCATCACAAGGACTGCAAAGTTCGAGTGAATAGGAAGGCACCGGGACGATCTTGCCACGACGGATTCAATCTTGAGTTGACAGTGGCTAGAAGGTTCCGAAGCGCTAGCTTGGTTCTAAAACATAATGACATGGGTGCCCAACCCCTCTTAGGGGTGCCCCTTGACTGCCTCTAAAGGGAGCATCATATAGACATCGGTCGCATCAACCGTAGAGAATGTGGTCGACATAGGAAAAAATGGAAGACAACCTCCGGGTATCCGAGAAGCTTGTTGTAACCTCCTCGAGGTGTAAAACGTTGGAGAGGGAGGCTCTGATACCACTGCTCTTTCCCCTTCAACAGTTCACAACCTATTGGAGAGATACCAGGTCGAAGATTCCATAACAGTGGCGGCCAATCTTGAAGATTCACTTCGACAATGCAACTCTACTGGTGATGATGTTGGTGACAGTAGTGACAATGAAGGCCATACGGACAATGATGATACAAATGGAGGAGTTGTTCCTATCCGGCCTATAAATGGAACTACCGCACCTACCAGAAGACCTGATGATCACCTATAAGGCTCCCAGAGCAGTCCCAATAACTCACAAGCAGCGTACTCAGCCGACCGAGGCCAAACCATGCGATAACATCTAGTATCACATCTTATTTCCTCATTTTCTTACTGCTAGGGACTAGCGTTAATTTCATGAGGGGGGATGGGATTTAAGTGATCTAGCGTTGTTAGTTTGGAGCTTGACATTGGTAGGCTCTGAGTATAGTACCTTGCATGTTTTATCCGTCTGCATTTGCATTTGCACGTTTACTGCTTTCTTAGTTTTTTTTTTAGGTTGCATTCACTACATTCATCCTAGGATAGTCTTGCATGTTTTATATGGAGTTTATTGCCGAGTTTTTTGAACTTTTTTATTGGGTAGATCAACTAATTATGCCATTAATCATATGCTTCATCTCTATGAATTTGTTTGAGATTTTTTCTCGCTAGGCTTGTCACATTTATGTACTGCACTTAGTTAAGCTTGGTAGTCTCGACATCACTTAGTGGTGTTTTCTCTACTACGGTTCACGAAGGCCTTTATAATAGGATGATGCATGTTAGGGTCTTATGGTTGTTTTCCCGAGTAATTATGTACCTAAGAGGCAACGAGTCTTCACCATGCTTTTAGATTGCTAAATGCCTAGGAAGGAGGTAGTGTGAGGTTGTGTGATCCTTTGTTTGTAACCTATTCTTTCGAATAGGTTTGGGGAGGGGGTTACACCATCATTAGAGTTGTTTTTCATTTTTTCAATCCTGTGTTGTGAGTTTATTTTTCCTTTCTCGTAAATTTTGTACTCCAACCTAGTCTTTCGAATAGGTTTGGGGAGGTCGTTTGTGAGTCATTTTGTTTCTTTTTCGTTGTGCTACTACTGGCTAAAAACAAGAAAATATCAAAAAAAAAGAAAGAAAAATTCCAGGAATAAAGAAAAAGAAAGAGAAAAAAAAGAAACTGGAAAGAAAAAAAAAGAAAAAAAAAAAGAAAAGACCCCAAAAAAGCAAAGAAGGGTCCAAAAAAAGAAAGTCAAATAGCAGTTTAGCAAAGTGTTGTGTCTCATTTTCCAATTCTTGTAATGTTAGTAATCGTGTTGTAATTTTCTATTTTTGTTTTTTGTTTTGAGTGTAATCTGTTCTAGACCACCCTCGTCCTGCCATTCAGAAAGTGGTGAAAATTTAAAGGCTTTGCTTGAGAGATGGGTAGAATAGGGGAGTGCTATCTTTTATAGGGAACCCTCCTTCGTTTGATGAGAGCCAGTACTGGTTCGACCTCTTTGAGGAAAAGTCTTAACTTGGTGAACAACAGTAAGTCCTCAGTTTCATAGGCACGGGACAACCATTCGTATCTTAACATGTTTCATTACGTCGTCACTGAATAGGTCCAGGTAGAGAATGTTACGAGAGACGAACTTGTCTTAACATAAGTGCTTATGTGGATGTGTATGAGTCAATCGAGGCATTCTTCAACCTATATTCATGTTTTGATTTATATGGTTTTTGTTCATATGTTTTTTGATAGATTCAGTAGATTAATTCATTTTATTTGGCATGAGACTCCATTTTATGTGTTGCATTGTTTTTTGCATTAGAGTCTAGCTTAGTTGCTTGAGGACAAGCAAAGGTTCGGTTTGGGGAGTTTGATGAATGTGTATTTTACACTTTCACTCGACTCTTTTTCACCTATTTTAGCTATCCTCCATGTTAATTTAGCTATATTTTAGTGCATTTTATTAGAATAGTGTCACGTTCCCCTTTAGTCTTTATTTTACAGGTTTTGGTTGAAAAACGAGGATTTCCGGGCAAATATATTGAAGTAGACAAGGAATTGGTGTTCCAGAAGCCTAATTGGAGTATCTGAAGGTTTTCTGATAGGATTTGAAGTCTAAGGGTCGAATCTGGAGGTTAGAAGGCCACAAGAAGTCAGAAACCGATTCCGAAAAGGGGAAGAAATCCAAAAACGCGTCGAAAACGCGTAAATTCCCGAGTTTTACTCCCGGGCGAATCGCCCGGGATGTGGGGCGAATCGCCCCACACCAGGCGAGTCGCCCGGTGTGTGGGGCCCTTCACCCCACACAAATTCGTAGCCTATATATAATTGCTCAGTTTTTCTCCGATTTTCATACTTTTCCAAACCTTTTCTCTCACCTTTCTCTGTAGTTTTAGGTAGGAACTTCCCAGAGCCTGTTCTGGGGGTTCATAGCTCAGGAGATACTTTTTCATAGCAGTTTGGAGCTTGTAAGATCGCGATTCTTCGGAGACTGACAACCTCCGGTAACATTGTATCTTACAGTTTTTCTACTTATTTTTATATATCTTTCAACATGTTTTCTGCTATGATTTCTGTTGATTGCATGACAACTATGAGTAGCTAAACTTCTCGTTGGTGATAGTATGTGAATTCTTAGCGAAGGGTTGATAATTATGCTAATGGCTATATCGCGCATTATACTCCGTGTTATTGCTTTATTTCTTTGATCTATCTAAACCTCTATCTTCGTATTGTTGATTAATTATTGCACACAATTGGACAATTCATTGGTCTCTGACCTATCTAAATCTATATCTTCGTAGTGTTTGATAATTACAACTGGACAATTCATTGATCAAAGATCTCTATGCAAAACCGAGGAATTTATGCATTATTATTAACCCGTTATGCTTTGAAGGACCATACTATCACCAATCTCCGTTATCTGTTAAGAAAAACCTTTGCTAAATCGTCTGCTGTTTTGTATTCTAAATTAGATTAGATAAAGCTAGTTATAGTCCTTAGAGATCGACATTCGAGGTTATTCTGCAGCTACACTACGGTTTTCGTTGTAGTTTTGAATTGCCTTTGGTTAAATAACAAATTTATTTGATTCGCGTTGAAACACGACATCCAGCGCATCCATCACCTACTTTGCATTTAATATTCATTTGAATCAATTTCAAATGTGAACGTTGGAGCCAAAATGCAAATACTCTTCAGCAAGGAGGTCACATATGTTTTCAGCAAGTGGTCAGTCTCAGTTTCAGCAAGCACAACCTACTCTGTCATATAGATTTTCACTTATGCGAGTTGTTGCTGAAAATCTAACTTTCTGAGCAACATGTGCCTTTGTAGATACCTTTCTCAGAATTCTTCTATGTCTTCAGTCTTCGAATCTTCAAGTTTCTGAGCGGTTCTAGTGCTTCAATAGTTAATTTGTAAAAACAAAGTACATCATCAGCAAACTAAAGCACCTAACTAGTACCTACACTAAATCTTTCAGCAGACGTTCCTCTTTTACAATGTTCTTAAAATTCTAAATTCTTATGGATCTTAAGAGTACTAGTTACGGGTCTTTCCTTAATTTAGCATGGTTAATTGCTCATCAAAATTACAAGTTTCCTAACATAAAATCTGATGCGTATGCTTAGAGCAAAAATGACCTTATATTCCTACAGTGGTATCGGAGCGAGGCTTGATTTAACAGTTATTTACATGTTAATTCATATGCTTTATTTACGTTGTTTATTAAAGCATGCTTTGTTATAATAATTATGCATAATAAATTAGATTCTTGCAGTAGGAGATAAAAATGCTAGAAGCGAAATACTGGGTAAGCTTCTTGCATATAGTGGGAGCGCAACAGTGAATGTGTCGCAACCACAAAATTCTCCTACTTCACCGGCAATACTAGTTGTTGAAACTGACTTGCCCCCACACCAGGAACCTGTCATAGACAATGTTCCTGAGATAGCGCAGACTGTAGGACAGCCTGACAATCAAGAACCGCAACGCAATCAGAATGTAGAGTGAGAACAAACGACAATAGTTATACCACAAAAGGTTAGGAAGGGAAGGGTTATACCCGAACAAGTAGTTGCGGTACGTAGGTTGGACAGGGAATGAGTTCCAAAGAAAAGGTTGAATTTATTCTTAGAGAATCATGAGGATGATGTTGTAAATTCTCCTAATTTGGATGACCCTAAGACTTATACCGAGGCAATGTCGGACATTGACTCGGAGAGGTAAGAAGCCATGGAATCCGAAATAAACTCGATGTATCAAAATGAAGTTTGGAACTTGGTTGAATTGCCAAATGGGGTTAGACCTATTGGATGCAAATGGGTTTTCAAGAGAAAAACTGATGCCGATGGCAAGATACAAACCTACAAGGCTAGGTTAGTGGCAAAGGGTTATAATCAAAGACAAGGTATTAATTATGATGAGACCTTTTTTCCAGTAGCTAAAATTAAGTCTTTTCGGATTTTACTTGCTATAGCTGCATATCATGATTACGAGATTTGGCAAATGGATGTGAAAACCGCTTTCCTTAATGGAAATTTGGAAGAAGAGGTGTATATGATACAACCTGAAGGATTCACATCCAAGTCATCTCCCAAATCAGTATGCAAGCTGCAGAGGTCCATATATGGATTGAAGCAAGCCTCTAGAAGCTGGAATATCCGCTTTGACGAAGCTGTCAAATTGTTTGACTTTGTCAGAAGTATGGAAGATCCTTGCGTATATATAAAAAGCTGCAATGAAGGAATTGTTTTCATGGTCGTATATGTCGATGACATTCTGATCATGGGAAACAATATTCCCCTCCCATAGTCAGTAAAAGATTGGTTGTCCAGAATCTTCTCAATGAAGGATCTGGGTGAAGCATGTTACCTACTTGGCATCAAAATCCATAGGGATAGATCCAACAGGATGGTAGGGATGTCACAATCCACCTATATTGACAAAGTGATTAAGCGCTTTCGAATGGAAGAATCTAAGAGGAGTTTCTTACCAGCAAGTCATGGTGTTATTCTTTCGTCGAATGATAGTCCTTCGACTGAAGAAGAAACGGAACACATGAAATGTATCCCATATGCATCTGAAATAGGATCCATCATGTATGCCATGAATTGCACCAGGCCAGATGTGGCCTTTGCACTAAGGTGTAACTTGTCGTCACCAAACGAATCCAGGTCTTAAGCATTGTATTGCTGTTAAGACGATCCTCAAGTATCTTAGACGAACTAAGCATCAATTTTTGGTATTTGGTGGACAACCGGAGTTGATAGCATCTAGGTATGCTGATATCGGTTTCCAATCTGATCCGGATGATTACAAATCACAAAATGGGTATGTGTTTGTACTCAATGGTGGGGTTGTTTGCTGGAAACGTTGCAAGCAAACAACTATTGATGATTCTGCGACCGAATCCGAGTACATTGCTGCATCAGGGGCCGCGAAAGAAGCCGTTTGGATGTCTGAGTTCCTCAAGGAACTAGGGGTAGTTCCAAATGTTGGACCGATAAATGTTTAATGTGACAACACTGGGCTGTTGCACAGGCAAAGGAACCAAGATCCACCAACAGGAACAAGCATGTACCTAGGAAATACCATGTAATTAGAGAACTGGTAGCTAGAGGAGAAGTATCTATAGAACGTGTCCCCACTGAAGACAATGTGGCTGACCCTTTAACCAAAGGCTTGAGCTCGGAGAAACATGTTAGACATTATGAGAACATAGGTGTTAGACAAATGGGTGATTGGCTCTAGGCCAAGTGGGAGATTGAAAGTATGTATGTCCTAGAGACAACCATTTAAGGGATGATATGTACTTGGATCATAATCAGTTTATTATTATTTATATTGCATATTAATTGGCTTGACATATTTGGATTATTTATTTGGTTGTTTTAAGATAATTCTATAAGATGTTCCCATGGACTATACGTTATCACCAAGTGTGTGAGAACTTGGATGATAGAACGTAAGTCCTAAAATAGTCCCAATCGAGGTCATTGAGATTTGGGATATCAATGACGCACGTTAAAGATTGGCATGCGATGATGAATGTGTATTTTACACTTTCATTCGAGTCTTTTTCACCTATTTTAGCTATCCTCTATGTTAATTTAGCTATGTTTTAGTGCATTTTATTAGAATAGTGACACGTTTCCCTTTAGTCTTTATTTTACAGGTTTTGGTTGAAAAACGAAGATTTCCGGGCAAATATATTGAAGTAGACAAGGAATTGGTGTTCCAGAAGCCTAATTGGAGTATCTGAAAGATTCCGGATAGGATTTGAAGTCTAGGGGTCGAATCTGGAGGTTAGAAGGCCACTAGAAGTTAGAAACCGAGTCCGAAAAGGGGAAGAAATCCAAAAACGCGTCGAAAACGCGTTTTAGGCCGAAAAATACTCCCGGGCGAATCGCCCGGTGTGTGGGGCCCTTTGCCCCACACAATTCGTAGCCTATATATAGTTGCTCAGTTTTTCTCCGTTTTTCATACTTTTCCAGACCTTTTCTCTCACCTTTCTTTGTAGTTTTAGGTAGGAATTCCCCAGAGTCTGTTCTGGGGGTTCATAGCTTAGGAGATACTTTTTCTTAGCAGTTTGGAGCTTGTAAAATCGCGATTCTTCGGAGATTGACAACCTTCGGTAACATTGTATCTTACAGTTTTTCTACTTATTTTTATATATCTTTCAACATGTTTTCTTCTATGATTTCTGTTGATTGCATGGCAACTATGAGTAGCTAAACTTCTCGTTGGTGATAGTATGTGAATTCTTTGCGAAGGGTTAATAATTATGCTAATGGCTGATGAATGTGTATTTTACACTTTCATTTGAGTCTTCTTCACCTATATTAGCTATCCTCTATGTTAATTTAGCTATATTTTAGTGCATATTATTTGAATAGTGTCACGTTTCCCTTTAGATTTTATTTTACAAGTTTTGGTTGAAAATCGAGGATTTCCTGGCAATTATATTGAAGTTGACAAGGAATTGGTGTTCCAGAAGCCTATTTGGAGTATCTGAAGGTTTCCGGATAGGATTTGGAGTCCAGGGGTCGAATCTGGAGGTTAGAAGGCCACTAGAAGTTAGAAACCGAGCCCGGAAAGGGGAAGAAATCCAAAAATGCGTCGAAAACGCGGAATTCCGCGAGATTTTCTCTGGGGCGAACCGCCCAAGACATGGGGCGAACCGCCCCACATCGGGCGAACCGCCCGGTGTGTGAGGCGAACCGCCCCACACTATTTCGAGGCCTATATATAGTTGCTCAGTTTTCTCCGAAAGTCATACTTTTCCAGACCTACTTTCTCACCTTTCTCTGTAGTTTTAAGTAGGGACTTCCCAGAGCCTGTTCTGGGGGTTCGTAGCTTAGGGGACACTTTTTCATAGCAGTTTGGAGCTTGTAGGATCGCAATTCTTCGGAGATTGACAACCTTCGGTAACATTGTATCTTACAGTTTATTCTACTTATTCTTTTATATCTTTCGACATGTTTTCTTCTATGATTTCTGTTGATTGCACGCCTATTATGAGTAGCTAAACTTATCGTTGGTGGTAGTATGTGAATTCTTAGCGAAGGGAAGATAATCATGCTAATGGCTATATCGCGCATTATACTCTGTGTTATTGTTTTATTTCGTTGATCAGGCTCAACCTAAATTCTCGTATGTTGTATTAATTATTATGCACAATTGGACCCTCGTCGACCTATACGCGAGTTTATCTTCGTAGTGTTGAATAATTACGGAACACAATAGGACAATAGTGATTGACTTGTCAGTACCTTTATCTTCGTAGTGCTTAATAATTGCAACAGGACATTAGATTGATCAAAGATCTCCATGCAAGACCGAGGAATTTATGCATGATTATCGACCCGTTATGCTTTGAAGGATCATACTATCACCAATCTCTATTATCTGTTAGAAAAACCCTTTGCTATCTGTCTACTGTTTTTATATTCTAAATTAGATTTGATAAAGCTAGTTATAGTCCTGAGAGAACGACACTCGAGTCATTCTACTGCTACACTACGGTTTTCGTTGTAGTTGTGGATTGCCTTTGGCTAAATAATAAATCTATTTGACTGAACCGGAAACCGACAAATCCGCGTTCATCAAATTGGCGCCGTTGCCGGGCACTATACTCCTTTTTTCTGTTTAATTTGTTTATATTTTCAGCATTCAATTCCTAATTCTATTAGTTTTAGTTTTCCTTTTTAATCTCTCTCTGATACTGCTTTCCTAGTCTGTTACAGATAGTGTATGCCGCATACACGATCTGCAGGAACACCGCTTGCTGATTCAATTGCTGAGATCGACAGAGTCTACCACCAACGAAGGCGACTACTTGAAAGGCGCGCACTAGAGGAAATAGAGGATACCGATTTCTCTAAATCTCTACACATTCTTTTCAAGGAAATCGACGGAATGGCAGAAGCTAGACCACTGAAAGCATGGGTTCAACCCACCAAGGATCGTATGAGGGGATCGACGATTGTTCTTTCGTCTGCAACCCGAGATCTGGAAATCAAGAACCACGCATTCCAACAACTTCCGAGGTTCTATGGCTTAGCAAGGGAAGATGTGATGGGGTACTTGCACGATATCGACGATTCATCAACCAACTCCCACGACCCGGAGCTGAAATAACAACGGACGAGTTGAGGATGAAGGTTTTTGCTATGGGACTTGGCGACAGAGACAAGTCATGGTTGAGTTCTCTACCAGCAGGCTCGCTGGACACTTGGGAGAAGGTTTTTTCAGCTTTCATGGAGAAATACTTCCCAAACACCTTGACTACCGCGCTAAAGGCGCAAATAACTGGATTCAAGCAAGACTGTGATGAGACCATCTACACCGCGTTTGAGAGGTTCCAAGATCTCACGAACAAGTGCCCTCACCATGGTTTTGAACTTTCTGACCTAGTCCAATACTTCTACAATGGCTAACCTTCGAGAACCAACAAGTGGTGGATTTCCAATGCCTAGGCAATATTTGGGAGGAAACCGCAGAAGCCGTCCGGGCAGTTTTCGAAAGGCTTGCTAAGGGTTCGCAGTTCAAGGACCCAAGAGCAATGGTTAGGAGATGTGGATCTGAAGCTCCACCGACTCAAGGAGCCATTATGTATAGGGGTAATGGGGATCAATTCGAGTGCTTTACCAACAAATTGAAGCAAGTCCTCAAGAGCGCCACCGGAACAACTGTTTCGAACGAAGTATGCCGAATATGCAAGAACTATGGGCATGGGGCTCATATGTGTAGATCGGAGCTAGCATACGATGATGGCAACTGGGCTCGAGGAGGCGAAGAGGAAGCCTTTGCTACGGAGTTTGGTACTCAAGAAGTTAGCTACGGACAAGACGGTAGGAATCCTCGAGGTTGATTTTGGAGAAGAGGATTCTGAAACAATCAAGGATATGTACCGGCTAACCAAACTTATGGCCCTAACCAAGACCGTAGTAGGCTAAACTATGGTAATGATCACTGCGAAAACCCCGCTCAGAAAGAGCCACCGAAGTCGAAGTCGGCTCAACTAATGGAGAACTTGCAAAAGATTGTCGATCACACACAAAGTTTTCTCAAACGATATGAAGAAGATTCCGAGAAGACTAGGGCAAGGCTTGATAGGTTGGAAGAGAGCACTAGGCTTGCCCATCAAAAGATGCAAAAGTTGATCGACCGAGGAGCAAGTAGGGAACAAGGCAAACTGCCTAGCAACACTGAGAAGTCAAATGCCATTACATTGGCTGGTGATCTACCTGACGAAATAACCATCAAGAAGGTTGTTAAGTGCGAGTGTTGCAAGAAGGAGGAACTTCTACAGGCCAAGGAAGAAGAGAAGGACCTTGGTTCTGACGAAAGTGAAGAGGAGCAAGAGGATCCCGAGCCACTCCCTAAAAGTTTTGATGTTAAGGTAGGGATTGGTAACCTTGAAGATGTCCGTGCCACACAAGACACGGGATCCTACTCAAACATACTCCCTTTAAATGTGTTTGAAAAGAGTAGCCTTGGAAAACTATCTGAGCATAGGGCTATTGTGCAACTGGCGGATGGATCCTTTATGAGACCCGAAGGCGTTGTGAAAAATGTGTTGGTCAAGATTGGTGAAGCATCTGTATACACAAATTTTGTAGTTATGTCGGCGTCTGCACCTGGAACGGGGGATGTCATACTCTTAGGGCGAACGTCCGTGACTAAACTACGCTCCGTGATGGACATCTACGAAAGAACTTGCACTATGAAGTAGATGGCAAGAAACACGTGTTGCAAGCCATAACTGATCCACCTGATCCGCCTGATATTTATTTCACTACTCACTACTGTGGTCTTGCAGCCTATATTCTTTTTATTCACAGGTTCGTGGCATGGAGAGGAGATCAATGAAGGGAAAGCCTAGTACCCGCAAAAAGAAGATAGGCGAGACAGGAGTCGAGTCAAAGACTTTAAAAATGACACTATCCGGGAGGCAACCCGGAATTTATCGCTTTCTTACTGCTTTTTTGCATGCATTCATTCTTGAACTCTTGCTTCTCGTATGCAAATTTTTATGTCTGGTCGTATATGCTTATGTTTGAGTGAGATTTTCGAGTGGTTTTTGAAAAAAATTGGTTAAAAGGGTTTTTTAAAATTTTTAAAACCGCGTTTTCTGACGACAGGAACCGTCTCCCCGCATCGGGGAGCACGGGGCGACTCGCCCCGCACCAGGGGCGAACCGCCCCACGGCTCCAGTAGTCAAAAACGCGGATTCTTCTTCTTTACCTCATTTTCTTCATATCTTCGAGATACGTCAGCATCCACACAAGGACTGCAAAGTTCGAGGAATAGGAGGCACCGGACGATCTTGCCACGACGGATTCAATCTTGAGTTTGACAGTGGCTAGAAGTATCTCGAAGCGCTAGCTTGGTTCCAAAATAATGACATGGGTTGCCCAGCCCCCTTAGGGTTTCCCCTTGACTGCCTCTAAAGGGAGCATCATATAGACATCGGTCGCATCAACCGTAGAGAATGTGGTCGACATAGGAAAAAATGGAAGACAACCTCCGGTATCCGAGAAGCTGCTGTAACCTCCTCGAGGTGTAAAACTTGGAGCGGGAGGCTCTGATACCACTGCTCTTTCCCCTTCAACAGTTCACAACCTATTGGAGAGATACGAGGTGGAAGATTCCATAACAGTGGCGGCCAATCTTGAAGATTCACTTCGACAATGCAACTCTACTAGTGATATGTTGGTGACAGTAGTGACAATGAAGGCCATACGGACAATGATTACAAAGGAGGAGTTGTTCCTATCCGGCCTATAAATGGAACTACCGCACCTACCAGAAGACCTGATGATCACCTATAAGGCTCCCAGAGCAGTCCCAATAACTCAAGCAGCATACTCAGCCGACCGAGGCCAAACCATGCGGTAACATCTAGTATCACATCTTATTTCCTCATTTTCTTACTGCTAGGGACTAGCGTTAATTTCATGAGGGGGGATGGGATTTAAGTGTTCTAGTGTTTGTTAGTTTGGAGCTTGACATTGGTAGGCTGAGTATAAACCTTGCATGTTTTATCTGTTTGCATTTGCATTTGCACATTTACCGCTTTCTTAGTTCTTTAGGTTGCATTCACTTCATTCATCCTAGGATAGTCTTGCATGTTTATATGGAGTTTATTGCCAATTTTTGAACTTTTTTATTGGGTAGATCAACTAACTATGCCATAATCATATGCTTCATCTCTATGAATTTGTTTGAGGTTTTTCTCGCTTGGCTTGTCACATTTATGTATTGCACTTAGTTAAGCTTGGTAGTCTCGACATCACTTAGTGGTGTTTTCTCTATGCGGTTCACGAAGGCCTTTATAATAGGATGATGCATGTTAGGGTCTTATGGTTGTTTCCCCGAGTAATTATGTACCTAAGAGGCAACAAGTCTTCACCATGCTTTGAGATTGCTAAATGCCTAGGAAGGAGGTAGTGTGAGGTTGTGTGATCCTTTGTTTGTAACTATTCTTCCGAATAGGTTGGGGAGGGGGTTACACCATCATTAGACTTGTTTTTGTTTTTCATTTGTGTTGTGAGTTTATTTTTCCTTTCTCGTAAATTTTGTACTCCACCTATTCTTTCGAATAGGTTTGGGGAAGTCGGTGAGTCATTGTATTCTTTTTCGTTGTGCTACTGCTGGCTAAAAAAAATCGAAAAAAAAGAAGAAATTCCAGGAAAAAAGAAAAGAAAAGAAAAAAGAACTGGAAAGAAAAAAAAAGAAAAAAAAAAAAGAAAAGACCCCAAAAAAGCAAAGAAGGGTCCAAAAAGAAAGCCAAATAGCAGTTTAGCAAAGTGTTGTGTCTCATTTTCCATTCTTGTAATGTTCGTAATCGTGTGTAATTTTCTATTTTTTGTCTTTGTTTTTTGAGTGTCATCTGTTCTAGACCACCCTCGTCCTGCCATTCAGGAAGTGGTGAATAGCTTAAGGCTTTGCTTGAGAGATGGGTAGAATAGGGGAGTGTTATCTTTTATAGGGAACCCTCCTTCGTTTGATGAGAGCCAGTACTGGTTCGACCTCTTTGAGGAAAAGTCTTAACTTGGTGAACAGCAGTAAGTCCTCAGTTTCATAGGCACGGGACAACCATTCGTATCTTAACATGTTTCATTACGTCGTCACTGACTAGGTCCAGGTAGAGAATGTTACGAGAGACTATCTTGTCTTGACATAAGTGCTTATGTGGATGTGTATGAGTCAATCGAGGCATTCTTCAACCTATATTCATGTTTTTGATTTATATTTTTTGTTCATATGTTTTTTGATAGATTCAGTAGATTAGTTCATTTTATTTGGCATGAGACTCCATTTTTGTGTTGCATTGTTTTTTGCATTAGAGTCTAGCTTAGTTGCTTGGGACAAGCAAAGGTTCGGTTTGGGGAGTTTGATGAATGTGTATTTTACACTTTCATTGAGTCTTTTTCACCTATTTTAGCTATCCTCTATGTTAATTTAGCTAGTTTTAGTGCATTTATTAGATAGTGTCCACGTTTCCCTTTAGTTTTATTTTCAGGTTTTGGGTGAAAAACGAAGTTTTCCGGGCAATATATTGAAGGT
>CM051456.1:83102940-83161230 GCA_028274465.1 Plantago ovata | reverse complement strand
TCAACCCCCCCCCCCCTCTAGTCTTTTCTGTTGTTTAAAGGGACCAACAAGTGGTATCAGAGCAGGAGGTTTCTTTACCTTCAGCACTGAACCTAGTCCCCTTAGGTGCTTCCGTAAATCACTCTCACTTGATCAGTTTGGTAGTGCTTTGCTGACAGATGTTTTAGGAGACCTCCCTTGCTGAAGCTGGAAAATTATGAGAAATGGCGAAACACATGATGCTACATCTTGAGGCCATTAGTGATGAGATGGTTACTGTCATTAATGATGGACCTATCAAGATCACTAAGATTGAGCAAAGCTTTCCTCACAAAACCACGGTCCTACTGGTAAGGAAACTATCTTAGGAGACCCGTTGATACCGTGTTCCAAAACCAAGAGAGGAATGGACTTCTGACGAAGCTAAGAGATTCCGTCTTGATGGCCAAGCAAGAAACATCATCATTCGATCAACTCCGGATACCATACAGTGCACACTGTGGGGTGCTAAGACTGCTAAGGAAGCTTGGAAAATGGTCAAGATTTTGTGCTGGATCTGACAAGACCAAGGAAAACAAACTTGAAGTACTTAAATTAAAGTTTCACAAACTTTAAGCAAGGTACAAACGAGTCACTGGAAGACTTGGATTCAGATTCACAACTCTTGTAGTGAAATGGCAGCCTTGGGTGTTGGAAACCTTTACTCAGATCTGAGAAATTGAAAACTATCATCAGAAGTCTGAATCAAGAATGGATCCACACTCAGAACTTCTATTATATCAAGGAATGCCAGACTTACACCAACAGAGTTGTTCTCTCATCTTGCTACTGTCAACTATGAGACAAGCAAAGACAAATGTGTTTGCTGAAAAATCGCAAAACATTGCTCTTGCTGCAAAGCCGTCATCTTCTGAAAAGAAGAATGAAAAAGACCTACTGATGAAAACTCTTTGGTTGTCAAAAACATGAAGAATTCATCAGTAAGGAACTTGAAAGGCGAAAAGCAAAAGAGAAGCTGAAAAAGCATCTTGGTAACAACTACCATAAGTACAAGAATGAGACTAGCTCGCTGAACAAGCAAGCTCAGCAAGCTACTTCATCAGAAGAACCAGCAGTTGGAATGATCTATGTTTTTACTGCAAAAAACCTGGACACTTCAAAGCTAATTGCCCTTTGCTGAAAGGCAAATCTGCTGAAAAGAAGAAGAAGTTCAAAGAGCTTTTATTGCTGAAGAAAAGAAGAAGCTTCAAGCAAAAATCGATGCATTGTGTATTGATACTAGCTCGGAAGACAGTGAGGATGAAAGTTCAGACACCGACGATGAAGAAGCCACTCTAGACGTGGAGATTGGCAAAGAAGTTTGTTGAATAGCTATGGAAGCTTATCCAGATGTGTCACACTACGAATTCTGCCTCATGGCTGGTCAGGTAAACAACCCTACCTCTGACTCAGACTCAGAAAGTGAAGACGAGATTGACCTTGACAAGATTCAAGGAGAAATCGAAAGATTTGAGAAAACTCTGAGCAGACAGCAAGAGAAACTACAAATTGCTGAAACTCTGACCAAGCAGACTACTGAAAAGTACATCTTGCTGAAGGAAGAGACAGAAGAAAAGGATGCTGAAATAAGGCGTCTTAAGAAGTTGATTGCTGAAGCTAGAGAGAAGAACTCTCAAATGACATTAGAATTGGAAGAATATCAGTCCTCAATTCTAAAGTTACTTGCTGAAATTCAAGAGATGAAAAAGATGAAAATCAATTTCAAATCTTATGTGGATGCAAGTAATACGCTGACTGAACTAAACTCTTATTTGAGAGATCCATCTCAGAAAGAAGGTTTAGGCGCAATGTATGAAGGTGATGACGTAGAAATCTTGAGAAAAGATAAATCACCTATCTCCGTTGTACGTGCTACTGATAGTGGTCTACCAGAAATCTATCAGTTTTGTCAATCTAAGGTTGCTGAAACAAGCAATCAAGTACCTATGACCATAAAGCCCGCTGTTGCTACTCAAAGTAACAAGACTTTAAAAGAACAGGTTGCTGAGAAGCAAACTGGAAAGAAAAAGGATGTTGTGAAGCATCCCGCCAAACAAGTTGCTGAAAAGCAAGTTGTTAAGACTAAAGGCAAGATTACTAAAAGTAATCAGAAGTCCTTTGCTGACAAACCTGAATCAAGTAAGGTTGCTGAAGCTAAAGCTCAGCATTCTCCGAAAAGTGGACTCGGTTTCAAAACCAAGCAAAGTCAACTCTTTCATGAGTATAAGCAAAGTCAGCAAAGATACTTCAAAGAGATGAATAAAATCAAGCCTAAGAATTCTGAAAAGAATCTTAATGCTAGGGCTAGAAGGAACCTTGCTAGAAAAGAACTTACTGAAAAGTATGTTCAGCAAAAAGGTCAACCGAGCAAGACACCACCTCAGAAAGTGGATTTGACCAGCACGAGTCAAAAGTGTTTCAGCTCAAAACCTCCTAGTTCCTCAACAAGTAGAAAACAAGTCAAAGTTGAAAAACTTAAGACTTGGGTTTCCACTGGACGCATTCTTGAACATGTTAATGGACATCCATTATTGGATAATTAACTTGTTTGCTCTTGATTGTGCAGACTTCAGCCACGGAGACAAACGATGCAATCTGGCACTTTGATAGTGGTTGTGGAAAGCACATGACGGGCAACAAAAATAACCTTATAAACTATAGACGGTGTTCTAAAGGTCCAACAATAAGGTTTGCTTGTGGAGGCTCCGGTTCTACAAAAGGCTATGGTGATGTGAAGTTAGGATGCATAACCATTACTGGAGTTCTTTATGTCAAAAATCTTAAGTTTAACCTTTTCAGCATGAGTCAGTTTGCTGACAAAGGATACTTCATCAAAATTAAAAGTGATGAATGTAAACTTATAGATTTCCAGACTAAAAAGGTAATAATGATTGCAAGAAAATCAGGAGGCTTGTACACTGTTGATTGGTCTTCAGCAATTGTTGAAAAATGCCTTGTCTCAGATCATGATTGCCTTGCTGAAAAAGCATGGTTATGGCATAAACGAACAAGTCATCTAAACTTCAAGACGCTGAATAAGCTGTCTAAAAAGGCACTTGTAGTTGGATTACCTAGGGTTACTTTTAAGAAGGATGGTGTTTGCAATGCATGTCAGCAAGGAAAGCAAACCAAATCTTCTTTCAAGAACAAGGCAGTACCGTCAACTACAAAACCATTACAACTCTTGCACATGGACTTGTTTGAATCTTCTTCAACAAGCTATGCTGGTAAGAAGTATGGTCTAGTCGTGGTAGATGACTATTCAAGATTCACTTGGGTAGTATTCATCAAGCACAAATCTGAAACCAAGACTGAAATACCTAACTTGCTGAATAAGCTTGAAGTCATGAAAAATGACAAGGTAAAAGTTATAAGGACAGACCATGGTACTGAGTTTGTAAACTAGTACATAACTGAATATTGTACCTCAAAAGGTATACAACATCAGTTATCCTCAGTAAGAACACAAAAACAAAACGGTGTTGCTGAACGGAAGAATCGTACCCTGAAAGAAGCCGCAAGAACAATGCTTGCTGACACTGAAATAAGTGAGGCTTATTTGGTTGAAGCGATTAATACCGCCTGTTATACTCAAAACAGATGTTTGATTACTAAGGAATAGAACAAAACTCCTTATGAATTGTTTGTTGGAAGACCTCCTAACATCACTCATCTAAGAGTATTTGGTTGCAAGTGTTTCGTTCTTAACAATGGTAGAGAATACCTAAGAACATTTCAACCAAAGACAGACGAAGCGATATTTCTCGGCTACTCCTTGCATAGTAAAGCTTATAGAGTTTACAACAAAAAGGCACAAAAGATTGAAGAATCAGTGCATGTTGTATTCTACGAAAAGTCACAAGGTGTGCCTGCTGAAGAAGAAATATCAGAATGTATGAAAAAGCTAATCATACATGAGCAAAGAACTGAATCTGATGCTAGGAAAATCAAGTCAATTGAACTAAATGATGATTCTGACAATGACTCTCCTCCCCCTAGTCATGACAAGATAAATATAGTTCACGACAAAGAATTTCCAGCAAAAGACGCGGTTGCTCCGGAAATTGCTGAAATTACGCAATCTCCAGTGCCTACTGATGAACTACCTCAATCAAGCAATGCTGAACAAGCAGTTGCTGATTAACAAATCTCAGCAGAGACACAAATTCCCAGTAGTACTGAAAAAGTACATACAGAAGAGTCACATGCTGATGAGCAAACATATCCTGATCCAACAAACAGAAAACCTGTTAATAAATGGATTAGAGATCATCCCTCTACGGATATGATTGGCGATATTAATAAACGCCAAGTGACTAGATCCAAAGCTACTCATGGACTTGCTGAAGAAGCAATTGTCGTAGAAGTAGAATCATTGTTCTCTTGCTTTGTGTCAGAAATTGAACCTAAAACCATAGAAGAAGCTTTAAAGCATTCTGAATGGATAAAGGCAATGCAAGAAGAACTGGATCAATTTGAAAGAAACAAAGTCTGGAAACTTGTGCCACTTGCTGAAGACAAGAAAGCTATTGGTACAAAGTGGGTGTTCAGAAACAAGCTGAGCAAGTCTGGTGAAGTAACAAGAAATAAAGCATGCTTAGTTGCTCAAGGTTACTGTCAGACTGAAGGATTGGACTATGATGAGTCTTATGCACCAGTTGCAAGATTGGATGCAATTAGACTTTTCTTGGCCTTTGCTGCTCACAATGACTTCATTGCTGCTCACAATCAAAATACTGAAATATGTTAAAGGTACAGTCAATGTTGGATTATGGTATCCTAAAGATTCTGGACTTGAATTGGTTGGTTATTCTGATGCTGATCATGGAGGATCAACTCTTGATAGAAAAAGTACCTCTGGAACTTGTCAGTTTTTGGGTACTAGATTAATATCATGGTTCAGCAAGAAGCAAACCTGTGTTGCCAATTCATCTACTGAATTAGAATACATTGCAACTGGTTGTTGCACAGCTCAAATCCTATGGATTCAACAACAATTAAGAGATTATGGTATTTCTGCAAAGAAAACACCAATCTTCTGTGATAATACAAGTGCTATTGCAATCACGCAAAATCCTAAGTTTCATTCTAGGACTAAGCACATTGATATTAGACATCATTTCATTAGAGATCATGTGGAAAATGGTGATATTGAGGTTGTAAAAGTAGGCACTGATGATCAGCTTGCTGACATCTTTACCAAGCCCCTACCGGATAATAGGTTCGCAATGCCAAGGTATAACCTTGGATTGATTGAACAACCTCAATAAAGGATACACTTGGCAGAATGCTGAAACAGGTATTCAGCAAGCCAAAGTATTCCTGTTTAAAAGACTCAGTCACTGATTTCTTCTAAGAAATGATAGGTCACTACATGTTTGCTGAAACAGGCATTGAGCAAGTAATTCCTTCAAAACGGGTATTTGTTAGGAAACTTGATCACTTGCTGAGATAGGCACTCAGTAAGAGAAAGAGCTTAAGGATTGCTGAGACAGGCACTCAGACAATCAAAGATACTGAAACAGGTATTCAAGTATCAAAGGAATTTTCTGAGACGGGAACTCAGAAAAAGAGCAAAGCTCATCTCTCAGATTTTACCAAAGGATATCTCAAGTACAAAAGAATTTACTGATACGGGAAATCAGAAATATCTTTTAAACTTATGAAAATATGAGATATCTAAGTAAGGGGGAACTTTTAGCAAGTATCTAGGTTGATAATTCAAACTCGCTGAAAAGATTCTTGTCTATTTCAGCAAGCAATCTATCCCTTAAAACTCGGTAAATCAATTTGTGACGTTAATCGGGCACAAATAAACTCATAAATAATCATGACATGAAATTCAATCGTGGCCATTGATTAAAAGGAGTTACTAATCTAACGGTTAATAAAAATAAGAGAGAGAGTGCTCTGACGGTTTCAAGTTAGTGGGCCACTACGCATTTAATGCAAAGGCGCCACTAACTCCAGTGTTTCTCTGTTTTACCCTTGCTGAGAGCTCAAATCGATTGAGTTTCTCACACACCAGAGACACTATATAAAGAAGGAGTTAGAGAAATGACAAAATTCTTTAACTCACATTTCCTTTCTCTGCAAATTTTACCCTGAATCCACTATACCTCCGGTCAAAAAGCAAACTATCACTTTTCGTACATATTTTCTTGCTTTATAAAAGAAATGTCTCCCAAGAGACAGTCTTCCAAGTCCTCAAAGTCATCAAAGGTTGACAGTGCTGAAACACGCACTGCTCCGGTGACTACTCCAGCCACAAACACAACGAAAGTTGTGTTGAAAACCGCATATCCGAAAAACCTATGCCTCCGTCATATCTTGACACTGCAAAGTGTGAGATGTTGATGCAATGGGGAGGTTTTGCAAAAGAAAAGTACATTAGGTACTTTTATGAACAGGAACTCGATGACGAAAATGAAGAGGCGCTTGAGCTTATCAAGCAGCAAGGCCTCATGAACTTTATCTCTGCTCGCACTAAGCAAGTGAGCATGATTGATACAATTGAATTCTATAACAATGCAGAAATCCAGTCCCTTACTGATAGTAAAGGAGTCACTGAAAAAGTGATCTTTACTACAGTTCAGAACACGCAAATCGTCCTTAAATGGACTGATTTAGCTAAGATTTTTCAGATTCCAACCACTGGAACTGAAGATGACGTCACTGCCACTGACGAAGAAATTGAAGCTTTCTACAGTGACGTCAGAAATGAGAAAATGAAGATTGCTCCCGTGACTTGGACAAAGCACGTTAAGAGAAAGCATCTCTGCCATTCACTTGGTCTAGTAGCTCTGCTACTAATAAAAGTTCTTGACTCCCAAGTTGGAGAAATTGACCAAGTAGGCCTGAGAAGATGGCCATTGCTGATGCATATCCATGAAAATAAAACGGAACTTAACTGGGCTAAGTACATTTTCAACAGGCTTGTTGATTGTGTTACTAAGTTTAAGGTAAAGGTAGAAGACAACAAGGTCTCACCTTCCTTTCCAGTTATGTATGAAATAAAAGATATGCTACATCCTTGAACATTTCAGGATACAGCTAAGAAACCCATTGCCAATCAAGAAATCTGTGTGCAATGTGGGAAGATCATTCTACAAGCAGAATGTACCTAAGACTGCTGGAAAGAAAACTAAGAAGACAACAACTACAAATGTTGTCAGCACAAGCCAGCAAGAAAGGTATACAACAGCTGCAGATGTTACCACTCAGCAACTTAGAGATGAAACTGCTGTTGGTGGTGGTAACACAAATGAAACTGCTGTAGAAAATCAACAAGGTACGTGTACAAGAGTCATTGCTGAAAATGCAACTATAGATGACTCTGGGAAACTGGAGAAATCTAACAAGAAAAAGCGGAAAGCTGATGATGACACTCAGACTGCAGCGTCATCAGCAAACCCCGTACCTAAGAGGAAACGGACTAACAACAAAAGAAAGATAACACTGGCCCGCAAGTCAGTCCCTGCTGTCCAAGACCTCTCAGACAATTCCCAGACAAATGCTGAAACGCATTTGCCAGTAGATGTTGCTGAGGTGATCACTGAAGCCTATGTCAGCAATGTTGAAGTGTTTGCGGAAGCCTTCAACAATCAACTTAACGTTGATAATTCTACTGAGAATAGACCACAAGGCAGTGGAAATGAAATTCCTGCCCAAGTCCCAGATATCTACATTGTAGATAATTTAGATGATCCAACTTTGAGACCAGCAAGTGACATAGCTACTGATCTGCAAAAAGCGGCACTTGCTGATGCTGCTGAAAAGATGGTTGCTGAACAAGCAACTCATCAAGTTACTGAAACACCGCTTGCTGAAGAACCAGTTGTTGAGACAGCAATGGTTCCGGTTCAAGAAGTTGCTGGAACACAGGAAGCATTATTCAACGACGCATCTCGTGATGCTGAGAATACTGGCCCAAGTTCACCCAAGACATCAATCGAAAAAGTCCAGCTTGTACTGGAAGAAATAAGCAAACAAATGGAGTTGGAGGTTGAAGAATCATCCAACAAATCTATTGATGCCTTCATGACAAGCAGTGAGCTCAAGGGTCAAGATGCTTCTGCTCAACTTGTCATTTCAGAGACAAGGGAGATTGCTGAAACCGCACAGCTTTCTCAAATAGAGCAAAACCAGAAGTCTGCTGAAGAAACAGTCCAAGAAGCTGAAGAAACTGTTAATGCTGAAAGGACTGAGCCACAACCTGTCCTTCTTCAGCAGGTAGTTAATTCAACCATCAGGAAAAATTCAATTTCTGAAAATTGTTCTTTTGCTAATATTATATTATCCCTACAGACTTCTCAAGATGCAAGTCAGATGGTTGCTGAAGCCTCTGCACCAGAACCAACACTCCCTGCTCAGCAGGTAGTTAATAATTTTGGTATTAAAACTAAGTTTGACAACTTAGTACTTGTGTCTAACTCTAATTTATTTCAGGATGAACAAATGGAGGATGCTACTCAAGCTCCTCATGGAATGGAAATTGTACTACATGAGCTTGCTGACTCTCAGCAGGTAAATCATGTTTCAGATATGAACTCTAAAACAATTATCCAAACCAATCCTGATCTAAATAACGTTCTTTTTCAGGCTCAAAAGGAGACCACTGAAGTGGTGCTCATCACTGAAGATCATCAAGTAAGTTCTAAAGAACTGTACTTGAACTTCAAAAGGACCACTTTGTCATGAGTTGCTAAGTCCGTCACCAACTGGCAAAGGTACAGGCGAATGGATTTCTCTGATCTTCACCTTCATCTTTCAAACGAGAAAAAGAGATCTTCTCTGCTGAAGCTAGAAACATTTGTCCACTCCATCCTTCCTGAAGAAATATCGTATTCTCAGCAAATGAGCTCGAATCTGATTGCTCAAATCAGAGAGAATATGAAGGCAAAATTCAAGAGTGCCTCTCCAGCTGAACAAGCTGTGATGCTCAAAGGTTCATTTGTACCTGTGGTGGCTGATCCCCACAAAATCAATGAGGAAGAGGAAGTGACAAGTGTTGCTTTATACAAGCATGTTGAGCTAGTCATTCTGACAGACGATGATGAAGAAGAAGAAGATGAGAACATTCCCACTGATCCCAGTGATGATGAAGGAAAAGATTCCAAGGACAAGAAAAACGATGATAATGACAATCAAGGTCCAAGTCCTGATGCTGGAGGAGTTAAGTTGACAGTTGCTGAAAATGCTCAACCCGAAAATCAGCAAGCTGAACAACAACAACCTCAGCAAGAATCTCAACCTCCTCCTGCTGCTGCTGAAAATCAAGCACCTGTGCAAGGTGCTGATACTGAAGAAGAATATGCCAGAAAAAGGGCTGCCTTGAAAAATGGCAAAAGTCCAGTTTCTGATGCCAAGGTTACTGAAGAAAACCTTGATGATGATGAAGAACAAGATGAAGATTACCAACGCGCTCTCAAGAACAGTCTCTTGATCCATGCAAGGCGTACGCAGGATCTAGAAATTGGTCAATCTTCAGGAGTAAGATCAACGGAAGTCCTCTCCCTTCCATTTACTACTGGCGAAACTCCAGTAATTGAGTCTCAAACTCAATTAAAACTAACTACTGGCGAAACTCTAGTCATTGAGTCTCAAACGTTGCCTTCAGCAACTACTCAATTAAAACTAACTACTGGTGAAACTCCAGTTGTTGAGTCTGAAGCGTTGCCATCAGCAACCAGTCAACAAAAAGGAAGTGAAGCTACTGATAAGGGTTCAAAAGTTGCTCAACTTGATGAATTTGAGGATGATGACGACTTGTCAGAAAATGAGGATGAACAATCCAAGCGAGACCCAAAAGTTGTTCAGATTCCTCCTTCTGATTACATCAATGATTTAGACGCTGGTCTAAGAGCAGAATTGCTGACGCGTGATGATCAGTTTGCTTCCGAACTTAAGGTTCATTCCTTGACACCACATTTAGTGCCGTTCCCAAGAGTTGAGGAGTTTACTCCTAGAATTTTAGCACTAAAGGAAGTCCATAATGCCTGCAAAGCTGAAGATTAGGCATTGCTTGCTGAGAGCCCACTTGACTTTGGAAAGATATTGGCTACAGTGCTGAGACGCATTACTACTTTAACCATAGCTCAGAAAGACATCAGTCTTTATCACAAAAGCTATGAAGAAGATGTAAGTCAAGCTCTAAAGCTAGCAAAGACCGCTCTCGTGAAGGCTCAGACTTTCATGGATGAGAAGGCCGCAACAGAGCAAAGACATGAAGTATAACAGTTTAAGCACTCTTGCTGAAAATTGCAACGAGTTTTATTCTCTGCACATCACTCCGATGTTGCAATCCATGTCTAAGGGGGAAAAGAAGAGTCAGAAAAAGAAATCAAACCCCTGCTGTTGATGAGCCACTGCCCATAGAACCACTTGCTGAAAAAGAGCAAAGTTCTAAAAGGCAAGCAGAATCTGAGTTGAATTCAGCAAGTACTAAAAAGAGAAAAACCGCTGCTGAAACTCAAGATTTTTGCCATACTGAAAGTCATCACAATCTGAATGAAGATGATGAAGATGATGACAATCAAACAATAGCTCAAGCCATAAGAGCTAGACCCTTAACAGCCTTGACTCCGTCTGGCCACTCAAAGCATTTTTCGTCTGACTCTTCAGCAAGAAATCAAGACAATGCTAAGACAAGAAGAAGAAGGCAAAGACAAGAAGAAAAAAGGCTGGTCAGCATTGCTATTGGCTCCGGCATTGAATACACAAAGACCAGCAATGAAGAAACCACTCAGAATGTAATCAGAAACATTCATGGTTGCTGGATCTTAATGTTCAAATGTGTTGAACTCAAGGTCCAATGAAATCAAAGGGAAGAATCCCTCCCAAGAAATATTGCTGGGAGATGGTTGAATCTTGAGGTCTCAGTAAGAAGAAATCGCCATTGGTAAGACATATAGACAAGAACCAAATCTGATCAAACCACCTGGCATTGCTTACTACTCTGACCCAGTAACAAAGAAAACAAAGAAGAGACTTGGATTGATTCCTTATGAGTACTTCTATCTCATTGCTAAGGATCAAGAAGAAGATCTTCTCTGGCTAAGAAAGATTCATCCGAAAAGCATTTCAGATACACATCTTCTCCATGCCAGCAATTGGGGCATGCATTTGTGGGTGACTAATTACATGGAAATGAATGCTGAAAAGCATCATCATACAGCCTGCAAAAACGCAAGAATTCTTGAACTACAAGTCCGTCGGCTTCTGGAAAACTATGAAAAAGACTGTGTTGAATTTACTGCACTTGCTGAGAAGAGTGTAAGAGAGATTTTGAGAAAATCCTCTGAAAGAGCTTAAGTCCCTGTAATAGTTTTTGTTAAAGATTTTGTTTGCTGATTCTGCTTAAGTTATCTATGCTTTTTCATGTAAACTTCTAAAAGATAACTATCAGCAATGAAACTTTTGACTCTTATTGGTTTTTTTATTATGCAATTTACTTATGCTTACTGTTTAATTATTCAAGTATGCTTGCATTAATCAACTGATTTATTCAACATCAGAAACCTCTAAAAGGGTAACAATTAATTTAGCCATGGATTGCTAACATCAAAAAGGGGGAAATTTGTTAAGAAACTTGTAATTTTGATGAGCAATTAACCATGCTAAATTAAGGAAAGTCCAGTAACTAGTACTCTTAAGGTCCATAGGAATTTAGAATTTTAAGGACATTGTAAAAGAGGAACGTTTGCTGAAGACTTAGATTAGGTGTTAGTTAACTTGGTTTTTACCGCGTATGATGTATTTTATTTTCTGAAAAGAAAATAACTTATTGATGCTTTAGCTTATGATGTATCTTATTTTCTGAAAAGAAAATAACCTATTGAAGCATTTGCTGACGATGTACTTTGTTTTTACAAACAAACTATTGAACCATTTAGAAACCGCTCAGAATCTTGAAGATTATTGAAGATCTGAAGACTTGAAGAATTTGAAGATCTGAAGACTTGAAGATTGCTGAAAACTGGTATCTACAAAGGCACGTGTTGCTCAGAAAGTGAAAACTTCAGCAACAGCATTGCATAAGTGAAAATCTGAAAGACAGAGTAGGTTGTGCTTGCTGAAACTGAGACAGACCACTTGCTGATGGAACATATGTGACCTCTTGCTGAAATTACTTGAATTTGCGCTCCAATGTTACTGTTTGAATTCTATTCAAATATGCATTAAATACAAAGCTTGCACGCGAAGGACATGAAGACTAGAAGACAAACAAGGACGCTGCTGAAAGTACAAAAGCAATATAGTGACATGTTAAGGAACAAAAGCCTTGGAATTTAAAATTCAAACGGCTCCTTACTTGCACTATAAATAGAGGTCATCCGGCGAAGAGTTGAAGTGTGTCAACAACGTGATCAAACTCTCACTTGTGCTTTAAACTCACATACCTTCAAATACTCTTACTACCATTGATCCGTTCCAAGACTTAAAGCTTGAAAAAGCTACTTGTGAAGAAGTAGAACAAACTCGGCTAAGAAATTAGTTAAGTGTTCTTTCTTTCGAACAAGAACAAGTCTTGGCACCAGAAACAATCAAACTTGTTTACTGCAAAGTATTCAAAGTTGTGTTTCTTAGATCACTTGTTGTAACTGAATAAGTTATAATTAAGTTATCTCACCCCAAAACTCTCTAACTGAAAAATACACCCTTTCAGGCGTGATATTCAGGGGGAACTTAATCGAGCATAGTTTTGCTGATTAAAAGTACCAAGTTTGGTGGAGAACAAGGTTACGTTCTCTAGATTAGGTTGGAGACAAAGCAAGTGTGCTTTGGTTTCTGTTGAATCGCTCTAGATAGGAGATTGTAAGGAACCTCAATCATATCTTAGTGGATTCAGTCCTAGAAAGGACAAAGTGGATTAGTTGAGAGATTGCGCCAATCTCAGATACCACTATAAAAGTGTTTGTGTGATTTACTTACTGTATTTAGTTTTCAGCAAATCATATCTGTCTGTACACAGTCACTCACATCACTTGCTGAAACCTTTACTTACTGAAAGAACACTTATTGTATCAAAGACTTCCGCTCTCTGATTTTAAGTATCAGCAAATCAAGCTACTGAAAAGTAACTTACGCTTGCTGAGAAAGTTAAGTATCAGCAAACTCATTACTGAAAAGTAATAAGTACATGCTGAGAAAGTTTTAAACGACGAAAGTTTGAAAAGACTATTCACCCCCACCCCTCTCGTCTTTTCTTGTTGTTTAAAGGGACCAATAGAAACCGAGTCCGAAAAGGGGAAGAAATCCAAAAACGCGTCGAAAACGCGTTTTAGGCCGAAAAATACTCCCGGGAGAATCGCCCAGTGTGTCGGTTCTCAAAGGTCAGTCCAGTGTAGAAGTGTTGGACAAGATCCGAAAGCTCAAAACCATGGTGAGGGCACTTGTTGATGAATGTGTATTTTACACTTTCATTCGAGTCTTTTTCACCTATTTTAGCTATCCTCTATGTTAATTTAGCCATGTTTTAGTGCATTTTATTAGAATAGTGTCACGTTTCCCTTTAGTATTTATTTTACAGGTTTTGGTTGAAAAACGAAGATTTCCGGGCAAATATATTGAAGTAGACAAGGAATCGGTGTTCCAGAAGCCTAATTGGAGTATCTGAAAGATTCCGGATAGGATTTGAAGTCTAGGGGTCGAATCTGGAGGTTAGAAGGCCACTAGAAGTCAGAAACCGAGTCCGAAAAGGGAAAGAAATCCAAAAACGCGTCGAAAACACGTTTTAGGCCGAAAAATACTCCCGGGCGATTCGCCCGGGATGTGGGGCGAATCGCCCGGTGTGTGGGGCCCTTCGCCCCACACAATTCGTAGCCTATATATAGTTGCTCAGTTTTTCTCCATTTTTCATACTTTTCCAGAACTTTTCTCTCACCTTTCTCTGTAGTTTTAGGTAGGAATTTCCCAGAGTCTGTTCTGGGGGTTCATAGCTTAGGAGATACTTTTTCTTAGCAGTTTGGAGTTTGTAAGATCGCGATTCTTCGGAGATTGACAACCTTCGGTAACATTGTATCTTACAGTTTTTCCACTTATTTTTATATATCTTTCAACATGTTTTCTTCTATGATTTCTGTTGATTGCATGAAAACTATGAGTAGCTAAACTTCTCGTTGGTGATAGTATGTGAATTCTTGGCGAAGGGTTAATAATTATGCTAATGGCTATATCGCGCATTATACTCTGAGTTATTGCTTTATTTCTTTGATCTATCTAAATCTCTATCTTAGCATAGGAGATACTTTTTCTTATCGATTTGGAGCCTATGAGATCACGATTCTTCGGAGATTGACAACCTTCGGTAACATTGTATCTCACGATTTTTCTATTTATATTTATATATCTTTCAACATGTTTTCATTCAATCTTGCAATGATTTCTGTTGATTGCATGACATCTATGAGTAGCTAAATCTATCGTTGGTGATAGTATGTGATTTCTTAGCAAAGGGTTATTAATTATGCTGATGGCGGTAAAGCGAATCAGAGTTTGAGTTATTGCTTTATTTCTTTGATCTATCTAAGCCCTCTATCTTCGTAGTGTTGAATAAAATGGAACACATTGGAGTAT
The DNA here is from genome assembly GCA_028274465.1 of Plantago ovata. Classification (NCBI taxonomy): domain Eukaryota; kingdom Viridiplantae; phylum Streptophyta; class Magnoliopsida; order Lamiales; family Plantaginaceae; genus Plantago; species Plantago ovata. Next base: position 83,146,635 of record CM051456.1, on the reverse strand, counting down.
AATAAAGCAATAACTCAGAGTATAATGCGCGATATAGCCATTAGCATAATTATTAACCCTTCGCCAAGAATTCACATACTATCACCAACGAGAAGTTTAGCTACTCATAGTTGTCATGCAATCAACAGAAATCATAGAAGAAAACATGTTGAAAGATATATAAAAATAAGTGGAAAAACTGTAAGATACAATGTTACCGAAGGTTGTCAATCTCCGAAGAATCGCGATCTTACAAGCTCCAAACTGCTAAGAAAAAGTATCTCCTAAGCTATGAACCCCCAGAACAGACTCTGGGGAATTCCTACCTAAAATTACAGAGAAAGGTGAAAGAGAAGGTCTGGAAAAGTATGAAAAACGGAGAAAAACTGAGCAACTATATAGGCTACGAATTGTGTGGGGCGAAGGGCCCCACACACCGGGCGATTCGCCTGGTGTGGAGCGATTCGCCCCATGTCCCGGGCGATTCGCCCGGGAGTATTTTTCGGCCTAAAACGCGTTTTCGATGCGTTTTTAGATTTCTTCCCATTTTCGGACTCGGTTTCTGACTTCTAGTGGCCGTCTAACCTCCAGATTCGACCCCTAGACTTCAAATCCTATCCGGAATCTTTCAGATACTCCAATTAGGCTTCTGGAACACCAATTCCTTGTCTACTTCAATATATTTGCCCGGAAATCTTCGTTTTTCAACCAAAACCTGTAAAATAAAGACTAAAGGGAAACGTGATACTATTCTAATAAAATTCACTAAAACATAGCTAAATTAATATAGGTTGAAGAATGCCTCGATTGACTCATACACATTCACATAAGCACTTATGTCAAACAAGATAGTCTCTCGTAATATTCTCTACCTGGACCTAGTCAGTGACGACGTAATGAAACATGTTAAGATACGAATGGTTGTCCCGTGCCTATGAAACTGAGGACTTACTGCTGTTCACCAAGTTAAGACTTTTCCTCAAAGAGGTCGAACCAGTACTGGCTCTCATCAAACGAAGGAGGGTTTCCTATAAAAGATAACACTCCCCTATTCTACCCATCTCTCAAGCAAAGCCTTAAGATTTTCACCACTTCCTGAATGGCAGGACGAGTGTGGTCTAGAACAGATGACACTCAAAAACAAAAGACAAAAAATAGAAAATTACAACACGATTACGATCATTACAAGAATTGGAAAATGAGACACAACACTTTGCTAAACTGCTATTTGGCTTTCTTTTATTGGACCCTTCTTTGCTTTTTTGGGGTCTTTTTCATTTTTTTTTTTTCTTTCCAGTTTCTTTTTTTCTTTTTTTCTTTTTTCCTGGAATTTTTCTTTTTCTTTTTTTTCGATTTTTTTTAGCCAGCAGTAGGACAACGAAAAAGAAATAAAATGACTCACAAACGACTTCCCCAAACCTATTCGAAAGAATAGGTTGGAGTACAAAATTTACGAGAAAGGAAAAATAAACTCACAACACAGGAATGAAAAAACGAAAAACAAGTCTAATGATGGTGTAACCCCCTCCCCAAACCTATTCGGAAGAATAGGTTACAAACAAAGGATCACACAACCTCACACTACCTCCTTCCTAGGCATTTAGCAATCTCAAAGCATGGTGAAGACTTGTTGCCTCTTAGGTACATAATTACTCGGGGAAACAACCATAAGACCCTAACATGCATCATCCTATTATAAAGGCCTTCGTGAACCGCAGTAGAGAAAACACCACTAAGTGATGTCGAGACTACCAAGCTTAACTAAGTGCAATACAGAAATGTGACAAGCCAAGCGAGAAAAACCTCAAACAAATTCATAGAGATGAAGCATATGATTAATGGCATAGTTAGTTGATCTACCCAATAAAAAAGTTCAAAAAATTTGGCAATAAATTCCATATAAGACATGCAAGACTATCCTAGGATGAATGAAGTGAATGCAACCTAAAAAACTAAGAAAGGGGTAAACGTGCAAATGCAAACAAAAAACAAGGTACCAATCAACACAAAGCCAAACAATACTTAACATCGCGGATCACATCCCATCCCGCTTATGATACTTAAGATAGCCCCTAGCAAAAGAGAATGAGTAATAAGAAGTGATACTAGATGTTACCGAACGGTTTGGCCTCGGTTGGCTGAGAGTGGACATGTGAAAAGACTAATCATCGGGATTGTAATCCCCATAAAAGTCCCTCCACATGTCAGACAGGAGATCATTGGACCACTGTAGAGCCTCCTGTTGCTGCTGAATGAGCAGTTGCTGCTCCTACCTTTCTTGCCTATCCTCTCGGCGATGCTCCTCGAATGTCTCCCAATCGCGGTTGCGCTGGGCAATGTGCCCGTCGAGGTCTTGTCGCAGTCCTTGGACAGAAGTGGTCAAGGCTGTAGTTCGAGCATCAGCTCTATCGAAACGGTCGTCGAGGTAGGCTCGGAATTCAGAGAAGTCAATACCTCTAGACCCCTGTGGTTCTCGAGGCAGTGCATGCGGTGCTCTATGGACAAATGGAATATCCGGGATAGGGGCTTAGCCATCATCAGCCTCCATAGCATCCTCATAATCATTCTCATTATCTGAACCGCTCGGTTGGAAGGGTGCTTCCACATCAGCAGTGGCAGCCGTTGGGTTCTTCATTTGATACCTAGCAAGCTTCACATCAATAGTCGAAGGTGAAAGAGCAGCGACCTCGCAATCCCCCTCATCAATGTCCTCGACCCCGTAATATTTGCAGTAGGCAGTGATGAAGCTCGGAAAGATGAAGGGCTTCTTCTTCTTTTCCCTGTGGCGCTCATACTCTTCATACATGATGTGACCGGTGTCGATTCGATGCTTGTCGATCAAGAAGTAGAGGAGCTCGGCGTAATTTGGTTGTATCCAAGTGTCATTCTTCCTAGGGATCAAGTTGAAGATGCAGAATTTCATCATCACCTTAGCCTCAATGCTAAGGTCGCTCTGACGGATCCGTGCAGGTTCTGCTCCGATTTCTGAATATCTGTACTCCCTGTTGCAAATCACGTTCGTAATGTATCTTCCTATCCCCCTAGAAGCCCTCGAATATTGGTAGGCATGGTTGCTCCCTGTGAACTCCCGTTGCCCAAAATGGATGAATGAAGAAATTGATTCTGGTGTCCATGGTATAATTATGCCTCGAACTAGTACCCCATTCTTCTCCTCGAGATCAGTGAATCCAGTGTAGAACTCTTGGAGGAGGCTCACGTCGTACCCCTTGAACCTGTTGGAACTATACCAAACCCAATTCCTTTTTGATGCCAATCGGGAGAGCGTCCTATACCCCGCCGTTTCAGCTACCTCTTCCGGAATATCAATCCGCCTGTCTGATATGATAGATCTCCCACCTTCGGCTAGCTCCGCTTCGAGCCTTTGTCGGACATCTATCGCAGCTAGAGACAACTCGAACATGTCGTGAGAAGGTTGGGAGCTTGATGCTACCCCCTTCCCCTTCTTGCTCGACCCAGCCTTCCTTGATCCTCTTGGAGCCATGATTCATGTAAACAGCAATTAGTATCTTGTATGACACAAAACAGACTTATGCATATGCAAATGTACGAGCGAACAAACGAGCAATATCTACGAAAATCGAACTCCCCAAAAACCCAATGTCTAGTCTAGCTACTTCATTATGCAACATATCAATGTAACTACTACAATCACATATCACATTATGCTCTTGCTAGACAACAAATCCCTTGAATCACAAGGCTCAACTCATACCATAGTAACAAAAATCTAACATCATGAATCCTCAACTTCATCAATCATGCATTCTTCCACTACATCCATCATTATCATAACAACTAACACATGTTTAAACAAGGAATGAAAGTAAAAGATACATTGCATAATAAGATATAGTCATCTAATAGCAAAAATCTCAAATCAACAAACCAAGCCTAATTGAACATGCAATTGATAGTGAATAACGTTTCTAATCACACAAATCATCAACCCATACATCAAACAAGCTTAATTGAAGCATAAATCAAAAAAACCGCAAATTTGAAAAATTAGGGTTCATGTGAGATTACCTCAAATCCGAAGATTGAATGAACTAGGAACATATTTGTTTGCATGAAAAGAAAGAGCACGTAACGGGCTTCGATTGAAGCTAAAGAACACACAATTTGATGGAAATATGAAGAAGTTATGAAGGATTGAAGATATTTTGAAAATGGGGGAATTTTTGGAGTAAGATGAAGAAGATGAAGTAAAATGAGAGAAAATGGGGGAGAACCCCGTTTTTACTTTCTGCAGGGGCGTGGGGCGAGTCGCCCCACGCCTGGGGCAAGTCGCCCCGCATGTGGGGTGAATCACCCCGCGCCTCTTGAGGCGGGGAGACGAACTTTTCAAAAAAATGCGGTTTTTAAGTCCCCGAAAACCATTTTTCTCATAAAACCACTCGAAAAATCTCACTCAAACATAACATAAGCACATACGACACAGAGACGAACAAATTCACATATGAAAAGCAAATTGTTCAAGAATGAATGCATTTAATAAAGCGGTAAAGAAAGCGATAAAAACTCCGGGTTGCCTCCCGGATAGCGCCATTGTTTAAAGTCTTTGACTCGACTCCTGTCTGCGCCTAGCTCTTCTTCTTGACGGTACTAGACTTCCCCTTCATGGATCTCCTCCTCATGCCACGAACCTGTGAATAAGAATGAACATAGGCAGCAAGACCACAGTAGTTAATAGTGTGAGAAGTATCAGGTGGATCAGATATGGCTCGCAACACATGTCGCTTGCCATCCACCTCAACAGTGCAAGTCCTTCGGTAGATGTCTATCACGGAGGGTAGCTTAGTCAAGAACGTTCGCCGCAAGAGAACGACATCCCCCGTCCCAGGTGTAGACGCCGGCATAACTACAAAATTGGTGTATACAGAAGCTTCACCAATCTTGACCAATACATTCTTCACAACGCCTTCGGGTCTCACAAAGGATCCATCCGCCAGTTGCACATTAGAGTAGGATCCCGTGTCTAGTGTGGCACGGACATCTTCAAGCTTACCAATCCCGACCTTAACATCGAAACTTTGAGGGAGTGGCTCGGGATCCTCTTGCTCCTCTTCACTCTCGTCAGAACCAAGGTCCTTCTCTTCTTCCTTAGCCTTTGGAGGTTCATCCTTCTTGCAACACTCGCCCTTAGCAACCCTCTTGATGGTGATTTCAACAGGTAGATCACCCGCCAAGGTAATGGACATCGACTTCTCAGTGTTGCTAGGCAGTTTGCCTTGCTCCCTACTTGCTCCTCGGTCGATCAACTCTTGCATCTTTTGATGGGCAAGCCTAGTGCTCTCTTCCAATTGATCAAGTCTCGCTCTAGTCTTCTCAGAATCTTCTTCATAACGTTTGAGAAAATTTTGGGTGTGATCAACCATCTTTTGCAAGTTCTCCATCAGTTGAGCCGACTTCGACTTCGGTTGCTCTTTCGGAGCGGGGTTTTCGCAGTGATCATTATCATAGTTAAGCCTTCTACGGTCTTGGTTAGGTCCATAAGTTTGGCTAGCCGGTGCATATCCTTGATTGTTTCGGAACCCTCTTCTCCAAAATCCACCTCGAGGATTCCTATCATCTTGTCCGTAGCTAGCCTCTTGAGTACCAAACTCCGTAGCAAAGGCTTCCTCTTCGCCTCCTTGAGCCCAGTTGCCATCATCATACGCAAGCTCCGATCTACACATATGAGCTCCATGCCCATAGTTCTTGCATATTCGGCAAAGTTCGTTCGAAACAGTTGTTCCAGTGGCGCTCTTGAGGACTTGTTTCAATTCGTTGGTAAAGCACTCGAATTGATCCCTATTCCCCCTATACATAGGGGCTTCTTGAGTCGGTGGAGCCTCAGGTCCACGTCTCCTAACCATCTCTCTTGGGTCCTTGAACTGCGAACCCTTAGCAAGCCTTTCGAAAACTGCCCAGACGGCTTCGGCGGTTTCCTCCCAAATATTGCCTCGGCATTGGAAATCCACCACTTGATGGTTCTCGAAGGTTAGTCCATTGTAGAAGTGTTGGACTAGGTCAGAAAGCTCAAAACCATGGTGAGGGCACTTGTTCGTGAGATCTTGGAACCTCTCAAACGCGGTGTAGATGGTTTCATCATAGTCTTGTTTGAATCCAGTGATTTGCGCCTTGAGCGCGGTAGTCAAGGTGTGGGGGAAGTATTTTTCCATGAAAGCTGAGAAAACCTTCTCCCAAGTGTCCAGCGAGCCTGCTGGAAGAGAACTCAACCATGACTTGGCTATGTCGCCAAGCCCCATAGCAAAAACCTTCATCCGCAACTCATCCATTGTTATTTCAGCTCCGGGTCGTGGGAGTTGGTTGACGAAATCATCGATATCATGCAAGTACCCCATCACATCTTCCCTTGCTAAGCCATAGAACCTCGGAAGTTGTTGGAATGCGTGGTTCTTGATTTCCAGATCTCGAGTGGCAGACGAAAGAATAATCGCCGGTCCCCTCATACGATCCTTGGAGGGTTGAACCCATGCTTTCAGTGGTCTAGCTTCTGCCATTCCGTCGATTTCCTTGAAAAGACTGTGTAGAGATTCAGAGAAATCGGTATCCTCTATGTCCTCTAGTTCACGCCTTTGAAGTAGTCGCCTTCTTTGGTGATAGACTCTGTCGATCTCAGCAATTGAATCAGCAAGCGGTGTTCCTCTAGATCGTGTATGTGGCATACACTATCTGTAACAAACTAGGAAAGGAGTATCAGATAGAGATTAAAAAGGAAAACTAAAACTACTAGAACTAGGAATTGAATGCCGAAATTATAAACAAATTAAACAGAAAAAAAGGAGTATAGCCCCCGGCAACGGCGCCAATTTGATGCACGCGTTGGATTGTCGTGTTCCAACGAATATCAAATAAATTTGTATTTAGCCAAAGGCAATTCACAACTACAACGAAAACCATAGTGTAGCAGTAGAATAACCTCGAGTGTCGATCTCTAAGGACTATAACTAGCTTTATCTAATCTAATTTAGAATATAAAACAGCAGACGATTTAGCAAAGGTTTTTCTTAATAGATAATGGAGATTGGTGATAGTATGGTCCTTCAAAGCATAACGGGTTAATAATCATGCATAAATTCCTCGGTCTTGCATGGAGATCTTTGATCAATGAATTGTCCAGTTGTAATTATCAAACACTACGAAGATATAGATTTAGATAGGTCAAAGACCAATGAATTGTCCAATTGTGTTCAGTAATTAATCAACAATACGAAGATAGAGATTTAGATAGATCAAAGAAATAAAGCAATAACTCAGAGTATAATGCGCGATATAGCCATTAGCATAATTATTAACCCTTCGCCAAGAATTCACATACTATCACCAACGAGAAGTTTAGCTACTCATAGTTGTCATGCAATCAACAGAAATCATAGAAGAAAACATGTTGAAAGATATATAAAAATAAGTAGAAAAACTGTAAGATACAATGTTACCGAAGGTTGTCAATCTCCGAAAAATCGCGATCTTACAAGCTCCAAACTGCTAAGAAAAAGTATCTCCTAAGCTATGAACCCTCAGAAAAGACTCTGGGGAATTCCTACCTAAAACTACAGAGAAAGGTGAAAGAAAAGGTCTGGAAAAGTATGAAAAACGGAGAAAAACTGAGCAACTATATATAGGCTACGAATTCTGTGGGGCGAAGGGCCCCACACACCGGGCGATTCGCCTGGTGTGGGGCGATTCTCCCCACATCCCGGGCGATTCGCCCGGGAGTATTTTTCGGCCTAAAACGTGTTTTCGACGCGTTTTTGGATTTTTTCCCCTTTTCGGACTCGGTTTCTGACCTCTAGTGGCCTTCTAACCTCCAGATTCGACCCCTAGACTTCAAATCCTATCCGGAATCTTTCAGATACTCCAATTAGGCTTCTGGAACATCAATTCCTTGTCTACTTCAATATATTAGCCCGGAAATCTTCGTTTTTCAACCAAAACCTGTAAAATAAAGACTAAAGGGAAACGTGACACTATTCTAATAAAATTCACTAAAACATAGCTAAATTAACATAGAGGATAGCTAAAATAGGTGAAAAAGACTCGAATGAAAGTGTAAAATACACATTCATCAACAAGTGCCCTCACCATGGTTTTGAGCTTTCGGATCTTATCCAACACTTCTACAATGGACTGACCTTTGAGAACCAACAAGTGGTGGATTTCCAATGCCGTGGCAATATTTGGGAGGAAACCGCGGAAGCCATCTGGGCGGTTTTCGAAAGGCTTGCTAAGGGTTCGCAATTCAAGGATCCAAGAGCAATGGTTAGGAGACGTGGACCTGAAGCTCCACCTACTCAAGAGGCCCCTATGTATGGGGGGAATGGGGATTGATTCGGGTGCTTTACAAATGAGTTGAAACAAGTCCTCAAGAACTCCGCAGGAACAACTATGTCAAACGAAGTTTGCCGAATATGCAAGAACTATGGGCATGGAGCTCATATGTGTAGATCGGAGCTTGCCTATGATGATGGCAATTGGGTTCAAGGAGGCGAAGGGGAAGCTTTTGCTACGGAATTTGGTACTCAAGAAGCTAGCTATGGACAAGATGGTAGGAATCCTCGAGGTGGATTATGGAGAAGAGGGTTCCGAAACAATCAAGGATATGCACCGGCTAGCCAAACTTATGGCCCTAACCAAGACCGTAGTAGGCTTAACTACGGTAATGATCACTGCGTAAATCCCGCTCCCAAAGAGAAACCGAAGTCGAAGACGACTCTACTCATGGAGAACTTGCAAAAATGGTTGATCACACCCAAAGTTTTCTTAAGCGTTATGAAGAAGATTCCGAGAAGACTAGGGCGAGGCTTGATCGTTTAGAAGAGAGCACTAGGCTTGCCCATCAAAATATGCAAGAGTTGATTGACCGTGGAGCAAGTAGGGAGCAAGGGAAGTTGCCTAGCAACACTAAGAAGTCGATGTCCATTACCTTGGTGGGTTATCTTAATGTTGAAATCACCATCAAGAAGGTTGCTAAATGTGAGCGTTGCAAGGATGAGGAACCCCCACTAGCCAAGGAAGAAGAGATGGACCTTGGTTCTGATGAGAGTGAAGAGGAGCAAAAGGATCCCGAGCCAATCCCTCAAAGTTTCGATATTAAGGTAGGGATTGGTGAACTTGAAGATGTTCGTGCTACACTAGATACGGGATCTTACTCGAATGTGCTCCCAATGAATGTGTTTGAGAAGAGTAGCCTTGGAAAACTATCTGAGCATAAGGCTATTGTGCAATTGGCGGATGGATCCTTTGTGAGACCCAAAGGCGTTGTGAAGAACGTATTGGTTAAGATTGGTGAAGCTTTTGTGTACACCAACTTTGTAGTTATGCCGGCGTCTACACCTGGGATGGGGGATGTCGTTCTCTTGGGGCGAACGTTCTTGACTAAGCTACGCTCCGTGATAGACATCTACCGAAGGACTTGCACCATTGAGGTGGATGGCAAGCGACATGTGTTGCGAGCCATATCTAATCCAAATATTCACTTCAATGCTTCTCACACAATTAACTACTTTGGTCTTGCTGCCTATGTTCATTCTCATTCACAGGTTCGTGGCATGAGGAGGAGATCCATGAAGGAGAAGTCTAGGACCCTCAAGAAGAAGATCTAGGAGCAAGAAGAAGTCGAGTCAAAGAAGATAAACAATGGCGCTATCCGGGAGGCAACCCGGAGTTTTTATCGCTTTTTTACCGCTTTATTGCATGCATTCATACATTGAACAATTTGCTTTTCTTATGTGAATTTGTTCGTCTCTGTGTCGTTTGTGCTTATGTTTATATTTGAGTGAACTTTTTCAAGTGTTTTTAGTAAAGAGAATGGTTTTCGGGGATTAAAAACTGAGTTTTTCGAAAATATTTCGTCTCCCCACCTCTGGAGGTGGGGGGCGAATCGCCCCACATGGCCAGAGAGCTTCGCGCTCCCTGGACGTGGGGGGCGATTCGCCCCACACGGGGCGACTCGCCCCGCGATACCTGGAAGTAGAAAAACGGGAGAAACCCCCTTTTTTCTCAATCTCTATCTTCTTCACTTTCTTACTCCTAAAAATCCCAAAAAATCAAAATTTCTTCAATCTTTCATAAAACCTTCAATCTTCCACCAAATTGTGTGTTCTTTAGCTTCAATCGAAGCCCATTACGTGCTCTTTCTTTTCATCCGAACAAATTTCTTCCTAGTTCATTCATTCGTCAGATCTGAGGTAATCTCATATGAACCCTATTTTTTCAAATTTGGGGTTTTTGATTTAAACCTCAATTGAGCTTATATGATGTATGGGTTGATGATTTGTGTGATTAGAAACGTTATTCACTATCAATTGCATGTTCATTTATGCTTGGTTTTTTGGTTTGAGAATTTTTCCTACTAGATGTCTATGTCCTAAGGTGCAATGCTTCTTTTCCTTCCATTCCATGTTTAAAGTTGTGTTTGTTGATGTGATAATGATGGGCATAATGGTAGAATGTATGATTGATGAGTTTGAGGATTTATGTTGATAGATTTTTGCTGCTATGGTATGAATTGAGCTTTATGATTTAAGGCTATTTGTTGTCTAGCAAGAGCATAATGTGATATATGCATGTCGAATTTATATTGGTATGTTGCATGATGGTTCTAAAGTAGCTAAACTAGACATGTAGGTTTGAGGAGTTTGATTGTTGTAGTTATCACTCGTGTGTTTCACTCTTGCATTCGCATATGCATAAGTCTATTTTGTGTCATACAAGATACTAATTGCTGTTTGTAGGAACCATGCCTCCACGAGACAAGAAGAAAGCTGGCTCGTCCAAGCGCAAGAAGGGTAAAGGGGTAGCATCAAGCTCCCAACCTTCCCACGAGCTTTTCGAATTATCTCTTGCCGCAATCGACGTCCGACAGAGGCTCGAAGTGGAGCTAGCTCAAGGTGGGCAATCAATTATACCGGACAGAAGGATAGACATTCCGGATGGACTAGCTCACAGGCTAGGTTACAGGACGCTCTCCCGTCTGGCAAGAAAAAGGAATTGGGGTTGGTTTACTTCCAACCGATTCAAGGGGTACGATACGAGCCTCCTCCATGAGTTCTATGCTGGGTACACTGATCTTGAGGAGAAGGAGAGGGTACTCGTTCGAGGCGTAATTGTGCCATGGACGTCGGCCTCAATTTCTGCATTCATCCATTTTGGGGAACGGGAGTTCACCGGATGCAACCACTCCTACGTGTATTCGAGGGCCACTAGGGGGATCGGAAGTGCCATCACATATGTGATTTGCAACATGGAATATGTGTATCCAGATACCGAGGCACAACCTGGACGGATCAATCAGAGTGACCTTAGTATCGAGGCTAAGGTGGTTATGAAATTCTGCAGTTTCAACTTGATCCCTAGAATGAATGGCACGTGGATACAACCGAATTATGCCGAGCTCCTCTACTGCTTGATAAGCAAGCATCAAATAGACATTGGTCAGATCATGTATGCCGAATATGAGCGTCATTGGGAGAAGAAGAAGAAGCCCTTCATTTTTCCGAGCTTCATCAAAGCATATTGCAAATATCACGGGGTTGAGGACATTGATGAGGGGGATTGCGAGGTCGCTGCCTTTTCCCCTTCAAATATCGATGTGCAACTGAGTAGGTATCAAATGATGAACCCCACGACTTCTGCTGCTGATGTTGAAGCTTCCCTCCAACCGACTGATTTTGATAATGAAAATGATTATGAGGATGTTATGGAAGCTGACGATGGCCGAGTTCCTATCCCGGATATTCCTTTTGTCCGTCGAGCACCACATGCACAGCCTCGAGTACCACATGGGTCTCAAGGTTTTGACTTCTCTGATTTTCGGGCCCACTTCAATGCTAGTGTTGCAGCCTTGACCACTACTGTCCAAGGGATGCGACATGACCTTGATGGACACATTGCCCAACGCAACCGCGATTGGGAGACAATTGAGGAGCATCGCTGGAATGAGAGGGAGATAATGTGGGAGCAGCAACAGCTCATCCGTCAGCAATAGGAGGCCCTGCAGCAGTGCAATGATCTCCTCTGTGACATGTGGAGAGACTATTATGGGGATTACAATCCCGATAATTAGTCTTTTCACATGTCCGCTCTCAGCTGACCGAGGCCAAACCGTTCGATAACATCTAGTATCACTTTTTATTTACTCATTTTCTTTTGCTAGGGACTAGCTTAAGTTTCATGAGGGGGATGGGATGTGAACCATGATGTTAAGTATTGTTTGGCTTTGTGATGTTGAGAATGGTATCTTGTTTTTTGTTTGCATTTGCACGTTTGCCGCTTTCTTAGTATTTAGTTGCATACACTACATTCATCCTAGTATAGTCTTGCATGTTTTATGTGGAGTTTATTGCAAAAAATTTTGAACTTTTTTATTGGGTAGATTAACTAATTGTGACATTTATCATATGCTTCATCTCTATGAATTTGTTTGAGGTTTTTGTCGCTTGGCTTGTCACATTTATGTTTGCACTTAGTTAAGCTTGGTAGTCTCGACATCACTTAGTGGTGTTTTCTTTACTGCGGTTCACGAAGGCCTTTATAATAGGATGATGCATGTTAGGATCTTATGGTTGTTTTCCCGAGTAATTATGTACCTAAGAGGCAACAAGTCTTCACCTTGCTTTGAGATTGCTAAATGCCTAGGAAGGAGGTAGTGTGAGATTGTGTGATCCTTTTTTTGCAACCTATTCTTTCGAATAGGTTTGGGGAGGGGGTTACGCTATCAATAGACTTGTTTTTCGATTTTTAGTGTGTGTTGGGAGTTTATTTTTCTTTTTTCTTTAGTTTGTACTCCAACCTATTTTTTCGAATAGGTTTGGGGAGGTCGTTTGTGTGTCATTTTAATCTCTTTTTCGTTGTGCTACTGCTGGATAAAAAAAGAAAAAGAAACATTCCAGAAAAAAGAAAAAAAAAAAGAAAAAAAGAAAGAAAAGAAAGACCCCAAAAAAAGCAAGGAAGGGTCCAAAAAAGAAGTCGAAAAGCAGTTTAGCAAAGTGTTTGTCTCATTTTTCAATTCTTGTAATGTTCGTAATCGAGTTGTAATTTTTGTCTTTTGTTTGTTCGAGTGTCATCTGTTCTAGACCACCCTCGTCCTGCCATTCAGGAAGTGGTGAATAGCCTAAGGCTTTGCTTGAGAGATGGGTAGAATAGGAGAGTGTTATCTTTTTTAGGGAACCCTCCTTCGTTTGATGAGAGCCAGTATTGGTTCGACCTCTTTGAGGAAAAGTCTTAACTTGGTGAACAGCAGTAAGTCCTCAGTTTCATAGGCACGGGACAACCATTCGCATTTTAACATGTTTCATTACGTCGTCACTGACTAGGTCTAGGTAGAGAATGTTACGAGAGACTATCTTGTTTGAGCATAAGTGCTTATGTGAATGTGAATGAGTCAATCGAGGCATTCTTCAACCTATATCCATGTTATGATTTGTATGGTTTTTGTTCATATGTTTTTTGATAGATTCAATAGATTAGTTCATTTCATTTGGCATGAGACTCCATTTTTTGTGTTGCATTGTTTTTTGCATTAGAGTCTAGCTTAGTTGCTTGAGGACAAGCAAAGGTTCGGTTTGGGGAGTTTGATGAACGTGTATTTTACACTTTCATTCGAGTCTTTTTTTCACAAATTTAGCTATCCTCTATGTTAATTTAGCTATATTATAGTGCATTTTATTAGAATAGTGTCACGTTTCCCTTTAGTTTGCATTTTACGTGTTTTAGGTGAGAAACGTGGTTTTCCGAGCAATTATATTGAAGAGAACGAAGAACCGGTGTTCCTAGGACATTTTTGGAGTATCTAGAAGATTCCGGATGGGATTTGAAGTCTAGGGGTCGAGTCTGAAGGCTAAAAGGTCACTAGAAGGCAAAAACCGAGTCCGAAAAGGAAGAGAAATCCAAAAACGCGTCCTTGGCCGACTGAAACTCCCGGGTGATTCGCCCGGGACGTGGGGCGGTTCGCCCCACACCAGGCGGTTCGCCCGGTGTGTGGGGAGACTCGCCCCACACGTTCCGAACTCCTATATATAGTTGCTCAGTTTTCTCCGTTTTTTCATACTTTCTCATACGTTTTTTCATACCTTTCTCATTAGTTTTAGGTAGGAATTCTCCAGAGCCTGTTCTGGGAATTCTTAGCATAGGAGATACTTTTTCTTATCGATTTGGAGCCTGTGAGATTGCGATTGTTTGGAGATTGACAACCTTCGGTAACATTTTATCTCACGATTTTTCTATTTATATTTATATATCTTTCAACATGTTTTCATTCAATCTTGCTATGATTTCTGTTGATTGCATGACATCTATGAGTAGCTAAATCTATCGTTGGTGATAGTATGTGATTTCTTAGCAAAGGGTTATTAATTATGCTGATGGCGGTAAAGCGAATCAGACTTTGAGTTATTGCTTTATTTCTTTGATCTATCTAAGCCCTCTATCTTCGTAGTGTTGAATAAAACGGAACACATTGGACAATTCACGATCAAAGATCTCTATGCAAAACGATCGGGTACTTCATGCATAATTATTAACCCACTATGCTTTGAATGATCATACTATCACTAACTTCCATTATCTTGATAAGAAAAACCTTTGCTAAGTCGTCTGTTGATTTTATATTTTAAGTTAGATTAGATAAAGCTAGTTATAGTCCTTATAGATCGACACTCGAGGTTATTTTACTGCTACACTACGGTTTTCGTTGTAGTTTTGAATTGCCTTTGGCTAAAAACAAATTTATTTGATTAATTTGAATCTGACAAATTCCGGTTCATCACTTCCATCAGGTCTTTCATCTCAAACTCTTAACTTAGTAGTTTCTTGATCACAAAGATACCTTCCATATGCTTACTGGAAATCAACATGTATGAGTAGATAGATCATGTCATTAACATCTTTACCTCTGAAATACATACATGTATCATAATGACACCTCCTGAAACCAATTTTCTGCATATACTTGTCAAATCTCTTATACCATTGTCTGGGACTTTGTTTTAACCCATACAGAGATCTTTTAAGTAGACAAGCTTTGCTGTCAGTATCTTCAACCTGTAATCCTTCTGGAATCTTCATGTAGATTTCTTCTTCCAGTTTACCATGCAGAAAAGCTGTAGTTACATCCATATGATGCAGATGTAGACCAAACTAAGCTACTAGAGACAACAGTATTGGAATAGAAGCATGTTTTAACACAGGAGAGAATATCTCAGTATAGTCAATGCCTTCTCTTTGTGTAAAGCCTTGGTAACCAACCTTGCCTTATACCTTATTCCTCCTTGGTTGTCAGCACTCAACCTCTTCTTAGATATCCACTTACATCCCACCAGTTTCTATTTAGCTGGTTTGTCAAAAACTTCCCATGTAGAGTTCTTTTCCAAAGATAAAAGTTCATGTTCTATAACCACTAGCCAGTTCTCCCTTTCACTGCAAGTTGTAGCCATTTGACAGATATCAGGTTCATAGCAAATTATTTCCTCAACAACTGTTAGTGCAAAGAACACCATATCCTTCAGATTTGAGGAGACTTTCTTTTCTCTTGGAACTCTATCTCTTGTTAGTTGATAAGATTCAACTTCTTCTAGATTCACAGTTGGTATACCAGCACGCCTTCTTCTTACTGGCAGGACTGGTGCTGTGCTGGTACTTAGTGTATCAGTTGTAGAATCACCTTGATCTAGTGTTGTGTCAGGTAGTTTAGGAGGCTCCACCTCCAAATGAGCTCCTTAATTAGAGCTGTTTTCTTCCATCACTTCTATACTCATGTGAGAAACTTTCTTGAATGGCATGTGCTTATCATTGAATACTACATCTCTTCTAGTGATGCACTTCTGATAACCATCTTCATAGCACCATAATTTGTATCATTTAACTCTAGGAGGATATCCTAAGAAGATACATTTTAGAGCTCTTGGTTCAAGTTTTTCCTCTTTTAGTTGGACATAACAAGAGCTTCCGAAGGTTCTGAGATGAGTGTAGATTGAAGGACTTCCTATCCACTTCTCTTCATGATATTTAAACTCTATGGATGTAGAAGGGCACATATTTACCAGATAAGCTGCAGTTCCTACTGCTTCTCCCCATAAATTCTTGTTTAGACCAGCTCCAAGTAGCATACACCTTATTCGCTGTAGCAATGTTCTATTCATCCTCTCAGCTAATCCTTTCTGTTGTGGATTTCTTGGCACTATTTTGTGTCTAGCTATTCCTTTCTCCTTGCAGAACTGATTAAATTCATGAGATAGAAACTCAAGTCCATTGTCAGTCCTGAGATGCTTGAGTTTAAGGCCGGTCCGCAACTCAACTTCTGTGACCCATTCTTTAAACTTCTGAAAAGTTTCATCTCTGGTCTTCAAAATTGAGATCCATAGTTTCCTACAATAATAATCAATGATGGTGAGCATGTATCTTCTTCCATTCCTGGTTTGCACTCTAGAAGGTCCCCATAGATCAGAGTGCACATAATCAAGCTTCTCTGGACTTATGTTTTATCCAGTACAATAAGCTACTTTCGTAGATTTCCCTAGTGTGAATTCTTCACAGAAATCTATCTTAGTGACTTTAACTCCATTCAGTAACCTAGATTTAGACAGCTCCATCAATCCTTTTTCACTTATATGGCCTAGTCTGTGATGCCACAGTTTAGTAGCATCATTGACTTCCACTGAATTGGATTCACCTGTTACTGCGTTTCCTTGGAGGAAATACAATTCATTCTTCTTGATCCCTTGAATGACAACTTTTCCATCTTTAACAATCTGGAGAACTCCACCTTGAGATTTTAATAGATATCCTTTAGTGTCCATCATACCTAGTGGGATTAAATTCCCTCTCAATTCTGGAACATACATCACGTGTGAAAATTCCTTTACTAATCCATCAAGCATCTTAAAACTTACAGATCCAATTCCCTTGTTCATACAAGACTCATCATTCCCAAGCAGTACAGATCCACAGTTCTTGAGTTCAAGATTCTTAATCCAACTCTTAACCGGAGACATATGAAAGGAGCATCCACTATCCAATACCCAATCATTAGAGACTGCATGTTCAAAGACAGAAAGTACCTCAACATCTGCATAGGTTTCAAATTCTACAGCCCGTGTTTGATTTGCTTGCATCCCTCCTTTCTTCTTAAGAGAGTTCTTGTAACTGTAACAATCTTTCTTGATGTGGCCTAGCTTCTTGAAGTAGAAGCATTTTCTGTGATCTTCACCATTATCATAATGAGATTATTTGTTGGACCTGTTGTTATCTTCTTTTCCTTTCCACTTGTTGAATTTTTCTTCTTAGCAGAATTGTGGTAGAGACCTTCACCATCACTTCCAACAGGCAATTGTGGCTTCTTTGCCTTTTCTTTTGTTCTGATAACTTGAAGAACATCTTCGAATGTGAGTGCTTTCTTGCCACCATATAGTAGTGCCTCTTTAGTGAGATCAAATTTCTTTGGCAAAGTTGTCAGTAACATCATGGCTCGATCACCATCTCTGATCTTTTCTCCAATGCTTTCCAAATCATCTATGAGTTTTCTGAACTCATCGACTTGTTCCATAAGTGGCCTGTCATCGACTACCTTCAAAGCATAAACACATTGCTTCAAATATTGCTTGTTTGCAAGAGTTTTGGCATTCTAGATCTCATCCAGTCTATCCCACATGTATTTGGCAGTTGTTTTATCCTAGATTTCTCAGATAACATGATCTCACAGATTCAACACAATTGAACTCATTCCCTTCCTGAGAATTTTCTTCTTCTCTGCGGCATCCATAGTGCTTCAGAACGCTTATTCTCCATCCAGGGCTTCCTCACATCCTTGATGCACCATTAGTGCCCTGATCTTAAGCTTCCATAACCCAAAATCTCCTGTTCCATCGAACTTTTCAATCTCAATTCGATTTGTCATCGTGATAATTCCCACAGACTACGCCAATTGTTAAGAAAACAATCAATCACGAAATATAACTCGAACAAACAAGAACAAACAATAAAGAAGGAATGCAAGATTTAACGTGGTTCAACTAGAAATAGCCTACGTCCACGGGAAGGAACCGATTCCCACTTAATCACGAACACAAGAGTACAGTTACAAGAACCAAAGATGAAGCTATCTGCACAACCTGCAACTTCTATACCTCTCAGATTTCTCTCTGGTTTTCCTCTCTTGTTTTCTCTATGTATTGTAAGATTAATAACCTAACAACAAACTCACTATTTCCCCAACAAAGGAACCTGTATATATACTACTTTAGGCAATAGCAAAACGGCAAACCTGTTCACCAAGTTGTAGTATCCGTGTTATATTTAGTTTCCTAATTGATCTCGATCTCTTTTTCCTAAAAGAGTTCTTATACCATATGATCAACTTGTCTTGAGTTAATTGTTTCCAAGTCGAAGTCATGCTACAAATCTCACAGTCATATACTCCCACACGTTCAGAGCTCAAAAGAAAAAAAAAATAAAAACAATTCATCATGACAAGAAAAAAAAAAAGATGGATTGGATTTGGACATCAGTCTCAGCAGTAATTCTTGGCTACCTCCTTGTAAGATTTCTAGTGAGCCTAAAAAAAAAAACGCTTGTCGCTTATCTAGTAGTTATATACTCCATAAATCTATTTGAGTGGTTATAAATCACCCAACAAAATAACTAAAACTCCACTAGTAGTAATGTAACTCAATATTTAACTTTTCTCCTTATTTTTTATACCCAAACGTAAATGGTACAACTGTTCTGGGACGAAGGGAGTACAAAGGAACGGTATTTTTTCCAACAAACGAGATGCAATATTCCCCTCTACTCACCTCAATCACGTGCAGCTATAAGAAAATATGGTTAGGTTTACCACTAGGTTTGCCATTGGAATTTCAAAATTTTCTTAACTAACATGCTAATTGATTATCTATGCTACGTATGTTGAAACACATCAGAGTTTAACTTACATACATGTATATATATACTGCTTCAGTCGACTTCGAATTCCCAAGGATTCCTTTGGTCGATTTCGATGCCTTTTGCAGCAAGGTAGATTGACAAGTCTGGATTATGCTCCTAAAATGTCAGCCCAATCGGATGTATAACGAAGCAGAAATTGATTTTACAACATTGTCGCGCAGTGCAAAAAATCTGCACTCGGGAATCTTTATCTGCAAGACAAATGAGTATAAATAATATATTAATTGAGACTCCTCAACCTTTGTATTCAAGGATGGACAGGGGCTTGTAGAGAATGCTAGGATATTCTCGGAATCGAATTCCTCCTAGTATTATAGGTGTGGCGGCGACGGCAAGGAGAAGAGGGGAGGAGAGAGCTTTCCTGGTTAACAGAGAATATAATGATTAGTAATCAAGTATATTTTTTCAGCTTTCTAATGCCCTCTATTTATAGTTTTTTATTGGAAGCCTTTAGAAACCAATAGAATCCTAAAAGGAATAAGAACTTCAATTCTTATTGCACAATTAAATCTATTAGATAGATCTTCTTCTTCATCAGATTCATCAAGGCTAGCAACCTTGATTCCAAAATCCTTAGCTTCAGTCACTTCTGGTTGAGTGGTTGCTGAAGGCAACTCTTTGGATTCAACAACTGGAGATTCACCAGTAGTAAGTGGAAGGGAGGAGACTTCCTTGTTGTTCACTCTTGAAGATTGAGCAATATCAAGATTATTTGTGTGTCTATCGTGAATCTGTAGACTATTATGTATAGCTCTTTGGTAATCTTCATCCATATCTTCATCTTCTCCAAGGTTTGAATCAGTGACCTTAGCTTCGAGTAATGCTAACTCGGTATCAGAAAGCTCAGCTTTGCCTTTAGGCATTTCATGACGCTTTTTGGCGTACTCTTCTTCAGTCTCAGCAACTTGTTCAGTTGCTGGAGTACTTTTCTCAGCAAGAGTAGGATTGGATTCTTATTGCTGACTGCGAGGTTGATCAGCTTGCTGGTTTTCAGTGTTGTCTTGACTTTCATGATCAGCAACTGCCAATTTCACTCCGCCAGCATCCGGACTAGGACCTTGATTATCATCATCATCGTCCTTACTGTCCTTAGAATCTTTGGCTTCATCATCACTGGTATCTTTAAGGATATTTTCATCCTCTTCTTCTTCATCATCATCCGTCAGTATGACCAACTCTAGGTGTTTGTACTTTGCAGCACTTGTAACTTCCTCTTCCTCATTGATTTTGTGGGGATCAACCACCACGGGTACAAAGGAACCCTTGAGCATCACAGCTTGATCAGCTGGAGAGACACTCTTGAACTTAGCTTTCATATTCTCTCTTATTGTAGCAAACATATTTGAACTCATTTGCTGAGAATATGAGTTTCTCTTCTTTTCATTGGATAGATGGATGTGAAGATATGAAAAGTCCATCCTTCTGTATCTTTCCCAGTTGCTGACATACGTAGCAACTCTGGTCAAAGTATTTCTTTCGAAGTTTGAGTATAGTTCTTCAGAACTAACTTCAAGAGCTTCCGTGATGTGAACCACTTCAACATTCTCCTTTTGAGCCTGAATAAGAGTAAAGTTAATTTCAGGAATGTTTTGGAAAATAGTTTTAGAGTCTAAAACTGTAACATAAATTACCTGCTGACTTTCAGCAAGCTCATGTTGCACACTGAGTTGTGCGGGAACTATTTCCATTGCTTCAGGAGCTGTAGCAGCATCCTTGAATTGTTCATCCTGAAATAACTCATTGTTAGATACAAGTACTAAGTTTTCAAACTTAGTAAAGTTACCAAAATTTTCATCTACCTGCTGAACAGGAGTTGTAGATTCTGGTGCAAAAGTTTAAGCAATCTTCTGACTTGTATCTTGAGAAGTCTGTAAAGAACTGATTATATTAGCTAAAGATAAAGTTTCAGATAGTGAAGTTTTGCTTATATCTGAGTTAACTACCTGCTGAAGAAGGGCAGGTGGTGACTCAGTCCTCTCAGCATTGATAACATCTTCATTATCTGGGACTTGTTCTTCAGCAGACTTCTTCTCTTGCTCTAACTGAGAAGGCTGTGCAGATTCAACAATCTCCCTTGTCTCTATGTTGACAAGTTGAGCAGAAACATCTAGACCTTTAAGTTCACTACTTGTCATGAACAGGTCTACTGACTTATTGGAGTTGTCATCAATCTCCATGTCCATTTTCTGGCTTAGGTCAGTCAGCACCAGTTGGACTTTGTCAATAGAAGTTATCAGTGAACTAGGTCTAATATTCTCAGCATCATGAGATGCGTCGTCAAACAATGTCTCTTGTTGTGTTTCAGTAACCTCTAGGACTTGAACCATTACAGTCTCAACAATTGGTTCTTCAGCAATTGCAGCTTCAGCAATTTCTCGGACTGGACTAGTTGCTATTTCAGCAACTGTCTCTTCTGTTGCTTTGCTGGCAACACTTTCAGCAAGTGCAACTTTTTTTAAGTCTGCAGCAATGTCACTTGCTGGTTCCAGAGTGCTGTCATCAAGATTATCTACTATGTACACATATTCTAATCGTTCTAAGGCAGGATTTTCATTTCCACTGCCTTGTGGTCTTGCTTTAGCAGATGGATCCAAGTTAATTGGATTTCTAAAGGCTTCTGCAAACACTTCAGCAACATCTACTACAGTGGCTTGCGTTTCAACAACCATTGGAATGTCATCATCCTGAATGACATGGACATTTGGAACGGACTGTCTTGCCGTTGTTTTCTTTCTTTGGAAAATGGTCTTTGTCCTTGCCTTTTTCGGAATAGGATCAGCTGATGAAGCTGCAGTTTGAGTGTCATCATAAGCTTTCCTCTTTTTCTTGGATCTCTTGCTGGGTGCAGTAGTGTCAACAACCGCAGCAGTATCAGCAGCAACATCTGCAGCTGTTGCATTCTCAGTAACATTTGCAGCTGTTGTATTCCTAGATTGCTGGTCAGTTTCAGCAACATTTGTAGTTGTTGTATTCCTAGACTGGTTATCAGTCTCAACAACATTTGCAGTTGTTGCTTTCTTTGACTTCTTGTCGGCATCCTTAGGTCCATTCAACTTGTAGAAAGCTCTTCCCACATTGCATACTGATTTCTTAATCGGCAATGGGTTTCTAAGCTGAATCCTGTAACGTTCAAGGATGTAGCATATTTTCAATCCATACGTTACTGGAAGGGAAGGTGAGACTGTGTTGTCTTCAACCTTTTCTTTTTGACCGGAGGTACAGTAATTCAGAGCACAGGCTAGGGAATTTTTGCAGAGAAAGGAAATGTGAGTTAAAGAATTTTGTCTTTCTCTAACTCTTCATTTATATAGTATCTCTGTTATGTGTGAAGCTCAATGGTTTTCAGTTCTCAGCAAGGGTAAAACAGAGATTCATAGAGTTAGTGGAGCCTTTGCATTAAGTGCGTAGTGGACCACTAACACGAAACCGTCAGAGCATGCTTTCTCTTTGTAATATTAACCGCTGGATCATCAACTGCTTTAAAATCAATGGTCACGATTGTATTTCATGTCATGATTTACAGCGAGTTTATATGTGCCATGATTAACGTCACAATTGATTTTACCTTGATTCACGGGATTTGATCTCTTTTACTTCAACGCTAATTGCTTGCTGAAGTATACAAGAATCTTTTCAACAATTTTAGCCAATCTGACTTTAGCAATTACCTTTTCAAGTAACAAGCCTTGTATTTGGTGAAAGTTCCCCCTTAATCAAATATCTCAATTTCTTTTAGCGTCAAAGATATTTCTGAGTTCCCCTCTCAGCAAATTCTTTTATATTGAGATATTTTTAGGTAAATTCTGAGAAGCATTTTTGCTCTTTGCTGAGTTCCCGTCTCAGATTTTTCTTTTGATACTTGAATACCTGTTTCAGTATCCTTGATTGTTTGAATGCCAGTTTCAGTAATCTTTGAAGTTTTCTTACTGAGTTCCCGTCTCAGCAAAACAAATGCCCGGTTTGAAGGAATTACTTGCTGAATGCCTGTTTCAGCAAACATTTTAGTGTACAACCATCTGTTTTTAGAGAAGTCAGTGGAAGGGACTTTTTAAGGAACAAATAGCCTTTAAGCAACCATTGGCTTGCTAAATGTCTGTTTCAGCAATCCACCAAATGTGTCCCTTTTTATTGAGGTAGTTCAATCAATCCAAGGTTATACTAGCATTGCAAACCTATTATCTGGTAGGGGCTTGGTAAAGATGTCAGCAAGTTGATCATCAGTACCTACTTTTACAACCTCAATGTCTCCTTTTTCCACATGATCTCTAATGAAATGATGTCTAATATCAATGTGCTTTGTCCTTGAGTGGAACTTAGGATTTTGCGTGATAGCAATAACACTTGTATTATCACAAAAGATTGGTGTTTTCTTTGCAGGAATACCATTATCTCTTAATTGTTGCTGAATCCATAGCATTTGAGCTGTGCAACAACCAGCTGCAATGTATTTAGATTCAGTGGATGAATTGGCAACACAGGGTTGCTTCTTGCTGAATCATGATATTTATCTTGTTCCTAGAAACTGACATGTTCCAGAGTTACATTTTCTATCAAGAGTTGATCCTCTAGGATCAGTATCAGAATAACCTACCAATTCCATCCAGAATCTTTTGGATACCATAATCCAACATTGACTATGCCTTTGACATATTTCAGTGTCTTGAGTGCCTTTTTGTAGTGTGATTCTCTTGGATCATATTTGAATCTTGCACACACACAAACATCATACTGAATGTCAGGCCTACTTGCTGTTAGATACAGCAAGGAACCAATGAGCTTCTTATACTTATGTTCATCAACACTTTTATCTTATTTAGTATAGCCCAATTTGGTACCAACTGATGAACGAGATTGTCAGACTCGAACAATCAAATGAATTTGTTTTAGCCAAAGGGCAACTCACAACTACACAAAACACGTAGTGTAGAGATAAGATGACCTCGAGTGTCGATCTCTAAGGACTTAACTAGCTTTAACTACAATAACTACTATGGAAATTCAGCAAACAAATTTAACTAGACTTACTTAACAATATATGACGAGAGCTAGTGATAGTAATGCTCATTCTAAGCATCGAGTTGTAATTATGCATGAAAGTGCAACACGTACTGCTTTAAAAGTAATTCGAACTGATCTCGCTGTGGGAATTGTTAACACCGTATCAGACAACTCTCTATTCAAAGAGGATACTGTCGCAAGGTTTCCACCCAAACGCTCGATCAGAATAAGCACCAAAAGACAGGTTTTGACATGTATTTTGAAAGCCTCTTATCTATACTAATACTTGGCTAAGGTTGTCAGGCTTAGTGCAAGAAGTACTTGATAATTGTAAATATCGAAAACATTGATCTTGAATTGTCCTAGTGTTTATAACACTTTTATACGAAGATATTTGGCTTAGTCGGATCAAAGAATCGAATAAAATAATTCTACAAGTAAAAGATTCAGAAACTCAATCATGCACAATATGAACCCTAGCTATGAATTTACATACTATCACCAACTAGAAATTTAGCTACTCATATCAAAATCGAAATCAACAATAGCAGTCATAACAATCATAGAGGAAAACATGGTTGAATTGAAAGATAGAGTGGAAAAAATAGTGAGATACAACGTTTCCACCGAGGGTTGTCAATCTCCGGTGAATTGCTAAACTCACAAAGATCTAGCAAGGTGAGATCAATAGATGTCCGAATCTCTACCTTGATGCTCCAAATCGCTAAGAAAAAGTAATTCTAAGTCATAGAAAACCCAGAACAAGCTCTAGGGTTTATGTCTGCAAAAGTATGAATCTAGATATGAAAATTCACAACTTTATAAAATATATATATCTGCCCCGTAAGGCTCCCAGGCGGACCGCCTGGTACCAGGCGGTGCGCCTGACACCAGGCTGACCGCCTGTTGTGCCAGGCGGTGCGCCTGGCACGGGCAGAGAGCTGCCCGTGCTTTTCTTCCTCCAAGTCTTCAACTTTTGGTCTTTGGCACGACTTTAAGCTCTGACAGATGGTCATTTGCCCTGGAAACACGTCCCGGTACTCCTTGACACACCACGAGTGATCTCGTTGCACCAAAACTTCAATGTTTCGCCATGATTCATATCCAAAAGTGCGATTTTCACCTAAATCCTGAAAATAACAGAAAATGGAAACGTGACAATATTCTAACAAAATGCACTAAAATGCATACAAGAGGATAGCTAAATTGGTGAAAATGAACCGAATGAAAGTGTAAAAAACACTTTCATCACCAACACTCATGGGGATCTTTTCAGGTTTTTCTTCCTCTTTGATCCTGAACTTTATGAGCATTTCCTTTGCCTACTTTGCTTGATTATGAATATTCAATCTTTGAGTTTTTTGACTTGCAATCCTAGGAAATAATTCAATTTTACCATCATACTCATTTCAAACTTGTTTGTCATGAGTTTGGCGAAATCATCACAAAGTTTCTTATCCTTAGATCCAAATATTATGTCATCCACATAAGTCTGGACTAAGAGTATTTTACCATCATGGTTCATGGTAAATAAGGTCTTGTCAACTTCACCTTTCTAGAAACCATTATCCAACAAGAACTTAGCTAAGGTATCATACCAAGCTCTTGGTGCTTGCTTTAGACCATATACAGCTTTCTGAAGCTTGTATAACATCTTGGTTTCTGAGGAAAGTTCAAAGCCAGGGGGTTGTTCTAGGTAGACTTCTTTAGCAAGTTCACCATTTAGGGATGCACTGATGAATGTGTATTTTACACTTTCATTCGAGTCTTTTTCACCTATTTTAGCTATCCTCTATGTTAATTTAGCTATGTTTTAGTGCATTTTATTAGAATAGTGTCATGTTTACCTTTAGTCTTTATTTTACAGGTTTTGGTTGAAAAACGAAGATTTCCGGGCAAATATATTGAAGTAGACAAGGAATTGGTGTTTCAGAAGCCTATTTGGAGTATCTGAAAGATTCCGGATAGGATTTGAAGTCTAGGGGTCGAATCTGGAGGTTAGAAGGCCACTAGAAGTCAGAAACCGAGTCCGAAAAGGGGAAGAAATCCAAAAACGCGTCGAAAATGCATTTTAGGCCGAAAAATACTCCCGGGCGAATCGCCCGGGACGTGGGGCGAATCACCCCACACCAGGCGAATCGCCCGGTGTGTGGGGCCCTTCGCCCCACACAATACGTAGCCTATATATAGTTGCTCAGTTTTTGTCCGTTTTTCATACTTTTCAAGAACTTTTCTCTCACCTTTCTCTGTAGTTTTAGGTAGGAATTCCCCAGAGTCTGTTCTGGGGGTTCATAGCTTAGGAGATAATTTTTCTTAGAAGTTTAGAGCTTGTAAGATCGCGATTCTTCGGAGATTGACAACCTTCGGTAACATTGTATCTTACAGTTTTTCTAATTATTTTTATATATCTTTCAACATATTTTCTTCTATGATTTCTGTTGATTGCATGACAACTATGAGTAGCTAAACTTCTCGTTGGTGATAGTATGTGAATTCTTGGCGAAGGGTTAATAATTATGCTAATGGCTATATCGCGCATTATACTTTGAGTTATTGCTTTATTTCTTTGATCTATCTAAATCTCTATCTTCGTATTGTTGATTAATTACTGAACACAATTAGACAATTCATTGGTCTTTGACCTATCTAAATCTATATCTTCGTAGTGTTTGATAATTACAACTGGACAATTCATTGATCAAAGATCTCCATGCAAGACCGAGGAATTTATGCATGATTATTAACCCGTTATGCTTTGAAGGACCATACTATCACCAATCTCCATTATCTGTTAAGAAAAACCTTTGCTAAATCGTCTGCTGTTTTATATTCTAAATTAGATTAGATAAAGCTAGTTATAGTCCTTAGAGATCGACACTCGAGGTTATTCTACTGCTACACTACGGTTTTCGTTGTAGTTGTGAATTGCCTTTGGCTAAATACAAATTTATTTGATATTCGTTGGAACACGACAATCCAACGCGTGCATCAAATTGGCGCCGTTGCCAGGGACTATACTCCTTTTTTCTTTTTAATTTGTTTATGATTTCAGCATTCAATTCCTAGTTCTAGTAGTTTTAGTTTTCCTTTTTAATCTCTATCTGATACTCCTTTCCTAGTTTGTTACAGATAGTGTATGCCACATACACGATCTAGAGGAACACCGCTTGCTGATTCAATTGCTGAGATCGACAGAGTCTACCACCAAAGAAGGCGACTACTTCAAAGGCGTGAACTAGAGGAAATAGAGGATACCGATTTCTCTGAATCTCTACACAGTCTTTTCAAGGAAATCGACGGAATGGCAGAAGCTAGACCACTGAAAGCATGGGTTCAACCCTCCAAGGATCGTATGAGGGGACCGGCGATTGTTCTTTCGTCTGCAACTCGAGATCTGGAAATCAAGAACCACGCATTCCAACAACTTCCGAGGTTCTATGGCTTAGCAAGGGAAGATGTGATGGGGTACTTGCACGATATCGATGATTTCGTCAACCAACTCCCACGACCCGGAGCTGAAATAACAACGGATGAGTTGCGGATGAAGGTTTTTGCTATGGGGCTTGGCGACAGAGCCAAGTCATGGTTGAGTTCTCTTCCAGCAGGCTCGCTGGACACTTGGGAGAAGGTTTTTTCAGCTTTCATGGAAAAATACTTCCCCCACACCTTGACTACCGCGCTCAAGGCGCAAATCACTGGATTCAAACAAGACTATGATGAGACCATCTACACCGCGTTTGAGAGGTTCCAAGATCTCACGAACAAGTGCCCTCACCATGGTTTTGAGCTTTCTGACCTAGTCCAACACTTCTACAATGGACTAACCTTCGAGAACCAACAAGTGGTGGATTTCCAATGCCGAGGCAATATTTGGGAGGAAACCGCCGAAGCCGTCTGGGCAGTTTTCGAAAGGCTTGCTAAGGGTTCGCAGTTCAAGGACCCAAGAGCGATGGTTAGGAGACGTGGACCTGAGGCTCCACCGACTCAAGAAGCCCCTATGTATAGGGGGAATAGGGATCAATTCGAGTGCTTTACCAACAAATTGAAACAAGTCCTCAAGAGCGCCACTGGAACAACTGTTCCGAATGAAGTTTGCCGAGTATGCAAGAACTATGGGCATGGAGCTCATATGTGTAGATCGGAGCTTGCGTATGATGATGGCAACTAGGCTCAAGGAGGCGAAGAGGAAGCCTTTGCTACGGAGTTTGGTACTCAAGAGGCTAGCTACGGACAAGATGGTAGGAATCCTCGAGGGGGATTTTGGTGAAGAGGGTTCCGAAACAATCAAGGATATGCACTGGCTAGCCAAACTTATGGCCCTAACCAAGACCGTAGTAGGCTTAACTATGGTAATGATCACTGCGAAAACCCCGCTCCGAAAGAGCAACCGAAGTCGAAGTCGGCTCAACTGATGGAGAACTTGCAAAAGATGGTTGATCACACCCAAAGTTTTCTCAAACGTTATGAAGAAGATTCTGAGAAGACTAGAGCGAGACTTGATCGATTGGAAGAGAGCACTAGGATTTCCCATCAAAAGATGCAAGAGTTGATCGACCGAGGATCAAGTAGGGAGCAAGGCAAACTGCCTAGCAACACTGAGAAGTCGATGTCCATTACCTTGGCGGGTGATCTACCTGTTGAAATCACCATCAAGAGGGTTGCTAAGTGCGAGTGTTGCAAGAAGGAAGAACCTCCACATGCTAAGGAAGAAGAGAAGGACCTTGGTTCTGACGAGAGTGAAGAGGAGCAAGAGGATCCCGAGCCACTCCCTCAAAGTTTCGATGTTAAGGTCGGGATTGGTAAGCTTGAAGATGTCCGTGCCACACTAGACACGGGATCCTACTCTAATGTGCTCCCTATGAATGTGTTCGAGAAGAGTAGCCTTGGAAAACTATATGGGCATAAGGCTATTGTGCAACTGGCGGATGGATCCTTTGTGAGACCCGAAGGCGTTGTGAAGAATGTATTGGTCAAGATTGGTGAAGCTTCTGTATACACCAATTTTGTTGTTATGCCGGCGTCTACACCTGGGACGGGGGATGTCGTTCTCCTGGGGCGAACGTTCTTGACTAAGCTATGCTCCGTGATAGACATCTACCGAAGGACTTGCACTATTGAGGTGGATGGCAAG
This sequence comes from Plantago ovata, assembly GCA_028274465.1. Taxonomy (NCBI): domain Eukaryota; kingdom Viridiplantae; phylum Streptophyta; class Magnoliopsida; order Lamiales; family Plantaginaceae; genus Plantago; species Plantago ovata. Next base: position 83,117,561 of record CM051456.1, on the reverse strand, counting down.
CGACATGTGTTGCGAGCCATATCTGATCCACCTGATACTTCTCACACTATTAACTACTGTGGTCTTGCTGCCTATGTTCATTCTTATTCACAGGTTCGTGGCATGAGGAGGAGATCCATGAAGGGGAAGTCTAGTACCCTCAAGAAGAAGAGCTAGGCGCAGATAGGAGTTGAGTCAAAGACTTTAAACAATGGCGCTATCCGAGAGGCAACCCGGAGTTTTTATCGCTTTCTTTACCGCTTTATTGCATGCATTCATTCTTGAACAATTTGCTTTTCTTATGTGAATTTGTTCATCTCTGTGTCGTATGTGCTTATGTTAAGTTTGAGTGAGATTTTTCGAGTGGTTTTATGAGAAAATAGTTTTCGGGAACTTAAAAACCGCATTTTTTCGAAAAGTTCGTCTCCCCGCCTCAAGAGGCGCGGGGCGACTCGCCCCACATGCGGGGCGATTCGCCCCGCACGGCGCGACTCGCCCCAGGCGTGGGGCGACTCGCCCCGCGCCCCTGCAGAAAATAAAAACGGGGTTCTCCCCCATTTTCTCTCATTTTACTTCATCTTCTTCATCTTACTCCAAAAATTCCCCCATTTTCAAAATATCTTCAATCCTTCATAACTTCTTCATATTTCCATCAGATTGTGTGTTCTTTAGCTTCAATCGAAGCCCGTTACGTGCTCTTTCTTTTCATCCGAACAAATCTCTTCCTAGTTCATTCAATCTTCGGATTTGAGGTAATCTCACATGAACCCTAAGTTTCAAATTTGGGGTTTTTTTGATTTATGCTTCAATTAAGCTTGTTTGATGTATAGGTTGATGATTTGTGTGATTAGAAACGTTATTCACTATCAATTGCATGTTCAATTAGGCTTGGTTTGTTGATTTGAGATTTTTGCTATTAGATGACTATATCTTATTAAGCAATGTATCTTTTACTTTCATTCCTTGTTTAAACATGTGTTAGTTGTTATGATAATGATGGATGTAGTGGAAGAATGCCTGATTGATGAAGTTGAGGATTTATGATGTTAGATTTTTGTTACTATGGTATGAGTTGAGTCTTGTGATTCAAGGGATTTGTTGTCTAGCAAGAGCATATTGTGATATGTGATTGTAGTAGTTACATTGATATGTTGCATAATGAAGTAGCTAGACTAGACATTGGGTTTTTGAGGAGTTCGATTTTCGTAGATATTGCTCGTTTGTTCGCTCGTACATTTGCATATGCATAAGTCTGTTTTGTGTCATACAAGATACTAATTGCTGTTTATAGGAATCATGGCTCCAAGAGGATCAAGGAAGGATGGGTCGAGGAAGAAGGGGAACGGGGTAGCATCAAGCTCCCAACCTTCTCACGACATGTTCGAGTTGTCTCTAGCTGCGATAGATGTGCGACAAAAGCTTGAAGCGGAGCTAGCCGAAGGTGGGAGATCGATCATACCAGACAGGCGGATTGATATTCCGGAAGAGGTAGCTCAAACGGTGGGGTATAGGACACTCTCCCGATTGGCATAAAAAAAGAATTGGGTTTGATATAGTTCCAACAGGTTCAAGGGGTACGACGTGAGCCTCCTCCAAGAGTTCTACACTGGATTCACTAATCTCGAGGAGAAGAATGGGGTACTAGTTCGAGGCATAATTATACCATGGATACCAGAATCAATTTCTTCATTCATCCATTTTGGGCAACGGGAGTTCACAGGGAGCAACCATGCCTACCAATATTCGAGGGCTTCTAGGGGGATAGGAAGATACATTACGGACGTGATCTGCAACAGGGAGTACAGATATCCAGAAATCGGAGCAGAACCTGCACGGATCCGTCAGAGCGAACTTAGCATTGAGGCTAAGGTGATGATGAAATTCTGCATCTTCAACTTGATCCCTAGGAAGAATGACACTTGGATACAGCCAAATTACGCCGAGCTCCTCTACTGCTTGATCGACAAGCATCGAATCGACACCGGTCACATCATGTATGAAGAGTATGAGCGCCACTGGGAAAAGAAGAAGAAGCCCTTCATCTTTCCGAGCTTCATCACTGCCTACTGCAAATATTACGGGGTCGAGGACATTGATGAGGGGGATTGCGAGGTCGCTGCCGTTTCACCTTCGACTATTGACGTGCAGCTTGCTAGGTATCAAATGAAGAACCCAATGGCTGCCGCTGCTGATGTGGAAGCACCCTTCCAACCGAGTGGTTCAGATAATGAGAATGATTATGAGGATGCTATGGAGGCTGATGATGGCCAAGCCCCTATCTCGGATATTCCATTTGCCCATAGAGCACCGCATGCACCGCCTCGAGCACCACAGGGGTCTAGAGGTATTGACTTCACTGAATTTCGGGCCTACCTTGACGACCGTTTCGATAGAGCCGATGCTCGAACTGCAGCCTTGACCACTTCTGTCCAAGGACTGCGACAAGACCTCGACGGACACATTGCCCAGCGCAACCGCGATTGGGAGACATTCGAGGAGCATCGCCGAGAGCATAGGCAAGAAGGGTGGGAGCAGCAACAACTCATTCAGCAGCAACAGGAGGCTCTACAGCGGTCCAATGATCTCCTGTCTGACATGTGGAGGGACTTTTATGGGGATTACAATCCCGATGATTAGTCTTTTCACATGTCCACTCTCAGCCAACCGAGGCCAAACCGTTCGGTAACATCTAGTATCACTTCTTATTACTCATTCTCTTTTGCTAGGGGCTAGCTTAAGTATCATAAGGGGGATGGGATGTGAACCGCGATGTTAAGTATTGTTTGGCCAAGCCCCTATCTCGGATATCTTGTTTTTTGTTTGCATTTGCACGTTTACCGCTTTCTTAGTTTTTTAGGTTGCATTCACTTCATTCATCCTAGGATAGTCTTGCATGTTTTATATGGAATTTATTGCCAAATTTTTTGAACTTTTTTATTGGGTAGATCAACTAACTATGCCATTAATCATATGCTTCATCTCTATGAATTTGTTTGAGGTTTTTCTCGCTTGGCTTGTCACATTTATGTATTGCACTTAGTTAAGCTTTGTAGTCTCGACATCACTTAGTGGTGTTTTCTCTACTGCGGTTCACGAAGGCCTTTATAATAGGATGATGCATGTTAGGGTCTTATGGTTGTTTCCCCGAGTAATTATGTACCTAAGAGGCAACAAGTCTTCATCATGCTTTGAAATTGCTAAATGCCTAGGAAGGAGGTAGTGTGAGGTTGTGTGATCCTTTGTTTGTAACCTATTCTTCTGAATAGGTTTGGGGAGGGGGTTACACCATCATTAGACTTGTTTTTCGTTTTTCATTCCTGTGTTGTGAGTTTATTTTTCCTTTCTCGTAAATTTTGTACTCCATCCTATTCTTTCGAATAGGTTTCGGGAAGTCGTTTGTGAGTCATTTTATTTCTTTTTCGTTGTGCTACTGCTGGCTAAAAAAAATCGAAAAAAATGAAAAAGAAAAAATTCCAGGAAAAAAGAAAAAAAAGAAAAAAAGAAACTGGAAAGAAAAAAAAAAAAAAAATGAAAATGACCCCAAAAAAGCAAAGAAGGGTCCAAAAAAAGAAAGCCAAATAGCTTTTAGCAAAGTGTTGTGTCTCATTTTCCAATTCTTGTAATGTTCGTAATCGTGTTGTAATTTTCTATTTTTTGTCTTTTGTTTTTGAGTGTCATCTGTTCTAGACCACCCTCGTCCTGCCATTCTGGAAGTGGTGAAAATCTTAAGGATTTGCTTGAGAGATGGGTAGAATAGGGGAGTGTTATCTTTTATAGGGAACCCTCATTCGTTTGATGAGAGCCAGTACTGGTTCGACATCTTTGAGGAAAAGTCTTAACTTGGTGAACAGCAGTAAGTCCTCAGTTTCATAGGCACGGGACAACGATTCGTATCTTAACATGTTTCATTACGTCGTCACTGACTAGGTCCAGGTAGAGAATGGTACGAAAGACTATCTTGTTTTAAAATAAGTGCTTATGTGGATGTGTATGAGTCAATCGAGGCATTCTTCAACCTATATTCATGTTTTGATTTATATGGTTCTTGTTCATATGTTTTTTGATAGATTCAGTAGATTAGTTCATTTTATTTTGCATGAGACTCCATTTTGTGTGTTGCATTGTTTTTTACATTAGAGTCTAGCTTAGTTGCTTGAGGACAAGCAAAGGTTCGGTTTGGGGAGCTTGATGAATGTGTATTTTACACTTTCATTCGAGTCTTTTTAACCTATTTTAGTTATCCTTTATGTTAATTTAGCTATGTTTTAGTGCATTTTATTAGAATAGTGTCGCGTTTCCCTTTAGTCTTTATTTTACAGGTTTTGGTTGAAAAACGAAGATTTCCGGGCAAATATATTGAAGTAGACAAGGAATTGGTGTTCCAGAAGCCTAATTGGAGTACCTGGAAGATTCCGGATAGGTTTGAAGTCTAGGGGTCGAATCTGGAGGTTAGAAGGCCACTAGAAGTCAGAAACCGAGTCCGAAAAGGGGAAGAAATCCAAAAACGTGTCGAAAACGCGTTTTAGGCCGAAAAATACTCCCGGGCGAATCGGCCGGGACGTGGGGCGAATCGCCCCACACCAGGCGAATCGCCCGGTGTGTGTGGCCCTTCGCCCCACACAATTCGTAGCCTTTATATAGTTGCTCAGTTTTTCTCCGTTTTTCATACTTTTCCAGACCTTTTCTCTCACCTTTCTCTGTAGTTTTAGGTAGGAATTCCCCAGAGTCTATTCTGGGGGTTCATAGCTTAGGAGATATTTTTTCTTAGCAGTTTGGAGCTTGTAAGATTGCGATTCTTCGGAGATTGACAACCTTCGGTAACATTGTATCTTACAGTTTTTCTACTTATTTTTATATATCTTTCAACATGTTTTCTTCTATGATTTCTGTTGTTTGCATGACAACTATGAGTAGCTAAACTTCACGTTGGTGATAGTATGTGAATTCTTGGCGAAGGGTTAATAATTATGCTAATGGCTATATCGCGCATTATACTCTGAGTTATTGCTTTATTTCTTTGATCTATCTAAATCTCTATCTTCGTATTGTTGATTAATTACTGAACACAATTGAACAATTCATTGGTCTTTGACCTATCTAAATCTATATCTTCGTAGTGTTTGATAATTACAACTGGACAATTCATTGATCAAAGATCTCCATGCAAGACCGAGGAATTTATGCATGATTATTAACCCGTTATGCTTTGAAGGACCATACTATCACCAATCTCCATTATCTGTTAAGAAAAACCTGTGCTAAATCGTCTGCTGTTTTATATTCTAAATTAGATTAGATAAAGCTAGTTATAGTCCTTAGAGATCGACAATCGAGGTTATTCTACTGCTACACTACAGTTTTCGTTGTAGTTGTGAATTGCCTTAGAGATTCCGTCTTGATGGCCAGGCAAGAAATATCATCATCAGATCAACTCCGGATACCATACAGTGCAAACTGTGGGGTGCTAAGACTGCTAAGGAGGCTTGGAAAATGGTTCAAGATATTTGTGCTGGATCTGACAAGACCAAGGAAAACAAACTTGAAGTACTTAAGCTGAAGTTTCAAAACTTTAAGCAAGGTGCTAACGAGTCACTGGAAGACTTGGACTTCAGATTCACAACTCTTGTTAGTGAAATGGCAGCGCTGGGTGTTGGAAATCTTTATTCAGATTCTGAGAAACTGAAAACTATCATCAGAAGTTTGAATCAAGAATGGATCCATACTCAGAATTTCTATTATAATCAAGGAATGCCTGACATTACACCAACTGAGTTGTTCTCTCATCTTGCTACTGTCAATTATGAGACAAAGCAAAGAGAAAATGTGTTTGCTGAAAAATCGCAAAACATTGCTCTTGCTGCAAAGCCGTCATCTTCTGAAAAGAAGAATGATAAAGAGCCTGCTGATGAAAATGCTTTAGTTGTTAAAAACATGAAGAAATTCATCAGTAAGGAACTTGAAAGGCGAAAAGCAAAAGAGAAGCTGAAAAAGCATCTTGGTAATAACTACCATAAGTACAAGAATGATACTAGCTCGCTGAACAAGCAAGCTCAGCAAGCTACATCATCAGAAGAACCAGCAGTTGGAAATGATCTATGTTTTTACTGCAAAAAGCCTGGACACTTCAAAGCTAATTGCCCTTTGCTGAAAGGCAAATCTGCTGAAAAGAAGAAGAAGTTCAAAAGAGCTTTCATTGCTGAAGAAAAGAAGAAGCTTCAAGCAAAAATCGATGCATTGTGCATTGACACAAGCTCCGAAGACAGTGAGGATGAAAGTTCAGACACCGACGATGAGGAAGCCACTCTAGACGTGGAGATTGGCAAAGAAGTGTGTGGGATAGCTATGGAAGCTTATCCAGATGTGTCGAACTACGAATTCTGCCTCATGGCCGGTCAGGTAAATAATTCTACCTCTGACTCTGATTCAGAAAGTGAAGACGAGATTGATCTTGACAAGATTCAAGGAGAAATCGAAAGATTTGAGAAAACTCTCAGCAAACAGCAAGAAAAACTTCATTTTGCTGAAACTCTGACCAAGCAAACTACTGAAAAGTACGCTTTGCTGAAGGAAGAGACAGAAGAAAAGGATGCTGAAATAAGGCGTCTTAAGAAATTGATTGCTGAGGCTGCAGAGAAAAATTCTCAAATGGCATTAGAATTGGAAGAGTATCAGTCCTCAATTCTAAAGTTACTTGCTGAAATTCAAGAAATGAAAAAGATGAAAATCAATTTCAAATCCTATGTGGAAGCAAGTAATACGCTGACTGGACTAAACTCTTATTTGAGAGATCCATCTCAGAAAGAAGGTTTAGGAGCAACGTGTGAAGGTGATAACGTAGAAATCTTGAGAAAAGATAAATCACCGATCTCCTTTGTACGTGCTACTGATAGTAGTCCACCAGTGATCTATGAGTTTGGTCAAACTAAGATTGCTGAAACATGCAATCAAGTACCTATGACCATAAAGCCCGCTGTTGCTACTCAAAGTAACACGACTTTAAAAGGAAAACAGGTTGCTGTGAAGCAAACTGGAAAGAAAAAGAATGCAGTGAAGCATTCCGCCAAACAAGTTGCTGAAAAGCAAGTTGTTAAGTCTAAAGGCAAGATTACCGAAAGTAATCAGAAGTCCTTTGCTGACAAACCTGAATCAAGTAAGGTTGCTGATGCTAAAGCTCAACATTCTCCAAAGAGTGGACTCGGTTTCAAAACCAAGCAAAGTCAACTCTTTCATGAGTATAAGCAAAGTCAGCAAAAATACTTCAAAGAGATGAAGAAAACCAAGCCTAAGAGTTTTGAAAAGACTCCCAATGCTAGGACTAGCAGGAACTTTGCTAGAAAAGAACTTACTGAAAAGTATATTCAGCAAAAAGGTCAACAGAGCAAGACACCACATCAGAAAGTGGATTTGACCAGCACGAGTCAAAAGTCTTTCAGCTCAAAACCTCCTAGTTCCTCAGCAAGTAGAAAACAAGTCAAAGTTGAAAAACTTCAGACTTGGGTTTCCACTGGACGCATTCTTGAACATGTTAATGGACATCCATCATTGGATAATTAACTTGTTTGCTCTTGATTGTGCAGACTGCAGCCACGGAGACAAACGATGCAATCTGGCACTTTGATAGTGGTTGTGGAAAGCACATGACGGGCAACAAGAATAACCTTATAAACTATAGACGGTGGTCTAAAGGTCCAACAATAAGGTTTGCTGGTGGAGGCTCCGGATCTACAAAAGGCTATGGTGATGTGAAGTTGGGATGCATAACCATTTCTGGAGTTCTTTATGTCAAATATCTTAAGTTTAACCTTTTCAGCATGAGTCAATTTGCTGACAAAGGATACTTCATCGAAATTAAAAGTGATGAATGTAAACTTGTAGATTTTGAGACTAAAAAGGTTATAATGATTGCAAGAAGATCAGGAGGCTTGTACACCGTTGATTGGTCTTCAGCAAACGTTGAAAAATGCCTTGTCTCAGATCATGATTGCCTTGCTGAAAAAGAATGGTTATGGCATAAACGAACAAGTCATCTAAACTTCAAGACGCTGAATAAGCTGTCTAAAAAGGCACTTGTAGTTGGATTACCTAGGGTTACTTTTAAGAAGGATGGTGTTTGCAATGCATGTCAGCAAGGAAAGCAAACCAAATCTTCTTTCAAGAATAAGGCAGTACCGTCAACTACAAAACCTTTACAACTCTTACACATGGACTTGTTTGAATCTTCTTCAACAAGCTATGCTGGTAAGAAGTATGGTCTAGTCGTGGTAGATGACTATTCAAGATTCACTTGGGTAGTATTCATCAAACACAAATCTGAAACCAAGACTGAAATACCTAACTTGCTGAATAAGCTTGAAGTCATGAAAAATGACAAGGTAGGAGTCATAAGGACAGACCATGGTACTGAGTTTGTAAACCAGTACATAACTGAATATTGTACGTCCAAAGGTATTCAACATCAGTTATCCTCAGTAAGGACACCACAGCAAAATGGTGTTGCTGAACGGAAGAGACTTTTTTGAAGAATATTGGAAGAATTTCTCGTACCCTGAAAGAAGCCGCAAGAACAATGCTTGCTGACACTGAGATAAGTGAGGCTTACTGGGTTGAAGCGATTAATACCGCCTGCTATACTCAGAATAGATGTTTGATTACTAAGGAATACAACAAAACTCCTTATGAATTGTTTGTTCGAAGACCTCCTAACATCACTCATCTAAGAGTATTTGGTTGCAAGTGTTACGTTCTTAACAATGGTAGAGAATACCTAAGAACATTTCAACCAAAGGCAGACGAAGCGATATTTCTTGGCTACTCCTTGCATAGTAAAGCTTACAGAGTTTACAACAAAAAGGCACAAAAGATTGAAGAATCTGTGCATGTTGTATTCTACGAAAAGACACAAGGTGTGCCTGCTGAAGAAGAAATATCAGAATGTATGAAAAAGCTAATCATACATGAGCAAAGAACTGAGTCTGATGCTAGGCAAATCAAGTCAATTGAACTAAATGATGATTCTGACAATGATTCTCCTTCCCCGAGTCATGACAAGATAAATATAGTTCACGACAAAGAATTTCCAGCAAAAGATGCGGTTGCTCCGGAAGTTGCTGAAATTACGCAATCTCCAGTGCCTGCTGATGAAATATCTCAACCCAGCAATGCTGAGCAAGCAGTTTCTGACGATCAAATCTCAACAGAGACACGAATTCCCAGTAGTAATGAACAAGTACATACTGAAGAGTCACATGCTGATAAGTAAACATATCCTGATCCAACAAACAGGAAACCTGTTAATAAATGGATTAGAGATCATCCCTCTACGGATATGATTGGCGATATTAATAAACGCCAAGTGACTAGATCCAAAGCTACTCAAGGACTTGCTGAAGAAGCAACTGTCGTAGAAGTAGAATCTTTATTCTCTTGCTTTGTTTCAGAAATTGAACCTAAAACCATAGAAGAAGCTTTAAAGCATTCTGAATGGATAAAGGCAATGCAAGAAGAATTGGATCAATTTGAAAGAAACAAAGTCTGGAAACTTGTGCCACTTGCTGAAAATAAGAAAGCTATTGGTACAAAGTGGGTGTTCAGAAACAAGCTGAGCGAGTCTGGTGAAGTAACAAGAAACAAAGCACGCTTAGTTGCTCAAGGTTACTGTCAGACTGAAGGATTGGACTATGATGAGTCTTACGCTCCAGTTGCAAGATTGGATGCAATTAGGCTTTTCTTGGCCTTTGCTGCTCACAATGACTTCATTGTTTACCAAATGGATGTTAAGAGTGCATTCTTAAATGGTGAACTTGCTGAAGAAGTCTACCTAGAACAACCCCCTGGCTTTGAACTTCCCTCAGAAACCAAGATGGTATATAAGCTTCAGAAAGCTGTATATGGTCTAAAGCAAGCACCAAGAGCATGGTATGATACCTTAGCTAAGTTCTTGCTGGAAAATGGTTTCAAGAAAGGTGAAGTTGACAAAACTCTTTTTACCATGAACCATGATGGTAAATTAATCTTAGTTCAAATTTATGTGGATGACATAATTTTTGGATCTAAGGACAAGCAACTTTGTGATGATTTTGCCAAACTTATGACAAATAAGTTTGAAATGAGTATGATGGGAAAATTGAATTATTTCCTAGGGTTGCAAGTCAAGCAACTCAAAGATGGAATATTCATAAATCAAGCAAAGTATGCGAAAGAAATGCTCATAAAGTTTAGGATCAAAGAGGATGAAAAACCTGAAAAGATCCCTATGAGTGTTGGTACCAAATTGGGCTATACTAAAGAGGACAAAAGTGTTGAAGAACACAAGTATAGGAAGCTCATTGGTTCTTTGTTGTATTTAACAGCAAGTAGACCTGACATTCAGTATGTTGTTTGTGTGTATGCAAGATTCCAATCGGATCCAAGAGAATCACACTACAAAAAGGCAATTAAAATACTGAAATATGTTAAAGGTACAGTCAATGTTGGATTATGGTATCCAAAAGATTCTGGACTTGAATTGGTTGGCTATTCTGATGCTGATCATGGTGGATCAACTCTTGATAGAAAAAGTACCTCTGGAACTTGTCAGTTTTTGGGTACTAGATTAATATCATGGTTCATCAAGAAGCAAACGTGTGTCGCCAATTCATCTACAGAATCTGAATACATTGCAGCTGGTTGTTGCACAGCTCAAATCCTATGGATTCAACAACAATTAAGAGATTATGGTATTTCTGCAAAGAAAACACCAATCTTTTGTGATAATACAAGTGCTATTGCAATTACGCAAAATCCTAAGTTTCACTCTAGGACCAAGCACATTGATATTAGACATCATTTCATTAGAGATCATGTGGAAAAAGGTGATATTGAGGTTGTGAAAGTAGGTACTGAAGATCATCTTGCTGACATCTTTACCAAGCCCCTACCGGATAATAGGTTCGCAATGCTAAGGTATAACCTTGGATTGATTGAACTACCTCAATAAAGGATACACTTGGCAGAATGCTGAAACAGGTATTCAGGAAGCCAAAGTATTCCTGTCCAAAAGACCAAGTCACTAATTTCTTCTAAGAAATGATAAGTCACAACATGATTGCTGAAACAGGCATTCGGCAAGTAATTCCTTCAAAACAAGTATTTGTTAGGAAACTTGACCACTTTCTGAGACAGGAACTCAGTAAGTGAAAGAACTTAAGGATTGCTGAGACGGGTACTTAGACAATCAAAAGATACTGAAACAGGTATTCAAGTATCAAAGGAATTTTCTGAAACGGGAATTCAGAAAAGAGAAAAATCTCATCTCTTAAATTTTACCAAAGGATGTCTCAAATTGCAAAGAGAATTTACTGATACGGGAAATCAGAAATATCTTTTAAACTTAGAAAATATGAGATATCTAAGTAAGGGGGAAGTTTCAGCAAGTAGCTAGATTGTTAATTAAAACTCGCTGGAAAGATTCTTGTCTGTTTCAGCAAGCAATCTATCCCTTATTACTCGGTAAAATCAATTTGTGACGTTAAGCTGGCACAGATAAACTCGCAATAAATCATGACATGAAATTCAATCGTGGCCATTGATTAAAAGGAGTTATTAATCTAACGGCTAACAAAACAAAGAGAGAGAGTGCTCTGACGGTTTTAGTTAGTGGGCCACTACGCATTCAATGCAAAGGCTCCACTATCTCCAGTGTTTCTCTGTTTTACCCTTGCTGAGAACTCAAATCGATTGAGCTTCTCACACACCAGAGACACTATATAAAGAAGGAGTTAGAGAAATGACAAAATTCTTTAACTCACATTTCCTTCTCTGCAATTTCTAGCCTGAAACTATTGTACCTCCGGTCAAAAAGCAAACTATCTTTTTCGTACAATTTCTTGCTCTATATAAAGAAATGGCTCCCAAGAGACAGTCATCTAAGTCCTCAAATCGTCAAAGGTTGACAGTGCTGAAACACGCATTGCTCCGGTGACTGCTCCGGCGACTTCTCTGACCCAAGACACAGCAAAAGTCGTGTTGAAAAACGACAGAATCACTGTTAAACCTATGCCTCCGTCATATCTTGACACTGCAAAGTGTGAGATGTTGATGCAATGGGGAGGGTTTGCAAAAGAAAAGTACATTAGGTAATTTTATGAACAAGAACTTGATGACCAAATGAAGAGGCGCTTGAGTTCATCATGCAACAAGGCCTCATGAACTTTATCTCTGCTCGCACTAAGCAAGTGAGCATGATTGATACCATGGAGTTCTACAATAATGCAGAAATCCAGTCCCTTACAGACAGTAATGGAGTCACTGAAAAAGTGATCCTTACTTATGTTCAGAACACGCAAATCGTCCTGAAATGGACTGATTTAGCGGAGATTTTTCAGATTCCAACCACTGGAACTGAAGATGACGGTCACTGCTTCTGACGAAGAAATTGAAGCTTTCTACAGTGACGTCAGAAATGCAAAAATGAAGAAAGGCGAGATAGCCCCCGTGACTTGGACAAAGCACGTTAAGAGAAAGCATCTCGCCTTCACTTGGTCTAGTAGCTCTGCTACTGATTAAAGTTTTGACTCCCAAGTTGGAGGAATTGACCAAGTAGGCCTGAGAAGATGGCCATTGCTGATGCATATCCATGAGAATAAATCGGAACTTAACTGGGCTAAGTACATTTTCAACAGGCTTGTTGATTGTGTTACTAAGTTTAAGGTAAAGGTAGAAGACAACAAGGTCTCACCTTCCTTTCCAGTTATGTATGGAATCAAGATATGCTATATCCTTGAACATTTCAGGATTCAGCTAAAAACCCATTGCCAATCAAGAAATCTGTGTGCAATGTGGGAAGATCTTTCTACAAGCAGAATGTACCTAAGATTGCTGGTAAGAAACCAAGAAGACAACAACTGCAAATGTTGTCAGCACAAGCCAGCAAGAAAGGTATACAACAGCTGCAGATGTTACCACTCAGCAACTTAGAGATGAAACTGCTGTTGTGGTGGTAACACAAATGAAACTGCTGTAGAAATCAACAAGGTACGTGTACAAGAGCCGTTGCTGAAAATGCAACAATAGATGACTCTGGGAAACTGGAGAACTAAAAGAAAAAGAGGAAAGCTGATGATGACACTCAGACTGCAAGCGTCATCAGCAAATCCCGTACCTAAGAGGAACGGACAAGTAACAAAAGAAAGAAGACACTGGCTTCTCAGTCAGTCCCCAATGTCCAAGACTCCTCAGTCAATTCCCAGACAAATGCTGAAACGCATTTGCCAGTAGATGTTGCTGAAATAATTACTGAAACATACATCAGCAATGTTTGAAGTGTTTGCGGAAGCCTTCAACAATCAACTTAACGTTGATAACTCTACTGAGAATAGACCACAAGGCAGTGGAATGAAATTCCTGCCCAAGTCCCAGATATCTACATTGTAGATAATCTAGATGATCAAACATGGAACCAGTAAGCAACATTGCTGCTGATCTGCAAAGAGCGGCACTTGCTGATGCTGCTGAACAGATGGTTGCTGAACAAGCAACTCATCAAGTTGCTGAAACCCAGCTTGCTGATGGACCAGTTGCTGAGATAGCAATGGTTCCTGTTCCTGAAGTTGCTGAAACTCAAGAAGCTTATTCAAAGACGCATCTCTTGATGCTGAGAATACTGGCCGAAGTTCACCCAAGACTTCAATTGACAAAGTCCAGCTTGTACTGGAAGATTTAAGCAAACAAATGGAGTTGGAGATTGAAGAATCATCCAACAAGTCAATTGATCTCTTCATGACAAGCAGTGAGCTTAAAGGTCAAGCTGCTTCTGCTCAACTTGTCAATTCAGAGACAAGGGAGATTGCTGAAACCGCACGCTTTCTCAGTTAGAGCAAACTCAGAAGTCTGCTGAAGAAACAGTCCAAGAAGCTGAAGAAACTGTTAATGCTGAGGACTGAGCCACAACCTGTCCTTCCTCAGCAGGTAGTTAATTCAACCATCAGTAAAACTTCAAATTCTGAAATTGTTCTTTTGCTAAAATTATTCTTCTCTACAGACTTCTCAAGATACAAGTCAGATGGTTGCTGAAGCCTCTGCACCAGAACCAACACTCCCTGCTCAGCAGGTAGTTAATAATTTTGGTATAAAAACTAAGTTTGACAGCTTAGTACTGTGTCTAATTTTAATTATTTCAGGATGAACAAATGGAGGATGCTACTCCAGCTCCTCATGGAATGGAAATTGTACTACATGAGCTTGCTGACTCTCAGCAGGTAAATCATGTTTCAGATTTAACTCTAAAACAATTCTCCAAACCAATCCTGATCTAATAAAATTCTTTTTCAGGCTCAAAAGGAGACCACTGAATGGTACTCATCCTGAAGATCAGCAAGTAAGTTTCTGAAGAACTTTACTTGAGCTTCAAGAGGACAACTTTGTCAAGAGTTGCTAATCCGTCAGCAACTGGCAAGATATAGGAAATGGACTTCTCAGATCTTCACCTTCATCTCTCAAATGAGAAAAAGAGATCTTCACTGCTGAAGCTCGAAACATTTGTCCACTCCATCCTTCCTGACGAAATGACATATTCTTCAGCAAAGAGTTCAAATCTGATTGCTCAAATCAGAGAGAATATGAAGGCCAAATTTAAGAGTGCCTCTCCAGCTGAACAAGCTGTGATT
>CM051456.1:83076081-83102840 GCA_028274465.1 Plantago ovata | reverse complement strand
TCATGCTGACACCACGACTCCTGTTGCTGAAAATGCAAACGCCTAGAAGCTCTGGGAAATCGCGAAAAATCAAGAAAAAAAAGTGAGGAAGCTGATGATGAACACTCAGACTGCAAGCGTCATCAGCACCATGTCACAAAGAGGAAAAGGACAAATACCACGGAATGAAGAAAACACTAGCTCACAAGTCAGTACCTATTGTCCATGACCTCTCAGACAATTCCCAGACAGTTGCTGAAACGCAAGTTCAGTAGATGTTGACAAGGTAGTTACTGAAGCCTATGTCAGCAACATTGAAGTGTTTTGCGGAAGCCTTCATATCGACCTGTTGATCCCTCTCGACGAGAACAGACCACAAGGCAGTGGAAATGAAATTCCCTGCCCAAGTCCTAGATATCTACATTGTAGATAATCTAGATGATCCAACTCTGGAACCAAGTGATATTGCTGCTGATCTGAGAAATGCGGTACTTGTGCTGATGCTCCTGAAAAGATGTTGCTGAACAAGCAACTCATCAAGTTGCTGAAACCACATTGCTGAAGAACATTGCTGAGACAGCAATGGTTCAAGTTCCAGAAGTTGCTGAAGAAACTCAGAAGCACTATTCAACGACGCATCTCGTGATGCTGAGAATACTGGCCAAGTTCACCAAGACCTCAATTGACAAGTCCAGCTGTACTGGAAGCTATAAGCCAACAAATGAATTGGAGATTGAGAAATCATCCAACAAATCCATTGAAGTCTTTATGACAAGCAGTGAGCTTAAAGGTCAAGATGCTTCTGCTCAACTTGTCATTTCAGAGACAAGGGAGATTGCTGAAACAGCGCAGCTTTCTCAAACAGAGCAAGCCAAGAAGTCTGCTGAAGAAACAGTCCCAGAAAATGAAGAAACTGTTAATGCTGAAAGGACTGAGCCACAACCTGTCCATCTTCAGCAGGTAGATAACTCAACCATCAGTAAAAACTTCACTTTCTGAAACTTATTCTTTTGCTAACATTATGATATCTCTACAGACTTCTAAAGATGCAAGTCAGATGGTTGCTAAGGCTCTGCACCAGAATCAACACTTCCGGCTCAGCAGGTAGTTAACGTTTTTGGTATAAAACTAAGTTTGACAGCTTAGTACTTGTGTCTAACTCATATTTATTTCAGGATGAACAAATGGAGGATGTTACTCAAACTCCTCAAGGAATGGAAATTGTACAACATGAGCTTGCTGCACCTCAGCAGGTAATTCATGTTTCAGCTTTGAACTCTAAAGCAATTATCCAAACCTCTCCGGATCTAAATATTGTTCTTTTTCAGGCTCAAAAGGAGACCACTGAAGTGGTTCACATCACTGAAGATTCTCAAGTGAGTTCTGAAGAACTTTACTTGAACTTCAAGAGAACAACCTTGTCAAGAGTGCTAAGTATGTCAGCAACTGGCAAAGGTACAGAAGGATGGACTTTTCTGATCTCCATCTTCATCTCTCAAATGAGAAAAAGAGATCTTCTCTGCTGAAGCTCGAGACGTTTGTCCACTCCATACTTCCTGAAGACATGTCATATTCTCAGCTAATGAGCTCAAATCTGATTGCTCAAATCAGAGAGAATATGAAGGCAAAATTCAAGAGTGCCTCTCCAGCTGAACAAGCTGTGATGCTCAAGGGTTTATTTGTACCCGTGGTGGCTGATCCCCAAAATATCAATGAGGAAGAGGAAGTATCTAGTGTTGCTCTATACAAACATCTTCAGCTAGTCATTCTAACTGATGATGATGAAGAGGAAGAAGATGAAAACATTCTGACTGATCCCAGTGATGATGAAGGGAAAGATTCAAAGGACAAGAAAGATGACGATGATGACAATCAAGGTCCAAGTCCTTATGCTGGTGGACTAAAAATGACAGTTGCTGAAACTGAAGAACAAGACAATCAGCAAGCTGAACAACCACAACCTCAACATGAATCTTAACCTGCTCCTGCTGATGTTGAAAATCAAGCACCTGTACAAGGTGCTGATACTGAAGAAGAATATGCCAGAAAGCGAGCTGCCTTGAAACATGGCAAAAGCCAACTTTCTGATGCCAAGGTCACTGATGCAAACCTTGATGATGAAGATGAAATGGATGAAGATTATGAACGCGCTCTACAAAACAGTCTCATGATCCATGCAAGGCATACGCAGGATCTCGAAATTGGTCAATCTTCAGGAATAATACCACAGGAACTCCCCTCCCTTCCACTTACTACTGGCGAAACTCCAGTAATTGAGTCTCAAACGTTGCCCTCAGCAACTACTCCATTAAAACTAACTACTGGCGAAACTCCAGTAATTGAGTCTCAAACGTTGCCCTCAGCAACTACACAATTAAAACTAACTACTGGCGAAACTCCAGTAATTGAGTCTCAAACGTTGCCCTCAGCAACTACTCAATTAAAACTAACTACTGGTGATACTCCAGTTGTTGAGTCTGAAGCGTTGCCATCAGCAACCACTCAACCAAAAGGAAATGAAGCTGCTGACTTAGGTTCCAAGGTTGCTGACCTTGATGAATCTGAGGATGACGATGATTTATCAGCAAATGAGGATGAACAATCCAAGAGAGATCCCAAAGTGGTTCAAATCCCTCCTCCTGATTATATAAATGATATAGACGATGATCTGAGAGGAGAATTGTTGATGAAGGATGATCAGTTGCTTCAGAACTGAAAGTTCATTCCTTGACCCCAAACCTAGTGCCGTTCCCACGAGTTCAGGAGTTTACTCCTAGAATTCTGGCACTGAAGAAAGTCCATGATGCCTGCAAAGCAGAAGATGAGGCATTGCTTGCTGAGAGCCCGCTTGACATTGGAAAAATATTGGCTACAGTGCTGAGACGCACTACTACTCTTACAATAGCTCAGAAAGACATCAGTCTTTATCACAAGAGCTATGAAGAAGATGTAAGTCAAGCACTCAAGCTAGCAAAGACTTTCATGGAAGATAAGGCCGCAACAGAGAAAAGGCATGAAGAGAACATGGTGAGTATTCAAAAAGAGTTGTCAAAAATTACTTGTGATCAGCAACAAATCATCATGAAATACAACAACTTAAGTACTCTTGCTGAAAACTGCAATGAGTTCTATTCTCTGCACATCACTCCGATGTTGCAATCCATGTCTAAGGGGGAAAAGAGAAGTACAAGAAAAAGAACCCAAACCCCTCCTACTGTTGATGAGCCACAACCCATAGAACCTCTTGTTGAAAAAGAGCAAATTTCTAATAGGCGAGCAGAATCTGAGTTAAATTCAGCAAGTCCCAAAAAGAGAAAAACTGCTGCTGAAACTCAAGATTTTTGCCACACTGAAAGTCATCAAGATCTGAATGAAGATGATGATGATCATGACAATCAGACAATAGCTCAAGCCATAAGAGCTAGACCAATTACAACATTAACTCCGTCTGGCCAATCAAAGCATTTCTCTTCTGACTCAAGATCTTCAGCAAGAGATCAAGACAATGCAAAGTCAAGAAGAAGAAGGCAAAGACAGGAAGAAAAGAGGCTGGCCAGCATTGCTATTGGCTCCGACATCGAGTATACAAAGACCAGCAATGATGAAACCACTCAGAATGTGATCAGAAACATTCATGGTTGTTGGATCTTAAAGCTGGAAGACTTGCTGGTGAATGAGTTCTTTCCTACAGCCATTCTGAACCAAATGTTCACATGGATTGAACTCAAGGTAAAAAGGAAACAAAGGGATGAGTCCCTTCCAAGAAACATTGCTGGGAGATGGTTGAATCTTGAAGTCTCAGTAAGAAGAACTGCAATTGGTAAGTCCATAAGACAAGAACCAGAATTGATAAAACCAGTTGGCATTGCTTATTACTCTGACCCAGTAACCAAGAAAAAAAGAAGAGACTTGGATTGATTCCTTATGAGTATTTCTATCTCGCAGCTAAGGATCAAGAAGAAGATCTTTTCTGGCTAAGAAAGATTCATCCTAAAGCATTTCAGATACACAGCTTCTCCATGCCAGCAATTGGGGCATGCATTTGTGGGTAACTCATTACATGGAAATGAATGCTGAAAAGCATCATCATACTGCCTGCAAAAATGCAAGGATTCTTCAATTACAAGTCCGTAGGCTACTTGAGAACTACGAAAAGGACTGTGTTGAATTTACTGCACTTGCTGAGAAGAGTGTAAGAGAGATTTTGAGAAAATCATCTGGAAGAGCTTAAACTCTCTGTAATAGATTTTGTTAAAGTTTTTATTTGCTGATTTTGTTTAGTTATCTCTGCTCTTTCTTGTAAACTTCTGAAAGATAACTATCAGCAATGAAGCTTTTGACTCTTATTGGTTATTGATTACGCAATTTACTTATGTTTACTGTTTAATTATTCAAGTATGCTTGCATTAATAAACTGATTTATTCAACATCAGAAACCTCTAAAAGGGTAACAATTAATTTAGCCATGGATTGCTAACATCAAAAAGGGGGAAATTTGTTAGGAAACTTGTAATTTTGATGAGCAATTAACCATGCTAAATTAAGGAAAGTCCAGTAACTAGTACTCTTAAGGTCCATAGGAATTTAGAATTTTAAGGACATTGTAAAAGAGGAACGTTTGCTGAAGACTTAGATTAGGTGCTAGATAGGTTGGTTTTACCGCTTATGATGTATCTTGTTTTCTGAAAAGAAATACAACCTATTGAAGCATTTGCTGATGATGTACTTTGTTTTTACAAACAAAATATTGAAGCATTTAGAACCGCTCAGAATCTTGAAGATTTCGAAGACTTAAGACTAGAAGATTTCTGAAGACTGGTATCTACAAAGGCACATGTTGCTCAGAAAGTGGAAACTTTAGCAACAGCTTGCATAAGTGAAAATCTATATGACAGAGTAGGTTGTGCTTGCTGAAACTAAGACTGACCACTTGCTGATGGAACATATGTGACCTCTTGCTGAAAGTACTTGTATTTGCGCTCCAATGTTACTGTTTGAATTTCATTCAAAAGAGCATTAAATGCAAAGCTTGCACGCGAAGGACATGAAGACTAGAAGACAAACAAGGACGCTGCTGAAAGTACAAAAGCAAGATAGTGACATTTTAAGGAACAAAACCCTTAGAATTTGAAATTCAAACGACTCCTTATTTCACTATAAATAGAGGTCATCCGGCAAAGAGTTGAAGTGTGTCAACAACGTGATCATACTCTCACTTGTGCTTAAACTCACATACCCTTCAATACTCCTACTGCCATTGATCCGTTTCAAGACTTAAAGCTTGAAAAAGCTACTTGTGAAGAAGTAGAATTTACACTACTAAGAAATTAGTTAAGTGTTCTTTCTTTCTTTCGAACAAGAACAAGTCTTGACACCAGAAACAATCAAACTTGTTTACTGCAAAGTATTCAAAGTTTTGTTTCTTAGATTACTTGTTGTAACTGAATAAGTTATAATTAAGTTATCTCATCCCAAACCTCTCTAACTGAAAATACACCCTTTCAGGCGTGATATTCAGGGGGAACTTAATCGAGGATAGTTTTGCTGATTAAAAGTACCAAGTTTGGTGGAGAACAAGGTTACGTTCTCTAGTTAGGTTGGAGACAAAGCAAAGTGTGTTTTGGTTTCTGTTTGAATCGCTCTAGATAGGTGTTGTAAGCAAACTCAAACTTATCTTAGTAGATTCAGTCCTAGAAAGGACAAAGTGGATTAGTTGAGAGATTACGCCACTCTCAGATACCACTATAAAAGTGTTTGTGTGATTTACTTACTGTACTTGGTTTTCAGCAAATCTTATCTATCTGTACACAGTCACTCACATCACTTGCTGAAACCTTCATTTACTGAAAAATCACTTATTGTATCAAAGACTTCCGCTCTCTGATTTTAAGTATCAGAAAACCTAGTTACTTTGAAGTAACTTGCGCTTGCTGAGAAAGTTAAGTATCAGCAACTCATTACTGAAAACTTTCTCAGCAAGTGCTTATTAGTTTACAGTAATGAGTTTCCTAATACTTAACTTTCTCAGCAAGCGCAAGTTACTTCACAGTAACTAGGTTTGCTGATACTTTAAATCAGAGAGCGGAAGTCTTTGATACAATAAGTGCTTTTTCAGTAAATGAAGGTTTCAGCAAGTGATGTGAGTGACTGTGTACAGATAGATATGATTTGCTGAAAACCAAGTACAGTAAGTAAATCACACAAACACTTTTATAGTGGTATCTGAGAGTGGCGTAATCTCTCAACTAATCCACTTTGTCCTTTTTAGGACTGAATCCACTAAGATAAGTTTGAGGTTCCTTACAACACCTATCTAGAGCGATCTAAATAGAAATCAAAGCACACTTGCTTCGTCTCCAACCTAACTAGAGAACGTAACCTTGTTCTCCACCAAACCTTGTACTTTTAATCAACAAAACTATGCTCGATTAAGTTCCCCCTGAATATCACGCCTGAAAGGGTGTATTTTCAGTTAGAGAGGTTTGGGATGAGATAACTTAATTATAACTTATTCAGTTACAAAATGTAATCTAAGAAACAAAACTTTGAATACTTTGCAGTAAACAAGTTTGATTGTTTCTGGTGTCAAGACTTGTTCTTGTTCGAAAGAAAGAAAGAACACTTAACTAATTACTTAGTCGTGTAAATTCTACTTCTTCACAAGTAGCTATTGAAACAAGTTTGACTTGTTCTTGTTGACACACTTCAACTCTTTGCCGGATGACCTCTATTTATAGTGAAAATAAGGAGTCGTTTGAATTTCAAATTCTAAGGCTTTTGTTCCTTAAAATGTCACTATCTTGCTTTCGTACTTTCAGTAGCGTCCTTGTTTGTCTTCTAGTCTTCATGTCCTTCGCGTGCAAGCTTTGCATTTAATGCTCTTTTGAATGAAATTCAAACAGTAACATTGGAGCGCAAATACAAGTACTTTCAGCAAGAGGTCACATATGTTCCATCAGCAAGTGGTCAGTCTCAGTTTCAGCAAGCACAACCTACTCTGTCATATAGATTTTCACTTATGCAAGCTGTTGCTGAAGTTTCCATTTTCTGAGCAACACGTACCTTTGTAGATACCAGTCTTCAGAAATCTTCTAGTCTTCAGTCTTCGAAATCTTCAAGATTCTGAGTGGTTCTAAATGCTTCAATAGTTTGTTTGTAAAAACAAAGTACATCATCAGCAAATGCTTCAATAGGTTGTATTTCTTTTCAGAAAACAAGATACATCATAAGCGGTAAAACCAACCTATCTAGCACCTATTCTAAGTCTTCAGCAAACGTTCCTCTTTTACAATGTCCTTAAAATTCTAAATTCCTATGGACCTTAAGAGTACTAGTTACTGGACTTTCCTTAATTTAGCATGGTTAATTGCTCATCAGAATTACAAGTTTCCTAACACAAACACTTTTGTAGTGGTATCTGAGAGTGGCGTAATCTCTCAAATAATCCACTTTATCCTTACTAGGACTGAATCCACTAAGATAAGATGTGAGGTTTCCTTACAAATCCTATCACTAATGATTCTTTAGAAACCAAAGCACACATGCTTCGTTTCCAACCTAACTAGAGAACTTTAACCTTGTTCTCCACCAAACTTGGAACATATAATCAGCAACACTATGCTTGATTAATTACCCTTGAATTTCACGCCTGAAAATGGTGTTTATCAGTTAGAGAGGTTTGGGATGAGATCACTTGAATATAAGTTTTCAGCTATAACAAGTTATCTAAAGAAACACAACTTGTAATACTTTTCAGTAAGCAAGTTAAGTTGTTTCTGGTGTCAACACTTGTTCTTGTTCGAAAGAGAGAACACTTAACAACTTTCTTAGCCGTGAATGTTCTACTTCTTCAAGAGTAGCTTTTGTTTCAAGTTTAAGTCTTGGAACGGATCAATAGGCAGTAAAGAGTATAAAAGGTTTTGAGTGTTTAAAGCACAAGTGAGAGTTTGATCACGTTGTTGACACACTTCTACTCTTTCCCAGATGACCTCTATTTATAGTGTCTCAAGGGAGCCGTTTGAATTTCAACTTCTAAGACTTTGCACCTTAAGATGTCACTATCTTGCTTTTGTACTTTCAACAGCGTCCTTCATTTGTCTTCTTGTCTTCATGTTCTTCGCGTGCCTACTTTGCATTTAATGTTTATTTGAATCAATTTCAAATGTGAACGTTGGAGCCAAAATGCAAGTACTCTTCAGCAAGGAGGTCACATATGTTAGTCAGCAAGTGGTCAGTCTCAGTTTCAGCAAGCACGACCTACTCTGTCATATAGATTTTCACTTATGCGAGCTGTTTCTGAAAATCTCACTTTGTGAGCAACATGTGCCTTTGTAGATATATGTATATACATCTATGTATTTGTGTAATATACATACATACATACATATATGTATGTATATATATATATATATGTGTGTATATATATATGTGTATATATATATATATATATATATATATATTAATTAATTAATTAATTAACTTCTATTTAATAAGTGAACAAAACGCGCGTGGAGACCACGATAGTGCCGATTTTTTCTCAATTTTCCCGTCTCTTCAGCTTTCTTGTCATCGATCTTCCTCTTCGGCCTCTCGCATCTCCTTCCAACAACAGAGTTCTGATCGATTCATACTTCCCACAAACATTGAAATTAAGTAGGATTTTGAGGGTTTCATCTCTCCTACAAAATCTATCTCCCTGCATCATTCTTTTCTTTTTGTCTATCGATCTCAGGTTTATCATCTTCTTTCGCTTCTTCCTCAATTTGGGCAATTATTAATTATCGAGACAAACCACTATAAACCGAGAGAAATTCAAGAGAGACAATGACGATGGAGCTTTTTGGTGAACGAGCAGAGATAAGTGATCTTGTTTGCGAAAATCCGGTAAATTTTCTATTACTGATACTGAATCTCAAAATTGCACACGTTCTTCATACCGATTTTCTGGGAATTTTATTCATATGTTTGGTTCGTAGAAAGTTAGTTTTTTCTAGATTTTCTTATAAAGTGATTGCAATATTTGTTTTGTATTTTTCGAAGACAAGTCTGGTTATATGCTCCATAATCTACAAGTTCAGTGAAGTTTTAGACTTGTTGCATGTTTTTATGTTTTTATGAATTTCACTCACCTAAAAATTACTGATATATCTAAGCTTTTTCAATGAGAGAAGATCATGTGAGGGTTTCTATATCGGGTTTGGTACTTATGCTGGACAAATTAGGGGAGGATGGGTTAGTCTTGTATTATCATGTTGAGTTTCTGTATTATTCTTCTTCTTTGGGGGTAATTTTACCATGTTCAAAGTTACCAAGAATAAGATACTTCAACTTAGATGAGTAACCTTATAACTGTACATTTCTTATGAGGTATAATTGCATTTAAATTATAATAATGAATTGCAAAAAAAAAAAAAAAAAAAAGAAGAACGCTTCGTACGCGTAGCGTGCAGCGCGATTTCTAGAAATTGCTCATGTGCTTTCATCTTGACGCAGCAGATTAGAAATGACCTTTCCTTTAAGGAATGTACTTCTGCTCGAGACTTTGAGGTTTAGTTGGGATTGTGATATGTAGTCCAAGGATGAATTTGTAAAAGTGGTAACTTAGTGAAAGAACCCCAAAGTTGATAGAAGAAGTTTTGGTTGAATTCAATTAGTTTGCTTGATTTCATTTATTTGAATATACTGTATATTATTATTATTATGCATTTACTGCAAAACACAATTTTCATCGACTTTATTTGTGGCACGTATAATATACTCCATGTGGGCAAGCTCATGTTGATCTCTTTCATTCATAATATTATTTCAAGTATCACATGAGGTTTATGTGGTATATAATAATCAGACAAACAAGATTAATTGTGAATAATTGCTAATCAAATTATACATGGAAAAATCGTTGCTAATCAAATTATATATGGAAAAATCGGCACGCGCATTCTATAATTATAATATTAAACGAGAATATTATAATTACAACCATACCTATATTTCTATTCGGTACAAATACTTCAAAAGAACATGAATCCAATGAACATTAATAAAATATTTATTAAAAATGAGTAACCATTGTAAAATTAAAATTACACTTAATTACCAATATCAGTTTAGCATTAAAAAACAATATACAATAATATACCATAAGAACGCGTAGCGCGCAACGCAATTTCTAGTATATATATATTCCACATGTTAATGTTGAGTTAATAGTGAACTCAACATTGATTTAAGCAGCTACAAAATCTAGACCCGTATAAATTAAAAACAAACAGATGATCAATACAAAAGAAAACAGATAAAATAAAACAAACAAACACACAACAAACAGGATTGTTTCGACGTAAGATGATCGACAGCCTCCATGATCATTTTTCTTATTCAAGGCACTTTGATAAAATTTAGTTGTTGAACCGATAAGATGGGATGGCCATTAGATGCGTAGCTTTGGATGCTACAAAACCAAAATGCTCAGACATGTCGAGATCAGCTGGGCCCATACCATTTGGTAGCTCCCAACTAAAACAATGTACCAATTGCGCGACAACCAACTGCACCACAAGGTGCCCTAGGTTCATCCCCGGGCACATCCTTCGACCTGATCCATATGGTAGAAGCTCAAAATCATGGCCACGGACATCTATGTTACTACCAAGAAACCTCTCCGGCCAAAAGCGTTCAGGGTCATCCCACACGTCGGGATCCCTTCCAATCGCCCATGTGTTAACAATAATTCTTGTTCCCTTTGGTATGTGAAATTCATCAAGTTGGCAATCTTCCATTGATTCGTGGGGTACTAAGAATGGTGTGACAGGACGGAGCCTTAGGACCTCCTTTACCACAGCATCCAAGTATGTGAGGCTTTCAAGATGTGATTCCTCAACCATAGTTCCTCGACCAACCACAGTGTCCATCTCCGCCTGTAGTTTAGCCATCACGGTGGGGTGACGAAGTAGTTCCGACATAGTCCATTCGATTGCTGCTGAAGAAGTGTCGAGTCCAGCTACAAACATATCCTACACACAAGGGGAAGTGGACTATCTTTTCAGTGTACGTGACACGGTTAATTTAATTTAAACTGCAACATACTATATATTGAATTAGGGTTTACTTTTTTTTAGATGAGTACTCTATCCGTTTCAAAACAGTTACACCATTTTGATTTTTTGCACTCAAGAGTTTCGAAGTTTGACTACAAATTACTCTTAAACTATAATGATAAAATATTTAATAAAATTACATGTTGAAAATTTATGATGTAATGTTTGATAATATAATTTTAATAACTTTTTTATCATTATACTTTAAGATTAATATGTAGTTAAACTTAAAAAATGTTGACCGCAAAAAGTTAAAATGCTGCAACTGTTGCACAACGGGAGTATATATATACTCTCCCTGTCCCGGTAGAAATTATTCAGTTTGACTTTTTTCAGTTAATAGGTGTCATATTTGACTTCCGATTACTTTTAAACTATAGGGATAAAATATGTAATAAAATTATATTATAAATATTTAGATTTTATATTTTCATAATATTATTTCGTCAAATACTTTATAATTTAAGAGCAATTGAAAGTTCAAGTTGAAAATTGTCAAAGTGGCTAAATTACGGAAGATGGATTAGCTAGTAAGTGTAATCCTTCCGATAAGTACTCTCGGATTTAATTAACATGCATGCTACGGAGGACAGCAGAGCTACACATTCTCATATAGCATGTTGCCCTGTGTGTGTAGATGAGGATTGATTAATTACCTGAAGGACAGCTTTGATCTGGGGCCGACCAAATTCGAATCCAGCCTCTCGAGAATCCATCAGTCCGATTAAGGTGTCAACAAAGTCATGGGCTTGTGTTTTCTCGACAAAACGTTGATCAAGAAGATGGTTCAAGAACACATCAAAGGTCTTGGCTAAAGCCTTCAACCTACGACGCAGTCCTTGAAGATCAAGCACACCGAGAAATGGAAAATGGTCCCCCATATACATTCGACCAAGAATCTCAGTGGCCTCAGTAGAAACAGCTCTAAACTCCATGTCATGATCACCCATCTTCTTATTCTCAAACTTCTTTCCGAACACCATCAAACAAATTATATCAGCGAGCATATCGGAAACCCTGCCACTGATATCCACAATTTCTCCCAAGTCAGCAGCTTTCCTGAGGGAATCAATCAATTGGCCTACCTCCGCCTTTCGCATTGGGCAGAAAAAGTTGATCTTGAGAGGAGACAGAAGCTCCAAGGTGCACAGTTTCCGCATGTTGCGCCAGCTGGGACCATAGTGGCCTAAGATTATGCTTTTGTGTTCGTGGTCGAGGAATTTTGTGCCGTCAACGTGAGGCCTGTTTGCCATGATAGCATCATGGGTCTTCAGTACCAGCTTGGCCGCACGTGGGGATGAGACCACAACCGTAGGAACAAACCCAAACCGCAAGTAAATGATCGGTCCGTGTTTACGGGCTATGCGGTACAAGTCCTTGTGTGGACTGTTTCCGAATAGGTGGAGATGCCCTAAAATTGGAAGACCTATTGGACCTGGAGGAAGTTTCTTGCTGTTTTTCAGGTTAACTAGAAATCTTACAAGGAGGTAGCCAAGAATTACTGCTGAGACTGATGTCCAAATCCAATCCATTTTTTTTTTTTCCTGGCGTAATGAATTGTTTTTCGTTTTTTTTTTTCAGCTCTGAACGTGTGGGAATATATGATGGATCGATGTTTGCTGGCTTGTCATTTAGTGGAGTAACTAACTAGGGCATTTAAAGAGAATCCAAACAAATAACATAATATATTTTCTTCTTTATTCTACTTTGGATAATTTAGTAAATGGATCGGTGGCTTGATTAATTTCGTTCTGCCCCCTCTGTTCGGCCTGCTGAGGTATATTGAAAGGTGTTGCATGTGAAGCATCAATTCCATTAGTTTTGATTTTGTAATTATGGTTCTTTTCTTTTTATTTGAAAACTAATTAACTTAAATTTTATTCGGTTCAATTTAACTTTGTTCAAATCTGATTTAGTGAAGTTTTCTTGATATCTAATTAGTGAATTTTTAAATATTTTTTGAAACTTATTTTGACAATAGCAAATCGAAAGTTTTAGGGACAACGGAGTGAGTATTTTATACTACAAATATATTCAGTTTAGATTCATGCAATTATGTTCAACTTCATTCAGTTCAATTCAGTTCACTCAAATTCTGTTCAATTTTTATAATTATATTTTGTAATACAAAAGAAATTTACGGTCTGTTTGGGTTTTGATTAGACTCCGGTTCTTTGTTAACTTTAACAATTGACCGAATAGCAACCGATTTAAGGGGTTTATTAAATTATTTTTTATTAGGGGTTATAACATTTGGTACCCTTGCTATTTTCCGTTATTACAGATTAGTCCACCGATATTTTTTATTACGACTCGGGGCATTTACGGATTTCCGTCCTATTTCTTTAGCGAGACCAATTTTTCGCCGGATTTATCATTAAAAGTAATCCTTCCCTACTATATAAACATAATTGAAGAGCTCCAATCGGAGCTCATACACAGCTCCTATTGGAGTTGTGTATGAGCTCCAATTGGACCGGAGCTCATCACACCTCCGATCGGAGCTGTATAGAGCTCCAATCGGAGCTGTGTATGAGCTCCAGTTGGAGCTCTATACACAGCTCCAATCGGAGTTGTGGGTTTCGGGGAAAAAGTCCATGCACATCGGAGCTAGGGTTCCGGAAAAGAGTCCAGTAACAGTTTAGAACGGAGCAGTTCACGACCTGAGGTAGCCCAGGGGCAAAATGGTCAAAAAAAAGAGGAAAGGAAGGAGAAACGAAGAGAAACAGAGTAGCCGGACCTTACCGGAACGGATAGGACGGAGCAGATGTGGTGCGGTCGATGATGATGATCGATATAATGAAGTCGAGATGATGGAGAGGGTTAAGGATCGAAGATTGGTGAAGATGATGATACAAATAAGAATAATAAAAGGGATAAGGGAAAAGAGAAAAAAGAAAAAAGAAAAAATAAAAAGAAAAATAAATGGAGTTAAGGGCATGTTTGGTTTTGAAGTTTTGAGGAGAGAGAGAGTGTCGGATTCATTATCGGACGGTGACCTGGGTTTATTTGTAATTTTCCGTGATAGTTGGGTTAGGATGCAAAGTGGCTGTTTAGTGGGGGTATCAAATGTAATTATGTCTTTTTGTTATTGTGTTTCGCTTGAATTTCGAGGAAGATTGGGGAAGTGGGGTAGGATTTTATAGATATATTGATGGTAGTTGTAAGGTAGATCTGTAAGAAAATGTTTTTTTTTTGAAAAAGGTTGTGTTTGCATTTATTGGGAAATGTGTAGATTTTGTGGGGTTGATTGAATAGCTGTAGAATTATTTGAAGATGGGTATTATAATTAAGTAAAAATTGAAGATGGGCAAAAATCTGATAAATTTGGTCAGCCCCAAAAAAGAAAAATAAAAAACATTTGAAAAAAATCGATGAATTCGAAAAAAATGAAATCATATGAATATTCGAATAAGAAGTAAACAAATTTTAAAATGTGGGAAAAAGTCGTCTAAAATGGAAATTTCAAATAAAATCAAAAAAAATTGAAAACGTTGAAAAAATATGACAAATTCGTAAAAATAAGAAATTTCACAAAAACGTTATAAAAATTTGAAAATATTTTATTTACCATTCTCTTATTTATATATTTTGTAAAAGTAGTGCACGCTTGGGGGGAGTACCAGTAATAAAATTACATAATTAAGTCTACGAAGAAAAAAAAACAAAAAAGAATGTAAAAGAAAAAAACACAAAAGAATGTAAATTACTTATACAAAAGGAAAATAATTTATTGTCAAAATATGGAGCACACATTTTCGAAGCCATTTGGTTGGCAATGTAACGAAATTCAAACGTGTTTGTCTCTTTAAACAACAAGTAAAGACTAGGGGGGTTGACTAGTCTTTACAAACTTTTCGTCGTTTAAAACTTTCTCAGCAAGTGCTTGTTACTTTTCAGTGACAAGTTTGCTGATACTTAAAAACAGAGTGCGGAAATCTTTTACAATAAGTCCTTTTGTCAGAAAATTAGTTTCAGCAAGTAAATAAACAATGTAAAAACACGTAGCTTGCTGAAAGGTAACTACAGAAATGTAAATCACACAAACACTTTTATAGTGGTATCTGAGAGTGGCGTAATCTCTCAACTAATCCACCTTGTCCTTTCTAGGACTAACTCCACTAAGATAAGATATGAGGTTCCTTACAAATCCTATCACTAATGATTCTCATAAACCAAAGTACACTTGCCTTGTTTCAAACCTAAAACTAGAAGACTAAACCTTGTTCTCCACCAAACTTGGGACACTTAATCAGCAAAACTATGCTTGATTAATTCCCCCTGAATTCCACGCCTGAATAAGGGTGTTTATCATTTAGAGAGGTTTGGGAAGAGATGACTTGAATATAACTTTGCAGCTATAACAAGTGATCTAAAGAAACTCAACTTGTAATACTTTGCAGTAAGCAAGTTTGTTGTTCTTGGTGTCAAGACTTGTTCTTGTTTAGAAGAAAGAACACTTAAATAATTTCTGATCTTTCAATGTTCTACTTCTTCATAAGTATCTTTTGTTTTAAGCTTCAATCTTGGAACGGATCAATAGGCAGTAAAGAGTAGAGAAGGATTTGAGTGTTTAAAGCACAAGTGAGTGTTTGATAACATTGTTGACACACCCTTCTACTCAACCTAAGGTCTTCTATTTATAGTGTCTCAAGGGAGTCGTTTGAATTTCAAATTCAAAGACTTGTACCTTAAGATGTCACTATCTTGCTTTTGTACTTTCAGCAGCGCTCTTCATTTGTCTTCTTGTCTTCATGTTCTTCGCGTGCTAACTTTGCATTTAATGTTCTTTGAATCAAATTCAAATATGAACGTTGGTGCCAAAATGCAAGTACTTCTTCAGCAAGGAGGTCACATAAGTTCTCAACAAGTGGTCTGTCTCAGTTTCAGCAAACACAACCTACTCTGTCATATAGATTTTCACTTATGTAAGCTGTTGCTGAGAATCTCACTTTCTGAAACAACATGTGGCTTTGTAGATAACTTACTCAAAATTCTTCTTAAGTCTTCAGTCTTCTAATTTTCCACTTTCTGAGCGGTTCTAGGTCTTCAATAATTTGTTTGTAAAAACAAAGTACATCATCAGCAAGCTTAAGAACCTAACTAGTACCTACACGAAGTCTTTCAGCAAACGTTCCTCTTTTACAATGTCCTTAAAATTCTAAATTCCTATGGACCTTAAGAGTACTAGTTGTTGGACTAGTTACTGGAAACTTGTAATTTTGTAAAGTCCAGTAACTAGTCGCTTCAGAAAGTGGGAATTTCAGCAACATCTTGCATAAGTGAAAATCTAAATGACAGAGTAGGTTGTGCTTGCTGAAACTGAGACTGATCATTTGCTGACAACATATGTGACCTCCTTGCTGAAAAGTACTTGCATTTTGGCTCCAACGTTCATATTTGAATTTGATTCAAAAGAACATTAAATGCAAAGTTAGCACGCGAAGAACATGAAGACAAGAAGACAAATGAAGAGTGATGTTGAAACTACAAAAGCAAGATAGTGACATCTTAAGGTAAAAGCCTTAGAATTTTAAATTCAAACAGCTCACTTGAGACACTATAAATAGAAGACCTTAGGCTGAGTAGAAGGGTGTGTTAACAACGTGATCAAACTCTCACTTGTGCTTTAAACACTCAAATCCTTCTCTACTCTTTACTGCCTATTGATCCGTTCCAAGACTTAAGCTTGAAACAAAAGCTACTTGAAAGCTAAGAAATTAGTTAAGTTTTCTTTCTTTTAAACAAGAACAAGTCTTGACACCAGAAACAACAAACTTGCTTATTGCAAAGTATTACAAGTTGTGTTTCATTAGATTACTTGTTATAGCTGCAAAGTTATATTCAAGTCATCTCATCCCCAACCTCTCTAACTGATAAAAACCCTTATTCAGGCGTGAAATTCAGGGGGAATTAATCAAGCATATTTTTGCTGATTAAGTGTCCCAAGTTTGGTGGAGAACAAGGTTTAGTTCTCTAGTTAAGGTTGGAAACAACGCAAATGTGCTTTGGTTTCTGAGAATCATTAGTGATAGGATTTGTAAGGAACCTCATATCTTATCATAGTGGATTCAGTCATAGAAAGGACAAAGTGGATTAGTTGAGAGATTACGCCACTCTCAGATACCACTATAAAAGTGTTTGTGTGATTTACCTTCCTGCACTTATTTTTCAGCAAGCTACACTGTTTTACACTGTCATTCTATTTACTTGCTGAAAATAGTTTTCTGACAAAAGCACTTATTGTATAAGACTTCCGCACTCTGCTCTTACGTATTAGCAAACTCATTACTGAAAAGTAATAAGCACTTGTTGAGAAAGTTAAGTACCAGCAAACTCATTACTGAGAAGTAATAAGTACTTGTTGAGAAAGTTTTAAACAACGAAAAGTTTTAAAAGACTATTCACCCCCCCCCCCCCTCTAGTCTTTTCTTGTTGTTTAAAGGGACCAACAAGTGGTATCAGAGCTGCAGGTTCTTTAACCTTCAACACTGAACCTAGATCCCCTTAGGTGCTTTCCGTAAATCACTTTCACTTGATCAGTTTGGTAGTTATTTGCCGACAGGATGTCTTTAGGAGACGCTCCTTTGTTGAAGCTGGAAAACTATGAGAAATAGCGAAACAACATGATGTTACATCTTGAGGTCATTAGTGATGAAATGGTGACTGTCATAAACGATGGTCCAATCAAGATCACTAAAGTTGAAAGAAGCTTTCCTCACATGACCACAAATACTTGTGGAAAGGAAACTATCTTAGGAGAACCGGTCGACACTCTCGTACCAAAACCAAGAGAGGAGTGGACTTCAGATGAAGCCAAAAGATTCTGTCTTGATGGCCAAGCAAGACACATCATTATTCGATCTACTCCAGATACTATACAGTGCAAACTGTGGGGTGCTAAAACTGCTAAGGAAGCTTGGAAAATGGTTCAAGATCTTTGTGCTGGATCTGACAAAACCAAGGAAAACAAATTCGAAGTACTATAGTTGAAGTTTCAAAACTTCAAACAAGGTGCCAATGAGTCACTAGAAGACTTGGATTTCAAATTCACAACCCTTGTGAGTGAGATGGCTTCCTTAGGTGTTGGAAATTTCTATTCAGATTCTGAAAAGGTGAAAACCATTATCCGAAATTTGAATCAAGAATGGATCCACACTCAGAACTTCTACTACAGTCAAAGAATGCCAAACATCACTCCAACCGAGTTGTTCTCTCAGCTTGCTACTGTCAACTATGAGACAAAGCAAAGAGAAAGTGTGTGTTAGGAAACTTGTAATTTTGATGAGCAATTAACCATGCTAAATTAAGGAAAGTCCAATAACTAGTACTCTTAACGTCCATAGGAATTTAGAATTTTAAGGACATTGTAAAAGAGGAACGTTTGCTGAAGACTTAGATTAGGTGCTAGATAGGTTGGTTTTTAAGCTTATGATGTATCTTATTTTCTGAAAAGAAACTAACCTATTGAAGAATTTGGTGACGATGTACTTTGTTTTTACAAACAAACTATTGAAGCATTTAGAACCGCTCAGAATCTTGAAGAATATTGAAGATCTGAAGACTTGAAGATTTCGAAGATCTGAAGACTAGAAGATTTCGAAGATCTGAAGACTAGAAGATTTCTGAAGAATGGTATCTACAAAGGCACATGTTGCTCAGAAAGTGGAAACTTCAGCAACAACATTGCATAAGTGAAAATCTGAAAGACAGAGTAGGTTGTGCTTGCTGAAACTGAGACTGACCACTTGCTGATGGAACATATGTGACCTCTTGCTCAAAGTACTTGTATTTGCGCTCCAAAGTTACTGTTTCAATTCTATTCAAACAAGCATTAAATGCAAAGCTCGCACGCGAAGGACATGAAGACTAGAAGACAAACAAGGACGTTGCTGAAAGTACAAAAGCAAGATAGTGACATCTTAAGGATCAAAAGCCTTGGAATTTAAAATTCAAACGGCTCCTTATTTTCACTATAAATAGAGGTCATCCGGCAAAGAGTTGAAGTGTGTCAACAACGTGATCATACTCTCACTTGTGCTTAAACTCGCATACCTTCAAACACTCTATACTGCCATTGATCCGTTCCAATACTTAAAGCTTGAAAAAGCTACTTGTGAAGAAGTAGAATTTACACGACTAAGAAATTAGTTAAGTGTTCTTTCTTTCTTTCGAACAAGAACAAGTCTTGACACCAGAAACAATCAAACTTGTTTACTGCAAAGTATTCAAAGTTTTATTTCTTAGATTACTTGTTGTAACTGAATAAGTTATAATTAAGTTATCTCACCCCAAAACTCTCTAACTGAAAATACACCCTTTCAGGCGTGATATTCAGGGGGAACTTAATCGAGCATAGTTTTGCTGATTAAAAGTATCAAGTTTGGTGGAGAACAAGGTTGCGTTCTCTAGATTAGGTTGGAGACGAAGCAAGTGTGCTTTGGTTTCTGTTTGAATCGCTCTAGATAAGTATTGTAAGGAACCTCAATCGTATCTTAGTGGATTCAGTCCTAGAAAGGACAAAGTGGATTAGTTGAGAGATTACGCCACTCTCAGATACCACTATAAAAATGTTTGTGTGATTTACTTACTGTATTTAGTTTTCAGCAAATCATATCTATCTGTACACAGTCACTCACATCACTTGCTGAAACCTTTATTTGCTGAAAGTAGCACTTATTGTATCAAAGACTTTCGCTCTCTGATTTTAAGTATCAGCAAACCTAGTTACTGCAAAGTAACTTGCGCTTGCTAAGAAAGTTAAGTATCAGCAAACTCATTACTGAAAAGTAATAAGCACTTGCTGAGAAAGTTTTAAACGACGAATTTTTGAAAAGACTATTCACCCCCCCCCCCTCCTGGTCTTTTCTTGTTGTTTAAAGGGACCAACAAGTGGTATCGGAGCTGGAGGTTCATTAACCTTCAGCACTGAACCTAGATCCTCTTAGGTGCTTTCCGTAAATCACTCTCACTTGATCAGTTTGGTAGTGCTTTGCTGACAGGATGTCTTTAGGAGATGCTCCCTTGCTAAAGCTGGAAAATTACAAAAAATGGCGAAATAACATGATGCTACATCTTGAGGCCATTAGTGATGAGATGGTCACTGTCATTAATGATGGACCTATCAAGATCACTAAGGTTGAAAGAAGTTTCCCTCACAAGACCACTGAAGCTGGAAAGGAAACTATCTTAGGCGAACCATCGGATACCGTCGTGCCAAAACCAAGAGAGAAATGGACTTCTGACGAAGCTAAGAGATTCCGTCTTGATGGTCAAGCAGGAAATATCATCATTCGATCAACTCCGGATACCATACAGTGCAAACTGTGGGGTGCTAAGACTGCAAAGGAAGCTTTGAAAATGGTTCAAGATCTTTGTGCTGGATCTGACAAAACCAAGGAAAACAAACTTGAAGTACTTAAATTAAAGTTTCAAAACTTTAAGCAAGGTACAAACGAGTCACTGGAAGACCTGGACTTCAGATTCACAACTCTTGTTAGTGAAATGGCAGCCTGTGGTGTTGGAAACCTTTACTGAGATTCTGAGAAAGTGAAAAATATCATCAGAAGTCTGAATCAAGAATGGATCCACACTCAGAATTTCAATTACAATCAAGGAATGCCAGATATTACACCAACAGAGTTGTTCTCTCATCTTGCTACTGTCAATTATGAGACAAAGCAAAGAGAAAATGTGTTTGCTGAAAAATCGCAAAACATTGCTCTTGCTGCAAAGCCGTCATCTTCTGAAAAGAAGAATGATAAAGAGCCTACTGATGAAAACTCTTTGGTTGTCAAAAACATGAAGAATTTCATCAGCAAGGAACTTGAAAGGCGAAAAGCAAAAGAGAAGCTGAAAAAGCATCTTGGTAATAACTACCATAAGTACAAGAATCAGACTAGCTCGCTGAACAAGCAAGCTCAGCAAGCTACTTCATCAGAAGAACCTGCAGTTGGAAATGATCTATGTTTTTACTGCAAAAAGCCTGGACACTTCAAAGCTAATTGCCCTTTGCTGAAAGGCAAATCTGCTGAAAAGAAGAAGAAGTTGAAAAGAGCTTTCATTGCTGAAGAAAAGAAGAAGCTTCAAGCAAATATCGATGCATTGTGTATTGATACTAGCGCCGAAGACAGTGAGGATGAAAGTTCAGACACTGATGATGAAGAAGCCACTCTAGACGTGGAGATTGGCAAAGAAGTTTTTGGAATAGCTATGGAAGCTTATCCAGATGTGTCAAACTACGAATTCTGCCTCATGGCCGGTCAGGTAAACAACCCTACCTCTGACTCAGACTCAGAAAGTGAAGACGAGATTGACCTTGACAAGATTCAAGGAGAAACCGAAAGATTTGAGAAAACTCTGAGCAGACAGCAAGAGAAACTACAGATTGCTGAAACTTTGACCAAGCAGACTACTGAAAAGTACGTCTTGCTGAAGGAAGAGACAGAGGAAAAGGAAGCTGAAATAAGGCGTCTTAAGAAGTTGATTGCTGAAGCTACAGAGAAGAATTCTCAAATGGCATTAGAATTGGAAGAATATCAGTCCTCAATTCTAAAGTTACTTGTTGAAATCAAAGAGATGAAAAAGATGAAAATCAATTTCAAATCTTATGTGGACGCAAGTAATACGCTGACTGAACTAAACTCTTACTTGAGAGATCCATCTCAGAAAGAAGGTTTAGGTGCAACGTATGAAGGTGATGACGTAGAAATCTTGAGTAAAGATAAATCACCGATCTCCTTTGTACGTGCTACTGATAGTGGTCTAACAGAACTCTATCAGTTTGGTCAATCTAAGGTTTCTGAAACATGCAATCAAGTACCTATGACCATAAAGCCCGCTGTTGCTACTCAAAGTAACAAGACTTTAAAAGGAAAACAGGTTGCTGAGAAGCAAACTGGAAAGAAGAAGGATGTTGTGAAATATTCCGCCAAACAAGTTGCTGAAAAGCAAGTTGTTAAGTCAAAAGGAAAGATTACTAAAAGTAATCAGAAGACCTTTGCTGACAAACCTGAATCAAGTAAGGTTGCTGACACTAAAGCTCAACATTCTCCGAAAAGTGGACTCGGTTTCAAAATCAAGCAAAGTCAACTTTTTCACGAGTATAAGCAAAGTTAGCAAAGATACTTCAAAGATATGAAGAAAATCAAGCCTAAGAGTTCTGAAAAGACTCTTAATGCTAGGGCTAGAAGGAACCTTGCTAGAAAAGAACTTACTGAAAAGTATGTTCAGCAAAAAGGTCAACCGAGCAAGACACCACATCGGAAAGTGGATTTGATCAGCACGAATCAAAAGTCTTTCAGCTCAAAACCTCCTAGTTCCTCAGCAAGTAGAAAACAAGTCAAAGTTGAAAAACTCAAGACTTGGGTTTCCACTAGACGCATTCTTGAACATGTTAATGGACATCCATTATTGGATAATTAACTTGTTTGCTCTTGATTGTGCAGACTTCAGCCACGGAGACAAACGATGCAATCTGGCACTTTGATAGTGGTTATGGAAACCACATGACGGGCAACAAGAATAACCTTATAAACTATAGACGGTGGTCTAAAGGTCCAACAATAAGGTTTGCTGGTGGAGGCTCCGGTTCTACAAAATGCTATGGTGATGTGAAGTAAGAATGCATAACCATTACTGGAGTTCTTTATGTCAAAAATCTTAAGTTTAACCTTTTCAGCATGAGTCAGTTTGCTGACAAAGGATACTTCATCAAAATCAAAAGTGATGAATGTAAACTTATAGATTTCGAGACAAAAAAGGTAATTATGATTGCAATAAGATCAGGAGGCTTGTACACCGTAGATTGGTCTTCAGCAATTGTTGAAAAATGCCTTGTCTCAGATCACGATTGCCTTGCTGAAAAAGCATGGTTATGGCATAAACGAACAAGTCATCTAAACTTCAAGACGCTGAATAAGCTGTCTAAAAAGGCACTTGTAGTTGGATTACCTAGAGTTAATTTTAAGAAGGATGATGTTTGCAATGCATGTCAGCAAGGAAAGCAAACCAAATCTTCATTCAAGAACAAGGCAGTACCGTCAACTACAAAACCTTTACAACTCTTGCACATGGACTTGTGTGAATCTTCTCCAACAAGCTATGCTGGTAAGAAGTATGGTCTAGTCGTGGTAGATGACTATTCAAGATTCACTTGGGTAGTATTCATCAAGCACAAATCTGAAACCAAGACTGAAATACCTAACTTGCTGAATAAGCTTGAAGTCATGAAAAATGACAAGGTAAAAGTCATAAGGACAGACCATGGTACTGAGTTTGTTAACCAGTACATAACTGAATATTGTACCTCAAATGGAATACAACATCAGTTATCCTCAGTAAGAACACCACAGCAAAACGGTGTTGCTGAACGGAAGAATCATACCCTGAAAGAAGCCGCAAGAACAATGCTTGCTGACACTGAAATAAGTGAGGCTTATTGGGTTGAAGCGATTAATACCGCCTGTTATACTCAAAACTGATGTTTGATTACTAAGGAATACAACAAAACTCCTTATGAATTGTTTGTTGGAAGACCTCCTAACATCACTCATCTAAGAGTATTTGGTTGCAAGTGTTTCGTTCTTAACAATGGTAGAGAATACCTAAGAACATTTCAACCAAAGGCAGACGAAGCGATATTTCTCGGCTACTCCTTGCATAGTAAAGCTTATAGAATTTACAACAAAAAGGCACAGAAGATTGAAGAATCAGTGCATGTTGTATTCTATGAAAAGTCACAAGGAGTGTCTGCTGAAGAAGAAATATCAGAATGTATGAAAAAGTTAATCATACATGAGCAAAGAACTGAATCTAATGCTAGGCAAATCAAGTCAATTGACCTAAATGATGATTCTGACAATGACTCTCCTCCCCCTAGTCATGACAAGATAAATATAGTTCACGACAAAGAATTTCCAGCAAAAGACGCGGTTGCTCCGGAAGTTGCTGAAATTACGCAATCTCCAGTGCCTGCTGATGAGCTCCCTCAATCAAGCAATGATGAACAAAAAGTTGCTGATGAACAAATTTCAGCAGAGACACAAATTCCCAGTAGTACTGAACAAGTACATACTGAAGAGTCACATGCTGATGAGCAAACATATCCTGATCCAACAAGCAGAAAACCTGTTAATAAATGAATCAAAGATCATCCCTCTACGGATATGATTGGCGATATTAATAAACGCCAAGTGACTAGATCCAAAGCTACTCATGGACTTGCTGAAGAAGCAACTGTCGTAGAAGTAGAATCATTGTTCTCTTGTTTTGTTTCAGAAATTGAACCTAAAACCATAGAAGAAGCTTTAAAGCATTCTGAATGGATAAAGGCAATGCAAGAAGAACTGGATCAATTTGAAAGAAACAAAGTCTGGAAACTTGTACCACTTGCTGAAGGCAAGAAAGCTATTGGTACAAAGTGGGTGTTCAGAAACAAGCTGAGTGAGTCTGGTGAAGTAACAAGAAATAAAGCACGTTTAGTTGCTCAAGGTTACTGTCAGACTGAAGGATTGGACTATGATGAGTCTTATGCACCAATCGCAAGATTGGATGCAATTAGGATTTTCTTGGCCTTTGCTGCTCACAATGACTTCATTGTTTACTAAATGGATGTTAAAGTGCATTCTTGAATGGTGAACTTGCTGAAGAAGTCTACCTAGAACAACCCCCTGGCTTTGAACTTCCCTCAGAAATCAAGATGGTATACAAGCTTCAGAAAGCTATATATGGTCTAAAGCAAGCACCAAGAGCATGGTATGATACCTTGGCTAAGTTCTTGCTGGAAAATGGTTTCAAGAAAGGTGAAGTTGACAAAACCTTATTTACCATGACCATGATGGTAAAATACTCTTAGTTCAAATTTATGTGGATGACATAATTTTTGGATCTAAAGACAAGCAACTTTGTGATGATTTTGCATAACTCATGACAAACAAGTTTGAAACGAGTATGATGGGTAAATTGAATTATTTCCTAGGATTGCAAGTCAAGCAACTTAAAGATGGAATATTCATAAATCAAGCAAAGTATGCGAAAGAAATGCTCATAAAGTTTAGGATCAAAGAGGATGAGAAACCTGAAAGGATCCCTATGAGTGTTGGTACCAAATTGGGCTATACTAAGGAAGATAAAAGTGTTGATGAACACAAGTATAGGAAGCTCATTGGTTCCTTGTTGTATTTAACAACAAGTAGACCTGACATTCAGTATGCTGTTTGTGTGTATGCAAGATTCCAATCTGATATAAGAGAATCACACTACAAAAAGGCAATCAAGATACTGAATTATGTTAAAGGTATAGTCAATGTTGGATTATGGTATCCTAAAGATTCTGGACTTGAATTGGTTGGTTATTCTGATGCTGGTCATGGAGGATCAACTCTTGATAGAAAAAGTACCTCTGGAACTTGTCAATTTTTGGGTACTAGATTAATATCATGGTCCAGCAAGAAGCAAACCTGTGTTGTCAATTCATCCACTGAATCTGAATACATTGTAGCTGGTTGTTGCACAGCTCAAATCCTATGGATTCAGCAACAATTAAGAGATTATGGTATTTCTGCAAAGAAAACACCAATCTTTTGTGATAATACAAGTGCTATTGCTATCACGCAAAATCCTAAGTTTTACTCAAGGACTAAGCACATTGATATTAGACATCATTTCATTAGAGATCATGTAGAAAAAGGAGATATTGAGGTTGTGAAAGTAGGCACTGATGATCAGCTTGCTGACATCTTTACCAAGCCCCTACCAGATAATAGGTTCGCAATGCTAAGGTATAACCTTGGATTGATTGAACTACCTCAATAAAGGATACATTTGGCAGAATGCTGAAACAGGTATTCAGCAAGCCAAGTATTCTTGTTTAAAAGCAAGTCATCTACTAATTTCTTCTAAGAAATGATAAGTCACTACATGATTGCTGAAACAGGCATTCAACAAGTAATTCCTTCAAAACGGGTATTTGTTAGGAAACTGATCACTTGCTGAGACAGGCACTCAGTAAGAGAAAGACCTTAAGGATTGCTGAAACGGGTACTCAGACAATCAAAGAACTGAACAGGTATTCAAGTATCAAGGGAATTTCTGAACGGGACTCAGAAAAGAGCAAAACTCATCTCTCAGATTTTACCAAAGGATATCTCAAATACAAAAGAATTTACGGATACGGGAAATCAGAAATCTTTTAAACTTAAGAAAATGAGATATCTGTAAGGGGGAACTTTCATCACACAGTATCTAGGCTGATAATGCAAACTCGCTGAAAAGATTCTTGTCTATTTCAGCAGATCTAATCCCTTAAACTCGGTAAAATCAATTTGTGACGTTAATCGGCACAGATAAACTCGTAATAATCATGACATGAAATTCAATCGTGGCATTGATTAAAAGGAGTTACTAATCTAACGGTTAACAAAACAAAGAGAGAATAGTGCTCTGACGGTTTTCAGTTAGTGGGCCACTACGCATTTAATGCAAAGGCCCACTAACGCCTGTTTTATCTGTTTTACCGCTTGCTGGAGCCAATCTATTGAGTTTTCTCACATTACCGAGATACACGATATAAAGAAGGATTTATAGAAATGACAAAATTCTTAACTCCAGTTCCTGCCTCTCTTGCAAATTTTACCCTGAACTACTGTAACCTCCGGTAAAAAAGCAAACTAATCTTTTTTCGTA